>JAPDPK010000006.1:10492500-11692500 GCA_031772115.1 Heritiera littoralis | reverse complement strand
GCAGATTATTATCAGCTGTTCACTTGTGCTTTCAAACATTCTGATGGAAATTCAAGAGTTCCAGCTTTTCTGATCCAAAAATATCGATTTTAGCTATAGCTTCTCTATGTGAAGTTTATTTGCGAGGCAATAAATTGACATTGATTTTCATGTCTAGGTTGCCTAGCAGAACATATTATCTTAGGCAAAAGAATTGTCTAAATGAGAATGTTACTATTGAAATTGCGATATCTTGTTCAATGTATTTTGCCATCGGTTCAGAGAAAAAGGATTAGGCTGTAGGTAACACAAGCAAGGGTCTGTTTTTGTCCAGTTGGAACTACTATGAAAAGTGTTGTTCGAGTAGAATTGTTTTAAAAGTTGGATAAAAAAAAGCTAAAATAGTGTTTGGTAAATTTAATACCAAAGCACATCAGGAAATAGAAAGTTGTTTGATAATAATATTATAAAAAAGTTATGTACCAAAAAAATATTATAAAAAAGTTGTGAAATATTAAAATTATTAAAAGGATATTTTGTTAAGGCATTTTTATACATATTTTTTTATAAACTTTATATTTAATTAATTTGCTAATTGTTAAATTCATAATTTTTATTAGAATTACAAAATTATAAATTTATCAAAACAATAAAACTTAGGATTTATATATAATACACTAATAGTGTATAGAAATTTCTATACACTGTCAATGAACTCATCAATAAGTTATTATAAGCAAATTAAAAAAATTATTTATATTTACTTTTAAGGACTTGACTATTATAAAATTATAGAAAGAACACAAAGAGAGAGAGCAAGAAGAGAGATTTTCTCTTATTCTTCAAGTGTGTTCAATACATGAATGGTGAGCTTCTATTTATAGGTTTTACAAATACATGAATAAAGATGGAATTGAATAGTTACTTAATTAAGGGAAAGTTATAAACTTAATGAAGGGATAGTTACAAACATAATGAAGGGAAAGTTATAAACTTAATGAAGGGGAAGTTATGAAGAGTATGAGGGATGAATGAACATCCATTATTTATGACTATTCAAAACACTCCCCCTTGGATGTCCATTACTAAAGAATATGCCTCATTAAAACCTTACTAGGAAAAACCCTGTGGGACAAAAACCTAGTGAAGGAAAAAGAATACATTATTCTTCAAAATACACATGAGATGCTGCCTCATTAAAAACCTTACCAGGAAAACCCAGTGGGACAAAACCATGGTTAAGGAAAAAAGAGTACAGCGTGTATTTACTCCCCCTCATGATTATATCATTTGAGATCTCTGAGTCGAAGCAATCCAACATTGTGGACTAACTTCTCAAATGTAGTGGTAGGAAGCGCCTTTGTTAATAAATCTGCCAAATTTTCACTTGAACGGATTTGTTGAACATTTATATCACCATTCTTCTGAAGGTCATGAGTGAAAAAGAACTTCGGTGAAATATGTTTTGTTCTATCACCTTTGATATATCCTTCCTTCAGTTGGGCGATGCATGCTGCATTATCCTCATATAAGACCGTTGGTGCCTCTTTTCTTGAAGATAAACCACAAGCTCCTCGTATGTGCTGAATTACAGACCTTAACCATACACACTCACGACTAGCCTCATGTATTGCCAAAATTTCAGCATGATTAGAAGATGTGGCTACTATAGTTTGTTTCATGGAACGCCATGAAATGGCGGTGCCACCACATGTGAATACATATCCAGTTTGTGATCGAGCATTATGAGGATCAGATAGGTACCCTGCATCTGCAAAACCAATCAAATCTGTTTTGGGTAGGTTAGGAAAATACAAACTCATATCCTTTGTACTTTGTAGGTAACGAAGTACATGTTTAATCCCATTCCAATGCCTTCGGGTTGGACAAGAGCTATATCTCGCTAATAAGTTAACAGAGAATGATATATCAGGTCGTGTATGACTAGCGAGATACATTAGTGCTCCAATTGCACTCAAGTATGGTACTTCAGGACCAAGAATCCCCTCATCATTTTCCCTAGGTCCAAACGGGTCTCTATTTACATCAAGTGACCTTACAACCATTGGGGTGCTCAACGGATGTGCTTTGTCTATATAAAATCGTTTTAGCACCTTTTCTATATAAGTTGTTTGATGCACAAGAATCCCATCCTTTAAATGTTCTATCTGTAACCCAAGACAAAATTTTGTCTTTCCAAGATCTTTCATCTCAAATTCTCTCTTCAAGTACTCTACTGCCTTTGAAATCTCTTCAGGAGTTCCAATGATATTCAGATCATCAACATATATCGCAACAATAACAAACTCAAATCTAGATCTCTTTATAAAAATGCATGGGCAAACGGGATCATTCTTATATCCCTCATTTAACAAATATTCACTAAGGCGGTTATATCACATGCGACCAGATTGTTTTAATCCATATAGAGATCTGTTTAATTTGATTGAGTAATGTTCTCGAGAACTAGAATAACATCCTTCTGGCAGTTTAAATCCTTCTGGAAGTTTCATATAAATGTCATTATCAAGTGGGCCGTACAAATAGGCTGTAACGACATCCATTAGACGCAAATCGAGTCCCTCTTTTATTGCCAGACTAATTAGAAATCGAAAAGTAATCACATCCACCATAGGGGAGTATGTCTCTTCATAATCAATACCAGGTCTTTGCGAAAAACCTTGTGCAACTAGACGTGCTTTATGTCTCACAATTTCACCTTTTTCATTTCGTTTTCGCACAAAGACCCATTTGTAACCCACTGGTTTTACACCATTAGGTGTACGGACTACTGGTCCAAAAACATTTCTCTTTTCAAGAGATTTCAATTCTGCCTCAATTGCGTCTTTCCATTTTGGCCAATCATGTCTATGCTTACATTCCTCAATAGACTTTGGTTCAAGATCCTCGTCATCATCCATAACATCTAGCGCTACATTGTATACAAAAACATCATCGACGTCGATTTTGTTTCGGTTCCATATTTTTCTTGACATGACATAATTTATCGAGATCTCTTCATTTTCAGTAATTTCAGGTACCTGACTTTCTTTTGAATTCTTTTGAAATTGTAATTTTAGTCATGTCTAAGGGCTCTTCTGTGAACTCTTCTGGAGTTACAATTTTCTCGACCTGGCCATCTTGAATCTTTGCTCCCTTTCTTTTTCGAGGATTCTTATCTTTGGAACCAACTGGTCTACCACGCTTCAGGCGTGCTTTAGATTCATTGGCAACAAAAGGTTGTCCTTCTGGGACATCAATTTTAATTGGAGCATTAATAGCTGGTATATGTGACTTTGTCACTCTCTTTGGGTCAGTAAATGCGTCTGGCAATTGATTTGCTAAACTTTGTAAATGAATTATCTTTTGAACTTCTAGTTCGCATTGTTTTGTACGAGGATCAAGATGAGAAAATGATAATTCATTCCAACTTATCTCTTTTTCCAGCTGCCTATTTTCTCCCCCTAAGGTTGGGAAGACTGATTCATCAAAATGACAATCAGCAAATCTAGCTGTAAATAAATCCCCTGTTGATGGTTCTAAATATTTAATTATAGATGGGGATTCATATCCAACATATATTCCCAACCTCCTTTGAGGACCCATCTTAATACGTTGTGGTGGAGGAATTGGAACATATACAGCACATCCGAAAATTCTTAGATGGGAAATATTTGGTTCCTGACCAAAAACCAATTGTAAAGGGGAGGACTTATGATAACTTGTTGGCCTGATGCGAATTAGTGCTGTCGCATGTAAAATAGCATGACCCCAAGCAGAAATTGGGAGTTTTGATTCCATTAGTAATGGCCTTGCAATCAATTGAAGACGCTTAATAAATGATTCTGCAAGGCCATTTTGTGTATGAACATGTGCTACAGGATGTTCAATACTTATCCCAATAGACATACAATAATCATTGAAAGTTTGGGAAGTAAATTCACCAACATTGTCAAGACGAATTGTCTTGATGGGATAATCTGGAAAATGTGCTCGTAATCTAATTAATTGAGCAAGTAACCTCGCAAACGCCCAGTTGCGAGTTGATAATAAATATACATGTGACCACCTAGTTGATGCATCAATTAAAACCATAAAATATCTAAAAGGTCCACATGGTGGATGTATTGGTCCACATATATCACCTTGTATTCGTTCCAGAAAAGTAAGGGATTCAATCCCTATCTTAGCTGGTGATGGTCGAACAATTAACTTGCCTTGAGAACAAGCAGCACATGGGAAATCTTTCGATTGAAGAATCTTCTGGCTCTTCAATGGATGTCCACATGAATTCTCAACTATTCTTCGCATCATTATCGATCCGGGATGGCCTAACCGGTCATGCCAAACAACAAAGTTATTGTGATCTGTAAGCTTTTGGTTAATGACCACATTTGTTTCAATTGTTTTAATTCTTGTGTAGTACAAACCGGAGGAAAAGGCCGGTAATTTTTCTAATACAATTTTATTACCCAAGATTATACTCGTAATGTGAAGGTACTCAATTTCTCCTTCACTTGTTGTCTCAATATGATATCCATTTCGGCGGATATCCTTAAAACTCAATAAATTTCTTTGAGACTTGGGAGAGTATAAAGCTTCATGAATTTCAAATTTTGTTCCTCCAGGCAAGAATATGTTAGCTCTTCCGGAGCCTTCTATCAATTTTGCACTACCCGATATAGTACTAACATTGGCCTTTTGCATTATCAAATAAGAAAAATATTTCTTATTCTTTAATATAGTGTGTGTAGTGGCACTATCTGCAAGACCTATATCTCCACCACTCATCGCAAATCGAACCAGGAGAGTATCTATGTTCTTCATTGAAAATAAGAAATATATAACCAAATTAATAAAATATCTCATAAATAACCAAAACATAATGAAACATCTAAACATGACAAATACTTAATAATTAGAATCCTATTAATAAGAAGCATGCTTAAAATAAAGTCCAATAATATCTAAGTAAGATCTAAGAACTTTATTTTTGGACACTCTCATTTCCAATCAAATGGTCAATTTTTCCTTCAGGGTGTGAGAAAAAATCAGCAATATCTAGATGAGTGGCATCAACATAACCATCATCAAAATCATCATCTCCACAAACAAAATTTGTCTCATCTTTTCCATCATCACTAGCAAAATTAGTCTCTATCTTCTTCCCTTTATCTTTTAGTGATTGTTGATAGAGCTCGACAAGATGTTTTGGCGTACGACAGGTACGTGACCAATGGCCTTTGCCTCCACAACGATAGCACAAATTCTCCACAACCTTTTTGTCTTTCCCACTTTTATCTTTGCGTTTTCCATCCTTATGTTCCCACTTCTGGTAGGTATATGTGTTTTTGAAATGACCACCTCGACGATTATTACGTCCACGTCCACGTCCATGACCACGGCCATGACTACTAGCATGACCTCTGTTTTTTTTCATTATATGTTGCTGCATTCACTGCAGGGAATGGAGCAGATCCAGTTGGACGGGCTTCATGATTTTTCATCAATAGCTCATTATTTTGCTCAGCCACAAGGAGGCATGAAATCAGTTCAGAGTACTTCTTAAAACCTTTTTCACGATATTGCTGCTGCAGGAGCATATTCGATGCATGAAAGGTGGAGAATGTTTTTTCTAACATATCCTCATCAGTGATCTTTTCTCCACATAACTTTAATTGAGAACTGATTCTAAACATAGCTGAGTTATATTCACTTACAGATTTAAAATCTTGTAATCTCAGATGCATCCAATCATAACGAGCTTTAGGGAGTATCACAGTTTTCTGGTGGTCATATCTTTCCTTTAGACTAGTCCAAAGAATAAGTGGGTCTTTAATAGTCAGATATTCAATTTTAAGTCCCTCGTGGAGGTGATGACGAAGAAATATCATCGCTTTAGCCTTATCTTGACTAGATGCTTTGTTCCCTTCTTTGATGGTATCACCGAGACCATTTGCATCTAGATGAATTTCAGCATCTAACACCCATGATAAATAGTTCTTTCCCGTAATGTCAAGAGCCACAAATTCAAGTTTTGCAAGGTTTGACATTATGAACTATCACAAGTATATTTAATAAGTTAGGAGAAAATAATTAACAAAAATTCAACAACTGGACAATTAGTAAATAAAAATAGTTTCATTACCGTAAAAGAAGAGATAGATAATTGTGATTGAAGGCCTATTCTCCAAATCTCTCACGGGTTTTTAGAGTCTCGTGCTGATAACGTATTATAAAATTATAGAAAGAACACAAAGAGAGAGAGCAAGAAGAGAGATTTTCTCTTATTCTTCAAGTGTGTTCAATACATGGATGGTGAGCCTCTATTTATAGGTTTTACAAATACATGAATAAAGATGGAATTGAATAGTTACTTAATTAAGGGAAAGTTATAAACTTAATGAAGGGATAGTTACAAACTTAATGAAGGGAAAGTTATAAACTTAATGAAGGGGAAGTTATGAAGAGTATGAGGGATGAATGGACATCCATTATTTATGACTATTCATAACATTGACATATTTTTTAATTTGTCATTTGATGATGTGTTTTTCTCTGATGTATTGACAGTGTATAGAACTATACACTTTTAATACATCATATACAAATCCTAAACTTAATATCGTCCCTTAGAATTATCATAAAAAGGTTAGATCCTCCAATAAAAGTATCACAAGCACATATATTAACTTATACATACTTATATAATTATAAGCATACGTGAGTAAATAAACAAAAAGTAATCTCATAAAAGCCAAGTCAAAATTTTTAAAATGAAAAAAATATGTAATAGTACTACTTTAGGAGAAAAAAAAGAGTAAAAATAAAAATGGAAAAATAATATTAATTGACATTCATTAAAGATTTAGCTATGCGATTACAAGTATTAACGGTGTCACTACCATCTAATGTATTAATAGAAGCAAATGATGCATCTTTCCTTTCTTGACTACTTAAATTCTAATTCTCTCCTTCGACATAAGGCACGTAGTTAGAGTTTCGATCACATTTATTGAATACTCATCTTCAATTGAATGACTCCTAATATAATTGTGAAGCATCATAGTTGCAGCCACAAGTTTTACTTGTTTTGTCAATGGTTAGCTAGGCATGTTGAGCAATATTTATTCTCTATCTATTTTTGCACACACCAAATGTTCGCTAAGTTTCTAATAGAGGAATGTGCATGATTGAATACCTCTTAATAGCTTGTTGGCTGTCATTCACGTTTGAGATCAAGAATATGGTATCTTTTTCTTTTATATGGTACTAGATACCTTTCATGTTAGGATAACCAGCATGAACAACATAATATTTACCTAAATACCATATCATTTACGTTGTCATTGTACATTATGAATAAATATTTCTTCAAAAAAAAATCATATTAGTAAAAATATAAAATAAACATTTACTAAAAATGTACATTCGAGAGGATGTAGAAATGTATCATTGCAGTTTTCTAGTGTGTTGAGGTCGAAGGTGGATTTCAAAGGGGATTGCGGCAGAGTTTCTTTCGGGAGTTGGTTGCCTGCCTTTGTTCGGAGATCCGGGGCCTATTTATAGGCCGAGGAAGCCCTAAGATGACGTGGGCATAAGGAAGGATGACCTGGACAGGCTGATTCGGACTCGTCAGATTGCAACCGGATAGGATTGGTTCTGTCCTACCAGCTCGCGGTATAGGTTGGCAAAACAGCCGAGGTCAGGTTTCCCGCCTAAAGCTTCCCCAAAGTGCGTTGAGTACCGAGGTGGTGACGAGGCAAGCCTGGTCGGCGCATCAGAAGCCGACTCAAGCACTAGATAACGTATTAGGGTCAGCGCCTGGGACCTTCGTCCGAGGTTAACATTGAGTCGTGATAACCAAGGTCACGTCACTCTCTGACAGGTCTTCTCTTTGTCTGGCCGAGGTGAAAGACTGAATTACCCTCGTTGACCAATTACCCATTATCATTCAGTCCCCCCAAAAATCAGTCTTGAGGCTCAGCGTACCGAGGTGGGCGTTGTGAGGTCGGTCTTAAATTTCAGGGTTTTCGAAACGAACGATTCAGGTCGGCGTGTGACAAATAGTGGGGCAGGTGATCAAGTTTCAACTGTCTCGGGATTCGTCCCACATTTATAGTTGCGTGTTTTGGTTCGGAGAAGGTCAGATCGAAAAGATCTTTGTCATTAATACCTGAAGCACGTATTTTTAGCAATCTTATGTCGGCCGTTGGATTGCATGGGTACGCGCAGTCCATGATGGATCGGAGGGTCGTATTTTGAGCATAGGTCGGCGGTAGGTCTACTGGTGTTCCCTAGGTGACTCATGGTCTTCCTGAACTCCTCTTTAAAAGCGGGTTTCGGCTTCCTCCTCATTCATTTGTGCGCCTCCAGTGGTTCGTTTCCTTGGTTCCTGCTTCGCTTCTCCGCTCTTTCCAGTGTGTCCCAACCAACCTGAGCTTGTTAGGTAAGTCTTTCCTTCCTTTCTTCCAATGTCTTCTTCCGTGGAAATAGTTAGTCCCCCAAGTCAGGATAGTTCCGAATTCATGCGGGAACTTGGGGATAGGCTCGGTTCAGCCAGTGAGGATGGGAGGGCAGAGGCTGCAGAGGCTGCTGAGGATTTGGCGTCTGTGGCCTCCACGTCTTCAATCTCACCCGAGCTTCCGGTGGGGCTTTCTACTAAGGGGTTACGGTGGTTCGAGCCAATGTCACCCAAGGAGAAACGAGCACTAGATGAGAGCCTTCGTGCCTCGGGTGTACACATAGAGGAACGGGTTCCCGTTCTGACTAGGGGTCCTTCTACCCACAAAGATTCTCTAGACGTTATGAGGGCGTTAAAGGGGGGAGCTTTGCCCGAGGTCTGTCCCAATTTGTTTACTAGGGTAGCTTTTGCTGAGCTAAAAAAGGACCGGCACATTTCTCATGAGTTTTCTATCGATCCTCCTCGGCGTACTGACAGAGTGACCGAGGACCGAGGTGGTAACCGGTTGTGGGTTTATAGGGAGGCCGTCCTTTCTGGCCTTAGGTTTCCCCTTCATCCTTTTGTCGTCGAACTTCTAAATTTTTACGATCTTGCTCCTTCTCAGTTGTTACCCAATAGCTGGCGTCACGTGACCGGCTTCATTGTCCTTTGTGAGGGGATGCAATTTCCTTTATCAGTGAGGTTGTTCAAGTCTTTTTCTTCAATAAAGGTCAGCCCTGTAGATAAGAGCTGGTATTACGTGACAGCTCGTCCTCGTAAGAAGCTTTTTACTAATATTCCTTCTTCTAATAAAATTTGGAAAGTTCATTTCTTTAGTCTAATAAGCCCTCGAGAGTGGGAGGTAAGTAATAACCGAGGTCCGATGAGAGAGGGGGCCGACGAGGTTGAGGAGATTCATGGTGAGGAGCTTAGAGCTTACAATGAAATTAATAAATTAAGAGACTATGGTAGGTTTCTCCTAGACGCTAAGCTCTTGACTTCGCCCGACGTGTTGGATCTCCTCAGGTCACCTGGAGGTCCGGGTAACTCATGCTAATTCTCCTTTCATTTTTCAATTTTTCCAGAGTGCGTTCTTGACCAGAAAGCTATTTTTTGTTTTTCTTTATCACATGTATGGCAGGTCGGTTCAACGTGTTTGATTATATTCAGCCCGCTCCTCGGGCTTCACAGACTGCGGGAGCAGTTTAGTTCACTGCTGCACCTCCAAAGCAAAGTCGAGGTGGTGGCTCGAAGGGCAAGAGGAAGGCTGCGGCCGCCGAGGTGAGGGAGCCTTCCCCGAAACAGAGCCGTGAAGTTCTAGAGATTCCTTCAGCGCAAGAGGGGGAGACCGCTGCACCCAAGACCGTGCACCTCGGCATTGATTTGGCTCCGAAAGACAGCGCGTTCGAGAGTGCCTCGGTGGCTCGTAAGGTGGCTCAATCGATGCTTCCCCCAGCATGTGTTTTCACTTTGTTGCTATGTGAATTTTTACTTGTCTTTCTGGGAGCTAATTATTTGTTTGTTTACTCATTTTCCAGACAAAGACAAGATGAATTCTCCCTGCTTGGTTAATGCCAGCGCGAGTTTACACCACGCGTGGCTTGCCTTGGCTCATGCTACCAGGGTTGAGGAGCAGGCCAAGAAGCTTCATAAGGATTACAGCTCCTATTGAGAGAAGTCTCATTCTTTGACGAAGAAATTGGAGGAGTCAGAGGCTAAGGTTCTTGAATCCTAGATTCTAGTGGCAGAGATGAAGACCGAGGTGGAGGACCTCAAAGCCGAGCTGGCTCGAGTGAGGGAAAGGGAGGACGAAATCAAAAGGACGGCAGCCCATGATGCCTTGGCTAATTTCGAGACTACTCCTCAGTTCCAGGCTGCGGCAAAGAGGGCCAATGATGAGGGTGTGAGAGGTGCCTTCGCGTTGGCTGTTCAAGAGGTTGCCCACGTTTATCCCGATCTGGATTTATCCATGGTGTCCATTGATGACCTCAAGACCGTTACTTATGAGGCCGAGGTGGATGAGGCCGAGGTGGTGGAGGACGAAGGTGTTGATGCCGAAGCTACGGTGGCCACCATGGCTGATGATGAAGGGGAGGCCGATGACGCTGCAAGAGATTGATTTTACTTTTAATGTGTTAGACTTTTTCTTGTAATGAACATCTGTTTGTTTTGGGATGGTTTTATTTTGCCTTAGAATGTATTTGTACTGAACATCTGTTTGCTTCGGAAAGTTTAATTCCATATTGTGAACTTTTAGCAACAATTGGATTTAAAACAAAAGCGGAGCTCAAAGGCTCAGACTCGTACTGTGCTCAAATGTGCCGAGCTAATAAGGTCGGGCTTATGCAAGATCAAAGTAATACTACAAGGGGAAAGTAATATCGCGCAAAATGATGGTCAAAAGTGAGCACTCTGTTCCGGTGTGCCGAGCTAAAAAAGGGAGGCCGAGGTTATTTCACTGGTAATATTTTTTCAAGTTTTCCGCATTCCAGGTCCTCGGCACTTCCTTTGCGTCTAAATCTTGCAACTTGAATGCTCCCCTTCCTATAACTTCCTTGACCAAGTATGGTCCTTCCCAGTTGAGGGCCAGCTTTCCTCCTACTCTGTCTCTCCCCAAGGCTACGGTCTTTCGAAGGACGAGGTCACCCCTTTTAATAGTCTTAGGTCGGACCTTTCTGTTGTGATAGTTGGCTACTTTCTGCTGATACGCAGCCATAGTGATTAAAGCTCGGTCCCTCTGTTCCTCGGTTAGATCTAGGTTGTTTCTCAAAGCTTCCTCATTCCCAGCCTCGATGTCCAGTTGTACTCTTAGACTTGGCGAACCGATTTCTACGGGAACTACGGCTTCGGTCCCAAAAGCCAAGTTGAATGGGGTTTCTCTTGTGGGGACTTTCGTGGTCGTCCAAAGTGCCCATAGAACTCCAGGCAGCTCGTCTGGCCAGCTTCGCTTTGCTTCATCTAGTTTCTTCTTCAAGGCTTCTAGAATAACTCGGTTGGTAGCCTCGGCTTGTCCGTTGGCTTGAGGATGGGCGACCGAGGTGAACCGCAGGTCAATGCCTAAGTCCCTGCACCATCCTTTGAATCTTGGATTGTCAAATTGCTTCCCATTGTCTGTGATGATAGCCCTTGGAAGTCCGAATCTGCAGACTAAGCTCTTCCAGCAAAAGTTCTCCACCTGCTTTTCAGTTGTTGTTGCTAATGCTTCAGCCTCTACCCATTTAGTGAAGTAGTCCACAGCTACCAGAACGAATTTCCTTTGCCCCGAGGCCACTGGAAATGGCCCGAGCACGTCCATTCCCCACAGCATGAAGGGCCATGGGCTAGTAATCGAAGTAAGGTTAGTAGAAGGCAGGTGCTGTATTGGGGCAAACCTCTGACACTTGTCACATTTTTTTACCAATTCTGTAGCGTCCTTATGGATCGTGGGCCAGTAGTACCCTTGCCTGAGGACTTTATGCGCAATGGCTCGTGGTCCGAGGTGGTTTCCACATATTCCCTTGTGGACTTCCCTCAGGGCGTAATTTGCCTCGGCTGGGTCCAGGCATTTTAGGTACGGCATACTGAAAGATCTTCTGTACAGCTTTCCTTCCAGGAGGGTGTATCTCGGGGCCTTGCGCCGCATTGCTCTGGCGTGGTTCCTATCTTGTGGCAGTTCCCCCGTGGTAAGGTATTTGACAAGAGGGGTCATCCATGTCTCTGTTTCTTCCAGAATTTGTCCGACCTGTTCTTCATCGTCGATACTTTTCTGAGCTACATCCTCTATAGCGACATGTTTCGCCAGATCGGTTTTCCCTCCAGTAGCTAACTTGGATAGGGAGTCAGCCAAGGCATTTTCCGACCTCGGGATTCTTTTTATCTCACAGATTTTGAAGCTCCCCAGGAGGCTCCGAACCTTTTCCAAATACCTGGCCATGACTTTATCCTTTGCTTCGAATTCTCCGCTGACCTGGTTAACCACTAGCTGGGAGTCACTGTGCACTAGCAGCTCATCCACCTTTAGTTCTTTGGCCAGTTTGAGACCGATGAGTAGGGCCTCATATTCAGCTTCGTTGTTTGACGCTTTGAAGTTGAATCTTAAAGCGTATTGAATCCTTATTCCTTCGGGGCTGAGCAGGATGAGCCTGGCTCCACTTCCTTTGTTATTTGCCGACCCGTCAACATAAAGTTTCCATGTTCTGTGTGTATCTTCCTTGTCACCTTCTTCTTGCCTTTCAGTGGTGATGCACTCGACCACAAAATCCGCCAATACCTGGGATTTGATGGCCGATCTAGGCTTGAATTGCAAGTCAAACTCACTGATTTCAACAGTCCATTCGATTAGTCTTCCCGACAGCACGGGTTTCTGCAGGAGCTGCCGTAGTGGCTGGTCGGTCAGCACCACAATCGAGTGAGCCTGAAAGTAAGGCCTTAGCTTTCTTGACGAGATTACCAGGGCATAGGCTAATTTCTCGATCTTTTGGTAATTTAACTCGGCACCTTGCAACACTTTGCGTGTAAAATACACTGGTCTTTGCACGCCGGATTCTTCCCTAACCAAGACTGAGCTCACGACCTGCTCCGTGGCCGCTAGGTAGAGGTATAGAGTTTCTCCATTCCTCAGTCGCGATAGAACTGGTGGGGAGGAGAGGAAGTCCTTCAGTTCCTCGAAGGCTTTCTGGCATTGCTCGGTCCATTGAAATTTCCCTGCATCCTTCAGGGTTTTGAAGAACGGGATGCATCTGTCCGCCGATCTGGACATGAATCTGCTCAGTGCGGCTATTCTCCCTGTCAACCTTTGCACTTCCTTTATGGAGGTCGGTGCCTTCATTTCGAGGATGGCCTGTACTTTTTCGGGGTTTGTCTCAATTCCTCTCTGATTTACCATGAATCCCAGGAATTTTCCCGAGGTGACACCGAAAGCGCATTTCGCTGGATTGAGTCTCATATTGTGCTTTCTCAGGGTCCGGAATGCTTCCTCAAGGTCTTGTAGGTGTACTTTTATGGTTAGGCTTTTGACGATCATATCGTCGACATACACTTCCATGCTTCGCCCGATCTGTTTCTTGAAAATCTTGTTCACCAATTTCTGGTAGGTCGCGCCTGCGTTTTTCAAGCCAAAGGGCATGACTCGATAGCAGTACAGTCCTCTTTCTGTCACGAAGGACGTTTTTTCCTCGTCCTCTTCCAACATTCTGATCTGGTTATACCCAGAGTAGGCATCCATGAAGCTGAGTAATCCTTGCTCCGCGCTATTGTCTACTAGTCTGTCTATGCTGGGCAGGGGGAAGCTATCCTTTGGGCATGCTTTGTTCAGGTCGGTAAAGTCTACGCACATCCTCCATTTGCCATTATGCTTCCTTACCATCACAACGTTTGCGAGCCATTCCGGATAATACGCTTCCTTAATAAACCCTGCTTCCAGGAGCTTGGATACTTCTTCATTTATGACTTCCTGCCTTTCTGCGGCGAAGCACCTTTTCTTCTGTCTGACCGGTTTTGCTTCCGAGTCCACGTTGAGGCGGTGAACCATGTCCTCAGGACATATACCGGGCATGTCCCCTGCTTTCCATGCGAAAAGGTCGGCGTTTCTTCTGATTAGCTGAATAAGTTCTTCCCTCTCTTTGAGCTTGGAGCTTATCATCATGGATTTGTCTGGACTTTCGTCATCGAAAGGGATGTTGATCAACTCATCAGCTGGTTGAGGTCGGCTCAAATCTAGCTCGGGCATCTGATCTGGGATTTCAATTGCCAGGGTTTCGTCGCCCTGCTTTTTCACCTTTTGGACCGTCAAGTAGCATTTCCGAGCTAACGTTTGTTCTCCTCGGACTTCACCTATCCCGTTTGGTGTAGGGAATTTTAACTTTAGGTGTGGCACTGATGCGACTACCCCGAGCTTCATTTGACTAGGTCTTCCCAAGATCGCATTGTATGCCGACGGGATTTTTACTACCATGAATTCCACCATGGCAGTTGTTGTCCTTTCTTCCGTGCCTAGAGTCAGTGGGAGGGTTATTGTTCCCAGTACGGGGACTTTCTCGTTTCCAAACCCGACAAGAGGTGCCGGATAGGGTCTTAGTCTGTCTTCAGCGATTCCCATGTTTTTCATTGCCTCGTAGTACAAGACATCGCTGGCACTCCCGTTGTCGATGTAGATCCTTCTTACCACATGGTTGTAAATAACCGCGCTGACGACAATAGCATCGTCGTGAGGGAACTCGATACCATCGAGGTCGGTTGTGGAAAAAGATATGACCTCGTCCCTCCAAGACTTCGGTCTCTTGGCTAGGGATCCGACTATTGGGTTTATAGCTCGGTCTGCTTTTTTTCTAGCTGAGCTCGCTGTTCCACCGGTGATGACGTTGATTATTCCTGCTGTAGGTCGATTGGCCCGTTCTTCGCCGGTCTTTCTTTCTGATTGGTCACGCCTCGCGTCTCTTCTGTTGTAGTTGTTCGGGACTCTGCCCGCTCTTTGTCTAGGTTGGCCGTCATAGACACGACGGTTCCCTTGAGGGTACCTTCTTTGGCTGACGTCTCGTGTCGTGTCACCGAACACGAACTTTTCAGCCGACCTCTTCTCACCAGGTTTTCAATTTCATTCATGAGGTCTGTGCATTCCTCGGTAGAGTGGCCGTGGTCTCGGTGGAATGCACACCTCTTGTTTTTCTGCCTTTGGGGGTTTGGCTTCATTGGCCTTGGCCATGTAAGCTCGGGGTCCGATTCTATCTGCATCAATATTCTTTCCCTCGTTGTGTTCAAGGGAGTGTAAGTGTCATAGCCCTTCTTTTTCGGGCTTCTTCTGATCGGATACCCTCCAGGCCGGTTTGGCCTTTTTCCCCCTTGGTCTCTCTCGACCTCTCTCCCCCTTTTCTTGTAGCTTCTGAATTCTCCTTTGTTTTCTTCGTTGTTTAGCCGAGTGGTCATCGTTTCTTCGGCGTTGATGTATTTTTCAACCCGTTGTAGGAGCTCGGGCAAGGTCTTTGGGGGGTCTAATGAGAGGGAGAACTTGAAATGGAATTCCCTGTCCGTGAGACCATTCATTAGGCCGGCCACCGCTACGGACTGTTCTAAGTCCTTCACTTGCAAAGCTTCGGCATTGAACCTCGTGACATATTCTCTTAGGGACTCTTCAGGCCTTTGCTTGATCGCCATTAAGCTGAGAGTTGTCTTCTTAGCTCGGCGGCTACTGACGAAGTGAGTCAGGAAGGAGTGCCCCAGCTCTTTGAACGAGCGTATCGATCGTGGAGTTAGCCCTGAGTACCAGGAGCGAGCTGCACCCTTTAAGGTCGCCAAGAATGCTTTGCACATTAAAGAGTCATCTGCACCCTGTATTGACATATTAGCACGGAAAAGTTCTAGATGGTCAAAAGGATCCGATGTACCGTCATACGCCTTGATCACAGGCATACTAAATCCCGGTGGTGGTTGAGCTCGCTCGATTTCTTCTGAGAATGGTGAGGTTTCAAGCAATCGAAGCTCGTCCATATGGACTTGCGCCTTATCTTGAATCTGTCGTTCTACGGCTTCCATCCTGGCTTCCAGTTGGTCTCGAGTTTTATCCTCGGCCGTGGGTGCCGTTGAGATGGTTCTATGCGGGTGTTTCGTGGAATGGCTTTGTGGGGTTTTGTGTTTGCTTTTCTCCGCGACTTCTGGTACGGAGGAAGAGCTGCCGCTGGCGTCCCCTCCCTGTGGTTGGGATGGTGGAGAGGGTAACGGTTGTTCGGAGTCGTTTCTGGGCGGTGGTCGTTGGGTTGGGGGAGAAGGTGTGCTTGGACCAGCTCGGTTAGGTTCCTTAATTGTTGGGTGAGTTGCTCGAATTGCTCTGCCGTTGGTGGTGGCCATCTCCCTTGCTGTTCATCTTGCATGGCGTCTGGGCTTGCAGGAGCAGCCGGTTCCTCTTCCTCTGCCGTTCTTCTTCTGGGTGCCATCCTGGACATCAACGATGGGGTTGGTAAAGCTTGCCCCTACCTAGCGCGCCAAATGTTGAGGTCGAGGGTGGATTTCAAAGGGGATTGCGGCAGAGTTTCTTTCGGGAGTTGGTTGCCTGCCTTTGTTCGGAGATCCGGGCCTATTTATAGGCCGAGGAAGCCCTAAGATGACGTGGGCGTAAGGAAGGATGACCTGGACAGGCTGATTCGGACTCGTCAGATTGCAACCGGATAGGATTGGTTCTGTCCTGCCAGCTCGCGGTATAGGTTGGCAAAACAGCCGAGGTCAGGTTTCCCGCCTAAAGCTTCCCCAAAGTGCGTTGAGTACCGAGGTGGTGACGAGGCAGGCCTGGTCGGCGCATCAAAAGCCGACTCAAGCACTAGATAACGTATTAGGGTCAGCGTGTCAGGCGCTGACCCTGGGACCTTCGTCCGAGGTTAACATTGAGTCGTGATAACCAAGGTCACGTCACTCTCTGACAGGTCTTCTCTTTGTCTGGCCGAGGTGAAAGACTGAATTACCCTCGTTGACCAATTACCCATTATCATAGTGTTTTGGAGAAAACACGTGTCATGCGCAGATCTACACCATCCAGCAACAATGAAAGTGAACAACATGTCACGTATTGCCATCATATTCTATGTTGGATATCCTTTTCAAACTACGTAAAGTATTACATCTTCAATAGGTACAATAACAGGAATATGTGTACATCTATATCAACCATACAACTCTTGAAGTGAGGCCAATATCTACTATCATTACAAATCCTATTTGATATCTCTTTGAATTGAAGATCGCTTTGATAATATCTTAAACACAAGTGCTCTAGTCTGACAAGAAACAAATCTAAAGGCATTTCTTATTGCATCGGTGGTACTTGGAATGTTCTACAAATATTTGAATAGTAGTTTCGTAGAGGTGGCTGCTTCTTTGGAATTTCAGTCAACTAGTAAGGGAAACATTGATCGAATTTCCTTTGGCTAGTTAAAGTAATAGGTCAAGCAAACAACATTATGTAATCTAATGCTGTTCATGCCAGCAGCTGCACTTACAAATTATCATTTTTGAAATAAACTTCATTAATCATAAACCTTGGGCTTGGCCTAAAAGTGTGGGTGCAGAAGGGAAAGTGAGATTTCACCAACCTTGTAGAAAGGAGATAACTATGTTCTATTGGTATGATCATCCAGACTAGATCAAAGTCTAGACACAGGCAGATTTCATTACAGCAAATTTAAAATATGACCGCTTGAGGAACTTGTCCAGCCAGTCACTTGCTTCTTTCACCATTAATGGTGTCAATTCGTGGCGTATTCCAGGTTGTACGATTAGCTGCACATTAAGGAAACAAAACATATGAAATAATAACTCATAGCAGCACAATTTACTCTTTTATGGGTTCCTGTGGTGTGACTGTGTGAGAGGACGCTAAACAGTCGTAAATTCAATTTAGAATAGAAGTGTTTGTGCTTTCAATACTTTTAGGGGTTCTTTATACAACAGTTATCTACTTGAACAGACATCCCGGAGTATGTGCCCAAAGGGCCATTAGAAGAACTGAAGTACTTTCAGAGTAATTGCCACCTAACAATCCATACCTTCAAATTATTTGAAGAATGCGCCTTTGCATAAGCGTTGAGAGCCCTCTTTGTGGGAGTTTTTATACCACCAAGCGGGCAACGTGGATCATCAGCACCTAATAATTGTCAAGCCAAAACATCTTTTTAACTAAAATTTGTATCACTGGTAGATAATAGAAGAATTATCCTTCATGCAATCTATGTATATGTTAAAGAAATAACTTCAGACCATCTGGTAAATCCAGTTCCCTTGCCGTAGCCATTCCACAATGGGAATCAATATTGCCAGGAACAAATTGGCAAGGGTTGAAAGTTGAAACCAAAGAGGTTACCATGTCAGTTCCGCTATTGGTTAGAGTATGCAAGGAAAAAAAGAGTGGAGAAACCAAGGAAGCAAATTCTGACATCTGCTAGATTTTGCTGACTCAAAATGCGAAAAGAGTATCATACCATTTAAAATCAGCAGAGGACGTGGTGCAATAGCTGGAATTGAGTAAGTTGAATCAAACTGGGAAGCTAGACCAGGAGCAATCCTATCCCAGACCTGGTCAGAAGTGCAGAAGATATAATTCATGTTCTATGACAGCACAAAAGAAAGGCTTATGAAGAAAACTATTAAAGAGAATAAAGTTAACTGACCTTCTTCACCACTTCTTTATCGATTGCACTCTTGCCTAGATCAATCCTTGCTTCTGAACAAAGTTATTAAAGATAATCAGAGACACAAGTGTTGAGGCAGCTTCCGATTGAAATGAAACTAGAGTAATAAGTATATTTAAAGATATTGACAGGTCATTCCAGTTCTAATCAGAAGAATCACTGTTTAACTTAAATAAATGTAATCATTCCCAAATTATTGGTGCGATCTTGGAATCAATTTGCATTTCATATTGTTACATACAAGCTTTACTTCAGGAACTCCATTTAAGAAAGGTCAGCTATTTTTTAGATACAAGCACCTTTCATGTCCGGAGATAAGCGTTCAAGATAGCTTTATATTCATATATAGTCTAAACAACACCCCCTACAGTTGATAAAAGGTTGCGATGTTACAATGAATCCTACATTTATAAGCAAACTTAATCAAATTCTCATGTCCAAGTACTCCTGTCAACATTACCTTCAAATACAGCCTTTATACTGTCAACTCGAGCCTGCCATTTGTCATTTTTTATGGCCCACAAAAATCCCTACAAATATATAACATGAAAATTTTGTTAATTATTAGTAAAGAATATTTTCTTATGCATTCTAGAATTTACAGAATTTTGATAACCTGAACACCAATTATTGGAGCACCAACTGCATAGCGGGTGTCAGCGAAGGCAGCAAACCAAGCATGCATTCCTGCATTTCATGACGTTCACTTAAATTCTACATGCTATATTTATTAAGCATACATGCATATTTCCATCATTTTGTATCTCACTTTAACTAACCTCCAAGCGATATGCTGGTGATTCCAATTCTAGTAGGTCTAATATCCTTTCTCTGAGTTAAATAATCTGCTAATTTTATTAAATCCCACACCTGAAAGAATGAAAACCTTAGATGGAGCAAAAGACCGGAACTTTAACAATGACAATCCTATCAACTCATTGATCTCCCCTGACTTTAAGTAGCATTTCTTTTTGATCCTTAGGAACTAAAAGGTAGAAACAATAACTCTCACACAACTCAAAACAAAATAAAAGAAAAACAGAGGAATTACTGTATCAAATATAAATGGCATTGTATCTCCTTTTTTCCATGATGACACTAGGGCCTGCACTTCAAATATCATCATTTAATTAGGATCATTGATTAGAAGAAAAATGGGAAGGAAGCTAAATCATACTCTAGATTGGTCAACATTATCACAATTAACAGCAGAATAAGTTGCACTTAATTAAAAGCATATTAAGTTGCACAAGTATGAGTGCTCTACTCTGAGGAAAATTACTCCTCAAAAGCAACCAATTTTCTTCTAGCTCATTTAAAACCAAAAATCAAATTTATTGAAGGACTCAACCTTCCTTAGAGTGTGGAAGGGCATAAGCAAAAAAAAAAAGTTTAGAAACATATTTATGCAAGTTGTCCATGCTCTTATACATATTTTTCTCAAATAATGAAGTGCAACGGATTTTAACACAGTTTAAACTAATACAACATTGGATATAGAATACACACATCTTGATAGGTTGTCAGATTGTGGGCACGTTCACCATGGTAGCGAGAATCGATAGCAATGGCTATGTATTCCCTTGAAGCATATGCCTGAACAAAATGGAGTAAATAAGAGCAAATAAGGAGGAAGTGCATATAATATATATATATATATATATATATATATATATATATATATATATATATTTAAAACTGATTTGAGAAAAAAACTTTGCTGTATTTTTTATTTCTCACAGAGAAGGCAATATATAGATGGTTGACATAAAGCAAACTTCCTACAAAAAAGGAAACTAAATAACAGTCCTACTCTAGGATGGCATGCAGGCCATTTATTAAAAGATTCTATCTATTAAAAAAGGGCTAAAAATTATGGAGTTATCTCCAAAAAATCTGAGAGAGATTAACTATCCATATTCTAAATAATCTCCCAAATGTATACTCAAATCTTAGTTTTTCTACACTCCCCCTCAAGCTGGGCTGTATATGTTGATCATGCCCAGCTTGTTTACAAAGTCTTCAAAAGCTGGTCTATGTAGACTTTTAGTTAGGATATCAGCTGTCTGTTCTTTGGTAGGAATATATGTCAAACAAACACTTCCATTCTCGATCTTCTCCTTGATAAAATGACGATCCACTTCCACATGCTTTGTGCGATCGTGATGAACTGGATTGTGTGCAATACTCACGGCTGCCTTGTTATCACAATACAGCTGCATAGGAGAATTACTAGAAACTTTAAGTTCCCTTAGTAACCTTCCTAACCATATTCCTTCACATACTCCATGAGCAAGAGCACGAAACTCAGCTTCTGCACTACTTCGAGCTACTACAGGTTGTTTTTTGCTTCTCCAAGTCACAAGATTTCCCCAAACATAAGTACAATATCCTGAGGTGGACCTCCTATCCACAGAAGAACCTGCCCAGTCAACATCAGTATAAATTTCCACCATCCGATGATCACCTTTTCTGAAGAAAAGTCCCTTCCCCGGAGTGCTCTTTAGGTACCTCAAAATTCTGTACACAGCTTCTAAATGCTTCTCCTTGGGTGAGTGCATGAACTGGCTAACTACGCTCACAGCAAAGGCAATGTCTGGCCTTGTGTGAGACAAATAGATTAGCTTTCCAACTAAACGTTGATACTGCTCTCGTTCAACTTCGGCTCCTCCTTCTAAGCTCAATTTGATATTAGGTTCCATTGGAGTCTCGGCTGGTTTGCACCCCAACATCCCGGTCTCTTTAAGCAAATCAAGAATATACTTCCTCTGTGATATGGTTATCCCATTCTTGTTTCTAGCCACCTCCATTCCAAGGAAGTACCTAAGAGCTCCTAGGTCCTTTAGTTCAAATTCTCCTACAAGATAATCTTTCAAAGTATCCAACTCTTCAGAATAGTCTCCAGTGATGATGATATCATCCACATATACTATTAGAATAGCAATTCTCCCATCTTCGGCATGTTTAAAGAAGAGAGTATGATCAGATTGAGCTTGTATGAATCCTTGTCTCTTGACAGCCTGTGTAAACTTCTCAAACCACTCTCTTGGAGATTGTTTCAATCCATAGAGGGATTTCCTTAGCCTGCACACCAAGTTGCCTTCCTTTGTAAAGCCTGGGGGAAGGTCCATATAAACCTCTTCATGTAGATCTCCATTAAGGAAAGCATTTTTCACATCCAACTGTTGCAAAGGCCAATCAAGATTGGATGATAGTGACAAGAGAACTCTTACCGTATTGAGTTTGGCAACTGGTGCAAATGTCTCCTGGTAGTCTATACCATGGGTTTGAGTGAAACCCTTGGCCACAAGCCTTGCTTTATACCTATTAATGCTCCCATCTGCATTATATTTCACGATGAATACCCACTTGCACCCTACTGTTTTCTTTCCTTCAGGCAGTTTCACAACTTCCCAAGTACCATTTTTTTCAAGAGCACCCATTTCTTCATGAACAGCTTGTCTCCATTTCAGATCAGCAAGAGCTTGATTAATATTCTTTGGTATCTCTGTCTTAGATAGAGTTGTAATAAAAGCTTGAAAAACAGGGGACAACTTCTCATAAGATACAAACCTTGATATAGGATGCTGAGTGCAAGATCTAGTTCCCTTTCTAAGAGCAATAGGAAGCTCAAGTTGATCTTGTGACAATGCACCACTTTCTTCACTGGAATACTCATGCTCAATCAATGGTACAGTAGGCTGAATGTTAGGAGTAGGAACCAGATCAGATTTTTGTCTTGGCTGGACTTTTGGTTTATCTCCACTTTGTGAACGTTTTCTGCGTGAATACACAAGTAAATCAGGTTGCCGAGAGTTGTCTCCCCCTGTCTCCAAATCAGATTCATGTTCAATGAGTGGAACTGTAGGTTCAGGAATGTTAGGAAGAGGAGTAGGAGAGGTAGAAGTGGAAGGATTATTAGTGTTCAAGAGGTTTGTTAGATCCCAAGGTTCATTCTCACTTAATGACTCCCCTTGAAGTGGAGACTTTGGAAAGTATGGTTGGAATTCAAGAAAGGTGATATCCATTGACACAAAGACACGACGAAGAGTGGGTGAATAACACTTATACCCTCTTTGAGTGGGTGAGTATCCTATGAAAACACATTTGTGAGATTTTGGATCAAGTTTTGAACGATTATGACTATGAACATGGACAAAAACAGTGCATCCGAATGTTTTTATGGGAAGAGAAGAGACAGATCTAAATGAGGGATATGTGTCTAGAAGTATAGAGAGTGGAGATTTGAATTTTAGAACTCTTGAGGGCATTCTGTTGATGAGGTAAGATGCTGTAAGGATTGCCTCTCCCCATAGATATTTTGGAACATGCATGGTGAACATTAGAGCCCTAGCAACCTCAAGTAAATGACGATTCTTCCTCTCCGCTACACCATTTTGTTGAGGTGTATCCGAACAAGAACTTTGATGTATGATTCCATGGGTTGCTAGGTACTCTCCAAGGATTGAATGAAAATATTCTTTTCCATTGTCGGTTCTAAGAGTTTGGATGGAAGTATGAAACTGATTTTTTATCATCGAATGAAAGGTCTGAAAAATTTTTACTGCATCAGATTTTTCTTTGAGAAGATGAACCCAACAAACTCTAGTATGGTCATCAATGAAGGTAATGAACCACCTAGTACCTGAAATATTTTTGATGCGAGATGGTCCCCATATGTCACTATGTATCAATGAGAAAGGATGAGACTCTTTGTAAGGTTTGATGGGAAACAATGCACGAGTGTGTTTAGCAAATTGACAAGCTTCACAAGAAAAGAAACTAGGATTTTTATTCATGAATAAACTTGGAAACAAACGTTTTAGATAATGGAAATTGGGATGGCCTAACCTACGGTGCCACTGCATTATTACATCATTATTGGAAAGAGATTCTCTCTCAGCAATTGAAGCCTGTGTTTCCATGCATACATCGTTCACAAAGTAGTAGAGTTCACCATCAACCTAGCATTGCCAATCATCCTCCCCGATTCCTGCTCCTGTAATTCACAACAAGTGGCAGAGAATTTAGCGACACAATTAAGTTCCCTTGTCAGTTTACTGATTGATATCAAATTGCAAGCCAGATTTGGAACATGCAAAACTGAGTGTAGAGCAATTGTATTTGACAAATGAATGGAGCCTTGACCAGCTATGGAAGAGAAAGTACCATCAGCTATTTTAACTCTTGCGTTCCCGTGACAAGGAGAGTAAGAGTAAAATAACGATGGGTTACCTGTCATGTGGTCGGATGCTCCTGAGTCTAGAATCCAAGGGTGTTGGGACTGATTCTGAATGTGAAAAACAGTACCTTTATGGGCAAAGGTAGAAGCTGCAGAATTGGCATCGGTCCCTGCAGGTTGATTCAACAGTTTGTGCAGTTGTTCTAGTTGGGATTTGTTCAAGAAAACGCCAATTGCCTCGCTGCTACTACCTAATTCCTCTGTGGCTTTCTCAGTAGATACTTGAAGACCAGATTTCTTGTTTTCATTCGAAAACCGTGGTTTATAGTTTGCTGGTTTTCCGTGAATATCCCAACAGTTGTCTTGAGTATGTCCAATTTTGTTGCAGTGACTACAACGCGGCTTCCCTCCACGTCGATTAGATGATTGTTTGGCCACCAAAGCACTAGTCTCCATAGGTCTTTCACCAGAAGTTGTAATTGGCTGATCCTTTTTTCCACCAAGCATGACAAGGCGTCTACTAGCTTCACGTCGTACCTCTGCAAAAGCCTCACTAATGGATGGCAACGGCCGACGTCCCAAAATTCTCCCTCGTACCTCATCAAGATCTTTATTAAGACCAGCAAGGAAGTCATATAGCCGCTCCTTATCAAGATGCTTTCTGAATTTCACATTCTCCTCTAGATCTCCCCAATCGGCTTCATAAAACATATCAAGTTCCTGCCAAAGAGTTTGCAAAGAATTATAGTATTCAGTAACATCTAGATTACCTTGTCTCATGTCTTTGAGTTTATTTTTAATCTCAAAAACTTGAGAGGCGTTCTCGAGATCCGAATAATTCTCCTTAACAGCGTCCAGATAGCTTTTGCAGTTCGAAGAAAGAGGTATGTGCGACTGATGTGTGTTTCCATCGAGTTGATCAACCATGCCATAACAATAGAATTATTGAGTTCCCATGTAGCATAGGTAGGATCTTCAATATTTGGTCTCTTAGCCTCACCGGTGATATATCCCATCTTGCCTCTCCCTCGAATTACCAACAAAACTGATTGAGACCACTGTAAGAAATTTTTGCCATCTAATTTGTGGCTGGTAATTTGCAGTGATGAACTGTCTCCAAAGGATTGGGAGTTTATGGTTTGCGGAGTCATTACAGATGATGTGGTTGAGGATGACTCTTTGTCGAAACTCATGACCTCCTTTCTCGAGCTCATCTTTATGCGATGTGATGGAAAAATAACAGTGGCTCTGATGCCATAAAACTGATTTGAGAAAAAAACTTTGCTGTATTTTTTATTTCTCACAGAGAAGGCAATATATAGATGGTTGACATAAAGCAAACTTCCTACAAAAAGGAAACTAAATAACAGTCCTACTCTAAGATGGCATGCAGGCCATTTATTAAAAGATTCTATCTATTAAAAAAGGGCTAAAAATTAGGGAGTTATCTCCAAAAAATCTGAGAGAGATTAACTATCCATATTCTAAATAATCTCCCAAATGTATACTCAAATCTTAGTTTTTCTACAATATATATATATATGTATGTATATGTATACGTATAAATAGCTACCTCAAGAAATGGCCGTAGCCACTCTTTGTTCGTATAGGTACTATGCAGGAAAACAACAGCAGGCCTTCTTTTCTGATTGCTGTCTTTCAAGCTTAAGATTAACACAGGCAACCGTCCTTGCTCTCCAGCCTATAAAAGTAGATATGAGCAACAGCCATAAATTAATTAGGCTTTCTTCACTTGCCATTTAAGTGTATTTGGTTGTATCATGCACATGCCATTTAAGGTGTAGTTATTATGTGAATTACCAAGAAATTAACAAGCTTTTAGATAGTTCGACTGTATAGATTACCAATTCCGGCACGAAACTAGCAAATTTTGCAAACCTGATTACTTGAATGCTTCAGTTTAATAGGATAAATGATTCCAGGAACTAAAATTGAAAAGAAATGAAACAAAGAAAACACAATGAAATGCTAGTCACATCTCCAATTACCTCAGTGCGCAAATAAAGATTTTCCTCTTTAAGTCGTTGCTTAAGATTTTTAATATCAGCTTTCGGAATAGACTCCAATATTTCCTGGAGAAAAATTTTCAGAGATAACAATAAGATTAAAGTGTAATCAAACGTTTTTCATTAGCAAACTTCGCAAAAGACACTTAAAAAATAAATGAGAAATTAACCTCACCGAAGTTTGATGGAGGAACTTCTTGAAACAAAGGATGGAGCACAGGTTTTGCAGGTTCCACAGTCAGAGGAACTGAGAATTTTGTTTTTTGTTAACTCCTTAGTACATATATCGACCATAAAAGCAAGTTCAATGATCGAATAAAACAACAACCAAACAGAGCATTAGAAAAGACGAGTTTAAATTTTCAGAGTGGCCATTGGAATGGCTTGTTTTACCTTGAGGAGATCGTCTGGTACGCAGAAGATGAAGGAACTGAGATCGAATTTTATCAGCATCATCATTAGCAGTGGTACTCCCTATTATTTCCAGTAGGCCCAGCGAGAAGATGAAGAAGATAAAAAGAAACAAATGGCTGGGAAAGTAGAAGAAGATATCCTGTTTCTCTCATTTTCAAAGAAAATACAAGAGGATTTCTTTCCTTGGCTTTCAAAACTGAAATGGTGATTGATGAGGTGCAATAAACTCGTTGCCTTTGCTTTTAATTTATTCTAAAATAAAAATATTTTTATATTTTATTACATAAAATTATGGTTATGAATATTATAATTAAAATCGTGATAATTAATGGTATTTATTTTTTAATTAAATGATTTAATTTATTTGAATAAAATTTTTCCCTTGTGCTACCTATACTTTTGATATTAAGGTAAAGTGTAAAGCTCAAAAATATATGACTTTTCTCTATCCCAAAAGTTAAAAGAATTTGTGTGGTATACAAAAATTAGTATTATCTAATACAATGCTAATAGAATTTTTAGATTTTATAAGGGGTTAAATGATGACATATATAATTTTTAAGAAATAATAAAAAATAAAAATAAATAAAATGTATGTGTCATTATTTTAATTTTTGTTTGTGAAGTCTAATAACTCTATTAACAACGTATTGGATGACAATTCATACGAAAATAGTAAATAAAATAAGTTATGTCTTGCTTGAAGTTTAATTTTCTATTTATAGGCTTCACGTATTTGCAACATAAATTATTATCTAGTACACTGTCAATAAAGTTTTTAAAACTTCACAAACCATATAAAATGATAACACATATCTTTTAAGAATATTAAAAATTTAAAATGAAAAAGTTAGAATATGTGTTACCTATAAGAATCTTTATTGATCTATCTAAATGCACCAACATCATAAATAACACATAATAAATCAAAATACAGAATTGGATATTAGTTTCCCGCCATTAATATAATGATAAAATATAAAACCATCCAAAGCCATCTCTATTATTTTTTGTCAAAAAATTTGTAGTTGGAAATTGTGATATGTTTGGAGACTATAAAATGTTGTAGCAAATTGAATGATTAGATGCCAACAACCTCTTAACTTAGTGGTTAAGAATGAATTGTGACATATTCTAAATCTTGAATTCGAATTCAAGTATCTTCGTCTTCAATTATTTAATATTTTTTTTGTAACAAAAAAAATTGAATGATTAGATATATGGTATAAGTGAGTTGAACATGATTTTTTTTTTCATAGTATCAAACACTTGGAAGTCAATAATCTATTAATGATTGATGTCATGGGAATTATCTTGTCTAATATGATAGATATTTAATTTATTTATTTAATAATTAAAATTTTTAAATTTAAACTATAATTTTTTTATTAGCTATTAGTTTCAATTTTTTTAAAAAATAGTATACTATACATACATCGTTATTTTTAACACATTGTTCAACAAGTAAGCTCTTAAAATAATTTTTTATAATTTTATTTTACTTTTTAAAAGTTTAAATAAATTAAAATTTTCAAGAATGAGCTTATCTATAATCAAGAAAATGAAAATGCAAGGACCAAAAGGAGTGACGAATTCATAGCAGACAACGTGGCACGTGGAAAGGACGCAGCCTGTTTTGTAAATATATGCTATGTACTACTTTAAGCCTCCAGTTTATAGCTGAGATAAAAAAGATAAAAAAATTAAAAGGCCAAAATGCTATACAGAAAAGAAGGCCAGAAATCAGTAGTAACACTGTTTTGGGTCAAAAGGAAAGCGAAATTAAGGGGAAAAACAAGACAATAACTATGAAATGAAAGCAAAATTTTGTTTGATTCAAAGATTGACAAGGGGGATGAAAATGAAAATAAACTCTATTTTTATTAAAAATAATTATTCAATATACTGTTAATAAAATTTTTAAACTTTATAAATGAAATTAAAATGAAATTAAGATAATAATATATATCTTTTAAGTAATATTAAAAATTAAAATAAAATAAAATAAAAATTTGTGTTATCTTAACTTAGACTTGTTCAAAGGTCAAACAATCCACCCAAGCCCAAAAACCCACCTAATATTTAGTTGAGTTTGAACAAAAATATAAAATGTATTTAAAGATTTGAACAAAATATTTAAATCTACTCAAAAAACTAGTTAAGCCCAAACTTAACTCTTCAAAGCCCGAGCTCAACTCAACCAAAAATAAATAAAATTAAAATTTTTTAAAAATATATTTACTAAATATATTATAATTATATGTACATAAAATATTATAGATTAACAAACATGATTATATATATTTAATATGAAAATTAACATGTAAATTTTGACAAATCAAATTAAACTTCAAATGAATTAAAAAATAAAAAGATAAATAAACGAAAATTAAAATACTAAATAAATAAATAAAATTATATTTGAGTGGGCCGAATCAAGCTCAAACTTGCAATATAAAATAAAAAATGAATTTAGACTAAAAGTCAAATCCGAATTTTCGAACTGAATTGGATTTGAACTTGCATATAAACCATTATTATATACCTTTAGCCCTGTTCAAATCTACCCCTGATCAAGTCTATCTTAACTTTACTCGTAGAGCTTAAAAACTCTACTTGCAATGTACTAAATAATAATAATAATAATAATAATAATAATAATAATAATAATAATAATAATGTGTCTTTTTGCTTATCTACCTATTTAACTTCAGAATGGAAAACCAGTTTAGGAAGTTGCTTATAAGCTCCCTCCACCCAGGCTTCAACAACTTACATTGCATATATATAAACATCACAAACCGTATTAAAATATATCATAATAGCGTATACAAGGTAATCTTCTGATCTCATCAATAGAGTTTAAAAATCCAATATCAATGCATCATATAACTTGAGCTCAATGTTTAGTCTAATCATTTCATACAATCTCTTTAAGGCATAGCTCCAAATAGGCAGTAGGCTTAAAATATTTTTTTTTATATCATGCAATTTTCCTAAATAAGAAAATGTTCTATTTATTATCTTGATAAACTCAAGTGAATTTCTAACTTAAAAAAAAATTGTTGACACGTGTCCTCCACCCAAATTTTCCTTAAACCTTTCAAAAATTAATGAATTGAGAGCAGATGCAAGAGATTGAGTAAGAAATTGGGATTATTATTTAGGTTCTATTTGGTTGTCATAAAATCCACAAAACAAAAGCTATGTGCTCAAAAATGATACTTAACTTTCTACTAATCAGTCCAAAATATAAACAACAAAAGAAGAAAGAAAGCATAATTTGGTCACTATCTTAAAAGATCATTGCTTTTTTCAGTCCAAAAAACAATCCAACCTTTTGCAAATTAAAACATGAAAAAAAAATATTTTTCATTATAGAGCTTATTGGGATTTCCATTTAATGAGCAATACTTACGTTTTTTTTTTTTTTCGATTTTGAAATCTTAAATTTATCTTGCATATTTTACCTATAGAAGTCGAGAATACTCTATCATATTCTTAATTTGATTTTGAAATCTTGAATGTCAAATATTATAAATTAAGTTACTTATATATGTGATATTTTGTTTGTATAAGTATTCTTAAATTTTCGATATTTTGATAATATCGAAAATGGAGATCCATATATATATATATATATATATATATATATATATATATATATGTTGAATTTTATTGATAATTAATAATAACATTATATTCTATATAAAAATGGATTAAAAAAGCAAATCCTAGCTAAGGTAGGCATTTATATTTTGGATTTGAGGAAGTTTATTTGAGACAAGGCAACTTCCATGCACATCCAACAAAGGGTCCCGAATAGATATTATCTCAACAGTCCTAATATCCATAACTAATCATCACATACACATCATATAATATCAAAATATTATATCGACTACTCATTATCCTAGTTTACATCCCATCATATAATATTGTACAAAAATTTACCTAAAAATAAAATCATATACGAGAGAAGTATTACATTACCAAATATTCAATAGCGAAGTCTTTAGAAGTCGATACACTATTAAATCCCCAGAACTATCCAATTGTAATCAATCTGAAAAATAGTTCTCGTTTAATGAGTGAGGGCTCAATAAGTCAATTATATAAGTATAGAAGTAGCTTTATACTGTTCTACATACAATGCATGAATCCTCAAAATACAATCGACAAATACCATTAAGCTATAATCATCGCATACTTATACTAACATCATGTCCTAAGAGACTCTAGGTGGGCTAAGGTTTTAAGATATCGATAGTATGGTACTTTGAAATACCTCAATATTCTCATTCTTAACACTTGTGGTAAAAAGCAACCATATTCCATCATATAGTCCAATATCAATCTCAACATATATCAGTTCACAATGCAAATCACTTACCCAATATCAATACATATGATTCATTATCTATTCAATATCAAACCACATTAACTATGACTTGATTCAATATCAATCCACAATGACATCACTTGTCTCGATATCACCACCCATGCATCACACGTGTAATGTTTTCAAATTCTTATACAGTTGTTGTAAAACATACTAAATAAAGGAACACAATAGTTGTAAGTTTCAATTTATAAATCAGTATTCAAATAGTATGAAAACCATTTGAAAACACCGATGTTATCTTGGGTTTCAAAACATGTACCGAGGCTTAAGTCCTGCTTAAGCTTAAGGTTCCGGATGCATAATGCATCAAGCTCAACACATTAAAGCCAAGACTGTGCTCATGCTCAAAGTCCAATATGCATAAATCAGTATTAAACATGATTTTTCGAATTAAAGCAAGATAATCAATCAAACTAACTCAATGGAGATATGGCATAATCAATTATCATATCAAATCCATATACGTCCAAATAATCATATCATGCCATATATGTCCAATCCATCAATAAAGTCTTAATTCCACTATAGCTATCAGTGGATCGAAAAGGCCCTAATGGAGAAGGGCTGTACCTATGGCCATGGTAAACTCTAGTCTCATTGATTAGATAAGGGTCTAGACTAATGCCAAAACTCATTTGATATATCCAAATAACCTTATCAGAATCCCGTCTGATAAGTCCGCATGTATGCCTAGGAGCACCGCTCACTCAGGCGTGTCCATTTGTGCTTTATTGATATCTATATACATATGCCAAAATCTCAAAACAGTTCAACAAACATCTTTAATTCAATTCTTTTTAGAAAACATGAAAACCTCTTTCAATATGGTTCATAAACCATTTGAACACGTACAAGTATGAAATATGTTTTCTTTCAATCATGTTGAACTTTACAAAGCCGAACATATTCATTTATGCTTCTCAAATCAATGCATTTTCAATAAAACTCATGTTATGTGACATGCATGTTAAAAGCCATAAGTAACATGAGTTCAAACATCATGATATGAGTAAACACTTTGTAATTGAAATCTCACTACATGAAACCTCACATCTCAATCAATCACAAGGTCATGTAGTCATGTATGGTCTATCATCATTAATTAGACCTCAATTCGACTCAACATACCCATTCAGAATTCATAACAATTCACACTATCTCAATATCAATCCCATCGCATAAAAATTCGATATTATAACATCATAACTACAACTATCCCCAGTACCACACGTAAGTACTTTTAACCTACAGTATCATCCATCATATCGATACTAAGACCTCCACCAACAGTATAGGTCCTCCTAGTATCTTATAAATATTTAAATATCACATTTCTATATAGCCATCAAAATACTAAAATTAAGCAAATACTGATATCATCATTCCAGACATATTTGATCAACAGTCACCTATCAAATTCATCAATGGTTTAACATATTGACACTCGATCACAATTCCGACTCGATATCCAATTTCGTTCACTATCATAAAATCAATCATAGTTTCCAAATCAATTTTATATGGCTTATATGATGTAATACTATGACAGAATTATATATAAGGTATTATTGAATCAATTCAAGGTTAGCAATTTTCCCACTTAAACGATTTGGCCAATTTTCACTATCAAACAATATTCCGAAACATTCTATATCAAATATTGAAATTATACAATTGCCAATCTTATCATTCAAGACCTATTCCAAAGTTATAACCGAGACCATATAATCACATGTTTGATACTCATTTATTTGAATCCATCAATGATTAGACTATATCAGGATTCAACCTCAATTTTAATAAGATTAAGCGTGCACAAGTCATTTATTTGTTACAACTCAATATCACAACTATCTATCATATACCACAATATTGATGCTAAAACCCCTACCACAATTGGGGGTTCTCTTAGTATCTCAAGTATATTCAACAATATAATATAATATAATAAAACCATCTAAATATTGACGTCTTGTAATATCAATGTTATCGTGTTCGAAACTACTTAAAAATCAAGAAATCAAAATTAATTAATTCTAAAATCATCACTCCATCAACAATTTCACAATTCAATAATTCAACCATATAAATTACAACTCGATATTCTCTTCCATGCTATATCATATAATCATCATTAATTTTATCAATGATTCGACTAAATCGATATTCAACCTCAATTTCAACTCAATAACCAATTTCATTCATGATATTAAAATTAATCAATTTATTGATTCTATAAAGCCTACACAATATAATTCTATTGCAGACTTATATAAAAATCTTACCTACTCTGAGCTTAGCGCGCATACATTGAGCTTGACGTGTGTACACTGAGCATCCTGCACGTACTCCTAGATTTGTCAAACTTTGTGTTCGTCGCCTTAATATCATGCTACAAAATGAAATATTACACAAATCTTCAAAATTAATTAAATAAATTCTCTAAAAAAATTTTCATAAACGTATAACTAGGCCTAATAATTTGTCTTACCCACTTTACACTAACAACACATAACTCGGTCTTTAAATCACTGTTTACAACCTTGAAAATGCCACTCAAACAGCTATCGTGAACCTTTTCTGTTTTAGCCTCTAAACCAAACACTGAATAGCCCTTGAATCCTTTTTTTTCTTTCTTTTCCTTTTTTTTGAACAGCAACTGGTTCAACACTAACCAGCTGTTGTAGATGATTTGGTTAGGCCCATAACAGCTGCCTCTTTCAACACCTTAACCCTTTTTTGAACCTTGTCCACCAAACCCAAAGCAATACCCTCGTACCCCCGTTTCGACCAAACTCCCTATTTATAACCTCTAAAACCCAGCCTCAACACTTTAAATGCAGTAAAACCCTTTTGCTTCTCCCTGCTTTAGTACCACTCCATGGCCGGGTCATTTTTTTTAGCACTCAAAATACCCTAATTAGCCCCTATTACAGTGCCATTTCCACCTCTTAATCAACCCTTTTTCAGCTTTTTTTTCACTCCTCATTTTAGCCCATAATCACCTCAAAACACACTTTAAAAAAATCTTTTCAAACCCCTTAGAATCAGTCCTGTTTTGAACCCTTCTCTTCCTCTGCGATGACCTTGTTTTAGCTCACTCGAACAGCCTTTAAACTCAACATTGCCAACCTTTAGATGCCTCCCAAACCCAACTCCAAATCAGCTCCTAAAAGGCTTTCAAAACCATCCCAACAGCAGCCAAATCACCCTTGAAACACCGATTGAAACTAGCCACAAATGCAGCTCTCCTTCAAGCTTGCTCTGCTTCAGTTTTTTTCAATTTCTTTCTCAGGTTCACTCTCACATTCTCAGCTCCCTTAACCTTTACTCATTTCAATTCTTTTCTTTCCTTTTTAATTCTCTCTCTCGTCACCACTTTGTTTCTTTTCCTATTGGCTTTAACCTCTTTGTTTCTTTTCTTATTGGCTTTTGTTAAAGCCAATAGATAATATGGTAATGGTCTGCACTTTGCAAACCATCACGTGAAGTTTGATGGGATAATATCCCACCAAACTCCACTAACTTTAGTGAGTTTTTTTTATATATACATAAATATATATTTAGTTACTTTTATAAAGGTTATTTATATATATTTGTCTATTTTATATCTTTACATCTTAAAATATATATTTTTATATTCATATATATATTCTTTATTTAATTAGTATATATATTAATTTCACTTATCCTCTATTATTCGTTCATCATGTACGTTAAATTCCTATGACTTCCATCCACCATAATTGTTATAAAATTGAATTGAAAATTTCTTATACTGCTCGTACATGATATCATCACTTCATAATGGTCACATTTCCAAAAATACATCTCAATGCTTATTTTTATTCAATTACACATTAGTTTACATGTTCAGGATCGAAAATTAACGGTTTTCATATCCTTCCCACTTTAGAAAATTTGGTCTTTTAAATTGCTCCAAACCATCTAGAATAGGTGAAGGTACTTCTTGTTCATCAAACTTTCCAACTATTATGTAGGTTCTTTTGAGGAGTGATGTTGCAAGAGCACTTTCACCAAAGGGATTGTCTTGGACCTCAATATCTTATTCTTTTGATCCAAAATCCAAATGGGTCTCTCAATATAACTTTTTTCCTCCTTGATCTCCAAAGGCTCATACTTAATCACGTGGGAGGATCTGGATGATACTTTCTAAGTATAGACATGTGGAAGACGTTGTGCACACTCGGCAGCTATGAGGGAAGTGCTAGGAGGTATGCCACGCGCTCTAGTATCTCAAATGGCTCAATGTATCAAGTACTCAACTTTCATTTCTTTCTAAACCTCATTATGCCTTTAAATGGAGAGATCCTCGAAATAATCTATCTTCAACCTGAAACTCCAAGTGTCTTCTTCGATTATCGCCATAAATATTCTAGTTACTTTGAGTTGTCCTTAATTGATTACATATCAACTTTATAGTCTCAGAAGCTTTTTCTACTAGTTCTGGAGTACATATTTTGCCCTTATACCTTAATAATCTTATCATTACTAATTTCATACTCTGAGTCTTGATCTGGTTATACTTTACTGGCAACCTCAATTAGTTTAGGATCTTCTCTCCGAGCCTTCTTGATCTAATCAATAATATCGAGCTTTATCCTTAACTGGCCACCACACTCACTTGCAAGCTCTATGTTTAAATTTAGTTTCTAGCAAACCACGCTCAAACGCATCATTTCACTCAACTTGACATAATTGCGTGTGAGCCAGGTTAGTGGAGCAGGCTTAGAAAATTCCTTTGCAAACCTCCTGTAACATCCTACAAGCCTCAAAAGCTACAAGGCCTCAATTAATTCGAATAGCATGATCACTCATAATAGTTGTACCTTATCCTATATGTTGTTTTGGGGATGTATTCCTTTTCAATTTTCAACTGAAGGTACCCAGATCTCAAATCAATTTTAAAACTTACTTGGGCACCTTGTAACTTATCCAATAAGTCATAAATTTGTTATCTTGCATGACATGCCCTAATAACCTCTAATATTTATTAAAGATTCAAAGTCTATAGCCTACTGCGTTCAATCTTAACTCTACCAATGAGGGGTTTGAAAAGTCTTTTTTGTTTTCAATTTTCATAGTTTAGAACTATAGGGTTCAAATCATTGAAGTTTCAAGATCTATGTAATTAAAAGTGGTATATTTTAAAAGTCAAAAATTTCATAATCCATGTAGTCTCCAACTCGTATATCTTTTAAATCACATGGTTTTCTAAAACCCATACACTATAAAAATATATAGGATCCTATATGTCTTTCAAATCCATAAGGAGATTAGATAATTATTTCTCTTAAGGCATCTCAATAGAATTCTTTTCCTGTCATACATGGTGGACAGGTTCTAAGGAATTTCCTCTTTTAACCAAATCTTATATTTATGATGTATCACAAGTTTACTTGCATAAGGCCATTCAAGCCTTTCCTTTTTGTTTCAAATTTGAGACTTTATAAATCTCATACTAGTCTAAAGGCTAAGTGCGCAACTTAAACTCTAAACCTTGGCATAATCTCACTTCTTAGACCAACTACGCTAGCTCATTCACTATCATTTCCATCAAACACAATTTTAAGCCTTGCTCATAAGCTGTGATAAGTATACCATATCAATCTCCACAACCCAATATTTAATATGGCTATTATGCTTTTTTAAATCTCATTGTAATTCACAATACCTTATAGGCCACTGTGTCACTTATTGAGGCTTTAAATCATCCACAACTTAGCAGTCTTCTTTACCTTGTTATCATTTAATTTCTATATAAAAACACATGCATTTAGAGTAGTTCTCTGCACTTATTGAGCACTTAACATTCAGGCATTTATAGCACTATGAGATGTAAACTATTTTGACTTATCTACACTCACACGTATTAGACAAACATTGATCTAATACCATTAAATCTGTCATGACCTGAAAGCCATGGTGCTCACTTGACACTTATACTTAGTCCTGTTAACAAATTTACGAACTAATTTTTTCCTTTTCCTTTTACAGTTTGTATTTGGTGTCAGTGTAGTCACTAAATCATTTCAGACAATTATAACCATTCATTTGTGACTCTTCACATTCTATATAAAGAGTTATGATTTCTAGAAACTTTACTCTACTTTCTGACTTTTCACAAAGAACTCTAAAGGCTTTGTTGTATCTAAGGTAACTTACTTATGTGTGAAGCAATATTAAACTCAAGATGATGTAATCCTACACGACTCAAAGCCATGTCTATTGTGATTTTTCTAACAATTTGAGTGTAATATTTCTTTGATGTGGCAATGGTTATCAATCTGTGTTCATTAATCAACAAGATCCTGTCAAGTTGAACCAGTGTTATGGGACAAATTTCACCAGCTGGAAGGACAACTTGAAGTTCCTTCTGACAACTTTGAAGGTGTTTTATGTTTTGGATCCAAATTTGCAACCATTGGCAGATCCTACACTAGAAGACACAGGCAGTGAAGGAAGAAATAAAGAAATGTACAGAAGATGAATTGGTGTGTCGTGGTTACATTCTCAACTCGTTGACTGATCAACTTTACGATTTGTACTCCAATTATACATCATCAAGAGAGTTCTGGACTGCCTTGGAAACCATATACCAAAGTGAGAAAAGAGGTACAAATAAATTTCTGGCACCAAACTTTTTTACTCCAAAATAACTGACGACATGCCAGTCATGGATCAAGACAAACTGGTTTCCAAACTTAGAGATTTGGAAGTGACTGTTCCTGTAACTTTACAAATTGGACCAATTCTATCCAAGTTGCCTCCTTCATGGAACAATTACAAGAAAAAGGTCCTGCAAACACTAAAAGTTTCACACTGGAACAATTCTAAACTCATTTGTTGATTAAGTGTGAAACTTGACTCAGAGATAAAAGCTTTAGAAAGAGAAGGTTGTGAATTCCAATGGGAATTCACAAGTAAATGCCATAGGGAGCAATTCTGGAAAGTCTAGAAACAAGTCTGGAAGAATCAGATTAAACTTAAAGCCCAGAAAATTGATGGATTTAAGAAGTCTAATAACAATAAGAAGAACAAAGCCTGCTTTCATTGTGGAAAGAAGGGACACTACATTAAAGAATGTATAGTCAAAATTGCAGAAGACAAAACGAATAAGGACAATGGTTTTGGACAATCTACTTAAGCCAATATGGTTGTTGAAGATGACATGAATTTTGTTGCCATAGTTACTAAATTGAACATGGCAATAAGTGTAAGAGCCATGGAGTGGTTTCTTGATTCTAGAGCCACAATTCATGTCTATAACAACAAAGAATTCTTCAATACTTACACTGAAGAAAACAGTGAAGTCTTTATGAGAACATGCTCCTGTCAAAGTGATGGGAAAAGGGAGCGTGATACTCAAATTCACTTCTAAACAAAAACTAACCTTGGTTAATGTGCATCATGTTCCTGATGTTAAGAGGAATTTAGTTTTTGTGCCAATTTGTTGTGCAAGAGAAGCTTTAAGATTGTTTCAGAATCTGATAAATTTGTAATCTCTAAAAATGGTGTGTTTATAGGAAAGGGGTATTCCTTTAATGACATGTTCAAACTCAGTATTAATAAAATAAATGTTGTTTCTGCTTATATCATTGAATCTTTTACTTTGTGGCATGTTAGATTAGGACATTTAAATTATGCTATGATTAAATACATGTCAAGTCATAATTATATTTCCTTTAAGCATGATCATCATCATAAATGCGAAATCTGTGTGGAAGCTAAGATTACTAGAAAGCCTTTTCCTAAAGTAGAACATGAAACAAAGTTGCTAGAACTAATTCATTCAGATATTTGTGAATTAAATGGAAAATTGACTAGAGAGGAAAATAAATATTTTATAACTTTTGTAGATAATTGTTTGCACTTTACTAGTATATATTTACTAAGAAATAAGGATGAAGCTTCTGATAAATTTAAGGAATTTAAATCTAAATTAGTGAATCAAAAGGAAAGAAAAATAAAGATTATAAAGAGTGATAGAGGAGGTGAATATTTCTCAACTGATTTTGATAAATTCTGTGAGGATTATGGAATAATTCACCATAGGTCAGCTCCTTTTACACCTTAACATAATGGTTCAGTTGAAAGAAAAAGTAGAACCTTAGTTGATATGGTAAATGTAATGATTTTAAATGCTATGTTACCTTTCAACTTGTGGGGTGAAGCTTTGCTTACTGCCTGTTACAAACATAATAGGGTTCCTTCAAAGATGACACATATCTCACCATATGAAATCTTGAATGAAAGGAAACCGAATTTGAGTTATTTTAAAGTGTGGTGGTGTATTGCTTATTATAGACTTCTTGATTTTCAAAGGACTAAATTAGTTTCAAGAGGAATTAAATCTGTTTTTGTTGGTTATGCACAAAATTCAAAGACATATTGATTACTAGATTTAGAATCTAATGTGATTGTAGTCTTTATGCATGTTGAATTTTTTGAAAATATTTTTGTAAAAAATCAAGTTATGCATGAACTAGAAAAAGATCAAAATACATCTACTGTCTATGATTCCTTAGCTAAATAGAAGGAAATAAGTGAACCATCTAAACCAAGAAGAAATAAGAGGTCAAGAAAGGAAAAACATCTTGATTCTAATTTTATATCTCCTGATCATATTACCCTTTTAGTCGAAGGTGATAGAGACAAAATTATAAGGAAAATGAAGATATTATTAAACATTGAAGATAAGTCCAAAACTTTGAGTGAAGCTTTGGCTTCAAGAGATTTAGTTTTTTGGCAAGACACTGTAAATAGAGGTGGCAAAAATTGACCCGACCCGAAAAACCAACCTATTAACCTGAAACCAAACTCAACCGTTTTGATTTGACTGAAAAAGTCAACAATCCAAATCCAACCCGATCCAAATCCGAATTGATTCGAAATCAAATTTATCTAAATTCACATTGATCTAAACCCAACTTGATCCGAACCCGAATTGATTCGAATCCAAATTCATCCGAATTTAGATTAACCAAAACCTAACTTGATCCGAATTCAAATTGATCTGAATTCAAATTAACCCAAACCCAAAAAGATTCAAACTTAATTTAATATTATCAATAAATATTTAAATGTTAAAATTAATTATCAAAGTATTTTAATATGGTAAAAATATAATTTTTTTCAATAATCTGAGTGTTATATTTTTTTAATCTAGTTAAACTTAAATATTCACTTTTATATTATATTCGTTTGAACCTAATGTATAATTATTTAATGGCTAATCTATAATAGAGTATAGAAGCTATATCACCTACACTTAATGTCTCCAATTATTCTATAAAAAATCAAGAGAAATTAAAGAGATGTATAGTACTGTATTATAATATTTAGTAGGATTATTAAATCACTTTTATTTATAAAGTTATTAATTATCATAGATAATAAAAATAAAAAGAAAAAATGTAATTAATTTATGAATATTGGTAAATATATTATAAAGAAAACTATAATACAGATTATTAAATATTTTGATTATTTCAATCCCAATTTTATTATATGTTGTGCAAGAGGAAAATTTTATTTTCATTAGTTTTGTAATTCTTAGAAATATGGTTTCAGTTGATTTTTATACCAGATAAATCACATCGAGATGACCAAAGCTTAACCCAAAAAACCTGTCCGCTAGACCAAAATTCAAATCCAACCAACCTGAATTGACTAAAAAAGTCAACGACTCAAACCCAACCTAATCTGAATCCGAATTAATTTGAACCCAAATTGATCCAAATTCAAATTGATCCAAAGCTAACTTTATTCGAACCCGAAATGATCTGAACCTAAAATAGACCGATTTTTTCTTGACCCAAACCCGACCTTATCTAAACCCGAAATGATCTGAACCCAAAATGATCCAATTTTTCCTTAACCCAAAATGATCCAATTCAAAATAACCCAACCCAACCTATCCATTTGCCACCTTTGGCTGTAAATGATGAAATAGACTCTATCATGTCTAAAATACATAGATCTTGGTGGATTTACTTCCAGGGTCAAAGCTTATTAAAAATAAGTAGATTTTCAAGAGAAAGTAGAATTTTGATGGTACTATTCAAACTTTTAAAGCAAGATTAGTTGTTAAAGGTTTTACTCAAAAGAAAGGCTTGGATTATTTCAATACTTATGCTCCAACAGCTAGAATAACGTCAATTAGAATTCTTTTTGCTCTAGCTTCTATATATAAGTTGCATGTTCACCAAAGGGATGTTAAAATTGCATTTTTTTTCAAATGGTGATTTAAAAAGAAAAGTTTATATGGAACAATCTGAAGGATTTGCTTTACCTGATAATGAACATAAAGTTTGTAAGCTTGTTAAATCCTTATATGGTCTTAAACAAGCTCTTAAACAATGACATGAGAAATTTGATTCTATTATTTTATCTTTTGGTTTTAGGCATAATACTACAAGATAAATGTATTTATTCTAAATTAACTAGTGATTACGGAGTGATTATTTTGTATGTGGATGATATGCTTATATTTGGTACTAACATGTTTGGTATAAATGAGACTAAGAATTTTCTTGCTTCTAAATTTAAGATGAAAGATATTAATGAAGTAGATACAATTTTAGGAATTAAAATTACAAAGCATGATAATGGATTTACATTGAATTAAACTCATTACATAGAAAAGCTATTAGATAAATATCAATATCTTAAAATAAAAGAATATAGTACTCCATATGATTCTAATGTGAAACTTGTCAAGAATGATGCTAGACCAATAAAGTAGTTAAAGTATGTTAGTGTTATAGAAAGCTTAATGTATGCTATTCATTGTACTAGACCTGATATTGCTTTTATTGTATGTAAGTTGTCAACATTTACAAGTAATCTTAGTATAGCTCATTAGAGGGCAGCTGAAAGGGTACTTAGTCACCTTAAAAGAACTGCTAAATTAAGATTGTGCTATACAGGATTTCTTGCTATTTTAGAAGGTTATTTAGATGCAAGCTAGGTAACAAAAGCTAGTGATAATATAGATTGGATATTTACACTAGCTGGTGGTGTTGTAAGTTAGGCATATAAGAAACAAACCTATCATGCACACCCAACTATGGAAGCTGAGTTTATAGTTTTAGTAGTTGCTCGTAAGGAAACTGAGTGGCTAAGAAACACGTTGTTTGAAATTGAGTTGTGGCCATAACCGATGCCGCCTTTTTCCTTATATTACAATAGTGAGGCTACTATGTCTAGTGCTTTCAATAACATTTATAATGATAAGTCTAGAGATATAAGCCTAAGGCATGATTATGTTAGAAAGTTAATCTCTAGTACGTATAAACCTAAGGCATGACTATGTTAGAGAGTTAATCTCTAGTGGTACCATTACACTCATATATGTAAAGTTTATAGAAAATTTGGCTGATCCTTTTACTAAAGCTTTGCGAAGAGATAAATTATGGAGGACTGCATATAGTATGGGACTAAAATATAACCCTCAATGGTAACCCAACTTTGAATTACCAAACTGGTAATTACTAGAGTTTAATGGGTAATAATAAGTTATTGATCAATGTCTGTTGTGGCACTTATTATAACAGTCTCATACTTAATTTGAAGAAAGTGCTACTGTTACATTAGGAGGTTGAGTTTAAGCTCTTAATGGAGATCGTTTTGGAAATTATCTATAGTAACAGGGGTAATAAAAGAATCTCCACTTATGTGAATATGAAGTGTTGTCACTTCAACAAGAGTTTTAGGGGTTTTACTTGAAATATTCATAGAAATTAGGATTGCTAGCACATGGCCATTGAACTTGTGCTATGAGCAAATAAGAGTTTTCAGAAAAGTGACAATAATTATGTGTGATGTACTTTCAATCTTGATAGTAATGAGTCGTGGTTAATTTTAGGACACCATGTACTTTTATTAGCATCCTAAAGTACTTACACTAATTAAAGGTTTAAGTCAATAAGATACCTTATTGTATGTATCATATTTTGTTGTATTACAAGCTAATGGGAGATTGTTAGATAGCTTGTAATATAAATACAAGGAACAAGTTCTCACATTGCTTGTAAATGAGTAAAGAGATATGTTTATAAGGGGAAATCAACTCTTAAGAGTAACTTGGAGTCAAAGTGCAAATGGGCCTTTAAAATGATTTTAATAGGTCAAAGATAGGCACTTGGGTCTTGGCTCTTTGACATAATCAAATTTTAAGTTATGTCTGGAACAGTTTTATCTAAAAATGAATGGTTGTTAATTAATAGACAATTAGAACAATTCATTTGTGACTTTTCGCATTCTATATAAAGAGTTATGATTTCCGAAACTTTAAAGGCTTTTCACAAAGAACTCTAAAGACTTTGTTGTATCCTAAGGTAACTTGTTTCTGTATGCCTCAAAGCCATATCTACTGTGATTTTCCTAACAGTGATGCGGTTCGGTTGAAGCTGCTGCGTGTGAAGCTGCATTAACCTGGAGCAGAGTAGGCTGATGCGTGGCTGCTTGTGGAGGTGCCGGACAGCAAAGGAGAGCAGTGTGGTGCGCAGAAACAGAAGCTGTTCGTGTGAAGGATGGTTGTACATGCTGAAGCACGGACAGCAGGGGCTGGCGTGCGTGTAAGGTGGCTGTGAGCAGGAGAACACAGTTGGAGCGGCGTGGCAGTGCATGGCAACTTGAGCGTGCTTTGTTGTTCGTCATGGGAGGTCTGCTCGATCAGTTTGCTGCATCATAGGTTATAATGCCTTTATTTAGTTAGTTATTGGAATAATATATTAGTATAGTTTATTATTTATTAGTTTATATTTGTTTAGGTTTAATAATATAATTAGCTACTTAGTTATAAAATTTGACGTTACGTTCTCAGAAATTTTATTTTAATTTTATCAATTTAAATTTTACATTTTATTTTCATTATTTTAAATTTATTTTCCTAATTAAATTTTGCTCTTTTAATTTAGTTGCATTTTAATTTTCTTTTTTTTACTTAATTTGCAATTTTATTTTATGTTTATTTTAATTATTTTTAGCAGTTAATTTAATTTAGGAAAATTCGATTGTTTGAATAACCCTAGGGTGAAATAATTTTAATAATTAATTAAAATAACTCTAACTAATCCTTGTTGAAACGATACTCTACTCTATCACTGTATTACTTGTTGCTACCCGTGTCTTTGTGGTATAAGTTTAGATGTAGCAATGCATGAATGAGCAAAGAGAACCAAGATGTATGCCATTGCTAAGAAAGAAGATGAGTCAGAGAAGAAGACTCTAGAGCTTGGTTTCATTATGCCCAATTTAGTCCAAGGCCAAGGGACAGAGAAAAGACTGATGTTTGTTGAGATAGTGGTCGTTGGGAAGCCGATCACTGCTTTGGTTGACATAGAGGCTAACATGTTTTTGTTTGAAGGTGCAACAAAAAGCTTAGCTTAACGGTAAAGAAAGGGAATAGAACAGCCAAAACAGTTAACTCTAATTGATATTGACGATTGGAGTAGCATACTTTGTGGAGCTATCACTAGGTGACTGGAATGGAAAAGAATCAATCGAACTAATCCCACTTAAGGATTATGATTGTTATTGGTTTGGATTTCCTTAACCACATTAGTGCACCATTTTTTTTTTTGTGAACTACTGTAGCATCTAGGATCAACAAGGCCCATGTATAGATTCGGTAAGACAACCAAGGACTGGAACCAGGGTACTGTCAACAATTCAGCTAGCCAAGAGTGTGCAGAGTGAAAAGGTAACTTACTTGGTTGCTTTGAAGCCTGATTAGTCCTTATAGACAAAGGACTGAAAGCATGCTTAAGCCATTTCACAAGGATAGTGATGATCTAACACGAGCGGAATGTCAACGTGCACCGAAGTGAGTGCAAGCCTCGTATGACAAGGAACTTGGAGGCATTTTGGTTAATAGAGTGGTAAGAAGAAACAACTATATGCCAAGGTAAGAGTATCTTGTTCAGTGGAAAGAACCACTTGATAGTGTGCAAGTTGGAACCAGTGGAGGCATTGTGGCAATTCTAGGGATACATTGATAGGTTCCAAGGTGAGGACGCGACGATAGTGTCGCTAGAGCAGGTGGGAGAGAATGTCATGGCCTACACACCAAGTGCTCAGCGAAAGGAGTTTCTAGGTATACTCTAGTATTACTCATGCAAACCTAAAGATGAAGTGCTACATGGACTGTCCGCTCGTAAGAATGAAGCACAGAGTGTGGTGTATAAAACCAACCACGAGGACAGACACATGACAACAGTCTTGCTGCTGATGAAAATCCTGGACCAAGTTAACGTACTTGATAGCCAAGACTTTAGAGTCCCTATGATTAGAGAGCCTTTAGGATTTAAACTCTAATGGATAGTGTTGAATTCCTTGTAAATAGGCTTAGAAGAATCCAATCATGTAAGAAGACTTCACTATAGGTAAAAGACCTCCCCACCCTCATTTGTACATCCACTTAGTTTTTCAATAAATCAAAACTAATGAATTTTCTCTGCCATCTTTTTGCTTTTTTGTTCTCCTCCAAAATCTTGACCGTTTGATTGCTTTCGAGTAAATAGGCTTGAAGAATCCAACCATGTATTGAATTCCTTGTAAATAAGCTTAAAAGAATCCAACCATGTGAAGACTTCGCTATAAGTAAAATTCCTCCAAACTCTCATTTGTACATCCACTTAGTTTTTCAACAATACAAAACTTACGAATTTTCTCTGCTACCTTTTTGCTTTTCTGTTGTTCTCCAACATCTTGACTGTTTGAATGCTTTCGAGTGTTCCAAACGCTTGTGCGAAGTGAAACAAAGCTGACTTAAGCATTCGAGGATGAAAAATCCAAACCTAAAGCCGCTCTATTTTTACTATTTTCGACTGAAGATCGTAACTCGTAACACTAGGCCTCACAATTTTTGACTAAAGATCGGAGCTTGTGACAGTAGGCCTGGCCTAGCCTAAGCCTTTACAAGAGAAGGGACTTTTCTTTCATCCTTTACTTCTTTTTTAAGCCTTTGATGGATATATGTGGCTTTGGTCTTGTGGATATTGCATGCATGATGTAATACAAAGTAATAAAAATGCCAGTTAAGAGGGCATTCTACGAATTTAGAAGAATTACAAGTTAGGAGGAACCTTCTAATCTAATCCAAATCATAAAGCATCTGTCATCTAAAAAAGAGGAAAACTGTTAGTAAACAAAGCTATGAGCAAAAACTCACTCATCTCCACTTCTCTTGTAGTTCTTTCCTCTCAGACAAAATCCATGTTACAAAGATTGCTGCTACAAGTGCCACAATCGTAATGAGAAGTAGGGCATAACTAAAATCTTCTGTGAGTGAATCGTATGTCCTTGACGGTGCAAGCTGAGTAAAAAAGAGGTCCACTCCATATGCAAAGACAAGGGTTGTTGATTCCAGCTTGGCAGGCACGGTTATTATACCTCGAAGACCTTCCACTCTAAGGGCATGCGTAACATAAGACTGGCAACAATTCATGAAAGACAGTCAGTTATGCTACTTAACCAATCCCCTTCCCCTACCCCCTACCCCTTATCCGTTGGAAACAAATAATGGATTAAATTCAGAAAATGCTCAAGGTTGGCCAGTTCAGCAAATGACATGTTCCTAGTGCATGCTTGCACGACACTATAGGAGCATCTCAATAAACAGTATTTTTTCAAAGCTAAGGATATTACCTCCTAACATACATACATATATTTATATTTATTTATATATATGCAGGCCTGGGTGACAGAATATAAGGAAACTAACCTGAGGAATGATTGGCAATGAATCAGTTAGTGGTATAATGCCTTCTTCTTTCTCTGATTGTGTGGGGTTAACTGATCGACGAGGATCCAGGAATCGCTTATCAAGTGCCAAAACCTGTAAGACATGGTTAAATTCATGCCGCAAGCAGAAGTACCATACAATGCTATTATTTGCAGAAATAAGCATACCTCCTAACTTTTAAAAAAAAAAAAAAAAAAAAAGCAACTCATAAAGAAGCAGTGAAGAAAATTCCATGATATAGCTCTTCCTGGAAACTTTAACGTACCTGATCACCAATTGTACCAATGAGAAGCTGCTTTGAAGTTATACCCTTCGCAGTTGATGTCACTGCTATAGCTTTCAAAGAATGGGTGAAAAAGTAGGACTGTGACTTTGTTACGACCTCCGGTCGGGAATATAAAGAAATTGGTGAAGTAAGGTTGTGCTTTCCAAGAACAAGCTTCCAAACATCTTTGTTGTCCTGTGGATAGTATTCAAGTTGGAAACAATAAATTTAACTGAATTGATGATACAGGCAATTTTAACATAAACAATCCAAGTTCGTCAGCTTACAGCCCTAGATTGGTCATAAATTTCAATGACTGACATCTCATATCTGTGCACTCTAAGATTGAAGTAGTGGTAGACAACCCAGTTCTCACTAAATACCTACATGAAACAAAAAGCATTGTCAATTGCGTCCCTTTCATAGCTGCTTATGACACCAGTATGAGACATTAAAAAACTCACAGCATGAACAGGGCCCTGTGAACCATGATGAGTCACTCGGTATAATATACGACCCGTTACAGTGTCAACAAGATACACAACCAACCACGATTCTTCTGGTATGACAGATCCAATTTCACCACAGCCTTTGGGTGCAACAGTAGCCACAAAAAGTAGATTTCTTGATATATATTTATACATGACATCCTGGTCTGCTATAACCTTTGCTTGCGTATGTACCACCTAGAAAACTCAAATCAAAAGGCATTCAATACAGTTTACACATGCAGCATTCACAAGGCTTCAATATACATTCAAAATAAACGAACATGCACGATTGGGAATCAACCACATTTACATATCTTCCAAAACACCCATTAACAACATTTTGACACCAAAGAACAACAAAATAAAATACAATCGGATTTTAAGAAGTCAATAACAAAATAAAAATGAAGAGGCAAATCTCCTCTCATGCAATGGGTAAAAGTCTTGGGTCGAGAAGTGTATAACCGAAAGCCTAACACATGAAAGCAGTCACTTCATGCAATGATGTTATGCAGTGCAACTGAGTCTGGAAAACTGCTAAGATCAGCAAGCTGGTTGACTAATAGAAGAAGCCATTGAGAAAAACAATGGGAAGGGAAAAAAGGCTATACCTCATTCAGTTTTCTAGTAACAGTTGCAATGATCTTTTCTGATTCTGAGGGGAACACAATTGACCACAATTCCCTAGTTTCAAAGCAGAATTCATCAGCCACTTCACCAATGCACTTGCTCTTCAAAGCATGCCCCTTGATGGTGCCATTATCATTCTCGACAGAGTACCAGTACATGTTTGAAAACTCGCGTTTGAAAATACTAATAGCCTCAGGAGTTTTGGGGTATAAATGCGCATGCTTATAAGCATCAATTAGCAGATGGAGTTGCTGTTCTGTTGAATCTGTATATGGCAGTGGAATAACTTGTGCAACAGAATGAACAAGACTTAGAGAACTAAGCTCCTTTCCTGTGTAAGTGTCAACAAAAGAAAGTACACCGGGTGCATCTGAACTTGGACCACACCTGCCTACTACAAGCACAGATGGATTTTCATCCATAGCATGATGATGGGGAACCTGCCACTGATACAAGTTTAGTCCTCTTGGATGTTGACAAGCCTCTGATTTCTGAAGAGACTGTAGCAAGTGAGACCAGACAATGCGTCCATCTCCAGTATGCAAGGCAAAAAGCTTCCCTGCCCTTGTTAATACTATGAGCAACTTCCGGAAGCCATTGTGGTCTCGGGTCATTTTGCTCTTCTCAGAACTTTTTAACCTCATACTCTGTATGGCTGCCATATCCTCAGGGCTTGCAAGCATTAGCGTTCCCTTGAGCTTCAGCATATGTCCCTTAAGAAAAAAGAGCATCTTGTCAAAACCACATTGTTAAAGAGGATTTAATAATCAAGGAAATGCATCTTCAAATCCATTTTAAAATAATGAATACGGTTTGGATGCTTTGAGCCTTTGTAAGAAGTTCATGTTCCTAAAACTAACATACTATAATACTATTCAAAGAATTGAAAACCATTTATCAAACTCTGGTGAATACACAAAACAAGTGTGCTCAGGCATGTTTATCCATAATCTTTCAAATTCAGATCCACATGAGAGACTTGATACATATGATAATTCAACATGGATCAGAAACAAGAGAAATAATTAATCATCTATTAACCTATTAAGACCAATGAAAAGAATTACAGACATGCAGTCTCCAGACACCTTCAGTTAGAATGTGAGCAACAAATGTGCTTTTCAATGAAAACATTGTAACATTCTTGAAATCATCCTATAAGTTTGCATACCTTAAGCCATTCAAAGAGGTTGTGCTCCACTTTTGCAACCGATACACCATCTCTTTCCACAGGGAGTTCTGAAGTTGTTACATCAATTATTGACGCTAGACCATCTTCCCTGCTCCAGACAATCTCACCTTGTTGTAATAACAATAATGAACGATCTTCCATCACAATCAACACCCGGAATCCATAAGACCTGTCAGTTCTGATATAATTATTTATGAAAACCTTGTGGACAAGCCCTCGTTGCTGGTCCATTTTAATGCTTTCTTTAAGCAAATTACCATCCCAGTCATGCGCAAGCTTCACTGTGAGATGAATTTCACTGCCTGCATGTTGAATCAATGCAAATGCTTGTTGTCCTTCAGAGATTGAGAGAGCATCACTAACAGCTGTTTCATGACTTGTTTTTTCCACCACTTCAAAGTTGCCCTCACCTATCACCCTAAAAAATGTAGTAATTGCATTTGTTTTAATTGCAAATGTTCCTGTGACTGATGAAGGCATTATTACAACCGGTCCCAAAGAATCCTCGACAAGATTTGAAATGGGTGTCTGTTGAAAACTAATTTCTCCATTTTGAAAACTTATTGTTAGCAGAATTGACCTTGTGGAATCAAGAGCTACAACCATCTCACTAGAAACTTGTGCAAATTCTCCCAAAAGCCCACCAGAAAAGGTTGCACTTTCATGCTTCAACAACTCTCCATTCCTGGCATTGATTTGATACATCTCAAACTGGGATGAAGCAGCAAATCCTACAACATTCACCAAATCACTGCCAGGAGGCTGAATTACCTGCTGAACCTCAACACTGCAAGTAGCATGGCAATGTAGTACATCAATGATACCATTATTTTCAAAGATGAGTGGCAGAGGGGGAAAACTGTTGAAATGTAAAACTTTAGAATCACACTAACCTTTCAGCTTCAAAATCCTTCATCCAAAGAACCTCACCATCTATGCAAGACACAGCATTGAGACGACCATTGCTAAAAATGATGACTACATTATCCTTTTCAATTTTCAAATTTGTCTGCACAATATTAATACAGTCAATCACATATCCTTCTAGAAATATAGAATGAATTAAATAAATTCTATCTACACCACTTAATACAATTTAAAAGGCCAGTCAAATACAGGATATGAAGTTCTATCGGAAGATAAAAAGTTACAACAATAAGAAATATTCAACTAAGCACACATCTATACATAAACTTGCCTCGTTCCATAGAATGTGCTACAGAGTACAAACAACCAAAAATCTTTTAGACCAAAATTTAACGAGACTAATCAGATTGTATAACAGAACATCTAATAGATCATGGCAAAGTAGGAATTTCAGAAACCATTATCCACTGGAAACAGAATCTGTGTCAAACAAGAAGAACGAAAAATGATGTTAATCGGAAAGATTTCAGAAAATGAAAATTCTGATGCTAACCGGCACTAATAACAATGATTTTGAGTGCTTTGGACCCTGAAGAGAAGATTCCCACACCATCTGCCCATCAGGAAGATTCCATGCTCGTAAAATACTTCCTCCTGATGAAAGGGTAATGACATCTGCAAGAATGAAATTTATTCAAAACTTACAGGCTATACAAGCAAGAAGTCACATCTTCCCTCCAGAAGGAGAAACCAACAGGTAATCAAACAAAATATCCGATCAACACTCAACAAACACAAGTTGGAAACCAAATCGAGTAATACAAGAAAATCAGAAACTATCGCAAAATTAAGAACTAAAGCCACACAAGATTTTTTTTCTTTCTTTTAAAGTGGTTTACTTACACTTTCCACCAGCAACATCAATTCCATCGATGATATCATTAGACCCAAGCACATGTCTCCAAACTGCATAAAACAACAAACAATAAACCCAACAAGAATTTAGTAGTAATTTAAACGAAGACTGAAAAAGAAAATTATAAACAAAAAACCTTCAATAGAATAGGATTGGACTTACAAATCTCGCCGTGGCGGAGATCAAGTGAAGCTATAACGTTCTCTTCGGTGGATACTACAACTCTTTTCCGACCAGTTTTTTGAGTGTGGAACACAGCTTTTTTCACTTTCCCGATGTATCGTTGATGCCTAAGATTAAAAAATTAATTAGAATAAAAGATTAAAAAAAGAAGAAGAAGAAGAAGAATGATGAAGTATAGATAGCGTGAATTGTTAATTGTGAATTTGACGCGAGAAGTTGAACTGACCAATCCATGAGGCCTACTTGATCTTCATAAAGAGAAAGGATTGGATTTAGAGAAGAGAAAAAGAAGTAAAGAAAAAGAATAAAAAAAGACCTAATCGCCATGGCTATGGCGATTGAGGAATTAGCTATATCGGTTTCTCTCTATCTGTCTGAGGGATACAGAAACAGATCTAATAAAGTCCGGAGGAAAGGAGTTCGCGAGGACCGTCGACTCCAACACTGCATCATTTACAGCATTTACGTGTACATACAATAGCCGGCTTCTGTCAAGGGTTTTTTTTTTTTTTAATAAAATTTATCGGAATAACTGGTATGGAAAATTTAGGTCAAAATTTTTATAGTATTATTGTAAGATACACTTGTTTTATCTCTATCGATATTAAGTATACAATTATTTTCATGTTTTTATATTTATTTTTATTTGTTTATGTCTATTAATTTAAATTTACTTTTATTTTCATATGTTTATACTTAATATTATGTGTTTACATTTATTAATTCTAATTTTATGCTTATTTTCGTGTGTTTAGGATACTTATAATATGAAAATAAACGTAAGCTTAATGTCAATAAGTATAAAATAAGTTAACCCAAAGGGTTAGCATAATGAACAACTAAGACTTAACTTAGTAACTGTTACCCCGCCTTAGAAAGGATTAGGTTTAAAGTTCGATTCTCCCATTCCCTCTTATATCTCTTATGAATCAAAAAAAGGATTGGCTTAGTGATATAAGAAGTAAGGCCTCACTGAATTCCTGATTGAGGATGATCCATGGCCAGGAGTCTTATGTTCAAATCATTATCAGGTCAAATTCTTTTGGGTCAGCACCAATCACAAAGAGCAAGCGAGAATTAGTTTCATATCCAATGTGGTACAGGGATACCTCATGACTTACACTAAAAATAGGTATAAAATAAGTTAACTGTATGATAAAAAATTTAACCTTACTATAGATTTTTCAATTTGGATACATAAAATTTAAGTTGCAATGTTAAAATTAGTGCTTAAACTATAACACTTTTGTCACATTGGTACCTAAAGAATAAAAGTTACGTGGGTACCTGAACTTCAATTCTTTCACGCACTTTGTTACTTAGGTCTAACATTTTAGTGAATATTTTGACGTGACAAGAATATCTAATGAAATTGTGACAAATGGCAAAAATGACACCTTTTTTTTATTACAAGATAAATATTTAATAATTGGGATGGGAGTGAGGTTGTTTAAATTCGAATACAAGCTTTATAATCTACCATAACTTATTCTTAACCACTCAATCAAAAGATTATTGGCACGAAAATGACACACCATTCATGAGTTTATATCACATCACCTTGATAGCAATAAAAATAATTTTTATACTAAAATATAAAAGAGCAAACCTTTTTTTTTTTTGTACAGATGAAGCAGTTAGCTGCTTAGTTTAAACAAAGTCTAAAAATACCAAAACTTAAATAATCATCTCGTAGTAGATGCTCCAAAGTAATTGGAGGATGAGAAAATAGGATATATCCTCTAAACCATTGTGCGCCTGCATAGCAAGTAGATCTGCACACTTGTTAGCCTTTCTATAAACATGTCTCACTGTGCATTCCCAGTTCCTGTTCACCAAGTTCTTGCATGCCAGGATGATTTGGTAAAACAAGTCATGATTCTTGAATGGTTGAAGAACTTTCTCTACTGCAAATGAAGAGTTTGACTCAAGAATGATCTGTTTATAGCCATAATCCCATGCCATCAATAGACCATAATACAGAGCATACAACTCAACCTGTGAGATCAAACCCCATCCCAGTTTTCTACTAATACCACCTAGCCATTTTCCATGTTAATCTTGAAGCAAGCCTCCAGTAGCTAATTGGCGTGGATTTCCTTTAACTAATGCATCCACATTAAATTTAATCGTTTCCACCAATGGTCTCTTCCAAATGATCTTAGTCCACTGTTTCATCTGAACCTATTGACTGTTAGGCAAAGTACTCACTGTTTCCAATGGAAACTTCATAATAATACGGTTACCATCATCAGGCCAGACAAATCCTTCCTCAAATATGAAGTTATTCCTCCATTTCCATAAGAACCAGCAAGCTGTTGTAAATACAAAAGCCCAACAAACTCTACTATCAATAACAGTTTTTTGTTTCAATAAATTGTGAGTCAGCTATTACTCCAAGTCCATGCTATTGAACTATTAAAGCTCCGAACTCTGTAACCATTTTGTCCAGACTTGTTGGGACCTAGGACAATCTCGTAAAACATGCAAAATACTTTCTAGTGAGCCTTCACATCGAACACAAGTGGTATCTTGCACCATTTTCTTCTTGTAATAGAGTTCTTTGTGAGTAGTCGATTATGAGCTACTAGCCAAAGGAAATATCTGATATGTGGTAAAACATCAAGTTTCCACAACCTTTTTCACGTGAAATCAAAGTTTACTTGACTCGAATTATATTACACATAGAACTGATCGTGAATTCTCCCAAGGAAAATGCTGCCCAGTAATTTTTGTCAGGCTCATCTACAACAATGGTTATACTGATAGCATCTGAGATATGTCCATGGGTAACATTATCAATCGATCCCAAGCCCAACTTCCATTTGGAAGTATATAGTCACTCACCTTGCAATGTATATCTATAAAAGGAACCACTCCAATACTTACCTCAGTAAGTGGTTGGGCACCTAACCAATGGTTATGCCAAAATGAAACACTATGACCATCCCTAACAATCTTTGCAAGACCACTGGAAACCACCTTTTTGCTTGAAAGAATGCTACGCCATGTATGTGACGGTGGAGATCTAGTTTTCACTCCAAGAAAGGACTCATTCATGAAGTACTTAGCCTTAAGTATCCTTGTCCAAAGTCTTGTGTCTCTTGTTTCCAACTTCCAGTCCGATTTCGCCAAAAGAGCAAAATTCATATCTTTAGTTTTATGTAATCCCAGTCCCCCTATAACTTTTTGTTGGCAAATTGTATTCTGCTTTACTAATAGAATTCTCTTCTTGTTTTTAGTTGAGCCTCATAAAAAATATCTGTTCAACTTGTTAATTTCTTTGGTTACAAAGGCAGGAAGTTATGTTGTCTGCATTGTGTATGTGGCAATTGTGCTCAAAACTGATTGAACCAAGGTAGTTCTTCCTGCTAGTGAAAGTTGCTGAGTCTTCCAATTCGAAAAACGCTTCTTCACTTTGTCCAACAAGGGCTAAAAGTCAGACTATTTTACTTTCTTACAAAGTATTGGAACTCCCAAATAGCTACCGAAATTTGAGCTATAAGACATTCCAGTGCACATTTGAATGTTAGCAATAACATTACAATGAACATTTTGGGATGTAAATATTTTAGATTTTCCAAAATTTACCTTTTGACCTAAAACTTTACAAAAAGAGTTTAAGCAATGCATTATCACTTAACTCTGCTACACTGATGCCTTTTTGAATAAGAGAAGGTCATCCACAAAGAATATGTGAGATATTGTAGGCCACTCCTTGTCAAATTAATCGGCTTCCAATCTCCCTTGTTCACCAAAAGCTCAATTATATATGTTAGTTTCTGTAGACAAAGTACAAATAAATAAAAAGAAAGAGGGTTTCTGTCTTAACCCTCTAGAAGGTTTAAAACTCTCAGTCAATTTGCCATTCCACAACAAATTCATCTTTATTGAAGTGATGTAGAACATAATAAGATTGACCACGAAGTGATAGAGGCTAATATCAAATAGAACCCATTAAAGAAACTCCCAATTGATATCGTTGTATGCCTTTTCAAGATTTATCTGTTGAATTATCTCATTAATGTGGACTAATTAAGTATAATTAATATCATATAAGTTAATTTAGTAGTATATTTTGTATAAAGTGTGACTCATAATTAATTATATTAAATATATAATATATGTGTATAAACCTATAATGGGATGGGTTTGTACATGAATCCCATGGAAGGAGGTCCCTACTCTCAACCTCTATATATATGAGGCTGGCCCATTAAGTTTCATAACTTTCGTTGAAGAGGGATGAGAGCAGTTTCTCCCTCTCTGTCTAGCTCTCTCTCTCACTCTTTCGTTTTATCTCCGTTTCAGGTCTGAAGACAGTCAATGGAACGCTATCGGAGAGGGCTTCGACAACGCGGTAATGTGGTATAGCGGGATTGAACTCTTGCCCGCATTCAGGTCAGTTTTACTGCGATTCAATTTCGTGTTAGTGACTTGGTGAAGTTTTAATAAATTCTAACAATTGGTATCAGAGCCCACTCACCCAAAGAGTCACTAACCGCTTCAGATCTAAAGAGAGAAGCCATTAAAGCTCCATTTTGAGCTTTTGCATTTTCGGATTTTTTTTAAAACCCACGCCGTTTCTTGCAATTTTTTGACTTAAAATTGTTAGATTCATGTTGCATGATATTTAAGGGTGAAAAACCCCTTAATTTGGGCAAAAATGGCGTGAAATAAGTCCATTTTCGGTTGGATCGGGTCGAATGACCCGTTTTTCTGAAAAACGGGTCTGTTCGCGGAGAAGAAAGGCGGGCGCGTGCATTGGCCTGAGAGGCGCGCTAATTACACGCGCCCGCTTATAGAAATTTAAAAAAAAAAAGGTAAATAAATTTTTTTTTTGGGCCCTTCTGGTCGATGGGCTGGATTTTTTGGTGTTTGGGCCACCGTTTTTTTTTGGGCTCATTTTTGGGCAATTTTTTTTGGGCAATTTTTTTTGGGCCATTTTAGTTTGTTTTGGGTTTAATTTGTTGTGTTTATTATTTTTGGGCCACCAATTTTAGATGATAAAGGCCAAATGCTTTGAATTAATTAGCCCATAAATATTTATTTAATTTAGGCCATCATAATTTTATATTATGGGCATTATTTATTTAATTTTATTAATTGACCATTTAGTATTAAGTTAATTTTGAGGTCATTTTGCCTAATTAATTTAGGGGCCATATTGAATAATTAATTTTATTTGGCTATTAAATTTGGATTAATTATTGGCTAGTCTGCATAGTTAATTAAAAGGCCAATTTAGATTATGGTTTTGAGGGCCATTTTTTATTAATTAATTATGGGCCATTTGGATAATTAAGTTTAGACAATTTTGGCCATAAGCCAAATTTTATTTAATAGTCATAATTAGTTATTAAGCCCAAAATTAATGTGATATAAGTGAATTTTTGGAGGAATTAATTTTGGAGTAATTTCTAGAAATTTAATTACTCATTTAATTCTTAATTCACTTAAATTTTGAAATATATACTCATGCCCATAAATTACTAATATTTGGCCTAATTAAATAAGTTTAAATAAATTATTTGGGTATTTTGTTGAGCCATTTTGGATTATGGTTTACCCATTTCGTTAATAATTTATTTAAATAAATAAACTCTCTAGAAATGAAAATTGCCTTATTATTTGAATTTTCACATTTATATGAAATTAATTTAATTAATTAATGTTGGACTTGAAATTGCTACATATGCTTCAGAAGTTGCATATTTTGGATGTAGTTAATTTTGGTCAATAAATTTTGTGAATATTCTTGAAATTATAAATCATTAATCGGATTGGCTAGTACTTGCCTGTCGCAGGAATAGTCATGAAGATTTTTTGACGATTTATTCTGATAATTTTTTAAGGATATAATAATAATAAGGCAATGCATAGTGATAGTTGCAGTTGCATAATTTACTAAGGTCTTTAGAAGCGGCTAGTCTCTCCCTGTCGGATTGTTAGTTGCTTTTAAAGATGCTTGGGATTGAGAGGATTCTAGTTGGGATATGATACGGTCTTCCTACCCTGTTGGTGGGCGATCATTCAGGTTATATTCAACTAGTTTTGTTTTATCCTCTGTAGTGTATTGTGGAATAAATTTTGATATTGTTTGGATTATTCCACTAGCCTCCATATTATGCAACTATCACATATCAAATCTCTAGTAGGATCAAATTAGATAGATAGTATGAATTATTTTCTACAGTTAGAGACATATTGAACTAGGAAGTAGTCTTGAGAGTCAATCTATCTATTATACCCAATAATGTGAGCTCTTTGAGGACAATACACTTGAAATTTAGGAACACTCAAGTAAGAATCCTCTGATTATAAGGACATGTCATTAATGAGCATATCAGAGAAAGTGTTACAATTAATGAAAACCAAGAAGTATTTATGGATGCCATTAGAAAGTAGTTCGCATAAGATAGATAAAGGTTGCTATATGATTTTGATTCCATATATGGCAGATTCAGTACTACTTCCTTCTGGGATGGAGAATTAGAGATCTTCTAGTTTTACAGATCTCAATTAATGTAGAAGGAAGTATGACATTTTAATATCAAAATTGATATTGTCATTCAAGAATGGGAGATCTTTCGGGTTAACAGATCTCATTTAGCCATAGTGATGACATATGCCAAATATTACTGCCAAAAAGGAAATATTATTAAGAGGTCTCAATAAAAGGTCATTTTAGAAGAAAAAAATTTGTCAAGTCTATTTCCCATTCTAGTTTCACCAATACCTCTAAATATCAATGTGTGCCACTTTTGTAATAATCCTGGCACAAGAGGTAGATTACAAGAGTCCTCTAGATTGGGATGTGTAAAAGGCATTCTGTTAGCTTTTATTTTGAATCCAATCTAGGAGATATGCCCTTGATAGGATGATATTTTGTGAATTTTATATGTGGCAATATATTTTTTTTATTGATGTTTTATGCCTAAAAGAGCTTACTAATGTTTATTTTATGTTTTAGGTATTAAATATCAAAATTGGAATAAAAAGAAGTTAAAAAGAGCAAAGTGCAGTATTTTCTGTCCAGCTTGAAAGATTGACATTTTTGACCAATTTAACGACCTGATCTCAAGAAGTGGCCTTCATGGAAGTTGTAGAGGACTTCTCAAGGTTTCCAGAATGTCCAAGATCGCAAAATTTGGAGTTCATTTGGTGGGTCAAACGTCTGGACAAAATCAGTACGAAATTCTGGGCAGAAAAACGAGATTGAGAAGAAATTCCAACAAAGCAAGTTCAAGACCAGATTTTGTTGAGAGAAGATAGTTTCTTAATTTTATTTTGTCTTAGATTTGTAATTAATTAATAAAAATAGGCCTTAGGAATTTTACTTAGAAAATAATTGTAAAAAGATGATGAGATAAAGGTAAGAGTTTGACTAGTCAAATTACTTGTTTTCCAAGTAAACTCTTATCTGAATCCCACATTGCTTAGGAAAGTCTTTTAAACTCTTCCTTAGGCCTATATAAAGAGCACAAGGCTCTCATAAACAACATCTCTCTTATCCCCCTTACATCCCTCTCCTCCCTCTTCCCTCTTAGTCTTTTGTAAGGTTTTCTTTAGGGTTTTAATAAAAGTTTTATTTTCTTTCATTTAATTTTGATATTGCTGGATTTCTTTTTCTTTAAAAATTTTATTTTTCTTCTTTTCTTTATCATTGGTCTTGTTGATTTCTTTCTTTTATGTTATAAAATTATTTTCTTTTTAGTCTTGCCAATAGAAACAGATTTAATTTTGTATTTAATATTTTTCAAAGTAAAGCAATTTCTTTATAGTTTTTAGGATTAAATTGTTTTCTTTTCTTTTCTTTATTTAAACTGATTCTTCCCTTAGGGTTTATTAGGTGTTATCTATTTTATAATGTTATATGGTTGCTGACTTCTTTAGTGATAATTATTTTGATTCTTGTTTTGTTTTTCATATTATTTGTTTAGTTCTTGCTAGTTTATAATCTTGATTCCAGATTTCTTGTTTTAGATTATTAAAGATTGATCTATTGATTGTCTTTTGCATGATTCTTGATATCTTTATAATATTAAACTTGAAATTTATGATCTTGAATATGACTAGTGAGTAGGTTTCTTATTCAGTTACAAGGTAAATTGATTGTTCTTGGAAAAAGAATGTTGTGAGATTTTGAGCTTATAATATAATTGTTGATTAAGTATCTAAGATTCTCTGAGCACATTTGCATGATTATTTACTTGATTAGATGGTAGGGCCCACTATTTAATTTAATTGAATAATCTACTGCCAGATTAAAAACATAAGTCCGTAATTGCTTATGGAGTTAATCACTAGGGATGGAGGAGAATTGAGGTTTAGATTAAATGAACCGAGCTTATGTGTTTGTTATCTAATGTCAACCCATATCTTTCTAGTTGTTAATGCTGCTACAACTTATATCTAGAGAGCTTGTTCTAGGTAGGTTAAGTAGTTAGAGATTAGTTAAAGAGCTTGTTTTAACTAACGACTCAGTAAGGGAAGATGGTGTAACAGAGCTTGTTGTTATGCTACGGTTGACTATTTAATTGACAATAATATTTTGTAATCAATGATCAACATTTAAATCTAAGAATAATTAATTACCTTGTAACTGAAGCTTTTTCATATTTGTTTTTGATATTTAATAATCCTTGCTTTCTCTCTTTTAGGCATAGCTTATAAAACTCCAAAACCCCAAAATTTCTTCTTTCCCTAAACCTTAAGATTAGATTTTTAATTTAATAATTAACTTAAATAATTCAGTCTCTGTGGGTTCGACCCTTACTCCGCTATCTACATAGTAGAGTTAGGAAGTTTTATTTTTGGTGACTAACGACTCTCATCAAATTTTGGCGCCGTTGCCGGGGATTGTTATTTATTTAAGTTGTTTATTATAATTTAAAGATCTAATTATTTTCTTTTTTCTTCCTTGCAGGGTTTGCATGTCTGACGAGGACTCTAGTTACAGACTTCGAAAGATTAGAGATTACATTCAAGCAACCCAAAGTGCGGTGCTACAAACGCCCCAACCACCACCATCGACTTCCAACGATCCACCTTCCACCGAGCCCACGTTCAATCTCACTTTTGAATTCTCTAGTGATTCAGAAGAGGACATCATGGCTCAAAACGCTAATAGAACCTTGAAGGAGTTGGCAGCACCCACTATGAACCAACAACCCCTCTGCATTACCTATCCTACTTTAGATGTTGCTTTTGAATTAAAATCTGGTTTGATACATCTTTTACCAACTTTTCATGGTCTTGCAGGTGAAGATCCACACAAACATCTAAAGGAGTTCCATGTTGTTTGCTCCACCATGAAGCCTGCTGGGGTTAGTGAAGAGCAAATCAAGCTAAGGGCCTTTCCATTCTCTCTGGCAGATGCAGCCAAGGATTGGCTTTACTACTTACCTTCTGGGACCATCAACACTTGGGATGATATGAAGAAACTCTTCTTGGAAAGATATTTTCCTGCTTCTAGGGCAGCCAACATCCGCAAAGAAATTTGTGGAATTAGGCAATTTAATGGTGAGTCACTCTATGAATATTGGGAAAGATTTAAAAGATTATGTGCTAGTTGCCCACATCACCAAATTCATGAGCAACTATTGATCCAATATTTCTATGAGGGACTATTACCCCATGATAGAAGTATGATAGATGCAGCTAGTGGAGGAGCTTTAGTGGACAAGACTCCTCAAGAAGCCCAAAACTTGATAGCAAACATGGCTGCCAATTCTCAACAATTTAATACAAGGCGTGATCCACCACCACTATCTAAGCAAGCACACGAGGTAAGTACTTCTTCTTTGGAAAAACAAATTGCTAATCTAACATCTCTTGTGCAACAATTGGCTGTAGGTAAAATGCAACAAGCCAAGGCTTGTGGAGTTTGCTCCAACATAGGACACCCTACTGATATGTGTCCAACCTTACAAGAAGATTCCATGGAGCAAGCTAATGTTGTAGGAGGATTCCCAGGGCCTTCCCAAGGTAAGTATGACCCTTACTCCAATACTTACAACCCTGGTTGGAGGGAGCACCCAAATTTGCAATATGGAAATAAGTCTACACCATATGTCCCACCACACAATAGGCCAAGTAATTTTCAAGTCCCCAAACCTACATACCAAGAGAGGCCACCACCCCAAACACAACACCAAAGTGGAACCATGTCTCTTGAAGAAATTGTAAAGAATCTTGCTGCCTCTACTTTACAAAATCAACAAGAGAACAATCAAAGAATTGTACTCCTTGAGCGTCAAATGAGCCAAATGGCTACTTCCCTAAGCAGACTTGAAGCCAAGGAATCCAACAAGTTGCCATCTCAACCAGAGGTCAATCCAAGAGAGAATGCACATGCCATAACTTTGAGAAGTGGTAAGGAAATTGTCCCTAAGGAACCCTTAATTATAGATGTTGACAATGGCTCTAAAAACTATCAAGAAATTGAAAATTCAAGTGAAATAAAGGAGGATGTCAACTCTAATAACAAAGGAGACCAAGGGACCGATTTTGATAATGCAAATGGGGGTGTCGACAAGCATAATGCAGGCAAGGAAGGATATATCAGCAACCTTCCACCACTTTATAGAGAGGTAAGTAATAAAAAAGTTCCATTTAACACAGGTACTTACCCTCCTCCTTTTCCTAGCAGGTTAGCCAAAAACAAAAAAGATGAGCAAGAAAAGGAGATTTTGGAAACCTTTAGGAAAGTTGAAGTCAATATTCCTCTTCTTGATGCCATTAAGCAAGTGCCAAGGTACGCAAAGTTTCTAAAAGAATTGTGCACTAACAAGAGGAAATTGCAAGGTAATGAGAAGGTAAGTGTGGGGGAGAATGTTTCTGCGGTTATCCAAAGGAAACTCCCTCCCAAGTGCAAGGACCCAGGTACATTCACTATCCCTTGTAAGATAGGTGATATTAGATTTGAAAGATGCATGATAGATCTAGGTGCTTCGATTAATGTTATGCCATTGTCAATCTTTAAAAGTTTGAATCTTGGAACTTTAAAAGAGACTGGTGTAATAATTCAATTAGCTGATAGATCTAATACATATCCTGAAGGGGTAATTGAGGATGTACTAGTCCAAGTTAATGAACTTGTCTTCCCTGCAGATTTTTACATACTGAATATGGAAGATGATGACTCTCCTAATGCTGCACCTATATTGTTAGGTAGACCATTCTTAAAAACATCTAGGACTAAAATTGATGTGCACAATGGAACCTTAACTATGGAATTTGATGGTGAAAGTGTTAAATTTAATATTTTTGAAGCCTTGAGATATCCTAGTGATGTGCATGCTGTTTTTGGAATTGATGTTATTGATGATCTAACCCAACAATTCTTTGAGCTAGGAAGAGAAGACAAGTTAGAGGTGGCTATAAGCCACAATTTACAACTGGAAAATTTTGAAAAAGACCCCTTTGCTGATTTTAATAGTTTACTAAAGGAGGAAGTTTTTGCTCTTCAATCCTTACCCGAAGCAAGGTATGAAAACTTAAAGAGAGACTTGTCTAATACTCATACAAAGCTTCTTCCTTCTGTTGTGCAGGCCCCTGAGATCGAATTGAAGCCATTGCCAGAACATCTTAAATATGTGTTTTTGGGAGACAATGAAACCTTGCCTGTAATCATTGCAAAGGACCTCACACCAATGCAAGAAGAAAAGCTCATTCAAGTGCTTAAAGATCATAAGACAGCCATAGGATGGACTATTGCAGACATCAAGGGAATAAGCCCAACTGTGTGTATGCATCGCATCTTACTTGAGGAAGGTTCAAAACCAACACGAGAGGCTCAAAGAAGATTGAACCCTCCAATGATGGAAGTTGTGAAAAAGGAGATCTTAAAACTCCTTGATGTTGGGATTATCTATCCAATCTCTGACAGTAAGTGGGTGAGCCCAATACAAGTGGTTCCAAAGAAGTCAGGCATCACGGTGGTGAAGAATGAAGATAACGAGTTGATACCAACAAGAATTCAAAATGGGTGGCGAGTTTGCATAGATTATAGAAAATTGAATGCTACTACTCGCAAGGATCACTTTCCTTTACCTTTTATTGATCAAATGCTTGAAAGACTTGCTGGTAGAACTCACTATTGTTTTCTTGATGGTTATTCAGGTTATAATCAAATTGTGATAGCTCCCGAGGATCAAGAAAAGACCACCTTCACATGCCCCTTCGGCACTTTTGCTTATAGACGCATGCCATTTGGTCTTTGTAATGCTCCTGCCACTTTCCAAAGGTGTATGGTAAGCATATTTTCTGATTATGTAGAAAATATCATAGAAGTTTTTATGGATGATTTCACAGTCTATGGAAACTCCTTTGATGAATGCTTAGACAACCTTACACTTATCCTTCGAAGATGCATGGAAACTAACCTTGTTTTAAATTCTGAAAAATGTCACTTTATGGTAGAACAAGGAATAGTTTTAGGGCATGTAATTTCTGCAAATGGCATAGAAGTTGATAAATCTAAGATTAGCATTGTTCAATCTTTACCTTACCCCACAAATGTGCGGGAAGTGCGTTCTTTTCTTGGACATGCAGGTTTTTATCGTAGGTTTATCAAAGACTTCTCCAAGATTGCGTTACCTTTGTGTAAACTCTTACAAAAGGATGTTGATTTTGTGTTTGATGAGAGATGCAAGGAAGCATTCGACAAGTTGAAAGAATGTTTAATCTCTGCTCCAATCATTCAACCACCTAATTGGGATCTACCATTCGAATTGATGTGTGATGCAAGTGATTATGCAATTGGGGCTGTTTTGGGACAAAAAGTTGGAAGAGCTTCACACGTTATCTATTATGCTTCAAGGACCCTAAATGAAGCTCAACGAAACTACTCCACCACAGAAAAAGAGCTTCTTGCTATTGTCTTTGCTTTAGATAAGTTTCGATCTTACTTGCTTGGTACTAAAATAATTGTTTATTCTGATCATGCAGCCTTGAGATATTTACTATCCAAAAAGGAGGCAAAGCCAAGACTCATAAGATGGATCCTTTTGCTTCAAGAATTTAACTTAGAGATCAAAGACAAGAAAGGTGCAGAGAACTTTGTGGCAGATCATTTAAGTAGATTGGAAAGAGAAGAAGATGCGTTACCACTTCAAGAGTTCTTCCCTGATGAAGAATTGATGGCAGTCAAAGTAACTACACCATGGTATGCAGATATTGTGAATTATTTAGTTACTAACACTTTGCCTCATGATTTGACTAGAGCTCAGAAGGATAAGCTTAAGAGTGATGCCAAATATTATATTTGGGATGACCCTTACTTGTGGAAGAATTGCTCTGACCAAATAATAAGAAGGTGTGTCACACAAGATGAGATTCCATCAATCTTGACCTTCTGCCATAGCTATGAGTGTGGAGGCCACTTTGGACCTAATAGGACGGCAAGAAAGGTATTAGACTGTGGATTCTTTTGGCCCACAATATTTAAAGATGCATACTTATTTGGCAAGACATGTGAGCATTGCCAAAAGTCAGGTAACATCTCTCAAAGAAACCAAATGCCACAAACCCCTATTCTAGTTTGTGAAATTTTTGATGTTTGGGGCATTGATTTCATGGGACCTTTTCCTTCCTCCTACAGTAATCTTTACATAATTCTTGCAGTTGATTATGTCTCGAAATGGGTGGAAGCTAAAGCCACTAGGACTGATGATTCTAAAGTTGTTGCAGAATTTGTTAAATCTAATATTTTTGCTAGGTATGGAACACCAAGAGCTTTGATAAGTGATAGAGGTACCCACTTTTGCAATCGTATGATTGAAGCTTTATTGAAGAGGTACCACGTCACTCACAAGGTGTCAACAGCCTACCATCCTCAAACAAGTGGCCAAGCAGAAGTCTCTAATAGGGAGATAAAAAGTATTCTAGAGAAAACTGTGAACCCTCAAAGGAAAGACTGGAGTATGAGGCTTAATGATGCATTATGGGCATATAGAACAGCCTATAAAACACCTATTGGGATGTCCCCTTATAGGTTGGTTTTATGGTAAGCCATGCCATCTTCCTGTTGAGTTGAACATAAAGCTTATTGGGCTATAAAACAATGCAACATGAATTATGATGAAGTGGGAAACCATAAAACTTCAGTTGCAAGAGCTAGAGGAGATTCGTAATGAAGCCTATGTAAACTCAAGGATTTACAAGGAGAAAACTAAAGCCTTCCATGACAAGAATATTGCAAGAAAGACTTTTGAAATTGGACAAAAAGTTCTTCTCTATCACTCAAGGCTTAAGTTATTTCCAGGTAAGTTACGTTCTAGATGGGTAGGACCTTTTATTGTTACTAACGTTTTTCCTCACGGTGCAGTTGAAATTCAAAGTTCAAAAACTTCAAAAGCTTTCAAGGTGAATGGACATAGATTGAAACCATACTATGAGGATTTAAAGTCTACAATGTGGAAGAGGTGAAGTTGGAAGATCCAATCTACGAGGATTGAAAGAGGTGGCAATGTCGAGCAACGACAATAAAACAAAAGCGCTACTTGGGAGGCAACCCAAGGATGTAAAAACAAGGGAGTATTTCTTCATTTACTTGTAGTCCATTTAATTTTTGAGTTTTTTATTGTTCTTCTTTGCATGCTAGACTTACTTTGAGGACAAAGTAAGATTTAAGTGTGGGGGGGAATATTGATTTATGAGTCTATAGAGTTTTTTTTTAGGAAGTGGAAATTAAAAAAAAAAGGTTCAATTTTTTTTTTAGAGTTTTGAAGATCATGATATGTTTTCTTTCTTTTAAGGATTGATTCTAAACTAAAACAAAGTTTTATAGGAAAGTTGAGAGTATTTTGATTGTTATTATTGTTGAAGTGAGTACTTTCTAAAGAATTTATGTGAGTTCATGATTAAATATGATTGCTTATAATGATATTGATAATGTGATTATTTCATTGAAGTTGGTATAAAGCAAAGGATAAATAGACAAAACATAAAAAATAAAAAGAGAAGAAAAATAGAGGTTGAAAGCTTTAAATTCTACTCCAATGTTTTGAGTTACTCGATCTTGTTGATTAAATTCTTGAAGTGACTTAAAAATATGAGTATGCAAAGCACTCTAAAAGAGGGCTTACTTGTTGAGTAACCGGGTGTTGGTATCACCAATATTAACATTCGCGTAAAAAGGCAAGTAAGTACTTAGGGAAACCATTATTGAAACATCAAAAGAAAAAAAAAAGAAAAAGAAGGAAGAGAAAATAGAAAAAAAAATTCTTGATCTATTGACTTTGTTTGTAGTAATGTAAATTGGATAATTGCAAAGTTGATGTTATATGTTTCAATTGTGTTGATTGTGAATTTTGCATGAATTTATTAGAAGTATGCATGAATGTGAGAAGTAATGATTAGAATATGATTGACTTGATTATTTGACTCTTGTTGAAGTTATGAGTTAAGAATTGAAAGATTTGAAAATATGTTCATGATCTTAATCTTGTTTTGAGTCTTAATTTTTAATTTTTGAGTCTTATTTTGAATTTTTAGGATTGAGTCTTAAGTAAAAGATTTTGTGGGTATATCTTCTGAAAGCCCTCACGAGACACAACTCGTCCACTAGGGGTGACCTAGGGGTTTAAAGGCTTATTGCATATGCAAATGCAATCGTGATTCCTACGAAAGTGAGTTAGGATTTAAGATTTGGAATTTAGGATTTAGTTCTTTAGCAATTAGTTAGCTAAGGTTTGCTAGAGGACTAGCAAAAGCTAAGTGTGGGGGAATTTGATAGGATGATATTTTGTGAATTTTATATGTGGCAATATATTTTTTTATTGATGTTTTATGCCTAAAAGAGCTTACTAATGTTTTTTTTATGTTTAGGTATTAAATATCAAAATTGGAATAAAAAGAAGTTAAAAAGAGCAAAGTGCAGTATTTTCTGTCCAGCTTGAAAGATTGACATTTTGACCAATTTAACGACCTGTTCTCAGACGTGGCCTTCATGGAAGTTGTAGAGGACTTCTCAAGGTTTCCAGAATGTCCAAGATCGCAAAATTTGGAGTTCATTTGGTGGGTCAAACGTCTGGACAAAATCAGTACGAAATTCTGGGCAGAAAAACGAGATTGAGAAGAAATTCCAACAAAGCAAGTTCAAGACCAGATTTTGTTGAGAGAAGATAGTTTCTTAATTTTATTTTGTCTTAGATTTGTAAATTAATTAATAAAAATAGGCCTTAGGAATTTTACTTAGAAAATAATTGTAAAAAGATGATGAGATAAAGGTAAGAGTTTGACTAGTCAAATTACTTGTTTCCAAGTAAACTCTTATCTGAATCCCACATTGCTTAGGAAAGTCTTTTAAACTCTTCCTTAGGCCTATATAAAGAGCACAAGGCTCTCATAAACAACATCTCTCTTATCCCCCTTACATCCCTCTCCTCCCTCTTCCCTCTTAGTCTTTTGTAAGGTTTTCTTAGGGTTTTAATAAAAAGTTTTTATTTCTTTCATTTAATTTTGATATTGCTGGATTTCTTTTTCATTAAAAATTTTATTTTTCTTCTTTTCTTTATCATTGGTCTTGTTGATTTCTTTCTTTTATGTTATAAAATTATTTCTTTTTAGTCTTGCCAATAGAAATAGATTTAATTTTGTATTTAATATTTTTCAAAGTAAAGCAATTTCTTTATAGTTTTTAGGATTAAATTGTTTTCTTTTCTTTTCTTTATTTAAACTGATTCTTCCCTTAGGGTTTATTAGGTGTTATCTATTTTATAATGTTATATGGTTGCTGACTTCTTTAGTGATAATTATTTTGATTCTTGTTTTGTTTTTTCATATTATTTGTTTAGTTCTTGCTAGTTTATAATCTGATTCCAGATTTCTTGTTTTAGATTATTAAAGATTGATCTATTGATTGTCTTTTGCATGATTCTTGATATCTTTATAATATTAAACTTGAAATTTATGATCTTGAATATGACTAGTGAGTAGGTTTTCTTATTCAGTTACAAGGTAAATTGATTGTTCTTGGAAAAAGAATGTTGTGAGATTTTGAGCTTATAATATAATTGTTGATTAAGTATCTAAGATTCTCTGAGCCATTTGCATGATTATTTACTTGATGAGATGGTAGGGCCCACTATTTAATTTAATTGAATAATCTACTGCCAGATTAAAAACATAAGTCCGTAATTGCTTATGGAGTTAATCACTAGGGATGGAGGAGAATTGAGGTTTAGATTAAATGAACCGAGCTTATGTGTTTGTTATCTAATGTCAACCCATATCTTTCTAGTTGTTAATGCTGCTACAACTTATATCTAGAGAGCTTGTTCTAGGTAGTTAAGTAGTTAGAGATTAGTTAAAGAGCTTGTTTTTAACTAACGACTCAGTAAGGGAAGATGGTGTAACAGAGCTTGTTGTTAGCTACGGTTGACTATTTAATTGACAATAATAATTTGTAATCAATGATCAACATTTAAATCTAAGAATAATTAATTACCTTGTAACTGAAGCTTTTTCATATTTGTTTTTGATATTTAATAATCCTTGCTTTCTCTCTTTAGGCATAGCTTATAAAACTCCAAAACCCCAAAATTTCTTCTTCCCTAAACCTTAAGATTAGATTTTTTAATTTAATAATTAACTTAAATAATTCAGTCTCTGTGGGTTCGACCCTTACTCCGCTATCTACATAGTAGAGTTAGGAAGTTTTATTTTTGGTGACTAACGACTCTCATCAGCCCTCTAACTATTGGTGTTTGAATGCCGGTGCTATTATTGATAAAGCCGGAGATAGAATAAGGGAAAATTGTTGTGAATTGAGGTTATAGAGTTAGAATCCATATTGAAAATATAGCCAGATTGTTGTTACATTTTGAAGACAATTTTGGAACTACTGTCAGTTTATACTTTCCATTTCGATAACAGAAAAGTATTTCTAATTAGTAACAACATATATATATTGATTCTGAGTTTTGCGTGATGGATACACAGTGGACAAGTACCCCAATATTTGGGCAAATTTCTTGAATAGTGAATGATGTGACTGTAATTTTGATTATGATAGATAGATAATAAATCTATAAGTTGTGGCATGGGTTAGGGACATTTCGAGGCACATGAAGAGATTGTATTAAGGGAGATCTTGCTGCTAATATTAAGGACATGATTAGTAGATATTGAAATAATTAGGAACTTATGTATACCGACATTTGTAGATCATTTTCACATATTGTATTTAGTGATATAAGTGTTTCATCATTTTAACTAACGACCATTTTGATGTAGGTCATATGGAGTAATAGATCTGATCTTATAGAGGCCTTTAGGCATTCTGATTAATTCCGATGCGCTGCTTAAGGCAATGATCAGACAGTAAGTGATGAATATTATGTTCGGTATAATGAAGCTAGCGAAATCATATACCCGGTTTTCGTTAAGTGCACTATAGGATTATATATTGACGCCTAGTATGCATGCTTGGAATATTGAAACAGAATGAGATTACAGTTGCAGTCAATCGTACATTCTGATCAGGTACGATTTATGTTAATCACTCCAAATCTTTAAAATTCGGGTGGAGTGAAATTAAAACTGAATTCACATTCAAAGTTGACTCCAAGCAAGATCAGTTCCTAAATGCATCCCAAGTTATAGTCAGACATTAAGCCGATTTCATGCCGTTTCTGTGTTTAGGGTTATAAGGTAAGGCAAAAGAGCTATAACCCATAGTCAAGAAAACTTGATAAAAACCTATCAGCGGCAATTTTTGTTGGCTATTATAATCGGCTAGAAAGATTCTAAATTCATTTCTCGTTATGTGACACTAGAATCATTAAGTCTGACAATGCAATCTATTTAGTAGATGACTTAAAGAGTGGGAGTTGTGAACTCCACAAAGTCATTATTAAGATACATTTTGTTGTGTCATTCCCATATATGCGTTATCTTTTGATTATGAAAAGCCATAAACCAAAGGAATCAACAGTTGATCCCAATACCATATTTTGAACCTGCACCTGACCTTACAGAAGAATATGAATATGAAATGTCTTCTGTTTCTGATATTTGTCAGGAGACTATACTGATTCGAACTCTTAGAGTTAGATATTAGTCACACAGGATGAGTAAGCATTTATGTTGCATAAGGATGCATGGGATCTATTTCAGTTGTCACATTATTGTAAGACCAAAAGGAGACTCAAAAGATTAGGTAGATGATTTAAAGCCAAATTTAGCCAATGCTTTAAATAATAAGAAGGAATTTGTTTTGTGAAAACCTTCTTTCTTGTTTCTACCTAAGATTCTTTTAGAATCATGATGATAATTAGTAGTTCATTTTGATTAGGAGTTACATCTTGGATAGTAAAATATCTAAATAAAGCAACCTAAAAGTTTGTAATTTCTAAGATGGAACATATAATTTATGTGAACTCAAGGAGTTCATTTGCGAACATTAAAAGGCATTCATTTTGCAATATATATAAAGTTTAATGAGATTTCATTTTGAGGAGAACATTATCGTTTGATAATTGGATCCATTCAAGGTTAGTGAGAGCAGTTATGTGTTATTTGTGCTCTAAATTGATGATATTAAATAGTAACCTATAGCACTAACCTATTATATGAGACATTCCATGTCGTCATGTCACTTCAGGATGAAGAATCCAAGTAAGGCTTTATTTTTTTTTAAGGATTGATATTCTTCGTGACATATCAATAGGCATACATTATTGGTCTCAAGGAAACCTACATTATATGTATAGAGTAGGTTTACTATATGTTGTTCCCCTAATAAAACGTAATTTAGTGAAAAGTGACATATTGTGAAAATCTCAAAGTTCTCAAGATGATAATGAAAGAGCTCATATCGAGTGTGATGTATGCCTTATTGTGGGTAATCTGTGTATGCTCAAGTTTATACACATTTGGATATTATGTATGTTATAGGTGTATTTCGGAGATACTTGAGCGATCCTGTAATAGAGAACTGGAAGCTATAAAGAGAGTATTTGGATATCAACAAGTCTGACATTTTAGGTTTGGTCAAATATTTTGATGTTGATTTTGCGAGCTCTCCAGATATTGAAAATTATTTTGGTTATATATATATATATTTGTGGACATAAAGGAGCTGTATTGTGGAAAATGTAAAGCAAACACTTACAACATTCTTGATTGTGGAGGCTAAATATGTAGCATGTTGTAAAGCTACATGATGGGCCATTTAGGCTGTAGAATTTCATTTTAGAGTTGGTTTTCTGTGATTGCCATTTCGAAGTCCTGGAGATGTATTGTGGTAATGTTGCAGCAAGTATTTTCTCTCTCAAAATGTTAGGAGTTCCTCACACTCCAAAAATGTTTGGATATCATCATTCGATTTGTTAGAGAGAAAATAATGGAATCCATTGCTTGATTAGATTGTAGAGCACATGATTAAAGAGCTCATTTTGGCTAACTGAAAGTTTGGCTGCTAAAGTGCTTTGACGACATAGCACTTGTATGAGGCATATGGAGCCATTTGCCGTATTAAGTTAGTGGGAGCTCTATGTAATGAAATTAGTTATAACTGTATTAATGGATTCCCCACTTGCCATATATGCATATTTTGTTTGCGCGCATTTTGATGAATATGGCATTCTGTTGGATGAGACATTCAGTATTAGTCTCATATGCTTCCGTTGAAGCAAGGTATCATTCGGTTTAGATGCATGGACCTAATGGAAATGGATATTGTTTCTGTTTTCATATCATTTCCATTTCACACTAATACTACTATTTTGTTGCAGTCTTTATAAGTTTACGCATTTGTACCCTGTCGGTATGATGCATTTTGAAGCTTATAAAAGGCTTGTTGTTGTTAAAGTATGTATGAGTCTACACATTTGTACCCTTTCGGTACAATGTATTTAGAGGGCTTACGAATACATACTGAGATTATATGATATATTTTGTTAATTAACTTAATTGTCCAAGTGGGAGAATGTTGAATTATCTCATTAATGTGGACTAATTAAGTATAATTAATACCATATAAGTTAATTTAGTAGTATATTTTGTGTAAAGTGTGACTCATAATTAATTATATTAAATATATAATATATGTGTATAAACCTATAATGGGATGGGTTTGTACATGAATCCCATGGAGGGAGGTCCCTACTCTCAACCTCTATATATATGAGGCTGGCCCATTAAGTTTCATAACTTTCGTTGAAGAGGGATGAGAGCAGTTTCTCCCTCTCTCTCTAGCTCTCTCTCTCACTCTTTCGTTTTATCTCCGTTTCAGGTCTGAAGACAGTCAATGGAACGCTATCAGAGAGGGCTTCGACAACGCGGTAATGTGGTATAGCGGGATTGAACTCTCACCCGCATTCAGGTCAGTTTTACGGCGATTCAATTTCGTGTTAGTGACTTGGTGAGGTTTTAATAAATTCTAACATTATCTTCATTATCAACCCTCCATCTCTTCCCTTTTTCTTCAACAAAGAGTGAACCACTTCTTGAACCACCACTATATTATTGGAACTACTTTGACCAAGGGTAAACCTACATTGTGTGGGAGCTATAAGTTTATCCAAATATGGTCGAAGTTTGCTTACAATAACCTTGGAAATTAGCTTCACAAATACATTACACAAGCTAATCGGTCTAAATTGAGATACATACTCAGGATGATCCACTTTTAAAATTAGAACCACAAGTACTTTACTCATATTAGTATCAAAGCAGCCATTTTGGAAAGCTTGCTCAATAAATTAGCACACAGAATCTTTGATCACTAACTAGTTTGACTTATAGAAGCCTGCCTAAAATCCATCTAATCTCGAGGCTTTGAACAGAGCCATCGATTGTAATGCATCAAATATTTCCTCATGATTTAGAACATCACACAGCATCTCAACTTGTCGGGGGTCCAAGGGAAAATTAAACTTAGGACAACTATTTAGATCAATGTCTAACATATTAGTTAAGTTTTTGAAAGAAAGAACATACCATCTCCTTTATTCATCTTGTTCTGTACACCATAAACCATCATCTTTCTTCAAACTACCACCTTATTTCTATTGTGCTTGATTATCGTGGTTGTATGGAAGAATTCTGTGTTATGGTCCCCATATTACACCCCCTTGGTTTGGATTTTTGAAACCAGAGCAATTCCTCTTACTACAGCACGTTATTGTATTCCATTGTTAAATCTTTTTCTAGCTAAACTGGAAAATGATTGGGATTGGTCTCCAACTTCTTTTGTACTCCATCCAGTTTACCTAACAAGATATGTTTCCTTTTAAATATATTCCCTCTTCCAAAGACCTTCTTGTTCCAATTCATGACTACCGGTTGAAACATGGTAAGATTAGTAGCAAGCGAATTGTCCATGTTCCAAGAATTACTGAGTAAAGTGTCAAAACTATCATGCATCTGCCATGCAGCTTCAAATTGAAACGATCTACGGTTTTGATTATGTACAAGGTTGGGAGAGAACCTTAAGAATATCATACAATGGTCAGTGCTTGTTCTAGGAATATTTGTAATGGTGGCTTCAGGAAATAATAGTCTTCATGCAATGTTACATAAGGCTCTATCCACCTACTTAAATATTAAGCCACTTAAGCTATGTTTATTTGTCCATGTATATTAGTAACAAGAAGCTCCAAGATCTAAAAGCTGTTAGCTGGTAATCACATCACATAATTTTTGCATTTTATAAGAAGATTCAGTCTTTCCACCCTATTTTTTTGTCAAGGAAGTAATTTGATTGAAGTCACCCAGAAACAACCACGGACAGGATTCAAATTCTCTAACTCTACCAAATACCTCCAAAATCGTAGACGTTTAGTAAAACATGGGCTAGCATAAATAGCTGAGATCGCCCATTTACAATCATCCTTAGTAACCATAAATGAGATAATTTAAATGCTGCTATGAATGATTTCTGTGTCACCGTAGCCAAAGTTCCATAATAACTAAATGCCTCCAAAAAAACCCTTTGCATCAACTTTGAAAGCATGGTAAAAAAAACATAGTCTACGAATGAATTTATCAGCTACCCTACCACTTATACATGGTTCAGCAATTATTAGTAAGTCAAACTTGTGAGTTCTTTTCATCTCTACCACATTTTATCTGAGTTCCATACTAGCTGCCCTTTTACAATTCCAGAATAGTATTGACATAAATAAATAAATGATAAGAAAAGGAGAAAAATGGCAACTTGGTCATGAAACCTCCATGGAATTTGCACCCATATTCTCTGCATCAGGCACATTACCATCTTAAATTTCAGACTAACCTTCTCGTTCATTTCTACGCACTATCTCCTGTCCTCTAGTAATGATGGGGTCATAGGAGGTTTTGGTTGTGGTAGCAATAAATGACCCAACAGACCATCATGATTATTGTGTATTGTCTCTTTAGACTGATCCATAATCCGTCTTGGTCTAGTCACCATGGTAGGAGGATCCACATTCATATATAAGCCCACTTGGAAGATGAAACCCGGTGGAGTATTAAGTTGAGCCAATGATACAGTAGGCTTCTCAAAGTTTCTAACCTACTCCATAGTAGAACTGGGCCAACTCAGAATTTATTTTCTTTTTTGAGGATGACGAAGATATAGCATGAAATTTTAGCATTGAATTTGTATCAAAATCTGAAGATATACCTATATTGGGGCCACTTTCCTTAGCAATAGATTTGCCTTTCAATTTTTCATTTTATTCTGCATGTATCATGGCAATCTCTGATTTCTTAGCTGTAATATTCTGGAATTCCCTGGATCCTGGTTGAATCCCTGATTATCACCAAAGAGTCGTCACTTTCATCACTCTTGACAACCTTATTTTCTAAAACAACAAACATGTTGCCATAACTACCACTAGATTCTTGGGATACCTTTGACTTTCATTTTTCCACCTCTCTCCTTTGTTGGTTCGGTCTGACTTTCCTTTGCACCAACATCCATGGATCAAAGTTGGCCTCACTGGAGTTCACCACCTTTGTTTTAGCATTTTTTTTTACATTTTTAGTATTTGCAGGATCACTCCGTACAATCAGAAGGCAACTCCCCACTTTATGTCCTACCTTTCCACATTGAAAACAAATGAGGTGGAATCCTTCAAACTCTAACAGTTGGGTATGGCTGTTAACAAATATTTTTGAAACCAATGGTTTAGTTAGGTCAATTTCCACCAAAATTATCTCAAATTGACCTTGAATGGCTCCCTTAGTGTTCCTATCAAGCTTAATAACCCTACCAACACATTCACCCATTTTCATGAATTCCGTCTTGCTGTAGTACTCCATAGGTAAATAGGACAATCTAATCCACACCACCACCTTGTCTATTGTATTTTTGACCAGGTTGAAGTTAGGAGTCCACTGTTTAATGGTTAAGTAGTGCCTCTTTACTATCCATGGACCACCTCCCATGACATTGATAAAATCTTGTTTCATCTCAAATCAAAACAGAAAGTAGTCATGTCCTAAGTCAATCACCTTATATCTCCTGACAAATTTCAGAGCTGTTTAACCCTACTTGAGAGTGTCTGAAACCCCAAAACTTTTTCAAGAAGCTTGACTATAAGTGACTTACGCTAAGGTTTCCTCATAGCAGCCTTCTCATATTCCTTGCAAAAAGAGACTTTTGGTCCTTGTACATCCAGTTTGTCTTCATTATCGAAGACATTGTCATCAAATATCATCGCATCATTGTCATTTGAGGTACCCTAAGATTCAAAGCAACGTTATTGCCTCTTATCAACATGTCTTTGTATAAAGATGTGAGAACTAATTATTTTGTACTGTACATGTAAGGATATTTAATTATTAATTAATAAATAATTTATTTTGTATATTTTTGTAAATTACATGTGAATAATGATGTGGGCCCCACTTGGATTCTAATGCCTAGATATATGTATGACTGAAAAAAATAGTGTACAAAAGGTGTAATAACAATATTATGGAAATTTGGAGGCCAAAATACCTTGTTTACATTATTTTTGGAAGTATGACAAACAAATTAGAAAATGACGGTTACGTCCTAAGGGTATTTTTGTAAATTGTACCCAAACTAAAATGAATTGGGACGAAGTAAAAATACTATGATATTCTACATGAAAAGTAGTTTAACATAGTGTCCATAGATTTCTTGAAATGGTAGTTAAATCAGAAAATTTCGCTACCGATCTTTAGGGGTAAATTAGTAATTTCTCACTATCCGTGTACCACAAGTCGACGAAACCACTTCTAATCATCAAAATACATTTAATAAGATTATTTGGTGATGAAATCCAAAATTTTGGAGTGCAATTACATAGTTTTTACGACTATAGAAGCTTAAGGGCAAAATTATCCGAAATTTACATAACCAAAGACATTTTGGTAATTTTACCTACTTCTAGAAGGCTCTTTATTTTTCTTCTTGGTCTGGCCGGCATTATTCATCATCCTCCCCAAAAGCCTCCCATGCCATTTTTGGAAGAAAAGAAAAGAAAGAAAAGAAATCACCAAAAACCTTACCAAACTTCCATTATTTCACTAAAATTAAAACTAGAGAATTGCTCTATTTTCTCTCCTCTACCTACCCATATCAATAGATCATTAAACAAGCCACAATACAAGGAGAAAGGGAGCTTTAAAGATTCAGCCAAGGTGAGATACATTGCCATCCATCATGCTTATTTTAATTTTAATGGTGTAGATTGATTCCTTTAAGCATGTTAAGCATGTTTCTATCATTTGTTTCAATTAAATTGAACAAAATAAGATCTTGCCATTGAAGGAGGCATTCGGCCAACATAGGAACTACAGGGAATCATGAGTTTTCATGCATGAAATGGATGGTAGAAGGAAGAATAAATATAATAGAGTAAAAATATGCCATTGGATCATTGAAATTCCTTAAGGAATTCAAGATAGTGCACTCGGCCTTATGAAGGGGATCATTGTGCATGGCTGGTTTTGATGATTTGAGGTATATTTAGACTGTAGAAATTACAAGGAATTTGCCGGTATGCTCAGATTTAAAATCTGACGCAAAATGAAGAAGTTGTGTTATACTACCGGTAGAAATTATACTGTGAAAATAATTGTAGTGTCCAATGTGGCTGCACTTAGACATGAATAATAGCTTAAAATAAGTATTAAATGAGCTAATAATTTTGGTGGAATTATCTGCAGCTCGAGAGTAACGGTTTACGAGTGGTGTGATCGAGAAGCTCAATTTCATCAGATAGGTAAGGGACGCATATGTAGCCTGTAGGGATATCCCGAATGCATGGTTTTATTGCCAATAATTTTATGAAAATCTTTTGGAAGAGAGTTGCCTTGAGAACTGTGAAATTGTGGTTGATTGGCTAGTTTGAATTGTGTTTACAATTACAAGAAGGGTTAGGCTATTTGCAACCGTTATGCTGCTGAAAATTTATTAGAAAACTTCATAAAAATATTATGAAATATTTTAGTACATCGTGAAATATTTTCCTAGCCTTGATGAGTGAGATATTAATATTTTTTATAAATTATGAATTTACCAAAAATATTATTAAAATATTCGTGTTACCGAATTTAATAAAAGTAAAGTTATTGGAAATTTCTCCTAAGTGTTTTATAGTGAAATAAGTGGTTTATAAAGTTAAGTGTGGAATGATGAATATTTTATAAATTATTTTCATTATAATATTCACTATTGTATAAATTTTTCTTTATGGACTGACTGAAGATTTTACCTAGTTTAATAATTTCTATAAAGGTGATATCATTGTTTAAACACTGTTTTGAGACTTTTAGGCCCCGTATCATGCTCACATGTATTACTGTACTGTTACTGTGTGAAGCTGTTGGTACTGATCCTACCTTTAGCGTCTCGGTTGACACCTGATTAGTGTACGACCGAGGACATTTGTAGATTATGGCCATAGATCTTACCGTTTACTGTTACTATTCCCTACGGGGATTATATCATGATATAGTTAGGGTATTGCCTAGTCTTCACTGTAATTATTGATTAATGTGATATTTTACTGAACTGTACTGTTATTGAAACTGTTTACTGAAGTGTTCCTATCACTGAACTGTTATCGTACTGAACTGTATATCATTATGTTACTATGATATAGCTACTTGTGAAAGTGATGATTTTAATTGTGAAAGTTAAAATTATTTTCAAAATGATGATTTATGTGATTTTAATGGTTTATTACATTAATTTATGTGAAACATTTATATATAGTGAGTTATTGAATGAATTTCATATCAACTTAAAATTTTACTCCCTATAGTCACTTCTAGGTTTCGGGACAAGACAGGTATTTGCAAATACCTTCCTTACTCCATCTGGATCCCTAGCCAACTATAGTATCCTTCCTATTAGGGTCCCTAGTGTACTGATAGGAAAATAAAGAATTTTATTGCATATAGATTTCGCGATATCAAGATTTGCATGCAACTCCTTTAGTGAGCTGTGGTTTGCTCACCCCTTTATTTTCATTTCTCCATATTATTTTCAACGAGTGCGTGATATATCATCCGAGGATTTTTGGTTGCGTTTTGAGTACCCAAGGCAGCTAATGTAGATCCTGGAGGTATAATCACTTTCCTTTATATGTTCAGACTTACTTTTATAGTACTATAGTGTTGTAATTATAAACAAGGGATGTAAATGTTTAAAAAAATAATGTTATGTAAATATTTTTACTTATATAAATTAAATTAATTTATGGTTATTTATTGTACACTGTTATTAAAGTGGGAAATAAAGGTATCGCTGATAGCTCAACCCTTATGAAATGTGTAGAAAAGTGTGAAATACTGTATATACAGACTGTGACAAAAGACCTAGCTCCATCAATAGGTTTAACTTCAGTAATGGCAAGATTATCAGACTCTTTCATAAAGTCAGGATCACCAGAACCATTTTCACCCATGCTACGTCCCTGCTTGTCTTTTTCTTAATATGCTTTGGTATTTCATTTTGAGAAACACTGGCTGTATCATAATTTTAGTAGAACAATTGTCTTATGAGAGTTCAGTCAAAGAAGAAGCCATTTTTCTGAAAAAATTGTTGATCATATATAAAGACTAAACCTCGTGCACAAGGCTCCCATATTATGGAATCTAGTTAAATTAAAATATATTTTCTTTCTAAATTTAAAATAAAAAGTAAAGAAAAAAAGAGGGAGAATCCAAGAAGGAAGAGAAGGGGGCTACCAATGTTGTTGACTAGCCTGGAAATTGGGGTCGAGAGCGATTCACCTAGGACTGGGTAGATTGGCGTTGATTTGGCATCTTTCAGCAAAATCGGTGTCGATTTGCCAAGTCCTACTTGAGATCAACTAGCCAACCTATTTCATCCTCCTCTTGCTAACTCTTTCTCCATGTTTCCCTTCTCTATGTTTCTCCTTTCTTTTCTCGATTCCCTTTTTTTTTTGAGTTTTCTCTTTTTTAAGTTTAAAAACAAAATCATTATTTCCTAAAAATATTTCCAATTTTTTATAAAAATTTAATTTTTGATTTTTTATAAAGGTTTTTTTTTAAGTTACTATATTTTCATATTTTTAAAAAATTTTGATTTCTAAATTTTTTTTTAAATTTTTAAATAATTTTTATTCTTCTATGTCATGTTGACTTGGCACATGAATGACAAGGCAATTATTGCCATGTTTCACTTTTTCATTGGATATTCATACAAATTATTAACTTTAAATATTAATTAATTCACCAATATTGCTGTTTGAATATTAAATTGAATCAACAAAATAAAAAACCTCATATTTGTCTTTTTTTGGCTTTCTCTTCTATTCTTCTAACTTGTAGCAATCAATAATGGCGGCAATGGAGAGCACGAGGAACGGCAGCAACAGGTAGCGCAGTAGAATAGAACAAGGTTGCAGTCGAAGAGGCTTGGCACGGGCAAGGATGTGGCAGTAGCTTGATGATGCAGAGACAACAAAGGCAATCAATGTAGCAACCAATGGCTTGTGGGAAGCAGTAGCATGATAACACAGGTGCCGGTTGCTATGGTGCAACGTACACTACAAGAAATTTTCCAGATATTGATACTTTGTTATAGTGACGGTCGAATTTCATAGGTAAAAAAAACAGATTATACCAACGGATTTTTAGTACTGTCAAAATATATAATGCCTATACCAACACTTTTATCAATTGTCAGTATAAACAAAACCTTTTCTGACAGTCTATAAATTTTTGTCAATGTAAGTATGGCATATACTAACATATTCTTAAAACTGTTAGTATATATAGAACCTAGACCAACACTTTAGTCACTCGTCGGTATTGATAAAACTGTTTCTGACAGTCTATAAATTTTCTTTGGTATATGTATGGCATATACTAACAGATTCTTAAAACCGTTAATATATATAGAACCTATACCAACATTTTTGTCCCTTGTCGGCATAGATAAAACCTTTTCTGACAATCTAAAAATATTCGTTAGTATAAGTATGGCATATACTGATGAATTTTTAAAACCGTTAAAATATACAATACCTATACCAACACTTGCTTTAATCATCGATATAGATGAACCATTTTTTTGACAGTTTATGAATTTTTGTCAATATAAGTGTGGTATATACCGACGAATTTTTAATATTATTAGAATGTAAGGTAACTATACCAATACTTTCTTTAATCATTGGTATAGATTAAACTTTTTTTGACAAGCTATGAATGTTTATCAGTAAAAGTACAGTAAAAACACACGGAATTTTAGCACTATTAGAATATACAATACTTATACGAACACTTCTTAAATCGTCGGTATAGATGAAACTTTTTTTGACATTTTATTAATATCCACTGTTGTATTTAATCACAATTTTTTATTATTATTAGAATACATTCTAATTAAGTCATTTACTTATTAGTTATGTACCTCTCAAGTAGGTGTCAAATAGACTCAATCGCCTATGACATGATATGATTCAACACAATACAATTTAATACCACAAGGTAATTAAGTTTGCTCCATTTTACAAATTTTGGGTGCCAACAATAATTTATTGTAATATTCTATATGTGATGGAAAATTCACATTTTTTAAAAAATCAAAGATAATTTATGTGTTAGTGCTAATTCCTTCATTCTAGTTAACCAAAGATATTTGATGAATTGCATAATGTCTCGTTTGGTAAATAAATTTTAATGGAATGTCATTTTTATGAATATGAATTATACATTAATGACAATTTTAATTTGTCATTACTCTAATGCAAGTACAATAACGAACACATGCGTCATCAAAAGACAATTGTTAATAACGTGACAATTTTATCACAAAATTTATGGTATCATATGATGACATTAGTAATGTCACACACTTTCGATTGATTTAATGACGTGATTTAATTATTACTAATAAAATCAAATTGGTGCGTAATTAATAAGTGACGATAAATTATTTGTCATGTGTGTGTATATATATATTTATATATATATATATAATTAACGACGTGAAATAACCTCAATAAATTAGAAAAACATTTAAATTTGTTAGAAAAGAAATTTATTTTTTAATTTAATGAAAAAAACTAAATAAAAATAATAGGTGCATAAAAAAATCATTGATAACACACACGATGAGCCATGGGAATTCCATCACTAAAAGGTTTTGTTATGTTTTAAAATGTTTTAAGTTTTTTAGAATTTAAAATTAAATTAAAAGGTAGTCTTTATTGACCAGAATTTCGTAGAGGAGGTATAATATTGGTAGCTAGATTGTTCATTCTATGACAAACCATTACTAGTAATTAGAATGTTTAATCAAGTTTAATACTCTCAAATATATAAAAATTTACGTTTAGCTAATGTTAAATAAGCTTTAATTGCCACTAGCATGACAACATTTGATTTATGGTTGACAATAACCAATTTGATTGCCCAAATTAATTTTATATATATCATTTTAAAAAATATAACATGATTCTTAAGAAAAAAGTTATAATCATGTTAATTAAAAAATATATATATATAGATATATATATATATATATATATATATGATTTTTGTCGAATATAGAAAGTAGACTTTGAATTTGTCATTAAAAATTATACTGTATAAATAAAAAATTATGAAATTGTACCAATTGTAGTTATTAAATTACAATTAATTGATAAAAAAGTTAAAAATAAATCAAAAATTTAAAATTTTTACATTTTGATTATTTTTTGAAATTATTTTTTTGCCATTTATCATATTTTATTTATTTATTTGAAATTTTATGATTATTTATTAAAAATAATCTTCTGGCGGTAAAAGACGATTTGGATTAAAAACCTTAGCTCCTTACAAAACTTAGCTCCTGCCCTTTCCCTCTACAACACCATTTGACTGCTTGATGGTTGACGGTGAATCTCCCAAAGCCCCTCCCCTTCAAACCCTCATCCTCTTCTTCTTACCCAAACCCAAGTTAGCCCATTCACTCAAAATTTTTTTCCCTAACCCTAAACCCTCAGCGCTTGATTCTACTCTTCCTTTTCTTTAACTGAATCAAAGCCACTCTCGACCAACTATTTTATAGTTAGTTCTTTTTGCGATCTTATGGTTGGCTATGAATTTCGTGTTATGAGCGAGCACTTCATTGTTTAGAGGTGAGAAAATTGTTTTTTTTTTCTATTTTCCTTTGCGAATTCCTCCAAAGTTTTGATTTTTTTTTTTATGGGTTTTACATGATCAAGGTGGAGTCTTTTGTGTTTGGTTACCGAGAAATGGTGAGAAAGTGAAAGGAAAATTTTGAGGACAAAGTTGTTAAATGACTCCCAACGTTTTAATCCTTTTAAGCTCACAATTTTTAAGGTTCAAATGCCTCTTCTTTTTCCTCTGTTTTTAGTTTTCTCTTGAAAATTATTATTATTATTGTTATTATTATTATTATTATATTATTATTATTTATTATTATTATTTACTTTGTAACGTTAAATTCTTCTATTTGTCGATAATTTGGGTCATAACAAATTCGATATGGGATTTTGGGGATGATTTATTGGAAAAGCCAAAGAGATGATCAAAGATTCTTTATTTTTATTAGTTATTTATAAGTATTTTTTTAGATGGATCTTTTGGTTAGGGTTCTAGATCTTCTCAGAAGCAAAATTGTCTAAATTACGCAAAATTTCTCATACAGATGCCGGAATTGGTTATTTGGTATTGAGCAAGCCTAGGCATTGGGTTGTTGTTGAAATTCTCAGAAAAGCAAGAATCTATTTACCCCCATCAGCTGTTGCAAATGCAAGTACCAAGAATGATGCACCACTTAAGGTTTGGCTCTGCTTCATTGTAGTATGCAAGTTCAAAGTTTGTGATTGACATTTGAGAACCCATTACTGCCATTTTCGTGCTTGTAAGCAATAAATTATTTATTATATTGTTTCGTTGTAGCACAAGCTTCTTTCACTTTCTTACTTATGTTTCATCCCATGTGCTGAAGTAAATGGATACAATATAAGATTTTAAGCTAAATTGCAGTTGGAATTGAGCAGGTAGTTGAAAGAGCAAGAGTAAGAGGAGCATAAAAAATAATAGGTGTTGATATTAACACTAGCAAGTTTGTCAAAGGTACTTGTCCTTACTAACATTATTTGCATTGGCAGGACTCCATAATTAGAGGTGGCAAACGGGCGGGTTTGGCCGAGTTATATTCGAGTTCAGGTTTTTTCGATCTCGGGTATTTTCGAGTTCGGTTATTTGTGATTTTAGTCCGGTTTTAATCGGGCGGGCTTAGTCAAATTATTTTAAAATTTATAAATTATAAATATTTTTATAATTTTGAATGTAATAATTAATTTAATTTTATATAGTTAAATAACAATATAATAGAAATGCTAAATTAAAGTTAAAATTTAATAAATATTTATATAAATATAAATTTTTACATTTTAATGTTTTTATTACTTGACAATTATTATTTATTTTTTTAATTTCTTGTGATATTCACGTTTGTTATAAAATATATAATTATAGATTAATAATTATATAAAAATTTATTTTTTAAGTAAGCCAAATATATATTAAAACTAAAAGAAAGTGAAAATCCAAAAGTATTAGCTATACAAATAAATAACTAACAAATCTAATATATATATATATATATATATATATATATATATATATATATATATTATTACAAATTACATAGCAAATTTGGTAAGATGCTTACATATATGTTTACATGGACAGTCTTTTTGAATAACAATTAAGTATCATTAATTTCATGTCCACCTAAGTCAAAAAGAATAATAAGTATTAACTTCTTTACTTTTTCATTTCCCTAAAATTTCTCTAATATCTTGAATTTATCAATCTTTTAAAAAAATACCTTAAATTAATTTTAAATACTATCTAATCCAAAAATATTTAAAAACATATAATTTTAATAATATCTAATTGGAAATTTAAATAAAATATTAATTGATATCTATTTATATTATAAAATAAATAATTTTAATTTATTTAAAAAATATTTTATTGTCTAAACTTAAAAGTATAAAATATGCCATCAACATCATGTATACTATTTAAATATTTAAAATTATTATTTTTCTAAAAAAAATCTTATCTAATATACATATTAAATTATAATGTACAAAACAAATTTGATAAGATGCTTACGCATTTGCTTACATAAATAGTTTATTTGAATGACATGTAAGTATCATCAATTTTATGTCCAACTAAGTCAAAAAGAATAATAAGTATTTTTTTTTATGAAAGAATAATAAGTATTAACTTCTCTACTTTTTCACTTTCCTAAAATTTATTTAATCCCTATAATTTTTTAATATTAAAAAAAGAATATATTAAATTAATTCTAAATACTATCTAATCCAAAAATAAACAAACATAATTTTAATATTATCTATTTGAAAATTTATATAAAATATTAATTGATATCTATTTGTATTATAAAATAAATAATTTTAATTTTAATTTATTTAAAAAATATTTTATTATCTAAACTGAAAAGTATAAAGCTAAACCATCAATATCATGTATATTATTTAAATATTTAAAATTGTTATTTTTCTAAATAAATAAAATTTATGCAAAAAACATATAAATTTATAAATATATATATATGTTACATACATATTTAAATAAATAAAATTAATTCGTGCATTATACAAGTTAATATGCTTTCATATATAAATATAAATATAAATATTTTTATGTTATAATTATATATAAATAAAAGAATGCATATTTATATTATATGTATGTAAAAAAGCATATTTCTAATAATGATTATTTAGGTCAACAATTATAATATGCCTAAAAATGTTACTATAACACTTGAAATTGTTAAAATATACTTTTAAGTTCTATTTTAACATTTTGTGATGTGCTTAATAATATTATTTATGATATGTTTTGTTTTGTTAATTCTTCTTAATATTTATTTATCTTATGTTTTGAATTTTATAATTTTTAATTAAATATTTAATTCTTTTATAATTGAATATCTTGATTATATTAGACATATTTTATCTATACTTTAAACAAATAAACTAAATAACATTATTTTATATATATAAATTTAAATAATTACAACTAATTCTTGCATCACACGAGTAAAAACTAGTTATAAATAAATAACATTAAACAATTAAACATTTATATAAATGGCTTTATACTCTTAATAATAACTTATTGGGTTATTGTATTTTTTAGGTCAACATTCATTGGAATTTAGACATTCTTAGTTCAATAAATTTCTTTTCTTTTTTTACTTTGTTTTATTAGCTTTTTTAATAATTATATTATATTTTTAATAAAATTTTAAATTTTTAAGAATTTTTTTTACATTTATTTTGTCTTTTAAATATCAACATAATTAGTAATTAAATTAAATCTAACCGCATAACTAGTTAACTAATTGTTCAATTATAATGTTGAATAAAATTATAGTATACAACTAAAAAAATACTTAATATTATGAATAATTGGTCAATTAATTATCTCAATTTTATATTTATTTTGTTTTTGGTTTGTACATAAATCATAATATAACATTATTATATTAAACATAATTGTACTCGTACGCATTAATTAATCAAATATCTTATTAAAAATTTAGAACGTTAAATTAAACAAGTTATATACACAAATTGACATTATATTATAAATAATAACATTTGATATAATCATATCTTATACAGTTATACACTAATTGAGTATTAATTTTTTCATGTTCACATTAACATAATAATATTAGATATACACCAATTGATCGAATATCTAATTAAATTATTAAATAGTATATATTATTAAATTAATTAATATAATGTTAGTTATTTAAATATAATTAATAATAATATTAATAAAGTATAAAAACAAATTTTATTAAAATTACCACCTACACAGTAATACTACTCTAAAATATTATTTAATTACATTTTAATTTACTATTAGAATTATTATTTTTATCCACACTTTAATTTTACATTTAATAGATAATAAATAAATTATTTTTAATAAATACTTAATTCTATCAAAATAATACTTACACACTAAGAGATTACATAATTTATTCTTAAAAGACTATTATAATATAATACACAAATCATTATTATAAGATACCAAATTGGTTCATTCATGTATAAAATTATTATAATATAATAAAGAATTAATTACCACTAGCTTGATTTATTAATGTCTTTTGTTTTAAGACTAAAAATAAAATTACCACTAGCTTAATTTATAATTTTCTCTTTCAATGATGTCCAGCTTATAAAAAAAATTATACTTATATTGTTTAATTTAATTACTTAACTTTTTCTAATCTTAAAAACTTGAATTTTAATTTTAAGATTAGTTTTTTTTAATCTAAATTCAATATCTTTGTATATTTAAAACTTTAAGAAAATATAGTTTAAATTTAATTTTATTAAAAATATTTTTGATGTGTTGCACAAAATATCAAATTCAAAGTTTCAAACAAATATTGAAATTATATAATTTTTTTATATATTTGATTTATTATTGTATTAAAATTAAAATTTTATTATAAAATAAAAATAATAAAATGTTAAAATGATTTTTATAATAAAATCAAATGTTAAATTAATAATATATTTATTATTATAAATGCAATAAATGTAATATTAAAAATTATCTAATATCATATATTATGGTGTTTTAAATTAATTTAATTTAATTAAAAAGATTCAATATTTATTTTGCTGGTAATACATAATTAATAAAATTGTATAATAAATAATAATTGTTTTCAAAATTTTAAACTTATTAATTAAAAAAGTGTATCAATTATTTATTTATTTTTAAATAATAATTATATAATTATAATTCAGGTTTTCTCGCATTATAAATTTAGTTTTTTTTAGAGTTTCAGATCGGATTGGATTGGTCTCAATTTCGGATCATATAGGGCTTGGGTTATGTCGGGTTCAGGTTTTTCCAGTTTTGAGTTTTTTCGGTTTCAGGTTTTTTCGGTTTCGGGCTTTTTCGGTTACGAGCTTTTGACTTTTTTGGTCAATTCGGGGTGGTCCCAGTTCGGTCTCGGATGGATTCGAGCGGGTTTTCGGGCTCGGGCCAATTTTTGCCACCTCTATCCATAATAACCTCTATTTCAGTTTTCGAGGAAAAGATTATTACATGCTTTTTTGAATTTCAAGATTGTTAGTAAAAATATCTGATCATAAAACGCAACTCAAGTATTCGATTTATCTCTGGGACAATTTCAGGTGTTTGCTAAGTACCAGAACTTTTAATGCAGTGAGTTAGTGAGTCTCCTTGTAATTGTAGGTCTAATTTCCTTGCTCAATTTGATATACGTGATTCACATCATTCCAAAGCAAAGCTTGATTCTGTTGTATGTATGTCTTGTTAGTTAGTAGAAATCAGTAGTATTATTAAATGGCTAGAACCATTTTTTTTACACCAAGTCCTTCCTTTCTCAACATGTATTTTACAATCGCTTTTACAAATAATTTAATTCTTTTTGTTCTTAATTTAAATATCTAATTGTGCCTTTTTTTTACAAGATGAAAGCCATTATTGGAACATTTACAGCATTTGTTTGTTTACTTCAAGTATTATGTTTGCATACTTTTAAGCTTGTAGTTTCTAGATTTTTGTTCTTATTTTAAGTTTTGATTCTAAAAAATGTTTGTAGTTTTATTTTAAATGTTATTAAATACCTTGTATTTTATTGTGATGTTTTTACTTTGTATGGAACCATATTTGCTTAGTGTTACAAATAAATTAATATTAATAATTAAAAAATATTTTTACTAATGTATTTATATCGATGGTTTTTATTATTGGATTATCCAAAATTATACTAACGACAATATATTAACAGTTAAATATAATGTGTATTGTTAGTATAGATAAAAATCATAAGGTTATACTGATAGGCATTGAGTGTCGGTAAAAATATAGCATTGATTTGATTGTTGGTATACTGTCGAAGTGATCGTTAGTATATGTAAGATAGTTATATTTATGTAATGTTTTATTGACAGATTTATGCTGTTGGTATATTTTTAAAACAATTTGTCAGTATAAACAAGGAATTTAATATAGCGTTACTAACGAAATTATACTGTTGGTATATCTCTAATACTTATTTTAATAGTAGAATTTGTCGATATAGGCAAAGAAGCTATATCAACAGCTATAGCTTTACCAACGATGCTAGCTGTTGGTATAGGGAAGAAAGCTGTTACAACAGTAGCTTTACTGACGGATGTAAATCGTTGGCATAAATCTATTACATATTCCGATGGTCAAAAATTTGTTAGAATATATCTATACCGACAAGGGATATACCAACGATTAAAAAACCATCGGAATATACATTTTGACCATTAGTATAGGGTTGAGTGAGCTATACCAATGGATTTTTGGGTTTTAGTTACGCTTTTTTAAGTGTCAGTATATGAAAGTTTTCTTGCAGTGGTAGTAGGATGAAGCAGCTGCACCTTTGCAACAGCAGGCAACGAGGAAGGAACGGTAAGGTGAACAAGGTGCTGGAGCAGCAAGTTGCGAGAACATAGTAGCAGGCGATGAAGGCTTGGCAAAATCATGATTAGTGCAGCAAAACATGGGCTTCAGTGTAGCAAAGATGCTTAACAATGGAGGTAGCATGATGGTGGAATAGCAAAGAAAGGCAGAGGATAGGGTGTGCAAGAAAACAAGGTTTCTTTCTTCAATGTAACCTTATCGTTGGATTGAGGTGAGGAAGGGAAAGAAAAGCAAAGCTAAGTAAAATAAGAGAAAGTTGTAAACCTTTTCTTTGGTTGGGAAAATTTTTAGGTAAAAAAAGAAAGAGAGGAGTAAGCACCCCTTGCTTTCCTTTGACTTATTCAGTTTTTTAAAACCCCAATTTGAGGTAAAAGGGAAGGAAAGAAAACTTGAAAAAAATTTGAACATGTAAAATATCAAATTTAACCTTATTATATTATAAAATTTAAAACAAAAGAGGTTATAATTGAAAAAAAATTATAATAAATTTCTTTTAATTTTCATTGCTTAATCAAACAAGGGTTGTTAGGATTTCTTTTATTTCTTTTTATTAATTTTAGCTATTCAAACAAGAGGTACATGTACTCTTTCCTTTCCTCTCATTTACTTTAGTTTACATTCCTTTCATTTCTATTCCTTTCCTTTACTTATGTTTATCCAAACATAGTGTAAAAGCTCGCTATTGGATTTGTTTGGTAATAGTGCAGGGGTTGACTTGAAGATGTTTGGTGGTGCAAGAATGGAAGCACAACAAGAAAGAACGTTATTAGCAGGACAAGGGTGTGAGTTTGGTGGCAGTAAGGATCGGACAGGTAGCTTGCAAGGCATGGGTGCAGTAGAAGAAGGTGATTTGGCTGTGGTTGTAAGGGTAACCAGCAGTATGATGAAGATGATTTGGTTGGCAAGGCTTGGTTTAGCTAGGGTGAGGTGAACAAAGGACCATCTGAAAGTCATAGTATGGAGAAGCTTAGTGAAGAAAGTTGTATTGTTTAGCAAGAACAAAATTTGAAGAGGCAAGGGAGTAGAATAAGGATGATGGAGAACAGGAGGTGGCTAACACAATAAAAATGGTGGCTTATGGGGTGGTTTGGTTGGCAGGGTCAAGCTTATAGGAATAGATGCAAATTTTATATATGATCATAGATGCCTTTTAAACGATTGGATTAACTCCTTTTTATAGTAAAAAATTATTAGTAGTATTTTAATACAATTAAATTACATTAATCTTTATCGCTTTTTAATTTTTTTTATTTTATATTATCCTATATATTAAATTCCTAAACTATATTCTAACACTAACTCCATTATAAAAAAAATTATCCTAATTAATAAATCCTAATTTAATAATTTTAATTTACCTTTAATAATCCTAATATAATATTATCTCTATGTATAATCTTATAAATTAATTTAATTATAATAAACCTAGTCATTATCCTAATAATTATAATAAATCCTGATTTATTGAATAATCCTCTTGATCTAAAATTAATTACTCACAAGATAATAATTTAATTTAATTTGATTTTTATTTTTCAAAATTTTATTTTTATTCTTATTTGAAAATAAGGGTAAATTTCAATTGAGGTTCTTAAAGTTTTACCATAATTCAACTTTAATTCATTAGTTTAAGAAATGGATATTTTGATCCAAAATTATAAATTTGATGGTACAAAAAAATTGTTCTATTAAGTTACTATTAAAAAAATCTATTAACCGAAACATTTGTTACTTATAAAAAATCCATAACACCCTTTTTGGGTACTAAAAAGTAAAAATATTACATAGATTAATTTTTAAAAAAATTACTTAAAAAAATTAATTACTTAAAAAAAATTAATTACTCACAAGATAATAATTTAATTTAATTTAATTTTTATTTTTTAAATTTTTATTTTTATTCTTATTTGAAAATAAGGATAAATTTCAATTGAGGTCCTTAAAGTTTTACCATAATTCAACTTTAATTCATTAGTTTAAGAAATGGATATTTTGATCCAAAATTATAAATTTGACGGTACAAAAAAATTGTTCTATTAAGTTACTATTAAAAAAATCTATTAATCGAAACATTTGTTACTTATAAAAAATCCATAAAACCCTTTTTGGGTACTAAAAAGTAAAAATATTACATAGATTAATTTTTAAAAAAATTACTTAAAAATAATAAATAGTGATAAAATTCATTGTTGATACTTGGGAATGTGATATTATTAATTCAAGTTTAGCAATTGACTGATATATATTAAAATCATTTATCGTTTTAAATCATAGTGTCTATTTTCAAAACTAATATATTAGAGTTGAATTATAGTAAAACCTTGAGGACTTAAGAAGAATTTACCCTTTAAAATAATCTTAATCTAAAAAAAATGTACAATTCTTATGTTAATTAATTAAATTACATTTGGCTAACACAAAACCACCGAATTAGTCATTTACAAATCCTGAATAAAATAGGGTGTTTACAAATCTCATAATTTTCTTTCCAATAAATTCACTTAATTTTTACATTCCCAAATAATTAAATGGACTATTTTCTAAAAATAATTCTCAAAGTTCTCCAATGAATTTATCACTTTCATAGTTTCATAATCCTTAATAACCCTCAATAACTGCTTCTAATAACCTATTTAATTAATTACCAAGAGTGAAAAATTCTCGATTGTCACATTCTCCTTATCTTGAAATATTTGATCCTCCAAATTGATCAATGTCATCTCACAAGGTCGAGGATACTTCTCTATATCATATTCTCTACATTCTTATAGTTTCCAACGCATGACAAATCTCCAATTCAAATTCACATATTACTACATATTCTATAGATCATACCTACCTCATGTTAACTTCAAAGCTCAATTTTTCGATCAATCCACTACTCAGATGCATACCATTATTTCACACTTTGCAATATACATCCTCTTATATGTTAGAAACCATCAAACTAAGCTAAGATCAATATCATACATGACACTTGAGATCATAACCCATAAAATTTCAAATTTTCACCTTTATAGTCATTTTACACAACATGCCCTAAACGTCTCCAATATTCACTCAAAGATTCTCTTTTTATAGCATGTCACGTTCGATCTTGACACTACTAATTGTGAGTTTGAAGAGTCCTTTGGTTTCCAAAGCTCACATAGTTTAAAACCTTAGGTATATCATTGAGCTTTCAAAATCCATGTAGTTCCCAAATCATACACTCCTTAAATCACCTGGTTTACTAAAATCCATAAACTTTTTCCAAGGTATGCAATGCATGATCCAATACATATTTCTAATCCAATTAGAGATTAGTCATTTATTCCTCTTTAAGGCATATAACTAAAGTCCACTTCCTATCACTCATGGTGGACAGGTTCTAATAAATTTCCAACCACTAAGGTGGTTAGGCCCAAAATCCTACTAGTCAACTCCAATAAGCCCATTCGAATTATATTTTATTGAAGCTCATTAAGGATGCTCAATCCCTTAAAAATCAAAATTTCATAGTACAAGATTATATTTCATAGTCCAAGATTATATTTCATAGTCAACATAGTTTCGAAATAAGGTTGGATTATGCATTCAATCAAATCTTGTACTTTTTAGATAGATTAAGTTTATAGGCATAAAGCCTTTTAAACCTCTTTTTTAATCAAACCTAGGGCTTTAAGAAACAATACTTCTTTAAGGGCTCAATGCACCATTTAAAACTCTAGACTATCACATAACCTAATTCTTAGGCCCACTATGCAAGGTCACTCTACTATTATTTCCAACAAACACAATTAATTATATATTATTCATGAGTCTGGGGCAGGTATATCATATCAGTCCCTATACCATGATGTTCTTAAATCTTGCTCTAAGCAGACATTAGTCCTGACTAAGTTTTTTGCCTGCCTTTAGATCAAGGGCTTCAAACCACCCTTTTTCCCTTATGCTTGCCTTTACTTTCATAGTGGGCTTGAGTCTTCTCCAAGTCTTGCTTAACAAATTGGGCCATCATTATGGCCTCTGTGTAGGACACTATGTGTAATACTACTAGTTTGCCACTAATAGAGGGTTTTAGACCATCAACAAACCTATTGGTCTTTCTCACCTCATTCTTTGCTATATTGAGTTCATAATGGCATAAGGTGATAAAGCAAGACTTATATTGGTCCACAGTCATAGTGCCCTAAATTATACTTAGAAACTCCTTTTGCTTCCTCTACTAGGTATTTTTTTAAAAGTATTTTTCAATGAAAACCTTAAGGAATGCTTTCCATTTGATGATGGAATTTTAATTCCAAAACACTGTTTTGGCCGACCTCTACTAATGTTTGGCCTCACCTTCAAATATATAGGTAGTTAGTGTCACCTTTTCTTCAGCATTGTACCTTATGATCTCAAATACTTTCTCCATCCTCATCCGCCACGTCTTGCTACCTTTGTCAAGGCCTAGCCTGTTTTAATAGGCTGTCAACTGGCATCCCCTAGGCATTCCGGCCCCAGGTTTACCTTGACTCAACCGTATTGTTCGCTTTGAGGCGCCCACTGGCTATCACCCCTCACGACTTTGTCTAAGTGTGCCATTACGCCACAACTCCAATTCGCATCCCCAAAAGTTCGAACTCAAGACCCTTTGGTACTCAAGCCTTGCACTCATGGTACCATTTGTTCCAACTTGGAACACTATAGGGTTCATATTTTGGAATGCCTTGAATCAAGCAACTCTTCAATCCACATCATGCACCAGTAGCAGAGGTGCTACATATTATGGAGGTGCAGCTTGTGATTGTGGAGACGGTGGCTATTGATTGGTTGGTGGAGGCGAAGTAGCCTGTGGCTACTGTGTGCCTTGACTGCTGCAGAATAGTCTTTCAAACAAAGCAACAAGGTTGACTAAACTCTGTTCCCAGTGCTTAAACCTGGTGTTGGGGATCAAAGGCTGTGGAAGAAGTTAATGCGACTGAGCTTGTTTCGCTCATGGAAGTTGTCCACATCCTTTCCTCATGTTTCTATTTTTTATTTTATAACGAAACATATGCATTTAAAACAGCTTTCGCGCACTTATTGAGCACTTTACATTCAGGCAAAGACAGCATTATGGGATGTGATCTATATTATCTACATTAACACACACTAGACAAACATTTTTCTGATACCATAAATCTATCACGACACGAAAGTCGTTCAAGCTAATTTTTCACTTTTTGAACTCTCAGGTTTGTCTATGTGTGCAATGCCGATATGTGATCGTTAACTACCTACCTTATTTTGAGTTCTTTGCTCAAGGTCCTAATCCAGTACCTGTATAAAAACTATTCTCTCTATAAGGTCTTAGTATTTCACAATATCAATTCAATATGCATATCAATCTATTTAGCATTTATTATTGCCATCCATATCAATTACTTTATGATCTCAAGACAATTTAACTTAATTTAATTTAGCATAAGCATATCATATCATATCATATCATATCATAAATCATCTAAGTGCTATAATAACATTCCATTGTCTAAGTTTACATTCGGCCCTATAGTACTGTGACAAAAATAGCTTGAAATAAATGTTATGTACAAAAAGAATAATGATATACCAAAATAAAGCAAAAGACGTCTTCTTGGATAGTTGGGACCATATTTCAGGTCTCAATGGACTATAGATAGATCGAAAACACTTCCCTAATTCTGTGCTCAATCTGTAAAATGATTAGAATAATTTTTAATGAGAGAAAGATTAGTAAGTCATTTATATAAATGCGAAAGTGGGCTAATATTGTTCTAAATGCAATATATGAACCTAAAAGTCTGCAATCATACATCACAATTTCAATCGAAATTATCTCATAATCTAAACTGAGGTCATGTCTTAAAGGACTCTAGGTAGGCTAGAGTTTTGTGATATCGATGGAAAGGTACTTTGAAATACCTCATTATCCTCGACCCTGGCACTTTTCAACTATACAACTATCCGATATCCAATAGCTCAATACCAGTCCACAATATTAATTGATTATCCAATATCAATCCATAATATCATCACTTATTCCTATATCACAGCCGATGCATAACACACATGTAATGTTTCAAACTCTTATGCAGTGATTATAAAAACATACTGGATGAGAGAACATGATAGTTATAAAGTCTCAATGTATGCTATCAAATGTTTCAAAACATATACCGAAGCTTAAGTCATGCTTAAGCTCAGGGTTCATGATGCAAGATCATCAAACTCAACTCACAAAGTCCAAGACTATGCTCAGGCTCAACGTTCGATATGCATAAATCATTTTTCACTCATGTTTCCAAATCAAGACATAATTACAAATCATGTCATGTCAATATAATAGAGATTTGACATCATCAATCACAATGTCAATCCTGTTGGCTCACCGAGAGGGGGGTGAATCAGTTTTTCTACTTATTTTTTATTTTTCTAACTCTTAATGCATAATTAAAACTAATGAAACAACAATGAAATAAGTGCGTAAAAAGAGTAAGGAAAGAGAAGCAAACACAAATTTATAGAGGTTAGGCCAATCTCATGTCTACGTCCTCTCTTCATGATCTTCTTGTCAAGGTTTTGATTTAGCTTTTCCTTGAGAATCTTTACAAACCACTTCAAGGTGTGGTGAGACCTCTTACAATGTTTCTTGAGGACTTAGAAATCACCTTCTAAGCCTCTCCCCTTGTAATACTACCTACACTCTACAATAGCAGACCTTACAAGGATAGCTCACCCTTTGAATAATAGAATTTTCAATAAATGGATGAAGAACAACAAGAAATCTCACAAATGGAGTTACACAATAAGAATTTTTAGGTTTGATTTTCTCTCTTGAAGTTTGAAGATTTTCTGAGTGCTTGTTCTGCCTCCAAACTTCATAAATGCCTCTATTTATATCCCACCAACTGATTGGAACGGTTGGTGAAGCATTTAATGCTAATCCTCCCATTGAAACCCTCAGAAACTAGCCGTTGGGCTCAGTTTTCGTGAAAAGGGATCGATCCCATGCCAAAAGGGATCGATCCGTTTCTTCCAGAATGCATAATTCTCTATTGGGAGCCATTTCAGTCTTGAAATCAATTCTGCCAAAAGGGAATCAATCCTTCTACAGGGGGGATCGATCCTTTTTGTCCAGTCTGCACACTGATGAGTAATTTTGGTATGGATTGATGAGATTTTGTGATTTTAAGTCAGTCCAAAGTATTTTAATTCTTTTACAAAAGAATTTACTGACCTTTCGAATTGAAATCACAATTAAAACTTTGTTTAAAAGTCCATTTCAAGTAAATTTACAATGAAGAGAAAAACGTTTATCCAAACTTAAGTTTTTGTCATTTCAAAATGTGTGTCAATTTAAAGCTAACAATCTCCCTTTTTGATAAGACAAAACTTAAGGTAAATTTGCTTATATGTTTGAAGAAATGAGGTTTTCTAAAATATTTGAAGTAAAAATGCTCCCCCTCAATAGTTGCTCCCCCTCAACTTATCATAAAATAATTCTGACAGCATAAGACATTTTGATTTTGTCCTTCTCATAGAGGTACTTCAATAGATGTCATTAAAAAAACATTTTGCTCCCCCTTAAATGATGCAAGAAAGAAGGTAACAGAATTTTGAGAGATTTTCCATGAATTTTAAGAAATTTACCATACCAATTCTCCCCCTTTTTGTCATATCAAGAGTTAGTCAAATAATTATCAGAGTTATAAGTCAATTTAAAGCAACAATTTGATACCAATAATAAGCAAAATAAGCATTAGCAGTGGCAATGATATAAAGAGAAACAAAGAGCAAGCCAATGTCATGAAAGCATAAGTAATGTCATAACAAGTCATAGTCATTAACATAAAACGAAAATAGCACGAAACACACTAGTAAAAGTCTCAAGAAACAACTAGAAGGTCATAACTAGCTAGAAGAGACGCATGCCACAAATAGAAGGATCAACGCCTTGGAAAGGTCTTGTGATATTGCTCAATGAAAGCTTCTTGTTGCATGCGGACATCTTGAATTTCATCGAATAAGGTAGCTTGGTTTGCCTCGATTTGATCAAGTCGCTGACCCACGTCATGCTGGAAATTCTGAAGCATATGCATGATCTGGGCGAGAGGAGCTGACATGGAGCCGGAGGGTGCAAAAGATGTGGCTACTGCAGGTGCTTCGTCGCCGTCTTCTCCGTCTTCTACGACTTCTTCCGGAGCATGTTCGGAAGATGCAGGCGGTCCATGACTCTTGACCCATTTGATTGTATTGCCCCGTTGACGTTGATACCACCCAAGGTTATGGAGGGTGGCGAGATTGATTGTGGTGCTGGGGTCCGGAAGTACGCCGACCTCACATGAACAGTCAACGCCTTTAATGAGTAAGTAAAAGGCGAGAGGCTGAAGGAAGACAATTGTGTGTACTTTGCTGACAATCCTCACCCAATCTTGAAGGATAAAGTGAAGGAGGTCTGGTCGATCTCCATTGGGTGAATGAATATGATGGAGCCAAAAACGATCAAGTTTCCTAAGTTGAGAATATTTTGTGCCAAGGGGTCGGAGATTCCAGGAGATTATGATATGCAGGAGTCGTGCGAAGACAGGAAGGTCACTTGCACGATTATTGGTAACGAGAAACTCTAAGGGGACTTCGACATTTTCAAATATAGAACCGTTGTCGGGAACTCGAAAGGCAAGAAAGAGGGATTGCTTGGTGATTTCAATAGTTTTGCCCATGACATAGGATTGAATTCCTACAACCGTACATTCATCATTTGGATCCATGATGAGTTCGACATTGGAGAAGAAAGCGCGAATGATGTTTGGAGGAACCAATGTTGATTTTGAGAAACTTAAGCCAATGATATTCATTAAATTTGGCCAAGTAAGGAAAGTTAATTGATTCGAGGAAATCGAAATCAATTGGACACCAATGCTTAATAAGCATATTTGCAAAGTTCACCAGAAATTTAGTTTTCTCATTGGCATGGCAAAAGCAGCGATTAAAGGTGGTTGGTATGGAGGAAGAGGAGGAAGCACGTGTTTTGCGTTTTTGAGCGGTATGTTTAATTCTAGGAGCCATATGGAGTAGGATAAGAGTAGGAGAAAGACAGGAAATGGCGTTGAGGAATTTCCCGAACAGGTGATGGGCACAGGTTTGGTGAACTATGGATGAGTGTATGGGAGAGATAAGGTCTAACAAACAACTGAAAGCCACAAACCAAGATGCAAGTAACAAATTTGATAATGAAATAATGCTGAAAAACTAAAGAGATCCTTAGTTACAAACCTTAGAAATTAGATAAGCGCAATATGAACTGAAAACGTAGATGGAAAGGAAATCTATGTAAGATGCAAATGGGTAGTCAAGACATGATGAAATAAACTAGAAATGCAAGAAAATTTAATGAAAAGAGTGAGGAAAACTTACAATTGAAATGATGGGTGATAAGTAACTATGGTGTGGAAGAAGAAAGAAGAGAAGAAAAGATGGAGTTTTGTTAGGAAATGAGGAGAGGAAATGAAGGAGATGAAGAAATGATGAAGATTGGTGAAGAAATGAAGTGATTTGGTGAAGAAATGAGTTAGATCTAAAGATTTTGGTGAGAGGAAATGGTGGGAAGGCGTTGGTATTAAAGGAGAAGGTGAATAGTGAGGAAAGAGTGGAGGGGTCGCGACTTAAAAAAAACCGCGAAGTGCAATCTGGCCCGAGGGGATCGATCCCCTCTAGGAAGGGATCGATCCCTTCTAGGCAGAATGCCTCCTAGGCTATTTCTTCACGTTGAAGCCCTAACCGATTCTGATGCTATGGGATCGATCCCATGGTGAAAGGGATCGATCCCTTATAGCAGAACTCAGATTTTTGGCCTTACAGACTTGGAGATCAATTCTATTTTGGAAGAATTTTCTCCTCAGTCACTTGCCTTAGTTGTGATGCATAAAAATGATTTGAAAACAATGGAACTTATGCATTTTTACTATTTTAAAATCAAAATCTGGTTTTTGCCACTTGGGATGCATGACTTGAAAAATGCAGAAAAAGTGCAGAAAAGTGCAGAAATATGCTGAAAATATGCAGAATAGCTTTGAACGATAAGTGAACATGACTGTGAAAATGTCTTTAAACATCAGAAGTGAGTTTTGGCTAATGAAGAGAATTTAACATGATCAAAACACACTTAAAGTTCAACAATTCAACCTCAAAAGCTAAGATCATGAATAGTAACATGGCAAGTTAAGGTTATGAATTGCAAGTGGTAATTATATTATCCAAATTTCTTTCTTGCAATCATCACAAACCAACTTAAGCCATTCATTCAACATCAAATCAATTCAAGGAGCATTCATAATACCTAATTCACCTCTAAGAATGCAAAATCTCTCCTTGTCCAAGGGTTTTGTGAAGATATCAGCTAATTGGTGCAAGGTATCCACATACTCTAGAATTATGTCCCTTTTTGCACATGATCTCGTATAAAATGATGTCTAATCTCAATGTGCTTGGTTCTAGAGTGTTGGATGGGATTTTTTGTAAGGTTGATAGCACTAGTGTTGTCACACTTGATGGGAACTTGGTTCATTTCTATTCCATAGTCTCTCATTTGTTGTTTAATCCACAAAACTTGAGCACGGCAACTTCCAGAAGCTATATATTCAGCCTCGGTTGTAGATTGAGCTACGCTATTTTGTTTCTTAGAGAACCATGAAATAAGCCTACTTCCTAAGAATTGACATGTTCCCGATGTGCTTTTCCTATCCACTTTGCATCCACCAAAATCCGTATCGGAATAAGCATGGAGATCAAGTGTAGAATCTTTAGGATACCAAAGTCCTAAGGAAAAGGTGTCTTTAAGGTATCTAAGGATTCTTTTTACTGCTTGTAAGTGTGATTCTCTAGGAGATGACTGAAATCTAGCACACAAGCATACACTAAACATTATATCGGTCTACTAGCAGTTAAATATAGCAATGAACCAATCATAGACCTATATAGTTTAGTGTCTACACACTTTCCTCCTTCATCCTTATCAAGCTTGATATTTGTGCTCATCATTTTGGTGAGAGTAAGGTTTAGACTCATCCATTCCAATCTTTTGAGCAAATCTTTAGTGTACTTAGCTTGATTTATGAAAATACCTTCTTTGCATTGTTTAACTTGAAGTCCTAGAAAGAAGGTTAACTCTCCCATCATACTCATTTCAAATTCACCTTGCATTAACTTTGAGAAATCCTTACACAATGACTCATTTGTAGATCCAAAGATGAAATCATTCACATAAATTTGAACTACTAACATGTCACTACCCTTAGATTGAATAAATAAGGTTGTGTCTACCTTGCCTCTTGCAAAACCTTTTTCAATCAAAAACTTTGAAAGTCTTTCATACCAAGCCCTAAGAGCTTGTTTTAATCCATACAATGCTTTTGATAGTTTGAAAACATGATTAGGTGTGAGGCCCGTATCCTAGTGGCCCATACCTCACTCATCCGTATTGTCCGCTTTGGATTCTAGAGGTGGCCCCCGTCAGTTTGGCTGACGTGGCACTTAGGTCCTCACGGATTTCTTTAGCGTCCGCCGCTACTCGAACCCCTTACTTCCCGTAAGTGTCGAGTAACGACTAACTATTGGACTGTTAGTCGTTACTCGACACTTACGGGAAGTAAGGGGTTCGAGTAACGGCGGACGCGAAAGAAATCCATGAGGACCTAAGTGCCACGTCAGCCGAACTGACGGGGGCCACCTCTAGAATCCAAAGCGGACAATACGGATGAGTGAGGTATGGGCCACTAGGATACGGGCCTCACAATAAAACGCACGTTTTTTTTGTGACGACCAGTATCATGTGGGGCCGGTCGCACTCAACCGTATTGTCCGCTTTGGATTCTAGAGGTGGCCCCCGCCAGTTCAGTTGACGTGGCACTTAGGTCCTCACAGATTTCTTTCGCGTCCCGGAGGGTTCGAACACTTGATCTCAATCAAATGTCAAACACCTCCTACCATTGGACAATGGTTAGTCGTTACTCGACACTTACAAGTGGTAAGGGTTCGAGTAGCGGCGGACGCGAAAGAAATCCGTGAGGACCTAAGTGCCACGTCAGCGGAACTAACGGGGGCCACCTCTAGAATCCAAAGCGGACAATACGGTTGAGTGCGACCGGCCCCACATGATACTGGTCGTCACATTAGGAAACTTTGGATTTTCAAAATTGGGAGGTTGTTCAACATAAACCTCTTCATTTATATAACCATTTAAAAAAGCACTCTTAACATCCATTTGATATAATTTAAAATCCTTGTAGCATACAAAGGCAAGTAGCATCCTAATGGCTTCTAATCTAGCTACCGGAGCATGTGTTTCATCATTGTCTATTCCTTCTTCTTGCCTATATCCTTGGGCCACTAATCTAGCCTTGTTTCTAACAATAATGCTATTCTCATCCATCTTATTCTTGAATATCCATTTGGTTCCAATGATGGGATAATCTTTAGGTCTTTCCACTAGTGTCCACACTTTGCTTCTCTCAAATTGATTTAATTCCTCTTGCATAGTTATAATCCAATTTTCATCTTTCAAGACCTCATCCACATTCTTTGGCTCAAATTTTGATACAAAGGCTACATGTTGACATATGTTTCTATAGGTTGACCTAGTTCTAACGCCAATGTTTGGATCTCCAACAATATCATTATCCTTCACATATCCAAGTTCTCTAGGACACCTAAATTCTTTCTCAATTATTTCTTGTTCCATGGACTCCTCATTTTTGTTAATATTAAGATCTTCTAATTATTTCCTAACATCCTTATCTTGGGATGGATCAACTATAGGTTCATCAAAGATCTCTACTTAATCATCAAGATTGGTTCTACTAGTGATATTTGATTCATCAAAGATTACATGTATTGACTCTTCTACTACAAGTGTTCTTTTATTGAAAACTCTATAAGCCTTAGAATTTAAAGAATAACCAAGAAAAATACCTTCATCACTTTTTGCATCAAATTTTCCTAGGTTATCTTTACTATTGTTCAAAACAAAACATTTACATCCAAATGGGTGAAAATAACTTATGTTAGGCCTTTTTCCTTTATAAAGCTCATAGGGAGTTTTCTTTAAAATAGGCCTTACCATAGCTCTATTTATAACATAGCAAGCAGTATTTATTACTTCAGCCCAAAAATATTTAGGTAAGTTATTTTCACAAAGCATGGTTCTAGCCATTTCTTCTAAGGTTCTATTTCTCCTTTCAACTACCCCATTTTGTTGAGGAGTTTTAGGAGCTGAAAAATTATGGCTAATACCATTTTCATTGCAAAATGTATCAAAACTAAGATTTTCAAATTCTTTTCCATGGTCACTCCTAATACTACTAATAGAGTAACGTTTTTCATTTTGAGCAAGTTTTGAGAAAACAATGAATTTATCGAAGGCTTCATTTTCACACTTAAAAAGAACACCCAAGTAAACCTAGTGTAATCATCAACTATGACAAAACCATAGTGTTTTCCTCCTAAGCTAGTGGTTCTAGTTCGTCCAAATAGATCTAGGTGGAGGAGTTGAAGTGATCTAGATGTTGTAACACATTTCTTAGGTTTAAACGAAATTCTTTTGTGCTTTCCTCTTACACATGCCTCACAAACTTTATCATTTTCAAATTGAAGCTTAGGTAATCCTACTACTAGGTCTCTTTTGGCTAACTTAGACAAAACATGCATGTTAGCATGACCTAGTCTTCTATGCTATAACCAAGGTTCATCTTCTCTAGTGGCCATAAAACATACATTTTTGTTATTAAGCTCATTTAAATTAACAATATAAATATTTCCTTGTCTATGTCCAATAAAAACAATTTGATTAGTTTTAGCATTAACAACATTGCAACACAAATCATCAAACACAACTTTAAATCCCTTATCACACAATTGACTAATACTAAGCAAATTATGTTTTAAGCCTCTAACATACAAAACATTCTCAATAGTTGAGGAAGAGTTACCAATGGAGCTAATTCCTTCAATTTGTCCTTTGGAGTTGTCTCCAAATGTGACTTCTCCATTACTTTTATGCTTTAGGAACTTGAATTGGCTCTTGTCACCCGTCATGTGTCTTGAGCATCCACTATCAAGGTACCAATGCTCCTTGGACTTAGCCTTGTAGCAATACTTTTCCTTCTACATACAAACTCATCAAGCTTTCATCTTAGGTACCCAAATTTTCTTGGGTCTTTGAGAGTTAGTACTAATAATTTTTTATCCTTTAGGGATCCATTTCATTTTTAAGGACTCATCACTTGAATTTAAAACATGTTTAGGCACCCAAATCTTGACAACCATTTTTCCTCTAATCATGGTTTTCCTAGAGGTGCATGCTTGTGAATAATGTCTTAGTTTATTACATAATGTGCACAAAACAAATTTTCTATCTTTAACTAGGAAATTTTTTAGATGAGTCTCTTTGTTTGATGCATTATAGCCTAACCCTTCTCTATCAAAGAATGTTCTTTGAGTCTCTAGCATATGATCAAGTTTTTGTTGACCCATGAAAAATCTAGAAAAGGTGTTTTGCAAATTAGTGTTCTTCTTATTTAATTCTTCTATTTCTAGATTTGCATTTTCTAATTTCTTTTCACATTCTAATTTAACATTCATAAGCATTTCATTTTCCTTTTTCAACTTAGAGATCATTTTCTTATATTTCAAATTCATGCATTCAAATTCATTTGCTAACTCATTAAATGCGTCTTGCAATTCATCAAAAGTGTATTCATTAGTATCTAATGAGTTAGATGTTACCTTCTCATCTTCAAAAGCCATAAAACAAAGGTTGGCTACTTCATCTTCCACATTCTCTTCATCGGAGCAATCCCTATCACTCCATGTAGCCACCATTGCCTTCTTTTTTGGTTTCTTCTCATTTTGCTTTCTATAAAAGGACAATCAAATTTAATATGACCAGGTTTTTTGCATTCATAACAAATAATTTGATCCTTTTCTTTCCTACTAGTTTCTCCTCTATTGAACTCTCTCCTAGGGGGTCTCCTAGAGTTTCCACTAGCTCTTATCCTCATGAATTTATTGAATCTCTTGGCGAACATGGCCATTTCTAAATCCTCATCATTACCACTTCCATCATGATCATCTTTTGATTCCTCAATTGTGGTGGATTTTAGAGCTACTCCTACTTTCTTTGGGGGATCTTGATTTCTCTTAATTTTCATCTCATAAGTAAAGATCCCATAAGTTCATCTAATGAGAGTGTATAAGGATCCTTGGATTCCTCAATAGCAGTGACTTTAGCTTCCCATGATTTAGGTAAGCTATTGAGTATCTTTTTCACCATTTCTACATTAAGACCATTTATGATGTCAGTAAACCTAGTAAACATGTCACTAATTGACTCATCATTCTTCATTCTAAACAATTCATAGTCTTGAGTGAGCATGCCTACTTTTGTTTCCTTGACTTGTGTGGTTCCCTCATGTGTGATGGCTAGTTTATCTCAAACATTTTTAGCATTCTCACATTGTGAAACTCAATTATATTCATTTGGTCCTAATGCACAAAATAGTGTGTGCATTGCCTTAGCATTTAGTTGTGCCATTCTAAAATCATTTGTATCCCACTCATCTTCTTTCTTTGGCACATCCGTCCCATCTACTTTCTTAATAGGGACAAGGGGACCTTTAACTATAATCCTCCACACTTCACCATAGTTTTCACCATCTACTTTCATCATTCTTGTCTCAATGGTAACATGAGTGTAAGGCTCGGGTACTTGAGGGTGCCAGGGTTCGAGCCTCAGCAAACGTGCTCAAGGCATTAATCCTGAGTTCTTCAGGAGCCTTGGGACAAAGTCGCGAGGTGGGCGACCGCCAAAGCGGACAATACGTGAGTAGCGAGTGTTGGGCGATCTCCTACTCTTGCTGTCATGGCAAACCTGGGGCAATGAGGAAGCCTAGGGGATGCTCACATACGGCCCACTGGAACGGGCGATACCTTGACGATTGTAAGAGTAAACCTGGGGTGTGGGAGAACGCCAAGGGGATGCTCACCGACGGCCTGGTGAGACGGGCGAGGCTCTTACATTCTAACACCATAGTCACACTTCTCATGATTTCTACATTATTCCTACACCAATATAACATGATAAACAACACTCATTTATGGTAAATCCTTGTGTCTAAAACCTTGAAGGCACTATCCTATGGGATTTTCTTTAATCTAAGGCTATATGTAGTCTTTACTAACTTAAAACAACAATATATTTGAAGAAATCAAAAATTTCTATCTTAAGCTTACCCATCGGCCGAAACTTTAAGGGACTAAACACCAAGTAAATGGCTTCTCCTAAGGTTGATCTCAAGATATGTTATTAAGCTCTTGAAAATGAACAACTTTGCTTAAAGAAAGTTTTGGATTTGAAGTGGTTTTAGTGGTATTTCTGAAGGTATCTCTCACTTAAGAAAGAAAATGAAAATGGTGAAATGGTGGAAGAAAACGTAGAGAATGGTGAAATGGAGAGTGGCTGGCCAAATGGGTGGGAGATGGGATAAATATCTTGTACTTTTTAAGATTTAAGTTATAATGTAGCGGGGTAACTATACAAGAATAGTTACTCCTACTAACTTATGTTTATTTATTCATTTCTTTTAACTTCTATGTTTCTTTCTCTAAAAAACGTGAAATGGTAAAGTGAATAAGGTGTGGCCGGCCAAACACGAGAAGGAAATGAAAAATATCTAAATACTTTAATATTAAAGTAATAAATATAGTGGGGTAACTATTCACAAATAGTTACTTCATTAACTTATAAGTATATATATTATTCATGATATTTTTATACTTTTTAGCCACTTTACTATTCTCATTATTATTTTAATTATTTAATATATATATATATTTATATATAATAGTCAAATGTTGACTTCTAAAATGGGCTGACCAGCCATGCATGTAAAATTATGAAAATGCCCTTTTTAATTCCATTAATACCATTTATGTCCTAACCATTACAAAAAACAATTAAACTATTTATTTTAATTACCAAATATTTTTACTTACTTACAAAATATACTTATTTAATATAATATAGTTCAAATTTTTGACTTTTAATGGGATTTGACCAATCAAAATGTGGAATTACTAAATTACCCTTAATTAGTGTTTTAAATTATTTTCGCGTGATTCAATCTACAATTTGAAACTAAATGAGATATCTTCACATGAGGGTTCATCTACAATATTTTATGGATCTAAACTCAAATCTTTGGCTATATTTGAAAGTACTTTTCCAACCTAAGGACAAAACTATCATTTTTGAAATTGTTGGCACGTTTCCCAAGTCATTTACAAATGAAAGGATTTGGGATGCGAATTCTTACCATCACTATATTTCACCCCAAATATCATTATTATAAAATCCGGTGACCATAAAATTCTCAATGGGGCCCACGATCCATATTCCTCCCATGTAGCAAAACATAAAAAATAACCCACTTATCATTAAATCTCATTATTTTAATTTCGAAATTAAATATATGAAGGAAAGAAATTAGGAATTTCACATTCTTAGTCAAGATTGGTCCACAACAAGTGGGATTCTTATTGATTAGAATCTTTGTAATATCTAGTTCTATTCAACCTTGGAAATAACTGGTAAGATTATATAAAGCATACCACGGTACATAAATACCGCTTTTAACTCTCTAAGTGTATTGCATTTTACATATATTTGCTTTATTTTAAATATTGTCGACTTGAACGTGAAAGCACGCCCCAAAGGTCAAACTTTGATGCTCTCTTCACTATTTTTTGTGTTTGGCAGATCTCAACTCAATTGTTCATTTGCTTCGAAGTTAGTTTATCCTAAATAGTCATCAACAATTGGTGTCGTCGATGGAAAATTCTAATTAGAAGCTATGTTTGAATCACAAGATATCCAATTGCGAGGATATCTTTCTTCAACAGTTTAAGCACCCATCGCACCACCACAAGCTCAGTTTGTGATTAGAACCCCATCGACTATATCCCCCACTAATCCTTTTCATTAACATTATGGTACATGGTATTGGATCATCACTTGGGTCTTCAGGATATGTGCACCTTCAACCATGTCCCTCATCATTAGCATCATTTTCATCTTGGCTGCTCCCAACACCTCATTATTTCCATAATCACATGGGAAGATTTAGGTAGTGTTGGCTCAAATGTAAATCAAGAGGGGGTAAATCGGTTTCTAATTCTTTTTCTAATTTAAGGCTTTTCTAACTTGAATCCTACCTACACTAAATATGCAATATACAAGCAAATAATAGATAACACTATAAACAACAAGGAAAGTAAAACTGTAGGGAAGAGAAACTTTACATAATGATTTTGTAACATCCTTTTTTTGTATAATTTGGACTAATTTTTTTCTTTTTCGATTCATTTTGGTTAGGCTATTTATCATGTCATCAATTTCGTTTCACTCGATCATGTAGACTGATGCCATAAGAAATAACCTTAACATCATTATACGTAATTAATAAAAATTTTTATTTACAATCGGATAAAACTTCATTATCTAACATATTACGATCACTATAATTTACATCCCATGTATAATATAAATGTACATCACAGTACTGTACATAGAGTTTAAACATATTAGGTAAGTACAATATACCTTCATGGAATCTAGAGTGATCGTCGCCTTGAAGGAATACTATTAAAAAATGTAGGTCCTCCCACTGATTCACTACAAATAATTTGAAAGGGGAAAAAGAAGGGGGTAAGCTTGCCCTTAGTTAGACATATGCATAAAAGAACAGATACTATGCAACTAACATGCAAGTATCCTAAACATACTAATTCATGTACATATACTTTCTCTAACAGTGACATAGTGTCAGAATAGAAGAATTTTCTATAATTAGTTAGGGATACTAGGCTGAGTATGGAAGAATTCTTTGAAGCACCTCACTTGTCTTGGTCCCTATGTCTGATTATAGGGGAAACTCTAAATATTCTTCACAGAGAAGGAATTCATGCATTTTGAACTAAAGTTCCATTTCTTTCATAACTTTCATAACCATACTATGCAGTGTAAAACAATTTATTCAGCAAATCAACAATGATAGTAACCATTTAAATCTTTTCAATAACGGTACAGTAAGCCATTTCATTTAAACAGTAAAACATATCATTTGTATAAGCCTTTGCATTAAAGCATTTAATTTTAATAAATAAGCTTTGATAGGATATTTCATTTCATTTCAATAAAGCATTTGATGGAGGCAGTTAACAACTCAATAAAATCATGTGGCATTAGGTTCCGGGAAGGGAATGACATTAAGACATATGACCATAGTCAAGAGAGTCCATAGGGTACACTAATTAGGTGATGATTGTGGGTGCGGAAGATGTGATCAATGTCAAATTGTAAACATTACATTAGCATGATTACCCAAATGCAACTACGAGAAGTCAATCTATCTCAAAACAATCAAAAAAATTCATTTAACCTTTCAAACAAACCATTTTCATTCAATTTTAACTGGATCAAACATAGTATAATACTTGTCAAATCAATTTTAAGCTTAGGCAGTTAAATAACTATAGTGGGTAGTCGACTTCCTTATTGATCTTTCAAAACAGGACTAATTCTAACTTTGGGCAGTTGACTGCCTTATATGGGCAATTGGCTGCCTTGTAACAAGTTAAATTTCGAAATATAAAAATTTAAAATCAATAAAGCATTTTGGGTAAATGGCAGTCAACTGCCTCATTTGGGCAGTCAACTGGTTTTCAGACAATAGCTAAATTGAGAAAATGCAATCGACTATCTCCTTGTGCAGTAGATTATTTTGAAACAGAATGCAAATTACTTAAAGGCAGTCGACTGGTCCTATATGGCAGTTAGCTATTTTTCAAATAGAATGTAAATTCCTTAATGGCAGTCATTTGGTCCTATATAGCAGTAAGCTACTATGAAGTCAGTAGCTAATTTGCCCAAATCTTGAGTTTAGGCAGTCAATTGCTTACCAAGGCTGTCAGCTGTTATTAACTATATCGTACTAAAACTCACTTATTTGATTTCAAAACCTGCGTGCACTTTTCAAAACAATTCAATATGTCCATAATTCAATTCCATATACCCAATGTAAACATAGTATCTCTTTAATCCTTCATACATATCCCTTAGCACTATACCATAGTTCACTATGGCAACTCAATAGCACCAAATAAACAGGCAAGCATAGATTTGCCTGTTACTCCTTAACCTTCTGGGCTGTAAAACAATATCAAAACATGATTAAAATTCAAAATTCCTTATACAAAGAGTAAGCTACTTCTTAAGACCTTCTATATTTCCTAACTCAACAACAAATCCAGTCTACTTCATACCAATACCTATACTGCAATTACAGTCAAAATATGTCCTTTTTCAAATATGACTGCACCAACAATCTTATTAACATCTAAACATTATTCTTGAACCAAATTAGTGGTAAAACAAGCATGGTGACCCTATGGTACATGCTTGGCCGAATGCATCCTTATGTCCTACACTCTCTTTTGCAATTCTAACACCATAGCTATCTTTATCATGATCTCGACATTATTCTTATACCACTTATGCATGAAGTTGAGCATGGATTCACTAAGAACCTCTCTTAGCCTAAACCTTAGGATGCTCCCACAATCATATTTGTTTCAATTTAATACCATAAACATTTTAAACAATCACTAAACAATAGCATAAAATCCTTAGAATAAAAAACTACTAGTTTTCTCTCTTACCTTCCTTGTGGCCGAAACTTCAAAGCTTCCTTTCACCTATCAAATGACCACAACTAAGCTTGGTATGGAAGTATGTTGTAGAGATGATCAACTTTTCCCAAAGGAGGTGGCGGTTTTGGTAGCTTGAAAGTGGTGTTTCTCAAGGTCACTCTCTCTTACACTTAAGAAACCAAGCTTTTCTTTCTTTTTCTCTTATGGTCGGCACGAAAAGGAAGAAGATGACAATATTTAGTCATTTATTAACTAAATTAAATGTTAAAATATCTTTCTTAACAATTTACCAAGGTTCCCTCATTAATTTATTAAATTTCCTAAGGCATTGTTTGTCGTACACCTAACTTTACAAAAGCTTTAATTCATTAACTTTAGTTTAGTCAAACATGACCATAAGGGAGTCACCTTTTGTCACGACCCGAAGACCGCGACTTTCACTTGATTCTTATACTTTTCTTAGTCTACAAATTTATGGACTAAATTTTTTTTTTCATTTTAAGGTTTGTATTCGGTGTCAGTTTTGTCACTATACTATTTAGGTGACCTATAATCATTTCATTTAAATATTTAACAAACACGGAAACGGTTCTTAGTTACATCCCGACTTGTTAAACAGAATATGTACTGTGCATCAATTTAAGTCTTACATGTAAACAAGTATTTTATAAGAAACATATACCTCAAAAGACTAGTACCAAGTCCATATACCGTCTCCAATGCCCACTGAGCAGCTCACATGGCAGATGTTAACTTCAATAATCTAAAAGAGATGAAATTTAGTGGGGTGAGCAAAACCACGGCTCAGTAAGATACTAATATAAATACATGAGTAGGATTACACTGTCTTAAACTGCAATGCTTAAAACTTGTAAGGATGCAATTACAGTTAATCCTTTCTCATCGATACATCTCATTATCACTTCTCATTTTCACTTTTCATTTCATAATCATACTTTGGTATGCTATCATCTCATATCAATTCTCATATTTACTTTTCATTTCGTAATTATATTTCTGTATTCTATCATCTCTTATCGATTCTCATATCATCTCTTATCCATTCTCATATTGTGGATCATGATCACGGTGGTACGAAGTCATAATTCTCTTCCTGTATTTCTATATTCATGTTTCATATCATATCATGACATCATATAGATGAGATATCGTTACCACCGAGTCATGGTACTCTTCATATATTCTTCATGTTTAATTGAGATATCCTATCGAGTCACTTTACATTTAACAATCATATTCCCGTTTTATATCAATTCAAATCACTTATCGTATGGGAATTTATGATCACGATAGAGTAAGATCATAATTCTCTTTATATCAATCTTATGTTCATATATCATATCATATATACTTTAGGACATGCTCAACATATAAATTTTCAATTCATTTCAAGTTTGCCTTTAAGGCATAATAGAAACATATTCAATTTCAATTCATGTATTCGTTTTCAGAGCATGTCTAAAACATGTGCGGTTTTAAAACATTTTTCATATACTATAAATCATATCAGGTTTAGAGTTCATATCAAATCAATCTATACTCTGAACCGCATGTCATTTCAAATTCGACACAATCATATATAAATCATGTAAGTGTCGAAATCATTTATCATATACTTTTAAAACATTTACTGTAAATCATATCAGGTCTAGAGTTCATATCAAATCAAACTATACTCTAGACCGCATATTATGCCATGTTCGACACAAAATCACATATAAATCATATAAGTGTCGAATTCATATCTCATGGACTTTTAAAACATGTTTAAAACATGTACTGTTTCAAAACATATTTCATTTCAAATCTGTTTCATGTACAGTATAAATCATGTCAAGTTTAGAGTTCATATCAATAAAATCATACTCTAGACTTCATATCATATCGGTTAGAGACTAGGCTAAATCCCTATCATCTCTCTATCAATAAAGACTTAAATCACTGTAGCTAGCAGTGAAAATCATGTCATCGTCCCCTAGAAACCAACTAGGGCGCTATCTATGGCCATAGACCTCATCTCTCTCAGCCCCACTGATCAGGCGTGACTGAGACCTGTACACTACTATTGTCGGACAAGCATATCTGCCTAATGAGCAAAGCTCCAATTAGGCGGTTTCCACTATGCTTTATTGAATTTAATTCTTTTAGGGTGCCTACAGTCTCATAAAACATTTAAATCTATAGCTTTATTTTCAATATCATGTAAAGCATATGGTAAAATTCTGTATGATATTTCATATATCAAAATATATATATCTACCATATACTTTCATTTCAAAACAAATCAATACTTTTCAGTATTCATATAAACATTATTAAAATGTTTCAAGTTGCAAGAAAGCATGCTTAAATGCGATGCTATAAAACATTTCAGTATGCAACTTCGGTATTATTTCCATCAAATACGCTGAAGCAATTCATTTAACTGTATCACCATCAGTTATTCGATTTCAAGACTTTCTTTATGTCAAATCAGTAAATCACTATTCAAATCATTCAAGATTCATTTCATTCAGTATTCAGATTGCTTAATACTCTGATTATTTAATAACCAGATCACTTGGTATTCAAACCATTCGGTATTCAATATCCTTTTTCGATAATTATCGATTATAATAATCAATTGTACTTTTATTACCGATACTAGAACCACATCATCAGTGTGAATCCTCTTAGTATCTATGAGCATCTAAATATCATGTTTCCATATAGCCATCAGGATACTGAAATTATGAAATACTAATATCCTCATTCGATATCTATTCCAGAGTCGACATCGAGGATCGTAGAACCATAAGATCAAAAATCGCTTATCAATTCCATTTATGGTTTGACCTATTGGTACATATTCAGAATTTTCGACTTGTGGTTCAATTTCATTCACTATCATAAAATCATATCACAATCCTCAATTCACTTTTCATATGGCCTGTAGAATGTAATATCATGCTAAAATTATCTATAAAACGTCCTCAATTCAATTTTTGATTGGCAATTTACCACTTAAAAGAATTTGCCAATTTCCATTATCAAAAGTGTTTCAATCATTTGAGTCGCCTTGCGACTATCCATATTATTGCAAAAATATCAGTTCAAATCTATTTAACATCGATATCACAATCATACCACTAAGACGGTCCATTTATTTGAATCTATCAATTCTATAATCGTCACTCGATTGATAATTCCGCCATTCTATCATTTGACCATCTAAATCACAACTTCGATTTTTTTCTTTTAAGTTGTATCATATAATTATCATCACTTTTATCCATGATCCGTCTAATAATTAATTTCACCTCAATCTCAACTTGATACCATTTGTGATATTAAAATCACTTGATTTATCAATTCTACAAGGTTTAGACCATATAATTCATCACATTATCGTTTTCAATGATCTATCTTCCCATTGATTTCAATATCAAACTCTTTCAGAATTACCATAAAATCCTTTTAATATTTATTTCCAATAATTATCTCCAAGATTCCATTTATGTGAGAAATTTAATCTTTTTCCTTAGATATTTTCCTAAAAATTTTGGCAGCATAACGACTTAATTTTTACTAAGCCTCCTGCACGGAAAACAGTTTATAATTGCAGCCGTTGAATCTCACATTTTCTTTATCTCTTTCTTAGACCCCCACCATCAGTTGTGGGTCCTCTTAGCATTTTTAACATCAATTCAATCTATAAATCATATAAAAATTTTCACAATTCCATTTAAATTCATTCCATCTATGCATCATATAAAAATCATAAAATCCCACATACAATATGATGCTACTAATGCTTTATAAAAGTATCTTACCTGACGCTGAAACTTAGCGCTGTGAAGAGCTCCAAGCTTCGTCGAACGCTTATCACGTCTTTGTCACTTCCGCTACAATTTCAACACCAATTGCACTTATATAAATATATATAAATAAACTTATTCAATAAATATCAATCAATTTATTTTTTCCTTACCAATCCTTTTCTTTTCTTTCCTTCCTTTTTCTTTCTTTTTCTTCTTTCTTCTCCTTCCCTTTTTCCTTTCTTTCTTTTTCTTCTTCCTTCTTCTTTTCTTTTCTTTTCTTTTCTTCTTCTTTTTTTTTCTCTCCTTTTCTTTTCTGTTCTGTTTTTTTTTTCTGGCCTGAACCGGTTCGGACCGGTTCAGGCCTGTTCGGGCTGATTCACTTCTGCTGGCCGGTTCGGCCTCTTCTTGCCGGCATCACCGCCGGTTCGCACCTTCCACAGCTAGCCATGGTTGCAGGGAGGCCGGATCTGGTCTCGGTTTTACCCCATCATCGGCGACGGCGCTGGATGTGGGTCCGTGGGTTTCGACCCTTTTCCTTCCTCTTTTCTCCTTCCTCCGCCGTTTCCTTCACCGCCGGTGGCCACCTTGTCCTTCGTGGGTCTTCACCGGTGGCATTGGTGGCGGTGCCGGCATCTGGATCGACCGGCATTCCCTCTTTCCTTTTTCTCCTCTCTCTTTTTCTTTTCTGTTTTTCGTTCGCTTTTCTCCTTTACTTTCTCCGTTTGTCGCCGGTTGGTTTCTCTCTTCTTCCTCCTCTGTTCACCGGCGGCGTCACTCTCTCTCTCCCTTCTCCTTCCTCTCGGCCGGCCGGCGCTAGCATCCCTTTTGTTTTTTTTTTTTTTACATTTTCTCCTCTGTTTTAACAGAGGAGAAAACATGGGAATCGGGTATATCCCGATTCCAAACAGAGGAGAAAATGTGGGAATCGGGTATATCCCGATTCCCCCCTTTCTTTTTTTTTATTTATTTATTTCTTTTATATAATTATATACATATATAATTACTATACTCATATAATCATATTTGTAAAATTTTGTCTATAATTATTGTATATATTATATATATATCTACACTTTAACTTTAAAATATATATATTTCATATATATTTATTTATATACATAAATACATATGTATTTATTTTATGATAAAAATAGTATATATATCTATCTAGAGGTGGTTACGGGCCGGACCGGGCCGGTTCCGGGCCGGTTTTCACCGGTTCCGGCCCTAACCACAAGAGAACCGGTCCGAACCGGTATTAAACCGGTCCGGTTCGGACTGGTTCTATATATTATGAGAGGCGAACCGGCCCGGTTCGTTGGACCGGTTCACCTCAAAACCGGACCGAACCGGTTTAAACCGGTTCGGTCCATTTTTTTTTAAAATTTTTTTTTTAAAAAAATTATATTAATTTATTTTAATATATATTAATATATTTTAATAATTTAATGTAGTAAATTTATTTTTATAATAAATAATGTTAATAGTTTAATTTAACAATAATTTATTATAAGAATATAAGTTATATTATAATTTATTTAATTAATGTAACAATAATGTAAAAACAAACTATTATAAAATTATCTAATAAAATTATTGTTATAATAAATTAAAGTTATATTATGAATATAATATTATGATAAAATGATATTTGATTCAAAATACAAATAATGATTTTATGAATATTATTATTATATTCATTTTGCATATCTTTATTTATATTCATTTTGCATTTAAAATAATTTATTATATTTGAAATATCATTTACTTAATATTTATTCATTTATTTAATATGTTTTTAAAATATTAATTCATTTTTTATTTTAAATATTTATTTATTTTAAACATATATAAGTATAACATTAATTAATTTGGTATGTAATAATAATAATAATAATAACAACAACAACAAAGGAGAAAAAGGAGAGAGTAGGAGACCAAAGATTTTTTACGTGGAAAACCCCTTCAAAAGTTAGAAGGGTAAAAACCATGGGACCGTAGTCCATAAAAATATTCACTATGACTAAACTTATTTACAATTTTACATACAATTTACAAAAAAAAAATTATTCTCTACTCTTCATAATTTATACGGATTGCCTTGGAAATTTCTTCCTCCTCTTCTGAATTATTATCAGCAAATTCATTGGCCATTCCAAGTTCGACATTGCGCGATTCCGCATCAAACCAATCTTTAAGGCATGTTAACATGCACAATGAATCCGGATTAAGAGTGGTTCGATGGTCTCCAATAATTCTTCCACACGTCGAGAATGCGGATTCCGAAGCAACAGAAGAAACTTGCACCGCAAAAACATCTCGGGCCATGGAAGCTAAAACTGGAAATTGTTTTTGGTTTTCTTTCCACCATTGGAGAAGATCAAAGTTATCATCTACAGAAAAATCTTGACTTAAGAAAAATCCTAGCTCATTGAAGCTAGAACTCCGTCGAGTTGTTGATCCCGATCCCGATCCCGATCCGCTCGCTTTTCCTTTTAGCTTCATTCTCTTCTTTGCTGCTTCCTTAATTGCGTTTAAAATTCCTTTTCCTTTTTTGCTACTTTCGGTTTCTTCGTATGAATCTTCTTCTTCTCGATTAAAGTTGAATTGCTCCCTTTCTGTTTCATAAACATTAAACAATTCTCGAAAAAGATTGTTAATTGAGGACTTTTGATCCTCAATAGAATCAAGACCAAGAAATTCTTTATAACAATCAAAAAAAATTTCTATATTTACCTCACCTTGACTAGGATCTAGTAAAGTTGCAATACAATAAATAGGAGGAATTATTTCCCAATATTTTTAAAATTTTCCTCCATATCATATACAAAAGAACTTAAAGTTTCATGATTCCTAAATTTTACAAATTTGTCAAACATTGTGTAGATAATAGGAACAAAATACGGTGTAGTTGGATAAAATTGAGTTGAAAATCTTTCGGTTGCATCTTTAAAAGTAGATAATAAATCAACACAATATTCAATAAAAGTCCAATCTTCTTCAAAGAGTACTAAATGTGTGCTACTTGTATAATTGTTATAAAAAGGAGTAACAAGTTCTTTATAAGGTAAAATAGAAGAAAGCAAACGATGAAGTGAATTCCATCTTGTTTCCACGGGAAGTGGAAATGCTTTAACAGGTATATTATTTGTTATACAAATTTGCTTCCATTCACGTTTATTACTTGGTGTGCGAATCCATTTTGCTAAAATTTTAATTTTATCAATTGGACCTATGCCAGTACCAGTACCACTATGTTAGCTTTAAATTGCCATATATATTTTGAAATGACAAAAACTTAAGTAAGCTTTAATGTTTTAATTCATATTGTAAATTTGCCTTATCACACATGATCTTCTCAATGCATTTCAAGTGTTTATGTCAAACATTAAGACCATGATTTAATGATGCATACTCTTATTGGTCTTAATACTTTGTAATGTCTTGAATATTTTAGAAAATCACTTGATGAATGTTTGGACAATATTTTCATTTGAGAAAGTCAAGAAAAACTCCCTTAAAACTTATAAATGGTTTGGGTTGAATTAGGATCAAAGGTCATATCATTTCTAACCCAAAAGTGCAGGAAAAATGCTCTCTGGAAGAAAAGGATCGATCCCCACTGTAGCAGGATCGATCCCTTTTTGGCAGAAAGTCTTCCCAAGGTCCCTGAAGCCCAGAATCAAGAATCTGGACAAAAGGGATCGATCCCCACTGTAGCAGGATCGATCCCTTCGCTCGAAAATAGCCTATAACGGCTAGTTTTGTGAGATACAACGGTCATATTCAATCTTGGCTCCACCCAACGGCTAGAATACATCCAAGGGACTATAAATAGAGGCTTAGAAGCTAAAGAAAGGAAGAGGAACAACCAAGCTAGAGAATTTAGAGGAACCGAAAAACGAGCTTATAGTTAGTTAAAAACCGATTCACCCCCCCTCTCGGTATTGCCTATAAGAGCCAACAATTGGTATCAGAGCTTGGGCTCGAGATTGAATTAGATTAACCTCTATCGAGCAAAACGATCTTAAATGGCTCACTTGAATGTAGGCACACCCCTAGGAGAAGAGGGACACTCATTAGTTAGACCTCCACTATTCAATGGTGAGAATTACTCTTATTGGAAAACTAGGATGATGTTATTTGTGCAATCTAATGACTATGAAGTGTGGAGAGTAATAGTTAATGGTCCTAGAATCCCAATAAAGAAAGTAGATGGAAAAGATGTCCCTAAGAGTGAGGATGAGTGGGACACCAATGATATGAGATTGGCACAATTGAATGCCAAGGCCATGCACACTCTCTTTTGTGCATTAGGTCCCACTGAATATAATAGAGTGTCCCTATGTGAAAATGCTAAGCAAATATGGGACAAATTGGCCATCACACATGAAGGGACCAATCAAGTTAGGGAAACCAAAGTAGGAATGCTCACACATGATTATGAGCTATTTAGAATGAAAGAAAATGAGTCCATGAGTGAAATGTACACTAGGTTCAATAACATAATTAATGGACTTAAGGCATTAGGCAAAAGCTATTCCAATGTAGAAATGGTTAAGAAAATCTTGAATAGCTTGCCAAAATCTTGGGAGGCAAAGGTGACTGCTATAGAAGAATCTAAGGATCCTAACACCTTGTCTCTAGATGAACTTATGGGCTCCCTACTTACATATGAAATGAAATTAAAAAGAAATGAAGAGCCTTCAAAGAAAGTAGGGGTAGCACTTAAGTCTTCCACTCATGAGGTCATTGAAGATGATGGAAATGAGAGTGGAAATGAGGAAGAAAAGGAAATGGCAATGTTTGCCAAAAGATTCAATAGGTTCATGAGAATGAATGAGAGAGAGCAAAATAGGAGACATCATAGGGGAGAGTCAAGTAGAAGAGAAAAAGACCCCTTAGTGTGTTATGAGTGCAATGAACCGGGTCATACTAAGTTAGATTGCCCCTTACTTAGGAAGGAAAAGGATAGGAAGCCTAGGAAGAAAGCATTTGTGGCTGCATGGAGTGATAGTGATAGCTCCGATGAGGAAAATGTAGATGAAGAGGTAGCTTACTCATGCTTTATGGCCATTAGTGATGATGAGGCTAGTTGTAGTTCTAGTGAAGATAATGACTATACCTTTAGTGAACTACAAAATGCCTTTAATGATTTAGCAAATGAATTTCAATGCATGAATTCCAAATATAAGAAAATCATTGCTAAATTAAAAATAGAAAATGAAGCCTTGATAAATGCTAAGCTAGAATTTGAAAAGAAATTAGAAGAGGCTAACTTAGAAATAAATGAGTTAAATAAAAAGAATACAAATTTGCATAACTCATTCTCTAGGTTCTATATGGGTCAACAAAAATTAGATCACATGCTTGAGACCCAAAGAGCTTTCTTTGATAAAGATGGGTTAGGTTATAATGCAAAACAAAAAGAAACTCATCTTAAGAACTTTTTAGTGAGCAAAAATACTATGCATGATACATCTCTCACATGCTCACTATGTAATAGGATAGGCCACTCCTCACAAGCATGCACATATAGAAAAACTACATTTAGAGGAAGAGTAGTGAAGAAAATATGGGTACCTAAGCATGCTGTAAATAATGATGAATTGTGCTTAAAATGGATCCCAAAAGGATCAAAAATTATTTGTACTAACTCTCATGGACCCAAGAAAATTTGGGTACCAAAGCATGCTTGAATGTGTTTATTGTAGGAGTGTTAGAGCATGGGAATACAATGGAACAATGGAGTTTGAATGCTCAACACATCCTCATGGAGTTTGCTTGTGCTAATGAGAAAAAGGAAGAGCTTGAGGATCCATCCTTGGCAAGGTCACAACAATTCTTCAAAGAATGGCACAAGGTGGACTCAACTATTCAAGGCAAAGCATTCTCTAGCAAAGGAGTTTTGTAAGCTTAATTCTTTCCTCCTTAAAATTTTTATTTGATTATTTGTGCATTGATGAAAAATGTGGTTGATAATCTTTGTGAGTTGAATGATTGATCAAAAGGCATGAAAAATGATTGTTGATTGGTTGATGGATGATTCATGAGGCATTGGATTATTGAATGAAAAGCATGATTTATGATTATTATTGGATTTCTGTAGTTTGAGCAAGTTTTCTATGTGTTAATAATGTATTTACCTGCCTCAAATTGCGAAATATGTCATATATGCAAAATGCTATGTCATGTGCATTAATGAAGAACTTGTATGTTGACAATCATGGCATGTTGTTCACAAGATGTATGTTTTAATGTTATATATGCTCAAAATCTATGTGAACAAGTTTGTTTTGACATATTTATGTAATTCAATGCATTGGTTTGGTCAAAATATGCATAACTCTCAAAATGACCTCCTTTGAGGCCAAAAATGCATTTTATTGTGAAAATGCTTCCAAAATTGCAAAATCTTTTGTTAAATGGTTTTTCATTCATGTTTTTCATTCATACAAGTCCAAAATCATGTTTTACAAATGTTTAAACCTTTACTTGGACTTAAAACACTCAAAAACGAAGTTTTGGTACCTCACAAGTCCAATTTTCTGTCAAAACAACTGCAGAATCTGCAGGAACATATGAGGGATCGATCCCCACTGTAGCAGGATCGATCCCCCCAGGCCAGAAAAGGCACTCCTGCATGTTTTCAACCAAAATTGAGAAGAACTTTTCATTGTTTTGATATTTTCTCTCTTCTCAACTTAAAATTCATTGTTTGAACTTCTTTTTGGATGATCTTTAAACTATGAAAATTCATTTTTCATTGATATCATGCTTCAATTCCATCAATTTGTATCATTTCCAACAATTGATATCACTTTCAACAATCAATATCACTTTTCTTGAGCTCACAAGTGCAAAATCGTTTTTCTCATTGAAAATAGTCATGAATTGCATAAATCTTGAAATAATCTTGAAATATACTCTCAATGAATGCTTAAACATAATTTTGAGATTTATTTCAATGATTTATGGATATATTTGAGAAATTGATGAACTTGTGCATAATGAGTGTTTTTCATATCTTTTGTTCATCTTAGTCAAGCATGCTTATAGGATTATGTGTATTGGCTTGACTTATCAATTCCACACTAGGTTTCATGATAATTTTACATCTAGTGGATTGATTCCAAATGTAAATTCAACAATTGGTAATAGTCATTGGCCTATAATTTGTGATGGTAAATGGATCCTAAATGTTAAAATGCATAAAACTTTATCATCCTTGTACTTAAAGAACTAGGGTCTTAATGACAACACCAACATTCAAAGATAAATGCAAACTTGAACAAACTTGATATCCATGCATTTATTATTTGAATCTTTCCTTGCTCATAATTGGTTAAGGACTTGAATTAGAAAATGAGTAGAGGATTATTATGCTTAAAACCATGGAAGAAATTGTGTTTGCTTGAATATCTTGAATTTTGAATCTTCCATGTGGTATAAATTTGTGAATATGAATATGGATTAATACTTGATGATAGAGTGCTAATGATTGATTGATCCATATGCATAGTTGATGATGTGTGTGATTGTGTTCTTGCATTTTTAGAATGATTTTTTTTTCTTGACATGAACACATTACACATAAATATTGGATTCATGCAAAATGCCTAAGTCAACCATTAGTAACAATTGGTATTTAGATTGAAATAACAATTAGTATCATTGGCAACCATATTTTCAATAATTGGTAAGCCAAATCTAAATTGCCAATTGGTATGAGCTTTAAATTGACAATTCTTCTCATGCTCTTTAGTTTTGAAATGACAAATAGAGAAGAATTCTCTTAGGATATTTTTGCATGAAACTCTTGTGTGCTAGAATTTGAAGTTAATTGCTATATGTTTTGATTCTATGCACACTCTTGCTTGAACATGATTTATGAGCTCATGCATATGATATGTCATCTAATTCAGCTCATAATCATGATGTATTACCATGCACCTTAGTTGGACCTTAGAGAACAATTGACATACTTAGGTGCTTAATAGGATTGAAATGAGCAAGTCATAGACCTTAGTAGATATTTATATACAACTTGCTTAACCTCTTACCAATTGGAACCTTCTTGCAAAATTACTTATCAACAATTGGTATCAAAATCACTTATAAACAATTGGTATAGGATCATAAGTCATGTTCTTTGCATGAATATTTCATACTCTTTATGAACAACTGACTTATTTATTTGTGCTATGAGTCCCATGTACTAACATGTTTCTTGTTGGATGGAGCATATTCTTTTATCTCTTCTCACCTAGCCATGATTTTAGGGGGAGCATATTTTTTATTATTTTTCCTTCTTTTTGCTATGACAAAAAGGGGGAGAGATAGATAAAGGGAGAGATAGATATAGGGAGAGATATTAAGGGGGAGAGATAATGAGGGAAAATTCATTTTCAAAACTCATGCTTATATTAAGGGGGAGCTTTATAAAATCCTGCTTTATTTGAGGGGGAGTATTTTCTTTCAAAGAATTTTCAAAGCAAATTTACAATAAGTTTTGTCATATCAAAAAGGGGGAGATTGTTAGCTTTAAATTGCCATATATATTTTGAAATGACAAAAACTTAAGTAAGCTTTAATGTTTTAATTCATATTGTAAATTTGCCTTATCACACATGATCTTCTCAATGCATTTCAAGTGTTTATGTCAAACATTAAGACCATGATTTAATGATGCATACTCTTATTGGTCTTAATACTTTGTAATGTCTTGAATATTTTAGAAAATCACTTGATGAATGTTTGGACAATATTTTCATTTGAGAAAGTCAAGAAAAACTCCCTTAAAACTTATAAATGGTTTGGGTTGAATTAGGATCAAAGGTCATATCATTTCTAACCCAAAAGTGCAGGAAAAATGCTCTCTGGAAGAAAAGGATCGATCCCCACTGTAGCAGGATCGATCCCTTTTTGGCAGAAAGTCTTCCCAAGGTCCCTGAAGCCCAGAATCAAGAATCTGGACAAAAGGGATCGATCCCCACTGTAGCAGGATCGATCCCTTCGCTCGAAAATAGCCTATAACGGCTAGTTTTGTGAGATACAACGGTCATATTCAATCTTGGCTCCACCCAACGGCTAGAATACATCCAAGGGACTATAAATAGAGGCTTAGAAGCTAAAGAAAGGAAGAGGAACAACCAAGCTAGAGAATTTAGAGGAACCGAAAAACGAGCTTATAGTTAGTTAAAAACCGATTCACCCCCCCTCTCGGTATTGCCTATAAGAGCCAACACACTAGAACTAAAACCACTTTGAACACATAAATTTATAATATGACATGCACATCTTGCATGAAAAAATATGCCTTGCATAACAGGGTTTAAACTTTTAATTAAATGAGGAATAGCTGCAGTATTACTTGAAGCATTATCAAAAGTAATAGCAAAAACTTTATTATTTTCTAGTCCATATAATTTACAAACTTTAGTAATATATTTATGAATAGTATATGAATTATGTGCTTCTTCTATTACATCTAAAGATAAAATTCGTTTTTGCATAGACCAATCTTCATCTATCCATTGACAAGTTATAACAAGATAACTTATACCATTAGTACTAGTCCATATATCACTAGTTAAACTAACCCTAGATGAAATATTACTAAGTTTATCAATTAAAGCTTGTCTATATTCTTTAAACATATCCATGCAATCTCTTTTTAATGTATGTCTAGAAACAGATTTATATGCGGGTTGTAAATATTTACAAACAAATTCTAAATATCCTGTTTTTTCACAAATTGTGAATGGTTGTTCAGTTCTAACTACAAATCTAACTAAACCACGTCTAGCTTGAACATTATCAAAATTAAAATTTTTTCCACTATCATGCGTATTAATTTGAGATTGTTTACCTTCTAAAATTTCATTTTCTTCGGCATCAGGATTAATTTTATGTATAGTAATTAAATGCCTTTTATACGTACCTGTACCGCCACCACCTCCACCGGAGTTATAAGAGTAAACGCCTTTGCACAATTTACAGATGGCACAATATTTATTCGTCTCACCTTCTTTTGCTACAATGTCGAAATACTCCCATACCCTGCTTGTTTTTTTTCGACTAAATTTCGGTCTTGATGATGTAGCAGCAGTGGTGGCAGCTGATGATTGTGTTTGAGCATGACTTCCTCCACGACCACGACCAAACGATGGTGCCAAAGGAAGCTCCTCCTCCGGATGAATATCGGGTTCGATTTCATTAAATGATTCGTCACCCAAATTAGGAATTTCAGTGGAACCAAAAGGTCGAGAAACAGAGCATGAACGACGAAAGAAATTTGACATTTTTATATTTTTTTTGAAAATAAATATATGTTAAAAATTTAAAAAAAAGATGTATGATAATATATTGAAATTTAAAAATTGAGACTTGAAAATTAAAAGTAAAATTTGCAAAATTATAAAATAAAAAAAAATGAAATTTATAAAGAAAATGATGATATTATAAATTTGTAATAAGGAATATATATAATATATTAGAATTTGAAAAATTAAAAGTAAAATTATAAAATAAAAAGAAAAATGAAATTTATAAAGAAAATGATGATATTATAAATTTGGAATAAGGAATATATATAATATATTAGAATTTGAAAATTAAAAGAAAAATTTGTAAAATTATAAAATAAAAAGAAAAATGAAATTTAGAAAGGAAATGATGATATTATAAATTTGGAATAAGGGAATTTAAGTGAATTTGAGAGAGTTTGAGTGAATATTGAGAGAGTATGTGAGTGAAGAGAATAAGAGTAGATGAATATAGATAGTAGATTTGAGAGAAAATATAGAAGAAATGTAAATGAAAATAGAAGATTATAGAGGTATTTATAGGAAAAAATTAGAATAAAAAATTAAAAAAAAAAGATTGATGGGCAACGGCCACATCAAACACAGAGCAGAGGCAAGCCTCTGCTCTGCATATTGCAGTTGCACTGCACTACTGCAGTGCAACTGCAACTCTGCAAGGGCTAGGCTGCCACTGCGTGCGCAGTGGCAGCCTAGCCCCTTTTTATTTTTTTTAATATAATTAAAATAAAAAAAAAAGGAAAAGAAAGATTGATGGGCAACGCAGACTCGCAGAGGCAAGCCTCTGCGAGTCTGCAACATGCTGCAGTTGCACTGCAGACTGCAGTTCCTTTATTTTTTTTTACCGGACCGGTTCGAACCGGTCCGGTTTTGAACCGGGCCCTTAACGGGCCCGGTTCTTAACGGGCCGGGCCCTTACCGGGCCCGGTTTTAGATAGTTAAAACCGGCCCAGCCCGTTAACATGACGGGCCGGGCCGGTTCCGAACCGGTACTGTACCGGTTCGGATTTTGGGCCGGATTGACCCGATCCGATTACGAACTGGGTCGGGCCAACCCGGCCCAATAAGCATATATATATATATATATATATATACACACACACACTATATTTCATATATATATTCATATACATATGTAAATATGTAAGTATATAAAATATATTTAAAAAATGTATTTATATAATCAAATTATATAAATATATGTAAATACTCACCTTTGTATTTATTATAATTTGGATTTCTCAATATCCAATTTATATTTCTCCATTTTCATTCTTATTTAATTTAGATTTCAATTTATCCAAATTAAATTTTCCGGATACCTTATATTTATTTCTCGAAAATTCTTGGTCTTCACACCTTTTAGGGAAAAGGTGCTCATCCACTTATAATATAATAATAATAAAATCACTTAATATCTTGAAAAAGATGAGCACATTAAATTACTTCATCTTCGTATCGTTACATGTGTAATGTTAATGGGTTGCTATTATCTAAAGTAATAAAATAATATTAAAATAATATTTTCTCTCATCATTACATTATATATAAATTAAATGAAAATCAATTACCTAAATCCATAAGGCGTGGACAGCTATTAGAATGAATTTAAGCTAGAACAATCTCAACGAAAGCTTTTATGTGTTATTCAGTCTATGGGTTGGAATTGTGTAAGATATCTTCACACAAATGTTCATCCATAACAATCTATAAGTCAAAAGTCAAACTAGATTGACAGTTATTCTCAAAAGTTTTCTCGGCTTATGAACAAAATCGTCATTGTTGAATTTGTTGCACGCAAACCTTGGTATACTCAAAGGAACGAATTTCAGAAAGTGGTCTCCCTACCGATTATGTATTTCAATCTCAAAATCAACAATTTGCCACTTATGTTCCCATTCGGGTTAAAGAGAATCTTGTGGGTCCCACCTTATGATTTCTCCAATACCTACAAGACATAAGGAAACTTGTTGTCATTGGTTAATCTAATCATTCTAACTTCAGATACAATGTATATGTGGGAAGAATATGTGAGTCTCACAGATTTATGGAGATTTTGCTCCTAGCCTATGTTTTCTACATTGAGTTCCTCCAAGAATTTTCACTACACTCACTATTTGAAGATGGTACACAACCTTTTGCAAGTTCAATGAGAAAACTTTCTTTTTGCCAAGGCTCGAGGATAACCTTACAACTTTTTTTTCACAAGCTTAAGGAGCAAACCTACACCTTCCCTTTTGTAGGCTGAGGGAAGAATCTTTTACAAGTGCTCTTGTTTCTAATTGAAATAACAACCTTACAACAACTCTTGAGGGAAATAACCTTTACAAGTGCTCTTTTTTGGCTCTCAGCCGATGTATTTTACCTTGAGTTCTTTGAAGTCATATCAAAATCCTAGTATTTTAAATTTAACAACCTCTAACTTTTTGATAATGACCAAATTTAAAGTGAATTAATTTTAATTTCTCCCCTTTAAAATCAGATAATTTTTTTTAAGAATTTGCAAAATCAGGTCTCCCCTTTAATTTAAGCACACTTGTGATTCTGCATGAGGGTTGTTCATAATTCATTTCAAAGTTCTCTTTACTCTTCGTTATTAAATGTTTTTTTAATTCTTAACAATTTACCAAACTTCTCCCCCTTCTTGTCATATTTAAAAGGTATAATATTTCAAAGTTTAATGACAAGGAATAGAGGCAATAAGAACAAGGATAAAGCAATAGTAATCAATATCAATGGTATAATTTCAATCATGTATAGTAGACTTTGTAAAGGATAGTTTAGTTTACAAAAAGCTAATGAAGTCTGATATTGCAAGATAAGAATAGAGATGTAGGACATATATATGGATGAAAACACTTGTATATAAACTTCATGTATGAGAATGCACTTATGTAGAATTGATGTAGACAATCCTATGCAAATGAAATAAGCAGTTATGAAATGTAATGAACACACTTATGAGTACAGACTAGTGTATTAGGATCAACACGCATTACACATAATGTAATAAATACTTTAGGAACACATATAGCATTTTAGAAAAACCTAGTGCAAACAAGTTTTAAGTCTTATAAGGATCGATCAATCAAGTTCAAGCAATCAAGCAATAGATACACAAACTCAAACAATCAACCAAACACTCATCCATCTAAGTATTCACTAATTAATCAAATAGCCTATAATCATCCATTCACATTTCTGCACGTAATTATTGAAGCGCAAAAGCAATTAGTTTTAAGTCATAAAAAGGACTTGTTTCAATAACACACCAACTGTTTCATTAAAATATTCAAAGTGCAAAAAAGAAGTTTCTATTGGAATCTTTAGACCCTATGTTTTCCCTATATGGACGTTAAAACTAGTTTAGGATTGCGGAGCATCTATACCATATCTCTTGGAAGTGAGATATACTATTTGAAACTCATCAAATAGAGCATTATGTGATTCTTAGAGTTGTTGCACCTTGTTGTGTAAATCTCTTAAATTCTTAGATATAGAAACAAACTTTTTTCGATGGTTGCTTGTAATCACATCAAGCCTGTTGGAATTTGAGGAGGTTAGTAATCACATCCAGTCTTGCAATCACATCAATGCATTGTCTTGATAGTATGATGATTAGGAATAATTTAGCAATATAGTTTTGATGCATAGGGATCTCTTAGTTTTAACCTTTTACAATTCTCTTGCAAGCCTAATTTGCTCCATGGGCTTCACCCATTTATTGACTAATGAACTCATTCTTTTAACAATAAATGGTGAAAGAAAACCTTTATGTTATTTACCATAAGTGAACATATGTTGCCATGGTACTATGTGAAGGAGACCGAAACAAACATGCAGCGGAATTTAAATCATTCGGCCTCCACCAGGATCGATTCGGAGGGTTGCCTGATTAGGGTTTCGAGATTTTACCTAACGTTTTCTCTGTTTTTCTGTCTTTGGTCGAATCCCAAGCAGCAACTTTTCGTTCTTGCCTCTATGGTATCCACACGAACGGATCTCACGACTCTTGAACGTCTCTCGATCAGATGCCTTAAGGAGCGTTTTATTCCTTTAACCGAACTGCTAGCTTCGATTAAAAGAATACTTTTCTGTTTTTTTAATTGTTGTTCGGCTATGTTTCAGAAAACATCCTTTTATAGGCAGTAAATTTTACCCTAAAATTTACTGCCAAACAGAACTCTAATCCTACTTAGAATAGGATTAGTTATATCCCTAATCCAATTCAGAATAGGATTAGTTATATCCTTAATCCAATTCAGAATAGGATTAATTAAGCTCCTCATTGATCCGTTCTAAGTGTGCGACCCAATAGGTTCTCAAAACAATGGCAATGACAAAATTGTCACAGGCAATGAGCGGTATCTAGCAACACATCATTGCTACCCATGTAACGAGAATGTCAATGACTCGACATAACCTTACTCGTGATAGATGTTACCGTGTAGTCTAATCCCTTTATCCTTTGATGTCTTGATTAGACACAAGTCATGGAATGTGTCACACTTGTATAGTCTAATCAGCGTTTCTTGATTCCTGAGTAGACTAATTAAACAAATAAAATCAATATCTCATATTGACTTATTTGAGCACGGCCATGCATTTTAGTCTCACTCTATCAAAGGGCCCAAGACATCACTCTTGTTATATAAGAGGGATAAATCCTATCTTGATCACTCAACATCCCTCTACATAGATCAACGCATACCCAATTACTACCTTTATAGTCCATCCTGTTACGAATGACATCTAGCAGCATTAAAGTATGCAATTCTCTATGTTGGGATCTCTGATGATCTCAAGTCAAAGGATCACATACACCATCATCACTATGAGAATCGCTTATGACACTCATATAACAATCCATGTAGCGTTCTCATGGAGGGTCGATCCAGTACATAGTTCTCTAACATGTACCATGTGATGACTTGATATCCTATATCCATGACAATGGTCATCAGTCAACCACATACTAGTCTTATCGTATTATTGTTATCCTTGTTCACAATAATACTTGACTAGGGATATTTTAAGAATAGTGTGTTATTACTATTCTAAGGACATTATCATATAAGATTATATTATGTAGTTATAAGACAAATATAATAATGAACTATAAATAAAAATGTCATGATACATAAAAATGCCAAAGTCAATCATCTAATGAATGGTTCTAAGGGCATAATCCAACACTATGCCTCATGCCAAATGAGCTGGTTCTAGGGCATACATTAACAACTTCTCCATAACAGTATGAAAAAATGGGTGCAAAGGAAGGTGAAAGTCGTATCTAGAATATGGGTGCAAAACGCTTCAGTTCTACCATCAAGAAGGCTTACTAGACGATCATTGACTGAGATACTAATCCCAAACTATGCATCATTAAAGTTAAAACATGATTCTATTAAGGCATTTTTCATGATTTTTTGGGTAATTATGCATTGAAACTAGTCTACGTACCACCTATCCATAAGACCTGCAAAACGGTATTGCTCCTCCAATTTTGACACAAAATTAGCATTCTTGATTGATGTATCAACTATTCCCTAACCCTCTAAAACCTTACCTTTTACCCTTTTTTGAGTGTTTTTAGTCACCATTCTTTTAATTCCCCTACAAATTCCACTTAAATAAACAGTAAATAGAAAATGAATCACTTAGCCAAGAGTCTAATAATTCCTACAAGAAGACATCAATGCAGCGCAGATGAATTTGGGATGCTAACAGAGTTGGTTTCGTAAACAATTTTTAAGAAGGTGGAATGAAACGATAGAACTGTAGAGGGAAGTAAATGTAAATTTTTTGAACTTCCTACAAATATAATATTCTACTTTCTACCGCTTGGTGTTTTCAGTTCATTTGCGTCTTTCTATGCACTTATGATCAGGATGTAAAGCATTTTTACATGTGAGCACGCCAGTGATAAGTCATCGGACGTATCACTTTATACTATTATTTCTGACTAGGGACAACTGTTATACCATATTTAGTTTATACCATCTAACCGATTTTGAAGCTAAGGCTCTTGGCTCGTATTAAGGCTCATACAGTCCAACCGAATTTTGATGCCCAAAAATAAGGTGAAAAGTTTAGAATACAAGTCAGCTTATGAAAAGACGACCTTTTATAAAAAAAAATATGATCCACAATAAATGAGATCCTTATTAATTGAGAATTTTTATGATATCTAGTTCCAATCGACCTCAGACACAACTTGATAAGGCTATATAAAGTGCACCAATATATGTGAATATCACTTTCAGCTCTCTGAGCTTACTGCAGTTTACATATATCCGTTTTATCTCGAATACTTGTTGACTTAAGCATCGAAATATGTCCGGAGGTCAAACTCTGATGCTCCTTTCACTGTTTTTTATCGTTTGCGGATCTCAATCTAGCCATTCACTTGCTTCTAAGTTGGTCTATCCTAAATATTCATTTATATATTTATATATATATATATATATATGTATGTATGTATATGTATATATATTTTAAACGCTGGAATTCAACCCTTAATAATTAAGCTGTTCTTGGGTGTGATTCTTTCCTTACTTTGTTGATATAGCCCCCAAAGCTTATCCAAAAAAGGGCATTTGGGTAAATAAAAAATTCATCTAGGGAATGAGAATGAGTGCAGCTCACTCCATTCTCTCCGCTCTGCTTCTTCATCAAAATGGAGCTTTTCTTCACTCTCTTAACAAACCCCACGGTCACGGTCATTTGATCATTCTCCTGCGGCCTTAATTTTTTTCCACTTAAAATTCATCTCCAAATGGTTCCCAACCTAGAGTTGATCCTAGTGGCATTTCTCTTTGGCTCCTTCATTGCCTGCGTTCTTCTCGTGGCTGCCTTTGTCATCTTAATCACCCTCTTGCTCACTTTCTCTTTCTCAGTATTCTTCATTGTTTTCATCGATTTATATAGTCTGTTTTCATTGTTTTGCGAGTATGTTGGATCAGTGGAGGCTAATATCGAACTTGGTTTTGTTCTGCTCCTCTGCATGCTAATGCAACATGCAATTGCTGCTACTTCGGCTTCAAAGCCACCAGTAGATAGCCTGGTTTCTCAACTCAGACTAAAGGCCCGGCAAGCCATGAATCGCATCGGTGCTTTGCGGCATGTCCGCACGAGAAGATTGTGGTAGTTACAATTTTATCAAAATCAGAACTTCAATGTTATTCACGTTTTTATTTTTCACTGTACTATATTATATATTAAATTAAATTAAATTTAATACTATTTTCGGACGATCACCACATGATATACAGTATCAATGCTAAATAAGTTGTTTTACTTAGAAATATAGATAAGATAATATGTAATATTCTTACATTCTTGCTGCTCTGAACTTCTTACATAACAATGTTTGGTCTCCTGTGGTCTCTTCTAGCGATGTCTTTTTTCAGTTATTATTATAGATTTTCAAATTAATTAACATCAACTGCTAACAAAAATCTTTGATCCTTTTGCTAATACTCCATCGAGAAATTCTGTTTGTAATCCAATTTTTTTTATTATATTATTAAACATTAATCCCACCTAAAATTCAGACAACAAAAATTTCTCAACACAACAGTTACACTCTAAATATTTTTCCATTTAATTATTCTCCCCAAAACACTACACTGCCAAACCAACCCAAACAAAAAATTTTGTATCTTTTTCCCTGATAAGTCGAAAATTTCGTCTCATCACTTCTCACTGACTATCTTCTCATAAAATTAAAGATATTCCGATTTGATTTTGGTTAATTTTATAAAATAAAAAATAAAAAAACAGACCGATTTGGGTAGAAAACGTTGGCTTAAATAAAAAAGTTAAAAGACAAGTGACTAAATATGGTTGGGATTATATTCTAACAAATACCAGTTGTTTTGGATGATATGGTAAGGTCTTTTTCCTGAAACATGGAGGTTCTTAAATTCAGCTACTGCCGCTTTATTGTTCACTCCCACTGCTTTTGGTGCAAAATTTTGAATCCCATCCAAGAATTTTTCATCTTTATTTTGGTAGAAAGCATTGATTTGCAATCTCTCAAAGCTTCCTTTTGTCCTTCATCATTGATGTATGCCTACACAAAATCATTAAAGAATGATGAGAAACGATGAAACTTTGTCAAATAGAAAAGAAAAAAGAATAGATATTTCGGAGCCAATATATTTATCATTTTATCTTTTTTAATTTTATCAGGATCAATCCTACCGTTCATCCAAATTAGTCTTAAATCAATTCTTTGGATTTTTTGAAAATCAATTTTGATGCAGTGTGACTGTGAAATCAAAATTTTTTTGATGCCGTTTACTAGTTCGTTTATAAAATTAAAGAATAAAATTAGTTCAATAAAATAAATAATCCTAGAATAAAAATAAATTTATGATAGTAATAGAAAAAGATTGACTACGTTGCACTTGCATATAAAATTTCTCTATTCCATAATTAAACGAAAATTAGGAGAGAGAAGCTGCCTTGCCTCTTGTTAATGCATTTTTAATGCTTTTGGCCCCACCTTTCATGCGCCTCTCTTACATGAAAAATTCTAAACTTACACATTTTTTAAAATTCTTTTTACCCTAATTTTTTAAACTAAATTATTGTTTATCGCAATAAAAATGGGTATGAATACTAAAAAAAAAATATATTTTATAATAATACAGACCTGATTTGAAACACCAGAGTTCAGACCTGATTAAGAATATTATCTTAGGTTGTGACTTTGGATTGCAGGCTGGATAGAATGGGATGGTGAAAGGTTTGAGTTTCAAGACACCCCTTCATATTCAGAAAAGGATTGGGGTAGAGCCTTTCCTAGAAAATGGTTTTGGGTAATCTTTACTTGTTCAAATCCCCCTGAATGCTTAACTATTGATCATGTTGCCCCAAGACATTTTTTGTTGTGTTAGGTTTTCCATTGAATCATGCTTAACCATTTCCGTTTTAATCATGATGTAAAAGGTGCAAATGGAAAAGTTGCTGTCACTGCTGGTGGTGGATTGACTCAAATGCCTGGCCTGACTGATACCTTTGAAAATGCTGCATTGGTACTTCAATTTTAGCAATTTTTATGTCTGTTTGCTTTCTCTTGATTCTCCTAATTATATTCCCGTAGCATGAAATGAATTTGGTTGTAGAGAAAATAAGATATGAGCAATCAAATGGTGAGAAAGGAGAAAGGGGGAAATGTATTCACAATTGTCTCTTTTTACCATAATGCAAGTCCTAGTGCTGAGTTTGCCACTTTGGCAAGTTTCCTTTTCTATAAAATGTCTTTCTTTATCTCTCTCTTTCTCTTTTGCAAAGAGGAATCTTGACATTTATCTTTAGTATTTGAGCGTTGTTTGATTTGTCAATATGAGTTTATCATGAAGGAAACCGAAACAAACAAGCAGCGGAATTTAAATCATTCGGCCTCCACTAGGATCGATTCGGAGAGTTGCCTGATTAGGGTTTCGAGATTTTACCTAACGTTTTTTCTGATTTTCTGTTGTTGGTCGAGTCACAAGCAACAACTTTTTGTTCCTGCCTCTATGGTATCCACACGAACGGATCTCACGACTCTTGAACGTCTCACGATCAGAAGCCTTAAAGAGCGTTTTTGATTCCTTATAACCGAATTGCTAGCTTCGATTAAAAGAATATTTTTTGTTTTCTGTTTAATTGTGCGGCTGTGTTTTAGAAAACACAAAACATCCTTTTATAGGCAGTAAATTTTACCCTAAAATTTACTGTCAAACAGAACTCTAATCCTACTTAGAATAGGATTAGTTATATCCTTAATCCAATTCAAAATAGGATTAGTTATATCCTTAATCCAATTCAGAATAAGATTAGTTATATCCTTAATCCAATTCAGAATAGGATTAATTAAGCTCCTCATTGATCCGTTCTAAGTGTGCGACCCAATAGGTTCTCAAAACAATGGTAATGACAAAATTGTCACAGGCAATGAGCGGTATCTAGCAACACATCATTGCTACCCATGTAATGAGAATGTCAATGACTCGACATAACCTTACTCGTGATAGATGTTATCGTGTAGTCTAATCCCTTTATCCTTTGATGTCTTGATTAGACACAAGTCATGGAATGTGTCACACTTGTATAGTCTAATCAACGTTTCTTGATTCCTATGTAGACTAATTAAACAAATAAAATCAATATCTCATATTGACTTATTCGAGCGCGGCCATGCATTTCTTAGTCTCACTCTATCAAAGGGCCTAAGACATCACTCTTGTTATATAAGAGGGATAAATCCTATCTTGATCACTCAACATCCCTCTACATAGATCAAGGTATACCCAATTACTACCTTTATAGTCCATCCTGTTACGAATGACATCTAGCAGCATTAACGTATGCAATTCTCTATGTTGGGATCCCTGATGATCTCAAGTCAAAGGATCACATACACCATCATCACTATGAGAATCGCTTATGACACTCATATAACAATCCATGTAGCGTTCTCATGGAGGGTCGATCCAGTACATTGTTCTCTAACATGTACCTATGTGATGACTTGATATCCTATATCCATGACAATGGTCATCAGTCAACCACATACTAGTCTTATCGTATCATTGTTATCCTTGTTTACAATAATAGTTGACTAGGGATATTTTAAGAATAGTGTGTTATTATTATTCTAAGGACATTATCATATAAGATTACATTACACAGTTATAAGACAAATATAATAATGAACTATAATAAATAAAAATGTCATGATACATAAAAAAAATGCCAAAGTCAATCCTGGTGGAAGCCGAATGATTTAAATTCCGCTGCTTGTTTGTTTCGGTTTCCTTCACTGGTATCAGAGCCAGGTTCGGAGTCCTTGATTTGTTTTGATAGTAGCATGATCTCTGGTTACTTTCTGTTTATGATTACATGCAATCGTTTTAATGAGATTAATACGGATTAGAATGTATATGATATATTCAGAGGCTAGAAATCGAATTGTTGAAATTATATATATGATATATATCAATTTCGATTCAACTTATATGTGAGATATAATCTGTGATGCGAATTATTAATGGCGGTTTCTGTTTTGCATAAACGTTATGGAAGAAACAGAATAATGTCGAAAGTGTATAAAGATCCTGATAAGATTGAAACACTTTTAGATAAGAGTTCTAATGCGACTAAAATTATAATCAGTATGAGATACTGGCTGGAACATCCTGATAAGATTAGGATACTTCCGGATAAGGGGCGTTGGCAATGTCAATACTATTGACCTTTTCATTCCTGCCTCTATGGTATCCACACGAACGGATCTCACGACTCTTGAACGTCTCATATCAGTGGATCCGTTCTTGATTCCTAATGTCCTAGAGGACTAGTTCTCAAGTGTAGTTTATTGTTATATTGTCATGTGTCAAGAGAGAGACTTACAACCTCATGCTCTTTCTCATGCTTTCATTGTCTTGATGTGGTGGTATCCTTAAAATTTTAAGAATTGAACTGGATAGTCACGTCATATATCCTTGAAATCAGAGCAAACTGTATTTTTTTGTTTTAAGCTAGCAGTTGTTTTTTTTTCCTCTATAGCTTGACGTATATACTTATCTTATGCTAGTGCAGATTGGAGTGCACTATGATGGAGTTTTCTATGAATTTGTACCATCAAATGGTGTTGTGTCTTGGCAAATTGCTCAATGGGGTTACTGGTATATGGCTGCAGAGAACGAGATGAATATGGTAATTTTATGTGTCTTGGTGATATTTTCTTCCCTCCGTCATGCCAGTGTCAAGAGTTTTCAAAGCAGAAACCTTAATTTGGGAAATACAATATCTTTGGATGTTTGGACCTGGTAGATTAAAACTCAAAAGTAGATTATGCTAGGTGCTGTGAATGTTGTAAGCTTCTGTCCTGTTTTAAAATATTCATTGATGAGCTCTTTCTTTCCTATTATGAGTAGGTTGAGTTAGAGGCAGCAACGAATGATGCGGGTACAACATTGCGTGCTCCAACAACAGAGGCTGGCCTTGCTCCAGCTTGTAAGGACACTTGTTTAGGTGATCTAAGACTGAAGATCTGGGAAAAAAAATATGGTGGCACCAAGGGGAAGGTGTTTTATTATCTTCTGACAGTTATGAACTTTCTTTTTCATCAATTTAGGGATAGGTAAAACTATGTGCTTTGGTTCTTGCTGAGCAATGATTTCACATCTTTGGATTTTCTACTAGTTGAATAAGATTATATCACTTCTAAGTATGTATTACAAATGCTTCATGCTGCCTTTGTGGCTTTCTGCCCATCCAAATTTGGTCCAATTTGAGACGGGGAATCAAGGAAGGGATAATTTTGAAATTGCAAAAGTTCCTTGTTAGTTTTAATGTTGTTCTTCCAGTAACAAAGCCACTATTTGTGCAATGCTTGTGCGGGGTACGGTGTCCTTGGGCAAATTTCTATTAGATATATTCCTTAACATTAGGTTTGATAAATCCACAACTTTCTGGTTTGAAGAATACTGATGGTATTTACCTTGTTCTATCCAATGGCTTTTGTTGCTAACCTGGATGCTATATTGCTAGTGGCTTCGGATGTTGCTTTTGATAAAGCCATTGAAGTCTATCTGTTCAAGTCTATTCTTAGCCTTACTTTATTTTAATACAATAATTTGACTTCTTCTAGAGAAAAAGAGGTGATGATATACTCAATCTTCCTGTCCTTTCAATGTGCAGCTAATCTTGGATGTTAAAAGTGACATGGCAGCACTAGAAGTAGGAGGAGGGCCATGGTTCAACACTTGGAAAGGGAAGACTACGACACCAGAGGTCGTTAAAAGTGTTCTTCAAGTTCCTGTTGATTTGGAAGGAATTTTTGGTTTGGCTCCATTTTTCAGACCTCCTGGGCTATAATGGATCATTGCTTTTGTTCTCAGCACAGAATACAGTCTTCAATCTTCCAAGTTCAAAGTGTAGGTAGCTGATGATTCATGCCTGCAGGTCTGTTGGTTTTCAGCAAATGGCAAAATTCAATGACACTGTGAAGCATAAAGTAACAATTTGTATGACATCACGATATCTTAGGCTTGTTAGAATTCGTGTGCTGTTTGTTGACCTTCCAACAGGTAAAACAAGGACGAAAAAGAAAAAATCAAATATAGATCAGCAGTGGCTGCTGTCTTTGGTAGAAATGCCCAAAAAATGAAAATTAACCAGGCTGGCAGTTTGACTGTTTCATTTTTTTTTTTGGGTTAATTCATTAGCATGGTATCACCTATGCCGTAATTAATGGCAATTTGGCAATGTCGACTTATAGTTATGCAAGCCATAAGAACCACCTAAAGAAACAAACAACATAAAGAACCTAATTAAATGAAAAGAAAAAACATTACCATCTTCTGTTTTTAACGTTAAAGCCGAGATACCAAGACCCTTAACAGCATCTAAAGAAAACATAATCAACTCTCAAATAGAAATATGACTAGGGTGTAAACGAATCAAGTTATTTATGAGTTACTTGAAATCGGTTGGACAATTATTCAAATTCGACTCATTTATTTTCAAGTCGAGCTCAAGTTTGAGCTACTCAAGTAACAGGTTGAAATGAGTTCGAGTTTTTTCATATTCGCCACGAGCTGCTCGCAAGTTTATTGAGCTTTTTTTTTAGTTTTATTATATATTTTGTTATTTAATTATTAAATTATTTTTTTAACTTTAATATATATATGTAATATAACAAAAATACCCATGACCTACCAACTAACCTAACCATAGTTCTTACTTCTTAAGTCTTAACTAGAAGTGACAAAAACTGACTCGACTCGAAAAACTAATCCGAACAACTTGAAACCAAACTCGACTGATCTAATTTGACTAAAAAAGTCAACAATTCAAATCCAACCCAATCCGATTTCGAATTTATCCCAAACCAAATTAATCCGAATTTATATTGATTTGAACCTGACTTGATCCAAACTTGAATTGATCCGAATTTAGATTAATCCAAACTCGACTTAGCTCGAATTTGAATTGATCTGAACTCAAATTGACTTGAACCCAAATTGATTCGAATCCAAATTAACCTAAACCTGAAAAGATTCAAATCTAAATTTAAGATTATCAATAAATATTTAAATGTCAAAATTAATGATCAAAATATTTTATTATAGTAAAAATATAATTTTTCTGAATAATATGAGTGTTATATTTTTCTTTGAATCTGGTTAAACTTAAATATTTAGTTTTATATTGTATTCATTTGAACCTAACCAAAAACAAAATTTACAAGAGCTAATGTATAATTATTTAATGACTAATCTATTACAAAGTACAAAAGCTATATCAACTACAATTAATACCTCCAATTATTCTCTAAAAAATCAAAAGAAATTAAAGAGATGTATAGTAATGTATTATAGTATTTAGTAGGATTATTAAATCACTTTAATGCATAGAGTTAACAATTATTATTGATAATACAAATGAAATGAAAAAGATGTAACTAATTTATGAATATTGGTAAATATATTATAAAGAAAACTATCATATATATTATTAAATATTTTGAATATTTCAATATGAATTTTATTATAGGTCATGCAAGAAGAAAATTTTATTTTATGAGTTTTGTGATTCTTAGAAATATGGTTTCAGTTTATTTTAATGCCAAACAAATCACACCGAGATGACCAAGGCTTAACCTGAAAAACTTGCTCACTCGATCCGAATCTAAATCCGACCAACGCAAATTAACCAAAAAAGTTAAAGAGCCGAACTCGACTTAATTCGAACTCGAATTGATCCTAACCCAAATTAATTTAAATTCAAATTGACTCAAATCCGACCTGATTCAAATCCGAAATTATTCGAACCCATAATGATTCGATCCAAAATAACCAAACTCAAATCCGATCTGACCCAGTCATTTGTCACCTCTAGTCTAACCCTAACCTAAAGTCCCACTCCCAGTGTCCCAAACAAATTCCCAAATCCCAAACAAGAACCTGATGGCACCGCTCCCTTCAAAGTTCAAACTTCGAAATCTACATTCAACAAGTAACAAAACTTTCATGAACCATTTATAGCAAGCTAGCAACTAACATAAGTTCTCAAATCTCAACCCTAACAAATTCCCAATCCCACAAATCCAATTGTACCTTAGCGGTGCCGCTCCCTTCAAGCTTTCCCAAATCCCAATCAACAATCACAGATCTAAGATCCTTTCACGAACCCTGTAACGATTTGTCATATACAGTAAATATCAATAATCACACAAACAGTCGGTTAGTTAGGCTGTCTGTGATAACACTCACTTATCATAGTAATCTTTGGAAAATAAAAATCTATTTGTAACTAATATTAATATTTACATCGAAAGTATCATTTTCAGTACATTTCACCAATTTTACATCCCTTGTACATAAATTTTACAAAAGTAGTACTGTACATAAATGTCTGAAAATATAAAAGAAAATAAAGTATACCTCCACGATTAGATAACTGCTGCATGAAGGTACTAGAAACGCAGCCTATCTGTGGAATGATATATTACTACAGATAATCTATGAGGTGGAAAAGAGGGGAGTGAGCTTAATGCCTAGTAAGAAATTCGTATGCAAGAACTGATACGATGAAATCTATATGCAAAAAATCATTTGATTTCTAATAGTACACTAAAGACATTTTTAGGAAGGATACTATAGTTGGCTAGGTAACCAGATGAGTATGAGAGGTACTTTGAAGTACCTGTCATGTCCTAGCTCCTAGTTGCGACTATAGGGAGTGAACAATTGAAGATGATATGAATCAACAATATAAATCACTTCAAAATCATATCATGCAATATTTTAGTATATAAACAGTTTAACTGAATCACTTCAGTAAATAGTGCAGTATAGAAATCCAGTAAACAGTACAGTAACCACTTTAGAATTTCAACGTAGTTGATATATAACAATTCGGTTCAGTATCAACAGGAAATTCAGTTCAGTAAAATAGTACAATATAGTGGAGACCAGGCAACACCCAATAAATATCATGCCATAACAGTATCCCAAGAAGAGAGAAACAGTAATAGTAAGGCATACGACCATAGTTAGTGAGTCCATAGTGTACACTTGCCATGTGACAACTGTGGAAACTGAAAACTTGGCAATCTATTAGCAACAGTACAGTAACAGTAACAATAAACATGATACGAGGCCTACCAGTCTCAAAACAGTTTATAGGCAGTGTAACTCCCATTAAAGAAATCAATTTCAGTAATAAAATCTTCAGTCAGTCCATAAATGCATAGGTTGGAAAACATAAGCAGTTCAGTAATAAAAATTCATAAAATATTCATAGTTCAATATTCATTTCTAAAAATGTTCTATTTATCTATAAACATGTTATAAGAACATGCTAGTACTCTCACGTAACTAAAATTCGATAACATGAATATTTAAATATTGTTTTTTGGTATAAGGTGAAACTACGAAATTTCAATAAAAGAGATGAAATTAACTTAATAAATCATTCACTTCTAACACTCAAGGATATTAAAAGATAAATCCATAAAATTATTAGAATTTTCAGTAGTATAATGACTGTTTCTAACCTATCCCTCTACATTGGAAATACAGTATATAAAACCAGCCAGAGTCTACAATTTCAACAATTCCAATGCAATTGGCTTTAAAACAATTTCATAAAATCATTTTCAACCACAATATGCATTCACAGTATCCATACGTCTTCCATACTCATCCCTTACTTGTCAAATTCTACCGAAATCACCAACAACACCATGCGATTATTCACACTCTCGAGCTGCAAAACATTATTATAAACTCCATCATTTCACCACACTTCAATTACAATTAATTCTTCTTCATTAAAATATATCACATTGTCTACAGTAGTCACTAAATCAGTCTAATTTACACCGGTGCTAAAGTGCAACTATGCCTAAATCACATCCGTTTTCGATTCCGATCGCACTTGTAGTCTTCTCTTAATTTATATATAGTATCATGGGACCTAAAATACCTCAAATTGAGCACAATATCCATGCCCCCATTACGTGGTCGAATACATCATGTAGGGATTCATTAAGCTTTTCAACAAATTAAGCTTAGTTTCAAGCTTCTTCATTGTTTTTCATTCATTTAGCACCATTTCCATGCATCAAAGTGCCATGTATCATGAACGTCTCATCATGGCCGAAACCCTAAGAGAGTGTTTGAGGTTTGATTTAATCTAAGGCCAAAATCATGTTTAACTACCTTAATAACATCATTTTCTATCATTAAAACATAAAGAAAATATAAGTATAAAATACCATACAGTGGCCGAAACCTATGAGAGCTCCTTCATCTTGATTTTATCCAATTTACACTTAAAATATGGGTATGAGCTTGTAGAGCACTGAATTTGGACAGCTTTGTAGAAAAAAGTCTTCGATTTTGAAGAGGTTTAGTAGGTGTTTTTGGAAGCTTTCTTATTTTTCACCAAGGTTGTTAATGGAGGAAGAGATGGAGGTTGAAGATGATGATGTGGCTGGCCCCTTTAGAAAGTGTGGAAATTTCTTTTATAATTATCTTCCATGCAAAATTACCAAAATCCCATCACTTATAACGATTTTGGATAATTTTGCCCTTAAACTAGCCAATTTAACTCCAAAATATTTTATTTCATCACTATATATTATTATTAAACATATTTTAATGAATGGATGGGGTTTTATTGAGGTTTGATTGACCGTAAGGGTGAAATTATGAAAATACTCCTACCGGGTCAATTGTGTAAATTTATTACTTTACCTCCATTTCAGTCTGTCTGTTGACATGGCCTAGAATTTATTTTCACGTAGATTATCATAATTTAGTCAGTGGGTCAAAAGTCAATTTAGTTTGACCATTATTTCTGAAAGTTCAACCGAGCTATGTCCTTAATTGTCATTTTCTAATTTGTTGGCAAACCTCCCAAAAACAACTTAAATAAAGGATTTTGGGTTCTAGATTCTTACCATAAGTTCATTGGACTCTTCGTACTATGTCTGTCCAGTCTCACATCATCTGGACATTGTAAAACTCGTGGAGCCCACCATGCTATTTTCAACTATACTTGCAAAATACATAGGAATTGAATAGTGGTGAGAAGTCTTACACATGTAACAGTACTAGAATATGTGGTTCTCACAAACCCATACTTCCATTTTATTCAAATCTTGATTCATTCATCAGTATGTTGTTTATGTACTTCAAATACGTAAGTAGCAGTATGAATTTTCAGTTTTGACTTCTGAGTTGTAATTTTTATTGTTCAGCATGTTTTAAACACCTAAGTAGCAAAATAAATTTTTAATTCTGACTTTTGAATTGTATGATGTGTCGTATATGTGTTTTGAGATCAATTTTGATTATATTTTAACTTACTGAGTTGTATAAAGTAAGAGTTGCATATTGTTTAGCATGTTTTAAATACCTAAATTGTCAATTCATTCTACATTTTGATTTGTAGGAAGTTTTGGAATAAAGAAGACATTTCTTTGAGGATCAAGCTTCAAGGATTGTATTGCTTACTAAGTAGCAATATGTATTTTCAATTCTGAGTTGTTTTATGTTGTGTTGTGCTGTGAGATCTATTTTGAATTGTATCGAGACTTATTGAGTTGTGTTTTGTGTTTGCAAATTTGTTTATTTTGATTTAAAGGAGCTATATTGAGTTGTTTATGTGTTAAGTTGTATTGTGATTTTATGAGTTGTAGTTTATGTTTGCATATTAGATTTTTTTATTTGCATAATTGATTAGTTTGATTTGCATATTAGATTTAGTTTAATTGCAGAGTTGTATTTAAGTTGTTTTTTGAGTTGTGATTATTTTTATTAGGTATAAATAGTATTTATTCTTATTTTTGAATTATATTTGAATTTTGATTGAAAAATAACAAGTCAAATTGAATTGATGGAATTGAACTCGAGCTTATCAAGCCGATCCTCGAGCGATTTGATTATCTTACGAGCTGAGTTCGAGCATCAAAAATGAAGTTTGATCGAGTTTCGAGTTTTTGAATTTCACTAAGTTCAAACCTAGTACTAAATCGTTTGACTCTATTCGATTACACCCTTATGAGCACCGAGATGTGTTAATTTATTGGTTTCTTATGGAGTAGGTTAGACATGTCTTTATTTTTTATGGTAAACAAACAACATACTTTTTGTCTTTAATTCTGATTATTGGAGAAAACAAACAAACAAAGCAATTCAAGTAGATATAACTAAGAAATGTTTGTTTGTTGCATTTCCATGTTGGGATTTAAGATTTATTGATTGGAATTAATCCTATTTGGATTTCACTTATTTGGATTTAATTTTGATATAGTAATAATTTATATAGTAATAGTAAAGGGTTTATATATGATGCACTAACAGCGTATAGTATTTATACGTTGTCTATGCATCAAAGGTCAACAACTCATCAAATAGCAAAACAAAAAAATGTCAAGCCTTTAAACATAAATACAAACAATTTTTTTCAATTTGCTCATATAAGTTTATTGATGAGGCGTCAACTTCTAGTGTATTAATAGTATATAAAGATTATACACATTATATGCATAATATATAAATCCATAGTATAATATTATACAAATGCAAAATAAGTAATGTTTTTTCATTTTGACTTCAATTAATATCTAACTAATATATAATATGTATTAGAAATAACAAAACCTTCAAATTTGAAATCTAATATCTATAATTTTTTTTCACTTCATTTAGATTTGTCTTTTCTCCTGTTTTTTTTTATTGAATTCTTCTCATAATTTTGACTCCAAGGATTCACCAAAATTTGAGGGTATACCGAAGAAGTCTCACTAACACTTTGATTACGGACAGTAAAAGAGGAAAATTCAATTTATATATGATAAGTATCGGGTTTTCCAATGATGGATGGAGTTTAACATAATTCATTCAAAGTGCCAAAAGCACTTTCTATTTGAATTAGAAACTGCCAAAGGCAGTTTGGATAAAAAAAAATACTTTGCCTTTTGTAATTATTGTTCTTTTATGTAGAAGAATCAAAAACATAATTAATATACTATGTCATCGGAGGTCACATAAATGTGTGATTTATTAAAAGTTATTGTAGATGTGCATATGATGTTTAAATTTAGAAAACATCACAAATTAGGACATTAAGGAATTGAAAAGTATGATTTCTGTCATGGGTATGCAAATGCTCGAGATAACGCAATGGATTGACTTTGTCTATTTTATTTTGAAATGTACAAGAAATCATGCAAGGTAGTTAAATACAATGGGTAAATTTAATAACAAATAATAATTTAAAAGCTGTCAATTCTAAAATAGCTTTGGGAGTTCATATAACATAAGGATGATTAAAATTTGTTTTTAATCGTTATAAGACTTGAGTTATATATGTATGTGTGTGTGTGTGTGTGTGTGTTCATTAATTTTTCTATATTTGTTACAGAAAAACAAACTAGTCATGTTGAGGACTCCTATAGTTGTTAGGATAGAAGCACAACTTTAGAGCCATAAGACTGCTACTTGAATTAGGTTCTTACCAAATGAATTCTAATGATGATACGGAGAAACATATTATTATTGTTAATAGGAAAAATTTAGGAATTAGTTTGAATTGGCTTTCAATATTTGAGTAGAGATTGTGCGATAAAGGATACGCTAGTCACTTTGAGTCAAAAGGTTTTCTAGAAAATCTTTTGGAAATCAAACCCAAATCCTAATTATGCAACTTTAGTAAAAAACTTTATAAAAGAGTACATGCAAATTGGGGCAAGAAAAGCAGCATGTCACGCCTCGAAGATCAAGACATTTTTAGTAATGAAATAGCAGAAGTACAAATTTTGGGGCTAACTTTTTCCTTTTACTTAACTATGGTATGTGTAGCGAGTAGTGTAAATCTTTCAATTTTGAGATACTATTCACCCGATCTCAATTTAAGGTTGATTTTCTTAAGTCTCAATTTATTTCATAACTTAAAATCACTTAAGACTAAATTTCAGCAGTATTTCCGCTTAGCTATGAAAAACCGCGTAACACATTTTAGACAACACCAGAAACAATATTCATTTTCCAATATCTTTGGCCCTGAAATGGCCTATTGTACTCTCATATAGTATAATGGAATATTAAGAAAAGTTTAATAATTTTCAAATAACCCGAAAGTCGTAAAAAATTTTCAACCAAATATTATAATATTTTTGACACTATTCACATAAAAACCTGACAAATACTTGTTTACATCTCGATTTAATCTGTTTTTAAAAATAATCACATATTCTTACTTATCACATCTCACACTACAATACTGTACAAAATCATCCAATTCCAAGTATAAATGAATAGTAAATTCATATACTGAGTTATGAACTGAAATCTGACATCTAGCTTGAAACGTCAAAATGAGATACTGCTCGTATCAAATTGTGAGACCCAATTCTATTGTACTATATATGTGATATGAAATTATTTATTAAGTGAAATTTAATGTATTAAGCGATTATAATTGAAAGTTTGATGTGGGCCCTACTTATTTTTAAGGTGTTTTGGTGGGCTCGAGACTGATAATGAAGTGTACAGTGGTGTAATAAATATAATATGATGATTTTGAGGTTTAAAATCATTTAATTATATTAATTTAATTATTTGGAATTATTTTATGAAGTGTGGAAAACAAATTAGAAAATAACGATTACGTCTCAAGGCTATTTTCGTAAATTACGCCCAAATTAAAATGAGTTGGGATGAAGTAAAAATATCATGATATTTTACATGAAACGTAGGTTAAGATAGTGTCAAGAGATTTATCGAAATAGTGGTGAAATTGGAGAAATTAGCCAACAAGTCACGGGGGTAAAATCGTAATTTTTCACTATCCATGCACCGCATGTTGATGAAAACATTTCCAATCATCAAGATACATTAAATATGATTATTTGGTGATGGAATCCAAAATTTTGGAGTACGATTACATAGTTCTTACAACTATAGAAGTTTAAGGACAAAATTATTTGAAATTTACATAACCTAGGGCATTTTGGTAATTTTGCCCCTATCTAGAATATTCTCAAATATTCTTTCGTTCTTCAGCCGGCCAACCCACGCATCTTCAACCTCACCTCACAACACTCCATTGAAGAAGAAAGAAAGAAGAAAAAGAAAACAAAACAAAAACCAACAAAAATCATATTAAAACATCATTTTTTCACTAACCTTATTTCTGGCAAAATTGATCTACAACTTGAGCTCTATCAAATCCAACCAAAAACATCTTTAATAAGTGACCATACAAGGAGAAAAGGGAAGAGGATGTTTCGGTCAAGGTAATACTTCTTCCATACATTGTATTTTGTTTAATTTCAAAGGTAGATTTTGGTAGATTCAAGTGTGTAGAACATGATTCTAGCTTTAGATTTGATTGAAATTGGCTAAATCAAATCTTGCCATTAAAGGAGAATTTCGGTAATGTATGGTTCTCATAGATTCATTGTGTTTCATGCATAAAAAATGATGGAAATGATGTAATGTACATGGTTAGACAAGAATTAAGTGAGAAATTGTTGAAAATCCTTAAGATTCATCACCATCAAGATTCGGTCTAGGCAAGGGGACCCTTATTTTTTGCTGCATTTTATAGTTATGAGGTGCCATTAGACTGTAGAAAATTCAAGGAATCCATCGGTGTGATCGGATTTAAAATCCGACTTAAAACGAAGAAGTTAGGAATTTCTACCAGTGTAAATTATACTGCGTTAATATTAGCAGTGTACAATGTGGCTGCAATTAGATATGAAATGTAGCTTAAAAATAAGTATTAAATGAGCTAAGAATTTTGGTGAAATTGTTTTGCAGTCGGGATAAACGGATTTCGTGTGGTGCTATCGAAAAGATTGGTAACACGGGACAGGTAAGGGATGAGTGTGGAAGCTGTAGGGATATAGCGAATGCATGATTTGATGAGTATAATTTTATGAAATTATTTGTATGGAATTGGCTTTGAAAATCATGCAATCTGTGGTTTACGGCTGGTATAAATACTGTGTTTAAGTGCAGGAGGTTAGCGTATTCGTAACTGTTATGTTGCCGAAATTTCCTCCAAAAATTTTTAAAATATCATGAAATATTATATGAGCATGAAATGAGTGAGATTGTGTATTTTGGAGTTTATTTCCAATATTTTCCATAAATTGGAATTTTATCGAAAAATAATATCTAAATATTCATTTAATTAAAATTTTATTAAAGTGAGATGTCAAATACGTTCTTTGAAATATTTCACAACAATTTGGAACGTTTATAAATTTTCTCACTTAAGCATGAATATTTTATTAACTGTTTTTACTGTGCTGTTAAATGTGAATTTAATTACCTTTTTACAATTTTATTAAATTTTCCTTAAAAGTATTTTCACTGTAAATTAAATGTTTTGAGATTGTTAGACCCCAAATCATGCTCACTATTTACTGTACTATATTGTTACTGTGGCTGATAGACCTGCCAAGTGTGAGAGCTCATTATCTTATACTATAGTTGTACATTTACATGAATTAATTATCAATAAAGAAATTATTGATAATATTTTGAGGAATTAAATATATAAGAATAGTGTCTCTCACATAGAAAAATTTTAAATCCTAAATGAAAATATAGATAAGGAAAATACTACATACAAGATAGAATAAATGATTAAATGGATATTAGAAAATTGGAATTGGACAAAACAGAAAAGTGCTGATGGCATGAAGAAACAAAGAAGATTAAATAGCTTGACTTGGAGAGTCAAATGAGGGGGACGGTATAAGGAAATAAAAAACATATAATAGAAAAGGAAGCATGACTTCGGTTTGGATAAGTGAATAATAGGAAAACAAGAGAATAAAATATGAAGTAACTAATAAAGGAAGACAAGGAAAGTCTTCCCACGTTTTTATTTGATTGACAAAAGCATTGATTTGTGTTGATTTCTTTGTTCCACCGAAGACCAATAAAAATAGACAATAAGGGAACAAAAGCAAGGAAAAAGGATAGAAAAATTTATTAGCTGCAAAATATTGGCATAGAAGTCAAAGAACGTGGGACTGCAAACATAAAGAAAAAAAATTGTAACAGAAAATGAAAGTGTAGTTTCGGTTTGGAGGACAAGAAGTATACAACAAAAGAAATGAAATAGGAAATAGAGTAGGGCTTTTAATGAAGTTGGCAAAAAGTCCAAATAATATATTTTTCTTGTGCTTTATATTCTTCCATTGTGACCTTCATCTCCAGCCAACATCATCACTGAAAATATTTCTCTTCTGTTTAAGCATGTCGAACAACTTTTCCTCTCCCTAACAGAGCCTTCTTTTCTTCAACAATTAACCTAAGTTTCTTGAGGTAAAATAAACCTTTCCTTGAGAGCTTTAAAGAACCATTAAAGAAGCTAACCGAAAACTCCAAACAAAAGCTAACCTAAGTGGACAGATCTGCTTGTTATACACAGGTAACGTCCAACTCAGTTTTTAAGCTTCTCATTCTTTAGTTTTGCTTATCATGATTAAGTATATATTAGTTATAACTTTGGTTTGAATTGAAAAACATTTATAAGCTAAACCTAGGGTTCGGTTGTAAGGGTTTAGAAAGAAGAAAGATTTTATTTTACTAATATGATAAACATGAAACCAAGCTGAGCATGAAACTATAACAGCTATGAAAAATAAATGAGCTAGAAACGTGAGTTAGATGATCAGTTAAGAGGGGATGAGTATTAAGTAAGGTTTTACGTGAAACAGGGGAAAGGAGAAATCATGTCTTCTTATAGTCAACAATTGTGGCTGATGAATGAAGAAAATCTGGGCTGTTTGTATAGCCGAAAATGAAGAAGATTTATATGGCTGAGAGAAGCAACCGAAAATGGAAGGAATGGATAAATGGTTTGATTGACTTTTAGATGACTTTTTGTGTGTGAATGGTAGAATATTGGCAACCTATGATATACTAGATATAACCTTATTGTTGAGACAAAGAAAGAAAGAAAACCAACGTAAATACAAAATAGAACAGAAAAGAAGAAGCTGTCAGGTTGGACAACCATGAAACAGAAAATAAATAATTTCTGTTTGAAGAAGTTTTAAAAGAGGTTAATTGTGAATGAGGTTACGTGAGTTGAAGAAGAAGAAGAAGAAAAATAAACCAATAAAACGGTGTTCCATAAAGTCAAAGAAAATGGCTGGAAGAAAGGAAATAAGTGGCTGGTAGTATAGCCGAAAAAAGAAGTGAGAATAGGTGACTAAAAGTCTAGCCGAAAATGTAGAAAAAGAATAGTGCGGCACAGCTGACTTTTGTAGGTATGAACACTGAATGTAAGTGACTTAGAAGTGTACTAGATGTGACTATATATATATATAGAGGAAAAAGAAGAGAAGCTAACGTGAAACTACAGAAAACAGAAAAGAAAGAAGGCTCATGCATGCAACCACCGTGAACTGGAAGGAAGGAGAAGAAAATTCACGTTTTGGGGTCAACAAACAACAGGAAAATAAATAAAAGTGAAAGAGAGGATTAGGTTAAATTGACTAAATGGCTAGGTATAGTACTAATGAAGTTAATATATATATATATATATAGATATTTTAAAGAAGTAAACTACCTAACCAAGATGAAGTTAACGTGAACTGCAGAAACAGAAAATGGAAACTGACGTGAATAGTAGAGGAAAGTGGGATAATTGACAAACTTAGAAAGTTGAAAATATACAAGGATAAAATAAATGTAATACTATGGAAAATGGAAATTTTAAGCCAAATAGGCTTAGTAAATGAAGAGGAATATTCGGCTATGACATTGGACCAAGAGAAAGGAGGAGGAAATTGGTCAATTAAAGTGGCATCATAAATATATATATATATATATATGTGTTATGGGGGAGTAAGTCACTTAGGTCATTCAAGGTCATTCGGCCATAATGTGGAATTTTAAGAAATTATAATATTCTAAGTAATGAGAATTTAATTAAGAATTAGACAAGGAGGAAATTTAATACCGAAAATTAATTATATCAAATTTTGATGTGACAGTTTATAATTCGGAGAGATAAGAAGCATAAGGGTGCAACATCAGGCGTTGCTCTACAGTGTACTGAGGTAAGGGATGTAATTTAAAGTTGTGATGGTGTCCCTTACTTTCATCGCAAATTTTAAAGAAATGCCTGAAGCATGAATTTTATTCCAAAGTTAATTTTCATGATCTTTTAATTTGTTAAATGAACTTTATAACTTCTATGTATATTTTTCTATAATATTTTAAGTATGACATGAAATAAATATGTTTTCCAAAAAGGTATCGGAGTGGTAAACCCCAGGCTAACTTAGATCCTGGCACGTCCGATCCTTAATATTTTATATAAATGGTATGATTTAAGAAGTTACATAAGTAAGTAAGTTTTGAGACTAAGGCTTTCCTATAGTTTATGTTACTGCCTGTCATGCTTGCCACCTTGTGGCATAAGTTTAGTCACGTCGTACATGTCCTCGCCCACATTGTGCATGTTTCCATCCTTTGTGGGTATGTTGGTCCTTCGTGGTGTATGTTTGCTGTACGACTCTGATCAGATCTACAGCCCATACCATGGCCATAGGTATTCCGTTCCCTCTTCGGAGGAAGAAGTATGTTCCCTCTTCGGAGGATGAAATAAGTGTCATGACCGCATACTAGCTATATGATTCTGCCTAGTCTCCATGAACTGTATGATAAGTTTTATTAATTATGATGTTAAGTTTCTAAAGTATGATGCATGTTTGAAATAAGTATGAATTTTAGATATATGCATTAAAGAATTCATACAATGATTTAAAGTATGAAATGCATTATTATGGCATTTGTTTTCTGCATATATCGATACTATGACTATTTTAAATTCATTTCTTACGGGGCTTTCCAAAAAAGCTCACCCCCTACTCTACCAGATTATTTGCAGTGATCATCTCCTTGCCTGTTGCGCATATGATGTAGACTGAGGATACGTCTCTCCTCCGACTACTTTTTGTACTTACGTAAGGTATACTCATATTTTAATACCAGACATCCTGTGTAGCACAGATATTTGTATATAAATAATACTTTTGGGATGTAATCGATATCGTATAAATGTAAGCGTTACCTGGAGAAATAAGTCAATATAATGTGAATGAAATATTTTATAAAAATACTATGATGTTTTGTGTGATGTGATACTGGCAGGAATGCAACCCAAGTAAGAAATTAAGATTAAATGTAAAAAAAAAAAGAAAATTAGCCCAAAACTTCCACGTTTCCAGGGTGTGACACCAAGTCATCAGCAGTCCTAGGGACACCGAGCAAGTGTACTCTGAGGACACTTATAGACTATGCCATAGATCTTACTATTTACTGTTACTGTTCCCTACAAGGATTATAGCATGATATATCGAGGGTGATGCCTAGTCTCCATCTACTATTTACTTTTACTGAATTGTGGATCACTGTTAACTTGTTTTACCGAATTGTGAACTACTATAACTGAACTGTGGATCACCGTTAACTGTTTTACCGAATTGTGAACTACTGTTTACTATTACTGAATTGTGAATCACTGTTAATTGTTTTACCGAACAGTGGATTTCTGTTAACCGTTTTACGAAACTGTGAATTATTATGTTACTGTTAACTGTTTTACAGAACTGTACTAAATTGTTGATGTTTACGGAATTGAAAGTGTTTTAGGGAACTTATTACTGATTATGAGATGTCTATCGAACTGTTAATGTATTGTCAAACTCAAGTGTTTACTGTACTGAACTGTTTTTACATTATTTACTGAACTGTTACCGTACCAATACTGAGCTATTTTACTGTTACTGCAAAGAATACTGTACCGAACTGTTATTGAAGTGTTTTACTGAACCGTTAATGTTTCAAAATGAATATTTTATTGTCTTTAAAACCTATATGGTTTACCAAAACCACTACTGTTTACTGAACTGTTATTATTTACCAAAAACTATTACTGTTACTAAATGGTTACAACTGAAAGTGTTACTGTGTTAAATTTTATTTCCACTATTTTTTGAACTACCATAGTACTGTTACTGAAACTATTTCTATACAGTTATTACTATTAATTAAATGGTTTACTGTACTATTTGTACTACTGTGACTGTAAGTGTTTTCAAGTGTTTAATTGAACGATTTTATTGTCATTTATTTATTGAAAAAGTTATTAAACCGTTTTATATCAAGAATTTAACAGTTACTCTCTATAGTCGCTTCTAGGTTTTCAGGACAAGACAGATATTTTAAAATACCTTCCATGCTCCATCCAGTTGCCTGGCCGACTATAATATCCTTCTGTTTATTGTGCCTAGTGAACTGTTAGGAAAATAAAGTTTTCTAGCATATAGACTTCGTTATATCAGTCTTGCATACGATTCCTTTACTGAGCACATTTCGCTCACCTCTTTATTTTCCATTCCACAGGATTGTATAAGTGATTAAGAGATAAACGATCTCGAGATATCGATTTTGTTTTGGGGTTACCAAGACTGCATTGTGTCGATTCGGGAGGTATTTGTATTTTCTTTTATACATTTAGATGTATTGTACAGTACTACTTAAATTGTAAAATAGGAACAGGGGATGTAAAGTGTAAGAAAAAATGTTAAAATTACATATTCTGAATTTCTATAAATTATTTATAGTTTACTGTTTATCACTGTTAGTGTACAAGTGTAGAGGCATTGCAGACAGGCTAACCGAAATTTATGTGTAAAAATATGTTATTTACTGTACATTTGGATTGTTACACAAATATCTTTATCTCAGCTTAACATGTAGAGGAAAATAATGGGGTGAGCTTAGGGAAACTCAATAAGCCACTACACAAGTGCAGAGATAGTAACCAACAAGATACAACGCAACTAATGCATGCGACACGTGTTTCATATAAAATCACATATCAATACTTCGTTTAAATTTCATATCACATGTAACTCAATATCACAATCTTGAAATTCTAGACTAGGACTCCAGTGATGCTGACTGGGGCTTTCAAGGTATCAAATGGGAGGATACTTTAAAGTACCTTATTTCCCTAGGTACCTGACATCACAACTACAATCATACAACCAATCAAATATGTAAATGCAATGTCTCATCACAATGCATTTATGGTAAAACCAATGTTATGCATGCAAAACGATGCAAGGTCGGTTCTATCAAACCATATAGTTCTCGTAATACAATTCTTTGTATAGTTCAATCACATGTCTGACAGCTTCATATACAATGTTCATAAGACATTTCTCGTTAGGCAAATCTAGTAATTTAACTAATAAAGTCTTAGCCTATTGTAGCTATCAGTAAATAGTTCTCGTTACCCCGGAACTAGGGTGTTACCTATGGCCATAGATCCTCATCATCTAAAATTCCAATGATAAGCTAGAATTGGAACCTATCAATGACAATGTCGGACAAGCCTCGTATTGCCCATATGAGAGTACCAACTACTTGGCATGTTTCATAGTGCTCTATTAGTCTTATTGTAACAGTCTGTTACCACTTTTTTTTCACGTATTTCTATACAACTCATTCGGTTGGGCTATCTGTGATACTTCACTTTGCAGTTTATGTTAAACAATTTTATAAAACATTGTTTATATTACATACATCCCCTATCTTAATTCATAAGCAAGTAGTATGTATACATGTCTAAATACAGAAAATAAATGATCGTACCTCATATTTCGGTCGGTCTGTCACATTGTCCGTTATATGCAGTCGTGATTCCACAATCCTCAGCTCTCACAATCATCAAAATCTGAAATGTTTAAAAAGAGGGAGTGAGCAAACCACGGCTCAGTAAGAGAGTTACATGTCACATTTGATATTTAGCTACCTATATGTTGAAAAGTTTTTTCACTTTCTTTAAAATCTTCCTAGCAGGCTCTAAGCTCACATGTAGGAAGGATACTACAGTCGGCTAGGGATCCGAATAGATTAAGGTAGGTATTTTAGAATACCTTACATGTTCCGAAACCTAGAAGCAACTGTAGAGAGTACTATAAAATTTGTTCTCAAAACGATTTAATGTTCGTTTTTCTATAGAGTAAACCACTTATTTCTCTTAATTTCAATATAATTTAGAAACACATGACTGTTCGGTAATAAAACAGTGGTTTACTTCTCTTCTCTTCAGTACAGTAAAAACACGTGACAGTACAGTGGTTTGTAAATATCCCATAATTGGATACACACTTTTACAATTATTTCTATCTTAGAAATAATTTTCATGTTATTATTTTAGATAAACATTTATTTCTCTTTAGTTCAGTAACCGTATCTTACAGTTTCAGTAAAACAGTAATCAGTATAATACCCTTCGGTAAAACAGTATCTTGGTATGGTTCAGTGAATAAACAGTAAATAGTCGCTACCAATTCAGAAATCAGTATACGGTAGCTTTCAGTTCAGTAAAACAGTAATCGGTGGCTACCATTTTAGTAAATAGTACATTTCAGTAAACAGTACAGTTCAGTAAGACAGTGTTTTGGTACGATTTTGTTCAGTAAACAGTACAGTAGTTCAGTACAGTAAACAAGATTCTATAAATCCTTTCAGTAAACAGTAATTAGTGAGACTAGGCATCACCCTACAATCAATCATGCTATCTTCGTCCACTAGGGACACAGTAATAGTAATGAGATCTATGGCCATGATCTATGATATGTCCTCGATGTACACTTGCTAGGTGACAATCCGGGACGCTGAATGACTAGTTGGTCAATCAGCCACGTGACAGTAACAGTATGGTATGATGCACGAAGCTCGGGGCCTAAGTCTCAAAACAGTGTAAAAACCGTACCATAGCCTTTATGGATTTTAAACACCGTAAATTGAAATATTTAACAAATATCCATAAGGCTCACATGTAATATAATCACCTTTATGAAATAAATAATGTAAATAGCATTTCTCAAAATATTTCATAAAGGTATCATTCATATTTTTCATACGGTGAAAACAGTTTGTAAAATCATTACTGTAAAATATAAAAGGGCAAAACTATCCTTTTTCCATCGTAAAACATGTACGCACGCTGTTCCGTGCATTCTATCGAAAACATGGTTTTCAAAATCATAGGAATTCAATTCAAATATTTTCATAATTTATGGAAAAATAAAATATTTATTTTCCAATTTCAATAATTCCGTCACCATGTTTCCTTCTAAAAACACGTGTAGAGACCTCTAGTCTCGAAATCATAATTTTTCATCATTTCTTAACCTTTATGGAATTTATTTAATTACTTATTTTCATAATTAATACCATAAAGGTCTTATATGAAATCAAGTGAATATTTAAGAAATATATTTAAAATATTCACTTCGGTCTTTTTTGTTTTCCGTCTCATTTTACGTGAAATCATGCACTTCGAGAGGATTTTCGATGATTTTATTTCCACACTTCTCGAAAACATGAATATTTTAAATCTAAACTTTCGTATATTCATGTTTTATGAAAAATACTCGATTTCTCGATTTTCGTGTATGAAAATCGCTTCACGTGAAATCAAATCATTTATTATGATTTTCGGTGATTTTCGGTAATTTAAGTAATTTTTCGATAATTTTTAGGCAGTATAACGGTTGCCGATTGGCCAGCCTACAGCACGAAAAATACAGTTTAAAATCTCAACGGGCAAATCACCACAATTTTCAACCAATCATTATCGATAGCATTTATAAAAATTAAATGCATAATTTAAAACATGTGACCTAATATCCTTACAGGCGGCACATGTCTCTCTTACCTGTCTAGGGTCGGCGACTGCTTCTCAAAGGTCACGCCCGTGTTCACCTCTCCCGATTCCATCGTCTCATTCACCGAGAACGATTTTGTAAACCAAATTCTAAATTTTAGAATTTTTCTCAATTTATTTAAATAAAGAAATTATTTAAATAATTTTTATCAACACTTTCCGGGATTTCTTACCGATTCCCGTAATTTTCGAGGTTCCAAATTCTCGGGAATTTTCAAATTCCTAGAATTCCTTTTCTCTTCTTCTTTCTTCTTTTTCTTCTTTCTTTCTTTTTCTCTTTTTCTTTTCTTTTTCTTTCTTTCTTTTCTTTTATTTTCTTTTATTTTCTTTTCTTTTTCCTTTTCTTTCTTTTTTGGCCAGATCGGTCAGCCTTCCTTCACGGCTGGTTCTCCTCCGACGGTCAGTTCTTCGGCGATTCGGTGGCTCCACAGTTGGCTGACGCCACGGTGAACTTACTGGTGGCCTCCGTTCAGCCTGGTTCGGCGGCACGACGGCAGATTTGGCAGCGGAAGGTTTGGTTTCTCTCTTCCTCTGTTCGTCCTTCCTCAGCCACCATTGGCCTCACCGGTGGCTTCCTTCTTCTTCCCCTCACCTCCGCCGAGGTTGGGGTGGCGATGGTGGTGCCTGGACCGGCCGGTACCACCGTTTTCTCTTCTCTTTTCTTTTCTCTTTCGATTTCACCGGTTTTGCCTCTATTTCTTTCCTTTCTTCCGCCGCCGACAGCTTCCCTCCTTTCCTTTTCGGCCAACGACGGCATCTCTACCGCCGACGGTGGTCGGCCTCTTCGGGGAAGATTGGGTTCTTTCCCGATTCTTCCTTCTGTTTTCTTTTTGTTTTGTTTTATTTTATTTTTATTATATATTATATTTATAATTTACTTTATAAATATAATATTAATATTATATTATAAAGTACATATTATATAATATAATATAATATATATATTATATATATTATATTACAACATATATATATAATTTAAATTAACTGCAATATACATTTTATATGTATATATATTTGTATTTCAATTGTGTGTGTGTGTGTGTGTGTGTGTGTATATCTTTACACAAAATTTTAAAATACTAATTTGTATTTCCTTTGTATACATATTCATATATGTATACATACAAAATAACATTATACATATGTATTATTTACATTATAAATAGTACATATATCTATATATATCTATATATACCAAAGTATACTAATATATACTATATACTATACAGTATTTAAATACATATGTATTTGTATAAAAATACATTTATATAATATATAATTATATAAATATATTTCATTTTCATCTCTCATTTTTTTATTTAATTTGGATTTTAATTTATCCAAATTAAATTTTCTCCTTCATTATTTCATAAATTCACATCTTATTCTTATTCCAAATTTAATCTTCCTTTACTCGAATTTCTCAATTTGTCACTTCCACAATTCTCGAAATTTTCACAATATTCCGATCTTACAATTATACTTATTTATTTGCTTTAATATTAATTTCCAATAATTGAAAAATTTGCGGTTATCACACTTATAGTAAAATGGGATGCCACAAAAATCTGTAAACTAGAAATCATCTCATGTTTTGAAGTCTCATATCAGCAGGATGTACAACCAATGCATGCTCAATCCAGAAAACTCCATGAATATGCCATAAGGTCATATCATTCATATACTTCAAAACATGATGCACATGAGATGTAAAAGCTTTTATATGTTTAGTATAAATCTCATGTAAGCTTAAATCTCATAAAAACATTGTATGCATAAAGATGCAATAGCATGATGCAAACATAGAGGCCTATATCTAACTTTTCACAAATTTTCAAAATTTTTGCAATAAGACATGGTTAGGATATGTCATTTCCAGCCTACAGGAAAAATAATTTATATCCCTAATGGCTACACATCTTAATATTCAACTCACAATCAATTCATTTGCTTCATAAACCTTACATTTATTCTATACAGCATACTTGTAGCTTGCGTAGGAAACTTACCTTGTAAGCTACTACTCATAGCTTGCATAGTAAACTTACCAAAAGCAAGGATTAAGCTCGCTCGTTCAAGCTTGGAAATTCGAGTACTGTACACCATCAAACTACATTGTTAACACTACCAGCACATATAGACCATGTCATTTACCACCTTACACTTACACCTAGTCATTTAACACTACTACTCATTATTCTTTCTTAGCTGCACCTTAGCTGTAATATGACAAAAGTCACAATTGGATCATTCCAACTACACCATTCACATTAGTATTTATCTATTTCACCTTAAATGTGAATTTACTACATTGCCCTTCCTTAGGCCGAAAGCATATCTTTCTATATACAAGTTCAAATTTCACTTTAAAGCTTCCATTACAATTAACTCATATTCATTAACAGAATTACACCATCAAGGACAAAATCACCTTGTGTCAAAACACTTTCCTAATGGAAAACCATTTGCTTGAGTTCAAAACACTACTTTAGGAAAAGTTTTGCACCATTTTAACACTAGAAATAGGCTAAGAAATGCAACATATATCAATTTTAGAAAGAACAGTAAATTTTAGCTCACTTACCCTATGTAGCTGAAATTTCCAGAGCAGATTTTCCCTATCAAACATGGTCTGTTTGGGTTGATTTTTGGATATGTCATAGAAAAGAGGTAGGACTTCAATAGTCCTTCTTGGTCGTTTTAAGAAAAGGTTGTTTTTGCTTGACAAGGTGGTTCTCTCACTCATGCATAAAACAGGGCTGTTTGATAGGTATAGCTTCTAGCAAACTTTCCACACATCAAATGAACTCTGTTTGGGCTGAATTTTTATATGTTTTAGAGGGAAGATAGGCTATAATAGGTCCTTGACCAAGCTAACAGAGGTTGTTTGGTTAGTGTTTTTTCTCCCAATCTCCTCTTCTCACTAACACTTTAGGCAGTAAAAAAATGGGTTTTGGTGTTGTACGGGAAGAAGGCCAACTGCTTTAGATTTCTTAAAGCATTTAACATGTATTTAATTGTTTAATTAATAAAATATTCAGATTTGGGTGCAAAAGACCATAATACCCTCAATAATAATCATATTTACTATGTCGTGAACTACATTTGCACTTCTTCCATAAATCCATTTTTCCACCAATATCCAAACATGGCCTTAACACTTTTCTGTATTCATCATTACATAATTAAATATCTAATAATATTTTATAATTATTTTATTTAATAACTATCCATATAATTTTCATGATTTTTTCACTAATTACTCGTTGTTTTACACACTACTTCTGCGTAGTACCGCTTTAAATAATCTACTGAATAGTCCAACATAATAAATTATTTAATTCATATCATTCATATACTTATAAAATTGTGATATGCAACCCTCTCATTTATCTTTAGCCTTCGCAGTGGGCAACACAAAGTTTTTGAACTCCATGCTAGCAAATTTAGAGTTTAAATTGTCAGAGGAATTTAAGATTCCATTCCAATTACTAGATAAATAATTCATAAAAACTAGTTTTTTATTTTTGTTTTATTCTGTTTGAATATGTTTGAACAAATATTATTATCTTAAAAGATTAGTTTATGAAAATATTTTTTTGTTAATTCAATCAATTCATGTTATTGTTGCATTTATATTTGATTTGTTTCTAGTAAAACTTCTAAGGTATTTAAAATGGAAATCACCTTAGAATAATAGATTTTGCATTATAAAATCAATTAGTGATAATTCAACACATTGAATTGGAAGATAATTGTGAAACTTAGTGAACTTTTGATTCCATAATATGTGAATAATTATCATTAATTTAATGTCAAAATTATAGCAAAATGGATGTGTGTGATGCTAGGCATTATTTAAGTACATATATATCTTACTGTAGAATATCCTTTAAAATGGCTTTTGCTTCTAAGACCATTGTTGCTGAGTTAAACAAAGGTGAGAAATGGAATGGGGATAGTTATAAAATCTAGAGTATGAAAATTTGATATGTGTTAGAAGAACAATAGGTCTTGAAGTTTTGAATAATGCCTGGAAGAGCCAAAGGCAAGAAATGCTGCCTAACATAAATGGACTGAAAGGCTTATGAAACTTGGAAAAAGAAAAACTCCACGACTTGCATTACGTTGCTAAGTAGCATGGAGAATGATAATGCCAAAGAGATGTGGACGACCTTAAAGGCAAAGTTTGTTGGCACTTCAGTCACTAAACTTAGATAGCTTACAATCGAATTTGACACATATAAAAAACTAGACCTTGCAATCCTAGACATGACATAGTGACACGATGAAATGATACAAATAAAAGACACAAGCGTGATACGAGTTAAAAGTTAATAAAAATTGTATGTTGTTAGCTTTAAATTGATTCATATGTTTTGAAATGACAAAAACTTAAACTATGATTTATTTTGTAAATTTGCTTAACATGACACCAACCATATCACAAACTATTTAATCAATAGAAGACCTTGATTTAATTAATTTATCCTTATTGGTCTTAATTGATTTTTTGAAAAATCAAACTTAGTAATTTTCTCAAGGATCTATTGAAAATATTTTTGAAAATTATTTAGTATATTTTTTTTTGGGTTCAATTCTATGCTTAGCAGATTTAAATGGAATTGACAAGTGACTTTGGGATTAATAAAATTATAAGAATTAATCATTTTCCAAGTAAAAAGGCCCAAAAATCTATCGTTGGAAGCAATGGATTGACCCTCTTTAGACAGAATGTTAAAGGAATCAATTTCCCCTCTAAGAGATCGATATCCCTTGTGTTTTGGCTTGAAAATCTTTGCAGGATTCAAAGAGAGGATCTATCCCTTGTGCGCAGAAAGCCTCCAACGGTTTTATTTTGTGGGTTTCAATGGGAAAAATGCATTAAATGCTTTACCAACCTTCTCCAACACAAATGGGCATATAAATACTTGCATTAAAGACATTGAAACTAAGAGAAACATTTAAGAATCATCTTGAAGGTTGAAATCAATACTTTTGTACTCAAATTTTAAATTCCTTTATCACTTTCATTGTGCTCTTCATTGTTGTAAACACCTACCTTATGAGTTTATTGGTTTACATAAACACATTCATCCCAGCTCAATTCTGTAATCAAGGGAAGTGTAATCCTTGCAAAGCAATCTTGTGAGAGTTTGGGTAGCCATTAGTAAGTGGGATTAGTGGTTTCTTCCTTAGCTATCAAAACGAAGTGTAAGAGGTCTCACCAACCTAAGTAGTGGTGTGTAAGTGATTCACAAGTTAGTGGAATCAACAACCTTGCCAAGAGGCTTAAGGAGAGAGGATGTATGCACGAGATTGGCTAAACCTCTATAAATTTTGTGTTTGGTTTTCTTATCCATATACTCTTTACCTTTTGCTATTCAATTTGATATATATATATATATTATAAAATTGTGTGAAATTGCGCAAATTGTTTAGAAAACTCTTAAGTTAGCATTTTTAGTAGAAATAGATTCACCCCTCTCTCGGTTGGAGATGACATATACAACTATGGCAAATGATGCATACTGAATGCACAAATTTAATACTCTATCAACTAACTTGTAGACAAGGTAAATAAAGGTCGATCTCATAGAGATTGATGCAAATTGAATTATTTATGTAATTAAGTTCTTAATACTAGTAATTAAAAAGACGTTCCTAATCTAATATAAGAAAACAGTAGCAATCGTAAATTACGATTCAATATATATAAAGAGAAAGCTTCGGTTATTATAAATCTATCCACTCTTGGAATTAACTATTGATCATCAACTTTGGATTATTAATTTTATCTTTGAATATTCAATCTTAGTATAACAACAAGCTCTGTTATACTAATCTTTCCTTACTTAGTAGTTAATTGAAAAAAAGTTCTTCAATTAATTTCTAATTGTTAAACTACCCAAGCTTTCTAGATATAATTTGTAGTAGCCTTAAGAATTAGAAAGATAGATTGAAACTAAATAACGAACTCACAAGCTCGGTCTATTTAACTTAGTCTTTGATTCTTTCCTAAAAATTGAATGAAACCTTGACCATAGTCTTCAATTCTTATTTAAAACTGATTTGTTAGAATTATCAAGTAATTACGAACTTGAGTTCTAATATAGCATTAGATTATTAAGCTTAATTAAATAGCAGGCCTCCTATCAATTAAACTACCAATCATGTTAATATTTTCAAGAGTATTTTAGATATTCAATATGTCAAATCAGTATATTATAGCTTACACAAATCTCACAACATTCATCTAAGAGTTTTAAGAATCACTTTTAACTAAAAAAGAAAGAATTTAGCAAGACATATTGAAAAATTGATAACTTTGTATAAAATTAAGCAAGGAATGCGTTGACTATTAAAATCATACAATACACATTTTTTCCAACCCTTAGAGAAGCTACTTATAATCCTAAAATAACAAGAATTATCTTAAATGAAACTCTTATTTTTAATTACAAGAATTTCTCTTCTAGTAGAATTTTTGCCTTTAAACCGAATTCTTCTTTATCTCTATTCTTGTCACCACTTCTTTGAGTCTTCCTGTCAAAATTTGCCTCTTTCTTGGACTCCCATTCTTATATATTATCTCAGCTAATTTCCCTCCAAATTAATTACACAAGTGGTCCTTATATAGCCTTCTAGAAATCCCCATCCCATTTGGATTACTATTTTAGAATATAAGTTGACTTTCTAAAGACGTTTGACAAACCAAATCAACTTGGATTCATGTGATTTTAGACATTCTGGAAAGCTCAAGACGTCCTCTTCAACTTTCATGAAGATTTCATCTTCATCCAAGAACTTTAAGACAATGAAATTACCATATTACCCTAACTAGTCAAAAAATCACAAATCTGCCATTTTAGCTCAAATTACTCCAAAAGCTTAATTTTGGTACCTAAAACATAATACACATTTGCAAGCTCATTTAGGTAGAAAATATACTTAAAAGAATAATTATAAACTACGAAATAACGCATTATTGCTTCTTATCTATAACGATCCAAATTCTGAAAAAGTGAGCTAATTTTTTTTCTATTTTCCTTATTTATTTTTCTTAAATGATTTGTTATATCGTGTAATAGACTTATCGTATCAAGAGGATTATTAGTCAACATGATTTTGAATTATATGTATAAGGTCCCACAATATCTTACCTTGTGATATAGTTTTACTATTCATAATCGATTAGGGTGCCATTATAATTTCATTTACATCACATATCATTCATCTATTCCATTTTCATAACTCATATTTCATATAACTTACCAACATATATATCATAATATCAGCATTTAGAATATTTAGTAAGTTTGCTTTGTTTATCTCTTAAAGTAAGTAATTAGTTTATACATGCACATGTTCTTTACTTACATCCAAACCTACATTACTATGTACATTTTTACTATAGGATAACTGTCTAGAAATATAAACAGTACATACGAAGAGGTTATACCTCTCAGAAAGGAAGTTAGTGACATGTCAAAAGTGGGGGTCCACTGTAGATCTAGCGAAACTGTTCAATCTCGCCCAGAAAAACTGAAATGGATAAACAGAGGTGGGTGAGCTAAAGCCTAATAATAACACATATAACTCAGAATTAGGCTCACATCATATTCCCCAATTATTTCTGTATCAGTTTAATCTGAATATTAAACATCTTTTCATTCTATAATCTACAAATGCTAATCATATCCATGATCATTCACAACTATATCTAAATAACTTCATGTGACAGGCTAGGTTTACGAAGTATTAAAATGAAGGATACTTTGAAGTATTTCATATCCTGGGTTCGAACACTGTGTACTACTCAAACCATCAAAATACCAAATATCCTCACACTTATATGCATATGCCATGGACAACCGTGAATGCATAAAAATCATAGTTTAAATTCCATATATAAAAATCGAAGTATAAGATTGTTGGCTCAATTATCTAATTGAGAGGGGGTGTATCAGTTTTTCTCTAACCTTAGGTTCGTTTTTCATTCTCTAAATTCTCTACACTATTTTATCCTACCTTAGCATGCAATTCTACTTCAATACAATAGCACAATTTGAATTGCAATAAAGTAAGGAGTTTTGGGATAGAGCATTGTACATAATGATTTATAGAGGTTCGACAACCTTGCCTATGTCCTCTACCTTGAGACACTTCCAAGGGTTTTTCCCAAATTCACTAACTTGAATTTGTTACACTCTTTTTTGTAGGATCAAAAGTAATCTTCAATACTCTTTTTTCTGGGCTTAAGGAGGAAGCTTTACAACCATTACTTTTTATGTGAGAACTCATTATTTTGTACTGTACATGTACGTATATGTAATTATTAATTAATAAATAAATTATTTTGTATATTTTTGTAAATTTCAAGTGAATACTGATGTGGGCCCCACTTGAATTTAAGGCCCAGATGTGGAAATGACAGATGAAATAATGTAGGGGAGGTGTACTAATAATATTATGGAAATTTGGAGGTCAAAATACCTTGTTGATATTATTTTGTGAAGTATGGTAAACAAATTGAAAATGATAGTTACGTCCCGAGGGTATTTTCGTAAATTTCTCCCAAACCAAAATTAAATTGGGATGAAGTAAAAATATCATGAGATTCTACATGAAAAGTAGTTTAACACAGTGTCAATAGATTTTGCCAAAACAGTGATAAAAATCAAAAAATTTCGCTAGCGGGTTGTGGGGGTAAAATCATAATTTCTCACTATCCGTACATCGCGCATTGACGAAACCACTTCCAATCATAAAAGTAGATTTAATATGATCATTGGGTACTGGAATCCAAAAATTTGGAGTACGATTACGATTGCGGGAACTTAAGGGCAAAATTGTTTGAAATTTTCATAACAAGGGGCATTTTGATAATTTAGCCCATTTCAAGAATTTTCTTCATATTTCCTTCAGCAGCTAAGATGCACTATTCATTGTCATCTTCATTTGCCTCCCACGCCACTTGGGAAGAAAAATAAGAAAAGAAAATAAAACTTCAAAATCTCACTATACACTTAGAATTTCAACAAACTTCTTTCACCAATATTAATCCTCTTACTCTCCTCTACACACCCATACCCATAGATAATAGTATAAGCCACTATACTAGGAGAAAGAAAGCTCCCAAGTTTCAGCCAAGCAAGGTACTTCACCATCCATTATGCTTTCTTCCATTCTAATGATGTAGATTTATTCTTTAAAGTTTGTTAAACATGTTTGCATCATCAGATTCATTTAAATGTTGAAAAATAAAATTTTTCCATGGGAGGAGTGTTCGGCCAACATGGGAGCATAGGGAATTTATGTGGTTTCATGCATGAAAAGGGTGCCAAAATGAAGATTAAGCTTAGTAGAATAAGACTACAACATTAGATTGTTGGAAAACCAGCAAAAATGGTTAAGGGAGGTTTAGGCTAAGGTAAAGGGAACCTTGAATCATGGCTGATTTTGATGCATTAAGGGTAGATTTAAACTGTAGGAATTACAAGGAATCTGCTGGTATGCTCGGATTTAAAATCCGACACAAAACGAAGAAGTTATGTTACTGGTAGAAATTATACTGCGAAAATATTTGCAATATCCAATGTGGCTGCATTATGATAGGAATAGTAGCTAAAAAAAGTATTAATTGAGCTAATAATTTTGATGGAATTATCTGCAGCCTAGGAGTTACGCTTTTTGAGTGGTGCTATCGGGAAGCTCGAGTTCACTAGACAGGTAAAGGATGCGTATGTTGTTTGTAGAGATATCCGAATGCATGGTTTTCATGCCAATAATTTTATAAAATTATTTTGAAAGTGAATTTCCTAAAAAACTATGAAATTGTGGTTGTTTAGCTGGTTGAACTGTGTTTACCTTTGTAGGAAGGCTAAGCTATCTGTAGCCGTTATACTGCTGAAAATTTATTAAAAAATTTTTTAAAAATATCAGGAAATATTTTAATGCATTGTGAAGTGTTTTCCTAGCATATAGTGAGATATTGGTATTTCTTATAAATTATGAATTTACCAAAAAATATTGTTTAAATATTCGTATTTTCGAATTTATTCAAAGTTAAAATGTTGGAAATTTCCCTCAAGTGTTTTACAGTGAAATATGTGGCTTATAAAGTGAAGTGTTAAATAGTGAATATTTTATAAATTATTTCAGCCTAATATTCATTATTTTATTATGATTTTCCTTTATAGACTGACTGAAGTTTTATATGACTAAATGATTTCCATCAAGGTGATATCACTGTGTAAACACAGTTTTGAGACTGTTAAGCCCCATATCATGCTCACGTGTTCATGTGTTACTGTTACGGTGTGAAGCTACTGACCACATCCTATCTTCAGCATCACAGTTGACACCTGATTAGTGTAGGACGGAGGGCATTTATAGACTATGGCCACAGATCTCACATGTTTACTGTTATTGTTTCCTACGGAGATTGTAGCATGATATCATTAGGGTGTTGCCTAGTCTCTACTGTTATTACTGGTTACTGTGATATTTTACGAAACTATATAATTACCAAAACTGTTTACTGAAGTGCTCTTATCACTGAACTGTTATCGTACTGAATTATATATCATACTGTTACTATGGTTCAGCTACTTGTGAAAGTGATGATTTTAATTGTGAAAGTTAAATTACTTTCTAAAATAGTGATTATGTGATTTAAATGATTTATTTATTAATTTATGAGAAATATCTATCTATAGTGATTTGTGGAATAAATTTTATATCAACGTAAATTTCTACTCTCTATAATCACTTCTAGGTTCCGGGACAAGATAGATATTTCAAAATTCCTTCCTTACTTCATCCGAATCCTTAGCCAACTATAGTATCCTTCCTTTTAGTGTGCTTAGCATATCGATAGGAAAATTAAAGGATTTTATTACATATAGTTTTCGCGATATCAAAATTGCATACAAATCCTTTACTAAGCCGTTGTTTACTCACCCTTTCATTTTCATCTCTTTAGAGTATTTCTAGTGACTGTGTGATATATCATCCGAGGATTGTTGGCTGCATTTCGAGTACCCCGAGGCAGCTACTATAGATCTTAGAGTTATAATCGCTTTTCTTTTATATGTTCAGACTTTCTTTTACAGTATTACAGTGTTGTAATTATAATAGGGGATGTATCTATTTGATATAAATACTATTATTTAAATATTTATTTATGGAAGTTAAATTAATTTACAGTAAATTACTGTACACTGTTATCAAAAATGAGAAATAAAGGCATCATAGACAGCCCAACCAATACTGTGTGTATGGAAAAGTGTGAAAAAAGTGTAACATACTGTATATTCAGGATGTGACAGTAATTTATTGGTATCAGAGCTAGGTTGGCCTGATGTTTGTCAGTGTCTTTATGATAAAGTGAAGTGAACGTCCCCTGTAGTACTGTATAGTCTGGATATATAAATAGGTAACTAACTGAAAATCGATAAATCGTTGTGATGCAAATATGAGTGGAAGACGGGTGACTTGAGTGAATAGGGGTCGAGGCAGAGGTCAGGCGGAGCAAATTCCGGAGCCCCACATGCCTGAGCCTATACCAGAGCCCGTCCTAGGTCCGACTTACCTCCGTAGCCTGAGAGCCCTAACACTCGGATGAAGCTTATATTGGGGGACTTTATCGCCATGTATCACGTGAATAGAGCTACTGATTGAGCAGAGAGGGAGCGAGCAGCTCCAGCAGCTCCATTAGTGGCACTACCTCCTACACAGCTTGCTCTCGAGCCTCAGCCTGCAACGCAACCCGTGTAGCAGGCACAGGCCATACCACCACCGCCACCAGTACAGCTGCCTAGAGATGTTGAGTCCTATTGTGACGTAGCTGTAGTGTGACAATTTACTAAGCTTAATCTGCATAAGTTTAAGGGTGATAAAGATCCACTAGTGGCAGAGCATTGTGTTACAACTGTTGAGAAGCTATTCTGGTATATGAGATGCTCGGATACGGAGTGAGTAGAACTAGCAGTGTTCCAGATGACAGATGATGCGGAGCACTGGTGGAAGTCTGCACAGACGATATTATTCGCCCAGCATCCAGTGATTACCTTGGAGATTTTTGTGGATGCCTTTTGCTACCAATATATCCCCGACATCGCACAGAAGAAGCTGCAGCAAGAGTTTATTGAGTTAGTACAGGGGAGTATGTCGGTGGATCAGTATGAGTTGAGATTCACTAAACTCAGTAGATTTGATCCACTGACACGAGTTGACGAACGACATAAGATTGATAGATTTAAGGCTGGGTTGAGACCGTCAATCAGATCTAAGTTTGCTCTATTTGATATTCGCACATATGATGAGGTAGTCAGGCATGCTCAGCTTTGTGAGCAGGACTTTGAGTAGTTCCATTTGAGTCTGTTTCTAAGAGTAAGGTGAAGGGAAAGGGAAAGGCGAAGAGGGGCACAGATGATAGATTAGGTAGAGAGCAGCCTAAGAGGGCTAAACCATCAGGCGTCCAGATTTTAGAAGGGCAATCTACGAGATTAGTTGCTATTGCCCCTACTACGGGTCCCACATCTACACTGAGGAGTACCGAGACTGGATGTACTCGCTGTGGACAAGCACACGGTACACGACCCTGCCATATGTTGACGAGGACTTATTTCAGATGTGGGCAGACAGGACATATAGTGAGAGACTGTTCGATGATGTGAGAGTTAGCTGCGTCTACCACATTAGCCCCAGTTTTTCTTGCTCCGACACCAGCACCAACGGCTCCGACAAAATCGGAGAGAGCGACACCCTCACAGCCAAGTCGGGTGACAGCAGCGGAGAAGGGTAAGAAGCCCGTGACTCAGGGACGGGTGTACGCACTAGATCAGGAGACTGCTGATGCCTCCATAGATGTCATTAAAGTTAAATTTTAGATTTTCGATATACCCTTACTTGCATTATTTGACCCTGGTTCTACTCATTCATTTATATCTCCTACTTGTGCTAATAGAGTTCCAATAAAGCCAAAGCCTCAAGGGTACACATTACAAGTGAATACTCCGTTTAAAGAGTCATAAATTACCGATGTAGTGTATAGAAACTGTAAAGTAACTGTAGGAGAGAAGGAAACGACAACTAACCTAATTTTATTAACCATGTACGAGTTTGATGTAATATTAGGACTGGGTTGGTTAGCTACAAATTTTGTAACCCTAGACTGTTACACTAAGTTTGTAACCTTCTCCTAAGCAAAACATCATACTGCAAAACTTTTCGATAAGTTATAATAAAAGTGAGATGTTTACTAAATTGTGTGAATATGTGTGTGATGTACTGAAGGTTTCATAGCGTATGTGGAGGACGTGGAACAAAAACGTCCCGAGCTGCACGAGATTCCTGTGGTTAGAGATTTTTCGGACGTATTTTCGAAGGATTTACTAGGGTTATCGCAAGATCGAGAGATCGAGTTTACTATTAACTTGGTACTCGGCACGAAGCCCATTTCTAAGCCCCCGTATCGGATGGCACAATCAGAGTTGGAGGAGCTTAAGAAGCAGCTCTAGGAGCTATTGGATAAAGGATTAATACATCCTAGTGTGTCTCCATGGGGTGCATCGGTTTTATTTGTCCGAAAGAAGGATGGCAGCATACGGTTATGTATTGATTACTGGATGTTGAATACGGCGACCATCAAGAATAAGTATCCCCTACCCAGGATCGTAGATCTATTTGATCAGCTGAGGGGTACCCAAGTGTTTTCGAAGATAGATCTCCGATTGGGTTATCATCAGCTTAAGATTAGGGATTCAGATGTTCCCAAGGCATCATTCCAAACTTGATGCGACACTACGAGTTTCTGGTGATGCCGTTTTGGTTAACTAACACCCCTGAAGCATTTATGGGCTTGATGAATGAAGTGTTTAAGCCCTGTCTTGATCAGTTCGTGAATGTATTCATAGACGACATTTTGGTGTATTCTAAGTCTCTAAAGGAGCACGAGCAACATCTCCGTATAGTCCTACAAACCCTCAGAGATCGGAAGTTATATGCCAAATTTAGTAAGTGTGACTTCTGGCTAGATCATTTTACATTTCTGGGACACATAGTGTCAAAGGACGGGGTGTCCGTAGATCCGTCCAAGATAGAGGCCATAGTATAGTGGGAGAGGCCTAAGACAGTGATGAAGATGCAGAGTTTTCTTGGTCTAGTCGGATATTATCGCCAGTTTGTTGAGGGATTCTCTAGATTGGCTGCTCCACTAACTCGACTCACACGTAAGGATGTTAAATTCGAGTGGACAGGCATGTATGAGCGCAGCTTCCAAGAGTTAAAGTGGAGACTTACTACAACACCAACACTTGCCCTTTCCAGTGGATTTGGTGGATTCTCGGTGTATACAGATGCTTTCGCACAGGGATTAGGGTGTGTATTAATGCAACATGGTCGGGTGATTGCATATGGTTCCAGGCAGCTTAAGGAGCATGAGAAGAACTACTCGACTCATTAGAGCTAGTCGCTATGGTGTTTGCACTGAAGATATGGCGGCATTACCTTTATGGTGAGACTTTCCAGATTTACATAGACCACAAGAGTCTGAAGTATCTATTCTCGCAGCGTGAGCTTAACATGAGACAGTGGAGATGGATGGAGTTGTTAAAAGACTATGACTGGGAGATAGTGTACCACCCGGGGAAAGCAAACCTGGTGGCAGATGCTCTGAGCCGAAAGCACGTAGTTATGGTGTCAGATATGATGGTTAGGGAGCATGAGTTATTGGAGCAGTTCTCAAACCTTAGTCTTAATGTGGTTTCCTCTGAGAGTTATGGATTTACGGCTAGTTTTAGAATCGAGCCGGATTTGATAGGACAGATTAGGGATGCTCAGATGACAAATGCTTACTATATAGAGGTTGCCATTCAGATATAAGTGGGAGTGCAGTATGATTTTGAGATTGGCACCGACAGGATTCTGAGGTTCAAAAGCAGGATCTGTGTTCCCAATAATCGACAGTTCAGAGATTTGATTTTGGCAGAGGCCCATACCTCTAGGTACACTCTGCATCCAGGCAGTACTAAGATGTACTAGAACCTGTAGAGGGTATATTAGTGGTCAAAGATGAAGAAAGATATCACGGAGTTGGTGGCTAGATGTCTCACTTGCCAACAGTTTAAGATTGAGCATCAAAGCCTGCGGGTTTATTACAGCCTCTATCGATTCCTACGTGGAAATGGGAGCACATCACAATGGACTTCATCATGGGTTTACCAAGGACCCGGAGGAACCACGATGCTATATGGGTGATAGTGGATAGATTGACGAAGTTCACCTACTTCTTGGCTATCAGATCTATAGATCTTCTTAGTGCCCTCGTCGATCTATATGTACTGGAGATAGTGATGCTACACTGAGTTCCAGTGAGCATTACATCGGATAGAGTTTCTCGGTTCACATCTCATTTTGGGAAAGATTTCAAGAGGCCATAGGAGCCCAACTGAATTTCAGCATCGCCTTTCATCCGTAGACTAATGGGCAGTCCGAGCGAGTGATATAGACACTCGAAGATATGTTAAGGGCATGTGCGTTAGATTTTAAAGGCTCTTGGGACAACCACTTGCCGTTAGCTGAGTTTGCATATAATAATAGCTACCAGACTACTATCGGCATGGCACCTTACAAGGCATTATATGGCAGACTATGTAGATAACCGATTGCATGGGAAGAAGTGGGAGATCGAAAATTATTAACTCCCGAATTGGTAAAGCGAGCTTCACAGGATGTACAGCTAATATGTGAGAGCCTTTTGACGGCAAAAAGTCGGCAGAAGAGTTACGTAGATACGAGGCGCCGACCACTTGAGTTCTCACCAGGTGATTTTGTATTTTTGAAAGTTTCCCCATCTAAAGGTATAACGAGATTTGGTAGGAAAGGGAAGTTAAGTCCTCAATACATCGGATCATTCGAGATCTTAGATCGCGTAGGAGGCGTGGCGTACGGATTAGCACTACCACTTGAGTTATCAGGTATGCATAATGTATTCCATGTCTAGATGCTCAGAAAGTACCATCCAGATCCGTCTCACGTAATTCGATACGAGCCACTAGAGATACGGGAAGATATGAGTTACGTGGAGCGACCTGTCCGGATCCGAGATAGGAAGGACAAGGTGTTGCGATCTAAGACGATACCATTAGTGAAAGTGCTCTGGCAGTACCATTTTGAGGAAGAGGCGACATGGGAATTGGAGAGTTTTATGCGGGAAAAGTACCCAGAGTTGTTCTAGTGAGTGGTTCGAGCGAAATTTGGAGGATTGATTTTCCTAAAGGTGGGGAGGAAATGTGAGAACACATTATTTTGTACTGTACATGTACGAATATGTAATTATTAATTAATAAATAAATTATTTTGTATATTTTTGTAAATTTCAAGTGAATAGTGATGTGGGCCCCACTTGAATTTAAGGCCCAGATATGGAAATGACAGATGAAATATTGTAGGGGAGGTGTAATAATGATATTATGGAAATTTGAAGGTCAAAATACCTTGTTGGCATTATTTTGTGAAGTATGGTAAACAAATTTGAAAATGACGGTTACATCCCGAGGGTATTTTCGTAAATTTCACCTAAACCAAAATTAAATTGGGACGAAGTAAAAATATCATGATATTCTACATGAAAAGTAGTTTAACAAAGTGTCAATAGATTTCGCAAAATAGTGATAAAAATAAAAAAATTTTGTTGGCAGGTCGCGGGGCTAAAATCGTAATTTCTTACTATTCGTGCATTGTGTATCGACGAAACCACTTCCAATCATCAAAGTACATTTAATATGATCATTGGGTACTAGAATCCAAAAATTTGGAGTACGATTACATCGTTTTATGACTGCGAGAACTTAAGGGCAAAATTATCCGAAATTTTCATAATTAGAGGCATTTTGGTAATTTTGCCCATTTCCAGAATTTTCTTCATATTTCCTTCAACAGCTGAGATGCACTATTCATTGTCTTCTTCATTTGCCTCCCACGCCACTTGAGAAGAAAAATAAGGAAAGAAAAAAAAAACTTCAAAATCTCACTAAACACTTAGAATTTCAACAAACTTCTTTCACCAAAATTAAACCTCCCACTCTCCTCTACACACCCATGCCCATAGATAATAGTATAAGCCACTATACAAGGCGAAAGAAAGCTCCCAAGTTTTGGCCAGGCAAGGTACTTCACCATCCATTATGCTTTCTTCCATTCTAATGATGTAGATTTATTCTTTAAAGCTTGTTAAACATGTTTGCATCATTAGATTCATTTAAATGTTGAAAAATAAAATTTTTCCATGGGAGGAGTGTTCAACCAACATGGGAGCATAGGGAATTTATGTGGTTTCATGCATGAAAAGGGTGCCAAAATGAAGATTAAGCTTAGTAGAATAAGACTACAACATTAGATTGTTGGAAAACCAACAAAAATGGCTAAGGGAAGTTTCGTCCAAGGCAAAGGGGACCTTGAATCATGGTTGATTTTGATGAATTAAGGGTAGATTTAGTCTGTAGGAATTACAAGGAATCTGTCGGTATGCTCATATTTAAAATTCGACGCAAAACGAAGAAGTTATGTTATGCTACCGGTAGAAATTATACTTCGAAAATATTTATAGTATCCAATGTGGTTGCATTATGATATGAATAGTAGCTTAAAAATAAGTATGTATTGAGCTAATAATGTTGGTGGAATTATTTGCAGCCCGAGAGTTACGATTTTCGAGTGGTGCTATTGGGAAGCTCAAGTTCGCTACACAGGCAAGGGACGTATATGTAGTTTGTAGGGATATGCGAATGCATCGTTTTCATGGAAATAATTTTATAAAATTATTTTGAAAGTGAATTACCTTGAAAACTGTGAAATTGTGATTGTTTGGTTGGTTGAACTGTGTTTACCTTTGTAGGAAGACTAGGCATATTGCAGCCATTATGCTGCTGAAAATTTATTAGAAAATTTTATAAAAATATCAGGAAATATTTTAATGCGTTGTGAAGTGTTTTCCTAGCCCTAAAAGTGAGATATTGGATATTTCTAATAAATTATGAATTTACCGAAAAATATTGTTTAAATATTCGTATTACTGAATTTATTCAAAGTTAAAGTGTTGAAAATTTCCCCCAAGTGTTTTATAGAGAAATATGTGGTTTATAAAGTGAAGTGTTAAATAGTGAATATTTTATAAATTATTTTAGTATAATATTCACTATTTTATTATGATTTTCTTTTATGGACTGACTGAAGTTTTATATGATTAAATGATTTCCATAAAGGTGATATCACTGTGTAAACACTATTTTGAGACTGTTAAGCCCCATATTATGCTCACGTGTTCATGTGTTACTGTTACGGTGTGAAGTTTTTGACCACATCCTGTATTCAGCGTCTTGGTTGACACTTGATTAGTGTACGACTAAGGACATTTATAAACTAGGTCATAGATCTCGCGTGTTTACTATTACTATTCCCTACAGGGATTATAGCATGATATCATTAGGGTGTTGCCTAGTCTCCACTGTTATTATTGGTTGCTGTGATATTTTACGGAACTATACGGTTACCAAAACTGTTTACTGAAGTGCTCTTATCATTGAACTGTATATTGTATTATTACTATGGTTCAACTACTTGTGAAAGTGATGATTTTAATTGTGAAAGTGATGATTTTAATTGTGAAAGTTAAATTAGTTTCCAAAATAGTGATTATGTGATTGAAATGATTTATTTTATTAATTTATGAGAAATATCTATTTATAGTGATTTGTAGAATAAATTTTGTATCAACATAAATTTCTACTCCCTATAGTCGCTTTTAGGTTTTGGGACAAGACAGGTATTTAAAAATATCTTCCTTACTCCATTCGGATCCCTAGCTGACTACAGTATCCTTCCTTTTAGTGTGCTTAGCATACCGATAGGACAATTAAAGGATTTTATTACATGTAGTTTTAGCGATATCAAAATTGCATACAAATCCTTTACTGAACCGTGGTTTGCTTACCCCTTTATTTTCATCTTTCCAGAGTATTTCCAGTGACTGTGTGATATATCTTCTGAGGATTGTCAGTTGTATTTTGAGTACCCCAAGGTAGCTACTGTAGATCCTGGAGGTATAATCGTTTTTTTTTATATGTTCAGACTCTCTTTTACAGTACTGCATTGTTGTAATTATAACAGGGGATGTATCTATTTGATAAAAATACTATTATGTAAATATTTTATTTATGGAAGTTAAATTAATTTATAGTAAATTACTATACATTGTTAATCAAAAGCGAGAAATAAAGGCATCACAGACAGCACAACCAATACTGTGTGTATGGAAAAGTGTGAAAAAGTGTAAAATATTGTATATTCAGGATGTGACATTTTATGCGATCAAGCAGCAAACCTTACAACCACTCCCTTGTATGGCACAAGGAGCAAACCTTTCTACCCAAACTTTACTTACAATGAAGCACTTAAGGGTTCTCTTCTCTTTACAATTTGTGAATGGGATCAAGGATAACCTCTAAGTAGGTGGATGATTACAAAAATTAAGCTTTAAAGAAATCTATATAAAGTTTTTGTGTTAACTAATCAAAAAAGATGAGAATGATAGAAGTTGAAGAATTTCTAGCACAAGATTTGATTTTGAAGCTTGAAGAAGATGAGGAATTGTGCCTCTTTAGTGTTTTGAACTTCTAACATTCTATTTATACTCCTTTGGTTGATTGTTGAAGCTAGGTGGAACCTAAAATTGATTTTCCCATTAGTCCTCACAAAAAAACTAGTCATTGGAGGCTTCTAATGCATAGAGGATCGATCCCTTGAACTGTCCTGCCTTCAAGGGGTGTTTTGCCAACAAGGGATCGATCCCTTCCTTTAGGGGATTGATCTTGTCTTCATGGTTTGTAATTTCTGGGTAGTTTTAAGTTAAAAAAAATATGTAATCTTTGGTTTTAAATCATCCTCAAGTTATTTTTCAACTTCATTTAAATGTTTCTTGACTTAGTCATATGAAAACTTAGCCAAAATATTTATTAAGTAATTTTCTAAAAAATATATTCAATAAAGTCATGAGAAAAATTATTTAACGTAATATTTGACAATGTTTTCTAAATAGATTAAGACCAATAAAAATAAACAATTAACTCATGGTCTTATGTTTGATAAAATCACTTGATATGGTTTATGTCCATCATAAATAGGTAAGCAAATTTACAAATTGAATCAAACATTTAATATTGCTTAAGTTTTTGCCATTTCAAAATACATCTATCAATTTAAAGCTAACAATCTCCCTTTTTTTGATATGACAAAACTTAAGGTAAATTGGATTTGAAAATACTTTGAAAAAGCTCCTGTTTAATATAAGCAAGATTGATAACTCTATAAAATAGGGTTATTTTAGTTCTTTATTGATTAATTATTATTTAATTACCCCATTATTGTATTAATTATTCTCCTAATTTTATTGAATTCCTCTTGTTTTGCAGATAAATAAATTTTAGATGATTTTCGATCATTTCAGCGAAAATTAGATCGAAAATGGGTAAAAAAGGAGACTAAACCACTAAAAGACAAAAGAGCATGACTCATCATTTTCTCTCTCTCCCTTGACTATCAAATTCCAATACTAACGCTTAGTACTAGCATTTCATTAAATTTTATATTCGGTTGGGTTGTTTGTAGTGTCCCCAATCAGTTTCCTTATCAATCAACTACCTACACATTATATTCAATTCACACTTCTGTAGTGTTCATTTTCAAAACTAACATAAGCAACCCAAATTTTCATCCACATACTTCTATTAACTTAAAACTTACGATCATACATTCAGTACACTATGATGTAGTTTACATCTCCTATACCAAATGCATACATAGTAGTACTGTACATATACCATTTAAACATATAAAAATAAAATAGTATACCCTTATAGTCTCTGGAAAACCGCCTGAGGGATATCGATGAACTCAACCTCTATAGCGGAATGGGAAGCTATTGCAGATAATTTGGAAGGAAAGTAAGGGGATGAGCTTACGTCCAGTAAGAAATATATATAAAAGAGTTGTACTATGCATAACTTTATACAGGTATCATAAAACATGCTCCTATGTTTCCGAATTACTATCCTTGTAGCAGTAAGGCACTCTATCAGAAGGATATTATAATCGGTTAGGTAACCAGGCTGAGTAAAGAAGGACGCTTTAAAGCATCTTACTTATCTCGGTCCCTAGCTCCAACTATAGGGAGTTTAATATGAATTGTTTGATAAGAAATTTGGTAATACAATTTTCCGATAACAATTTCATGAAAATTCAGCATACACTTAGCAAATGGTTCAATAAGCAAAGAAATGCTCAATTTAATGAAACAGTTCAATAAATCACTTGGTAAGTAGTACAATAAACAGTTTTCGACAAACAGTACGGTAAGACAATTTACCAAAACGTATTCATTAAACAATTCTATAAATGATAAAACAGAATAGAAATATGGTTTGATAAATAGTACTGTGGAGACTAGGAATCACCCAATAGAATCATGCAAGTTTCAGTGTCCCAACAGGAAATAACATTAAGATATATAGTCATAGTCATAGTCATAGTGGTGTCCATAATATGCACTGATCAGGTGACATTTGGGACAGCTGGTGACATGATCAAGATAAATTAATAAACAATATAGTACAGTCAGTCAATATAGCATGATATAACCGAAGGTTACTATGAGGGACAACAATCTCAAAATAGTTTATAAACCAGTGAAAACACTATTTAGAAATCAATTCACTGGAAATCAATCTTCAATTAGTCTATAGTTTGGTAAAATCAGTAATAGTGACAATTAAAGTATAAAAATTCGACAAATATTCTTAATTTAGAATCCAATGTTCAAAATATTTTATTTATGTGTAAGAAAATACTAGTACTCATGTATATCTTAAAAACTAAAAAAATCATTAAAATCGGTCCCAAAAACTGAGTTACAAATTTGGTACTTCAATCAACCTATATGGAACCTTTAAAATTCTTTCACTCTTAGCTTCCTTTCAAATCCATATATAATCTATCTCTGAGATTCTAGAGTTCAGGGTTTAATCTATGAAATTTTGACAGCATAATGGTACGATCAATCCTAACCCTCCTACAGTAAAAACACAGTTTTAATAACCACAGCATAGTTTCCCAATTTCAATCATTTCATAGTATCCAATCAAATGTTATCTCAATTCAATCAATATCAATTCAACATAGTATCCCTACACCTTTTACATATATCTATTACCGGTTGGATATCATCGAATCATGCAATTAGCACCAGTACTTTCACCTCACTTCAGAGTTGCAAAACACCACACAAACACAATCAATTCGCAACACTTCAGTTATAAAGAGTATTTAACTCTTTGAGATATAGTACATTACCTATTGCAGCCCTAAATCCGATTTACTTCATACTAGTACTAACACTGTAACTATTGTCAAAACACCTCCTTTTTCGATTGTGACTTCACCAACAGTCTTGTATTAATGTATATGGCATTCTAAGACCCATTTTACGTTAAATTGGACATGGTTTCCCTATCCCTTTCACTTGGCCAAAATAGTATGCTTGCCTACACACTTCATTTCAACAATTCAAGGCCACAAACATGTTCTGCACACTCCATACACTGATTCTATACCATTTTTACATTGAGCAGTGTCACATTCATGCATGGGCACCCTTGGCCAAAACCTTAAGGTAGTGTTTCTCATGGTTTTAATTTAATCCAAGCTTAAATATATGCTTAAACACCTTAAACACATAGCTTAGAACTATTAAAACACGTGATTTAACTTTCTCTCACCTCTTTCACTTTAGCTGAAATTGAAGGGAGCTGATTCACCATGAAAATGGCCTCAAGACTTGATTTTGGTAGCATGTTGTAGAGCTCAAAGACCTGAACAAGTTTGGTTAAAATAGTTTTCAGTTTTTAAGTGTTTTACTAGGGTGTTAGTGACTTTCTCTCTTTTACCAAGCTTTTATCAACAATAGAAGAAGAAAAAGAAGAAGATGGCAAGCCAACATGAGGAAATGGCTAGAAATTTCCATTTAAAATAATATTTTGAGGGCAAATTGCGAAAATGTCTTTATACAACTTTAAAAATTCAAAATACGTCACTTACTTTCTAATTTCTGTTTGAATACTTACTCAGTTTAAGTTCCAAATATCTTATTCACTCATAAAATATGTGTATTTAACATATTCTAATCATTAGTTAGGCTTTTGTTGGGGTTTGACTAGTAAAAATGGTGAAATTACCAAAATACCCCTAACAGTTCAATGGCGTAAATTTGGACTCTTGAATGTGATTTAGTTTACCACTTAACATGATATGAGACTTCTCCACACAAGAATTTACTATGACTATCAGTGGGTCATGAATCAAACTAGATTGACTGTTATTTACGATTATTTTTCGGGCCTATGGACTTAAATGTCATTTTCTAAATCATTGCACGCTTTTCGAAACATGTTCAAGTAGAAGAATTCTGAGATGTAGATTCTTACCATCTCATTGTTTTGCTCTAAATATCAATACTATAGAGTCTCATCTCCATTGAAGCTGTAGGTGTCCCAATGTGGCCTACAGTCTATGTCTCTATTCTTACGAAACATAATGCATACAAGTAGTTATGATACATCTTATTTTCCTAGCTTCATTGACAGTATATAACAATAATAGAAAGTGTGAATCTCACATCCTCCCCACCTTAGGAAATTTGATCCTCCAAATTTGATTAGGCCTATCAATCGAATAACTCTAGGTACGTTCCTTCATTAGGCTCTCTAATTCCTAGGTAGCTTCCTTTATTGAGTGATATTGCTAGAGAACCTTAACTAGAGGAATTGTCTTAGATCGCAGTACTTTCTCTTTTCGATCCAATATCCGAATTGGTTTCTCCACGTAACTCATATCCTCTTTGATATCCAAAAGCTCGTACTAAATTACATGAGACAAATCTAGATGATACTTCCTTAACATCGATACATGAAAGACATTATGCACCTTAGATAACTCTAGTGGCAGAGCCAATCAGTATGCCACTTCCCTTACTCGGTCTAAGATCTCAAAAGGCCTAAGATAACGAGTACTTAACTTTCTTTTCTTCCCAAATCTCATGATGCCTTTAGACAGTGAAACTTTCAGAAAAATTTTATCCCCTATTGAGAACTCTAAATGTCTGCGTCTAGTATCTGCATAACTTTTCTACCGACTTTGAGTAGTCATCAATCGATCACATATAACCTGTACATCCTTTGTAGGTTGCTTAACAAGATCGGGAGCTAAAATCTTTCAATCACCCACCTTTTCCCAACCAATAGGGGAATGGCATCTCCTGCCATACAAAGCTTCATAAGATGCCATGCCGATACTAGAGTGACAACTATTACTATAAGTAAATTCTGCTAGTGGTAAGTGATCATCCCAGAAGCCCTTAAAGTCCACTACACAAGCTCTCAACATATCCCCAAGCATCTGAATCGTGCGCTCAGATTGACCATCAGTCTGTATATGGAAAGCTGTGCTAAAATTTAGTCGAGATCCCATGGCATCCTAAAAATGCTCCCACAAATGAGAGGTAAATCGAGAATCCCTATCAAAAGTAATGCTTACTGGAACTCCATGTAGTTTGACAAACTCCCTAACACAAAGATCGACTAAGGCATTAAAAGAATTAGTGGACCTAATGACGAGGAAGTGGGTTGACTTCGTTAATCTATCAACAATAACCTAGATTGCATCATGGTTCTTTTTGGTCTTTGGTAAACCATGATGAAATCTATAGTGATATGCTCTCATTTCCACATCGATATCGGTAGAAGTTGTAGTAATCCTTCTAGTTCTTAATGCTCTACCTTTACTTGTTGACAAGTGAGACACCTTGCAACAAACATAGCGATGTCTCACTTCATCTTAGGCCACTAGTACACTTTACAAAGATTATGATACATCTTATTACTGCCCGGATGTAAAGTGTACTTCGAGGTGTGAGCCTTTGTCAAAATCAATTCCCTTAATTGTCTATCATCAGGAATACAAATCTGGCCCTTAAATCTCGGAATACCATCCATGCCAATCTCATAATTAGATTGAGTACCCAACTGCACCTAACTGGCAATCTCAATACAGCAAGAATCTTCCCTCTGAGCATTTCTGATTCGATTAGTCAAATCTAGCTCAATCTAAAGACTAGTCGTCATACCATATCTCTTAGAAGGAATAACATTCAAACTGAGGCCCACAAACTACTCTAGCAAATTGCATTCCTGAACCATTATATAAGAGACCATACCCATGTGTTTCCTACTCAAAGCATCTACCACCACATTTGCTTTTCTCAGGTGGCACAGTATCTTGCAGTCATAATCTTCACCAGCTCTATCCATCTACGTTGCCTCATATTTAATTCATGCTGCAAGAACAGACATTTCAGACTTTTGTGGTCAGTATATACTTGGAACTTCTCACCATACAGATAATGCTACCATATCTTCAAAGCAAACACCACGGTAGCTAGTTCCAGATCATGGGTAGGATAATTTCTCTCATGGTCCTTCATCTGATGAGAACTATAAGCAATCACTTTCCCATTCTGCATCAACACACAACCTGAACCCAATGAGGATGTGTCACTGTACACTAATAACCCTTTGAACCACTGGAATAGTGAGGATCGGTGTTGTAGTCGGTCTCCTCTTCAATTCCTGAAAACTGTGCTTATAGGCATCAGTCCGCTCAAACTTAGTATCCTTGTGTGTGAGACGCATCAAGGGAGCAGTCAATCTAGGAAACCCTTAACAAATCAATGGTAATACCTAGCTCGACCCAAAAAGCTTTCGATCTATAAGGGTCTTAAAACAATATAAAGATGCTGCACATGCTCTTCTTGAGATTTAGAATATACCAAAATGTCATCAATGAACATGATAACAAACTTATCCAAAAAAGTTTGAACACCTTGTTCATCACATTCATGAAAGCTACAGGGCATTAGTCAGTCCGAATGGCATGACAAGAAAATCGTAATGGCCATACTGAGTTTTGAATGCAGTTTTTGGTAATTTTCTTCTTAGATCTTTAACTGACGATATCTCGATCTAAGATCAATCTTAAAGAATAACTATGCATCCTTAAGCTGATCAAATAGATCATCTGTTTTGGGTAGAGGATATTTATTCTTGATATTAGCCTTATTAAGCAACTAATAGTCGATTCAAAGTTTAAGCTACCATCCTTCTTTTGGACAAAATAAACTGGTGCACCCCAAGGAGAGATATTGCGATGAATGAAGCCCTCGTCTAATAACTCTTGGAGCTGCTTCTTGAGTTCATCAAACTCTACCAATGCCATTTGATAAGGAGGCTTCGAAATAGGTTCGGTATCGAGCACCATATCAATGGTGAATTCTATCTCTCGATTAGGAGGAAGTCCTGGTAATTCATTTGGAAACACATTTAGGAAATCTCTAACCATAGGAATCTCGTATAACTCCAGATGTTTCTTTTCAACATCCTCCACATATGCAATAAAACCTTCAATAACAAACATATTTCTTAGGATTTCAATTTCAAACAACTTTCAGCAAAATATTTCACTTCATCACTAAACAGAAAGTTTTACAATATAGTTTTCAGGATAAGAGAAAGTTACATACTAAGTATAATAGTTTAAACTAACATGGTTCGTAGCTAACCAATCAATTCCTAAGATCACATCAAAATCATACATATTCAACAAAATTAGGTTAGCTATTGTTTCTTTTCTCTATCCTTAGCTTACAATTACGATACACAATATCAGTCATTTGAGATTCCCTAAAAAGGGTATTGATCTGCAATAGATACCCTAAAGGTTCAGGTTCTATCGTATCATAATTGCACATGCAGGAAATACAAAGGAATACATAAAACTCATATCAATTAATGCAAGTGCAGTTATATTAAAAATGGAGATCTTACCTTTAATAACCTAGGATGATGTGTCAGCAAACTCCTTATTGATGGTGTACACCCTGCCCTGAGTCACAGCCTTCTTCTCTTTCTTTGTAGTTGTAGGTCTATTTGATTGTGATGGTGCATCCTTCTCTAGCTCCTTAATAGGTGCTGGTGTTATTACTAACTCCAAGTTTAGGCAATCCTTAACTATATGCCTAGTTTGTCCATGCCAGAAGCAAGCTCCTATGACCTAATAGCAAGGTCTGGTACCATACGACTTTCTACAGTGTTCACATCTTGTCACGGTACCCATATGTGTGGTGGTAAAGTTATCAATGGCAGTGGACCTAACTAGCTTATTTGTAGAAATCTTAACCCCAATAACTTTGGCCTTCTTAGCTGGTTTCTTCTTAAATTTGTCATCAAAACCCCGCTTCACTTTTTCCTTACCGTTAACTTTAGCTCGAAATCCAAACTCCTCTTAATGAAACTCATAATCTTGCTCACACAATCGAGTGCTGCGTATAACCTCATCATAAGTGGATATGTCAAGCAGAGACAACTTCACTATGATAAAAGGCCTCAGTCCGGCCATAAATCTCTCAATCTTATGTTCTTCGCTCTTGACAGTCTCTGGGTCAAATCGTTTAGAGCAATAAGCTTAGACTCATATTGGTCTACTTCATATTCCCTTGAGATAAATTCAGAAACTCAGTCTATAATCTCTTTTGAGTGGTGCAGGGAATGTACTGCTTGTTAAAAGCCTCTAGAAATATGTCCCAAGTCACTACAGGATGTTTAACACTTAGGACTGTTTTGGTGGACTTCCATCAATGCTCCACCTCATCAACAAGTAAGAAGGTGGCAAGACCCACTTTCTCGAACTTGGTACACCGCATATAGCTAAACAACTTCTCCACTACATTAACCCCATTTTTTGTTGCCATTGGAGCTTATCACCCATAAATTTTGGTGAATCCAATTTCCTAAATTGCCTCAAAAGATTTATGTCATAGTTGATCATTAAACCTATAGGTTGTAACTGTGGTGGTGGTGATGCTGGTTGTGGCTGGGGTGTTGGAGGGACACTAGCTTGTGGAGGAGGAGGAAGAGGTTGCGCTGCTTCTGGTGCTCTAGTATTATTGTTATTAAAATTGGTGATAAGCTCTACAAACATTTGTTCTAGCCTAGAAATACGGGTATTAGGACTCTCAGTTAAGGAGGTAGGGCAAGTACTGGGAAGGGTCCAGGTGATGGCTACTGAGATGGTTCCACTCATCTCCGTCCCCTTCCTCATCCCCTTCCTTGTCTAGTACCCCTTCGCTAATCGCTCATTCTCTCAAACAAACATACAAAGCACTTTCAGTCACTTCAAACATTTATATATTCAAACAAATACAGTACTTCAAGGATGTAAACCAATCCAACAACCTAGAACACCAACAAACATTAGACCAATCTGGCTCTGATACCAATCTTCATGTCACATGTCGATACTAACGCTCAGTACTAGCATTTCATTAAACTTTATACTCAGTTGGCTATCTATAGTGTCCCTAATCAGTTTCCTTATCAATCAACTACCTACACACTATATTCAATTCACACTTTTGTAGTGTTCGTTTTCAAAACCAACATAAGTAACCCAAAATTTCATTCACATACTTCTATTAACTCAAAACTTACGACCATACATTCAGTACACGATGATATAGTTTACATCCCTTGTACCAAATACATACATATTAGTACTTTACATATACCGTCTGAACATATAAAAGTAAAATAGTATACCTCTACGTCTTTGGAAAACTGCTTGAGGGATACCGATGAACTCAACCTTCATAGCAGAACGGGAAGCTACTGTAGATAATCTGGAAGGAAAGTAAAGGGTGAGCTTATACCCAATAAGAAATATACATAAAAGAGCTGATACTGTGCTTAACTACATGTAGGTATTATAAAACATGCTCCTATATTTCCGAATTACTATCCTTACAGTATTAAGCACTCTATTGGAAGAATACTATAATCGATTTGGTAACCAGGCTGAGTAAAGAAGGTTGCTTTAAAGCACCTCACTTGTCTTGGTCCCTAGCTCTGACTACAAGCAGTTTAATATGAATTGTTTGAAAAGAAATTCGGTAATACAGTTTTTCGATAACAATTTCATGACAATTCAGTAAACACTTAGCAAATGGTTCAATAAACAAAGAAATGCTCAGTTCAGTGAAACAATTCAATAAATCACTTGGTAAACAATACAATATACAGTTTTCGATAAGCAGTACGATAGATAATTTACCAAAATGTATTCATTAAACAGTTCTATAAATGATAAAACAGTATAGAAATATGGTTCGATAAATAGTACAGTGGGAATAAGGCATCACCCAATATAATCTTGCAAGTTTCAGTGTGCCAACAAGGAATAACAGTAAGAGATATAGCCATAGTCAGAATGGTGTCCATAGTATGCATTGATCAGGTGACATTTGGGACAGCCGATGATGCGATCAAGATCAATCAGTAAACAGTACAGTACAATCAGTCAATATATCATGATATACCCGGAGCTTACTATAGGGCCAACAGTCTCAAAACAGTTAATAAACCAGTAAAAAAACTCTTTAGAAATCAATTCGTGGAAATTAATCTTTAGTTAGTCCATAGTTTGGTAAAATCAATAACAGTGACAATAAAGTATAAAAGTTCTACAAATATTCTCAGTTTAGAATCTAGTATTCAAAATATTTTATTTATGTATAAGAAGAATACTAGTACTCGTGTATATCTTAAAAACTAAAAAAATCATTAAAATCAGTCTCGAAAACTGAGTTACAAATTTAGTACTCCTATCACCCTATATGGAACCTTTAAAATTTTTTCACTCTTAGGTTCCTTTTAATTCCATATATAATCTATCCTTAAGATTCTAGAGTTTAGGGTTCAATCTATGAAATTTTGAAAATATAATGATACGATCAATCCTAACCCTCTTGCACTAAAAACACATTTCAATAGCCATAACACAATTTCCCAATTTCAATCATTTCTAATTCAATCACATATTATCTCAATTCAATCAGTATCAATGCAACACAGTATCCCTACGCCTCTTACATATAACCCTTACCACTCGGATATCGCTGAATCGCGTGATTAGCGCCAGTACTCTCACCTCACTCAGAGTTGCAAAACACCACACAAACACAGTCAATTCACTACACTTTGATTATAAAATGTATTTAACTCTTTAAGATCTAGTACATTGCCTATTGCAGCCCTAAATTCGATCTACTTTGTACTGTGGTAACACTGCAACTATCATCAAAACACCTCTTTCTTCAGTTTTGAATTCACTAATAGTCTTGTAATAATTTATACAGTATTCTAGGACCCATTTTACATTAAATTGGACATGGTTTCCCTATCCCCTTCACTGGCTGAAATCACTATACTTGCCTACACACTTCATTTCAACAATTTAAGGCCATAATCATGTTCTACACACTTCTTACACTGATTCTACATTATTTTTCATTGAACAGTGTCACATTTGTGCATGGGTGCTCTTGGCCAAAACCCTAAGTGTTTCTCATGGTTTTAATTCAATCCAAGCTCAAATACATGCTTAAACACCTTAACACATAGCTTAAAACCATTAAAACACATGAATTTAATTTTCTCTCACCTCTTTTACAATGGGTAAATTTGAAGGGAGCTAATTCACCATGAAAGTGGCAACTTCAAGACTTGATTTTGGTAGTCTATTGTAGAGCTCAAAGAGCTGAACAAGTTTAGTTAAGATAGTTTTCGGTTTTGGAGTATTTTTATTAGGGTTTTAGCGACTTTCTCTTTCTTTCCAATCTTTCATCAATGGTGGAGAAGAAAAAGAAGAAGGTGGTTGGCCAACATGAGAAAATGGCTAGAAATTTCCATTTAAAATAATATCTTTAGGGTAAAATTACAAAAGTACCCTTATACAATTCTAAAAATTCCAAACACATTTGTTTCTTTCTAATTTCTATTTGAATACTCAGTTTAACTTCCAAATATCTTTCACTCATAAAATATGTGTATTTAACATATTCTAATCATTAGTTAGGCTTTTGTAGGTGTTTGATTGTAGAAATGGCAAAATTACCAAAATACTCTTAACGATTCAATCGCATAAATTTTGACTCTTGCATGTGATTTAGTCTACCAGTTAACATGGCATAGGACTTCTTCACACAGGAATTTGCCTATAGCTGTCAGTGGTCATAAATCAAACTAGATTTACTGTTATTTACTATTATTTTTCGAGTCTATGGACTTAACTGTCATTTTTAAAATTGTTGTATGCTTTTCGAAACATGTTCAGATAGAGGAATTTTGAGATGTAGATTCTTTCCATCTCATTATTTTGCTCCAAATATTGTACTGTAGAGTCTCATCTCTATCGGAGCAGTAGGTGTCCCAATAGGGCCCACAGTCAAGTCTCCGTTATTCCTAGGAAGTAGTTATGATAATATTTTTTTTTCTTACAAACAGTTATGATACATATTTTTTTTCTTAGCTTCATTAATAGTATATAACAGTAATAGGAAGTGTGAATCTCATATTGACACCTAACATGTCACATGTCATCATCCTACTCACACCTAGTGGATAAGAACAATGCATGCTTAATTGGACTAAAAGACAAAAAGGAGGGTGCTAGAAGGGTGAGGTGTCCATGGTTGATGTGGACACTTAAATGACATGGAAATATCTACTTTGAGAAGCCAAGGACATAAAGACAAGTGGCAATTAATGCCAACTCATCTAGGATAGGAAATTACCTTTGTTTTTTAAGTTAAGGGACTATATAAGCTACTTTATGAGACCTAATCTAGGGTTGGCTACCTAGGGTTTAGTTTTATTATTTTTCCAGCACTTTTTGTTTATGTGTTTACAAGTTTAGAGCAACCACAATTTCATTTCCTTATTGTTCTTTACATTTTTGTAAGTAAAATACAAGTTTTGATGATGTTTTTCTATTGATTCTGTGTTTGAATTCTACAGATTTTTTACCTAAAAATCATCTTTTAAGGTGCCAAAAATCCATTTTTAAGTACTTTAAGTCCAAGTAAAAGTTTGAACAATATATAACATAATTTTGGAATTGTATGAATGAAAATCATAGACGAAAAATTTTGGAAGAATTAAGCACATAAAAGCATTTTTATTCTCAAGGAATGTCATTTGAAGAGTTAAATACATTTTGACAACACCAATGAGTTGGAAAACACAAATTTGCCATAACACTCATGTTCACATAAATTTCAAGTACATATATCATCAAATCACAATAGTTGTTAACATTATGCCTTAATTTTCAGTATCTCATTAATGCTAATGAAATGACATTTTGCATTTATGACATATTTGACATGTTTGGCACATTTGAGACAAGTAAACATATTTATCAAGACAAAATAAACTTGCTCAAGTCACAATAATTCAATTAAACCCAAAATTGTTACAAAATCAGTTAATATGCTTTTTGTTCATTCATTTAACTCATAATGCATTAAAGATCATTAACAAAATATTTCATTGACACACAAATAATTTGAGCACATAAGAGTTTTAAGGAGATGGAAATTAAGCTTTAAAACTCCTTTCTTGAGAGTGTTTTGCCATGATTATTGAATCCACATTAAGCCATCTTTTGAAGAATTGTTGTGACCCTGCCAAGGATGGATCCTCAAGCTTTTCATCTTCTTCATTGGCACAAGCAAACTCCATGGAGGCATGTAGAGCATTCAAACTTTAATGTTCTTTTGTGGCTCCATATTTTAACACTCCTACAACAACACATTCAAGCACGTTTTGGTACCTAAACTTTCTTGGGTCCATGAGAGTTACTACAAATAATTTTTGATCCCTTAGGGATGCATTTCACAGTCAATTCATAATCATTTATAGCATGCTTTGGCACCCACATATTACTAACTACTCTTTCTCTAAATTTAGTTTTTCTATATGTGCATGCTTGTGAAAAGTAAACAATCCTATTACAAAGTGAGCATGTAAGATATAAATCATGCATAAAATTTTGCTCACAAGAAAATTTTTAAGATGAGTTTCTTTTTGTATTGAATTATAACCTAATCCATCTTTGTCAAAGAAAGCTCTTTGGGTCTCTAACATATGATCTAGCTTTTATTGACCCATGTAAAACCTTAAAAATGAGTTATGTAAGTTTGCATTCTTTTTAGTTTACTCATCATTTTTAGGTTTACTTCTTCTAATTTCTTTTCTAATTTTAACTTAGTATTAGTCAAGGCTTCCTTTTCAATTTGCAATTTTGAAATTATTTTCTTATATTTTGTGTTCACGCACTCATATTCACTAAATAACTCATTAAAGGCATTTTGTCATTTATCAAAAGTATAATCATTGCCTTCACTAGACCTAGAACTAGCCTTATCATTACTAAAGTCCATAAAATAAGAATAGGCTACTTCATTATCTACATTTTCCTCATCGGAGCTATCATTATCGCTTCATGTAGCCACGAATGCCTTCTTTTTTGGCTTTTATCAATTTTTTTCCTAAGGGGCATTCTAACTTAGTATGACCCAATTCATTACACTCATAACACACTATTGGGTTTATGTCACTCTTACTTGATTGACCTCTAATGAATTCTCTCCTTTGAGGTCTTCTAGCATCTTCTCTAACTTTCATCCTCATGAACTTATCAAATCTTTTGGCAAACATTGCCATTTCCTTTTCTTCCTCATATCCATTCTCATCACTATAATCTCTAGTTTCTTTATAAGTGGAAGACTTTAATACTACCCCTACTTTCTTAATTGGCTCCTCATTTCTTTTTAGTTCATCTCGTAGGTAAGTAAAGAGATCATTAGTTCATTTAGAGCAAAGTATTAGGATCCTTAAATTCTTCTATTGCTGTTACCTTTGCCTCCCAAGATTTAGGCAAGCTACTTTACCATTTTATCATTGGAATAGGTCATGTGAATGTCTTAAGTCTATTGATTATATCATTAAACTTAGTGAACATTTCACTAATGGACTCATCTTCTTTCATCTTAAATAACTTTTAATCATGTGTGAGTATACCTACCTTAGTTTTCGTAACATGATTGCTCCCCTCATGAGTAATAACTAGCTTGCTCAATTTTGTTTGGCATTCTCACATATGGAGACTATTATATTCATTGGGACCTAATGCACAAAAGAGGGTGAGTATAGCTTTAGCATACAATTGTGCCATTTTCATTCATTTGTGTCCCACTCCTCCTCACTCTTAGGGACATCTTTTTCATCTACTTCCTTCATTGGAATTTGGAGACCCTTAACTATAATTCTCCACATTCCGTAGTCATTCTCTTGCACAAACAATATCATCCTAGTATTCCAATATGATTAGTTTTCTCCATTGAAAAGTGGAGGTCTAACTATTGAGTGTCCCTTTTCACGTAAGGGTGTGCATATGTTCAAATAAGCCATTTATTATCTTTTGCTCAAAGGGTGTTAATCTTTTTCTAATCTCGAGCCCAACCTCTGATACTGTTTGTTGGCTTAGTGACATAATCGAAAAGGGTTGAATCAACTTTTCTCTAACCTTAGGTTCGTTTTTCGTTCTCTAAATTCTCTACACTATTTTATCTTATCTTAACATGCGATTCTAGTTCAATACAATTGCACAATTTAAATTACAATAAAGTAAGGAGTTTAGGGATAGAGAATTGTACACAATGATTTATAGAGGTTCGGCAACCTTACCTACGTCTTTTACCTTGAAATGCTCCCAATTTCCCCAAATTTACTAACTTGAATTTGTTACACTTTTTCATAGGCTTAAGAGTAACCTTCAACACTTCTTTTTTTAGGCTCATGAAGGAAACCTTACAACCACTACTTTTGACAGGATCAAGTAGCAAACCTTATACCCACTCCTTTTTACGGCTCAAGGCGTAAACCTTTCTACCCAAACCTTACTTACAATGAAGTACTCAAGGGTTTACTCCCCTTTACACTTTGTGAATGCGTTTACAAATTCCATGATCAAGGATAACCTCTAAGTAAGTGGATGATTATAGAAATTAGGCTTTAGAGAAATTTATGTAAAGTTTTTATGCTAAGCTAATCAAGGGAGATGAGAATGATAGAAGTTGAAGAATTTCTAGCACAAGATTTAATTTTGAGGCTTGAAGAAGGTGAGAAATTGTGTCTCTTAGGTGTCTTGAACTTTTAAGCTTATATTTATACTCTCTTAGTTGATTGTTGAAGCTAAGTAGAGCCCAAAACTGATTTTCCCTTTGGACTTCACAAAAAACTAGTCATTGGAGGCTTCCAGCACATAAGGGGTCAATCTTTTGAACTGTCCTGCCTTCAAGGCATGTTCTGCCAACAAAGAATTGATTCCTTCCTTTAGGGGGTCGATCCTATCTTCATGGTCTGCAATTTCTAGGCAGTTTAAAATTGAAAAATGTGTAATCTTTGGTTTTAAATCATCTCCAAGTTATTTTTCAACTTCATTTAAATGTTTGTCGACTTAGTCATATGAAAATTTAGCCTAAATGTTTATTAAGTCGTCATCATCATCATCAGAGCCTTTATCCCAATAGATTGGGGTAGGCTATATGAACCAATATCTAAAATCACGTTAGATCGTCCATATGTATTCTCTGCCTCCATAGATTCCTTTTCAAGGCCATTTGCTCATCTAATTCTAAAACCTCCATGTCTTTCCAAACTACTTCCTTCCAAGTCTTTTTTGGTCTTCCTCTAGTCTTAACCCTTCTCTCAACATCCATAGCCTCTATTCTCCTAACTGGAGCATCTACAGGTCTACGTCATACATGTCCAAACCAACGTAAACGATTTTCACACATTTTGTCTTCGATAGGTACCACTCCAATCATCTTACGAATATCATCATTTCTCATTCTATCCTTTCTTGTATATCCACATATCCACCGTAACATTCTCATTTCTGTTACACTCATCTTTTGTGTTTGTAGCCTCTTAGTCGCCCAACATTCACTATCATATAACAATGTTGGTCTAACAACTGTCCTATAAAACTTGCCTTTCAACAATGTAGGAATTCCTTTATCGCACAACACACTTGTAGCACTTCTCCACTTACTCCATCCATCCTGGATCTTATAGGTCACATCACCATCAATCTCTCCATCCATCTGTATTATTGATCCCAAGTATCGAAAATGATCCCGCTTAGGTATCGCCACCCCATCTAACTTCACTACATCATGCTCTTCCAGTCGGTTAGAACTGAATTTACACTCTATGTATTCAGTCTTCACTCTGCTTAGTTTAAATCCTTTTGATTCCAATGTTTGTCTCCACAATTCCAACTTTGTATTGATCTCCGCTCTAGTTTTCGTACATAGGACAATATCATCTGCAAACATCATACACCAAGGCACCTTATCCTGGATGGATTTTGTCAGTTCGTCCATAACTACGCAAACAAGAATGGACTCAACGCTGACCCTTGGTGTAATCCCACCGTGATAGGAAACTCACTTGTTTGCCCGCCACCTGTCCTCACATGTGTCCTTGCACCTCTATACATGTCCTTAATTAGTTTAATATATTTCAAAGGAACTTTTTTCTTCATTAAGGACCATCAGAGTACCTCCCTAGGCACTTTATCATATGCTTTCTCCAAATCTATAAAGACCATATGAAGATCTTTACCCATTACTCAAAAGCGCTCCATAAGTTGTCTAAGCAAATATATTGCCTCCATAGTTGATTGACCCGACATAAAACCAAATTGATTCTCCGATATCTCTACATTCTTTCTTAATCTCCGTTCTATCACTCTCTCCCATAGTTTCATCGTGTGACTCATCAATTTTATGCCTCGGTAGTTGGCGCAACTTTGAATATCTCCCTTGTTCTTATATAAAGGTACTAAGACACTCTTCCTCCATTCCTCTGGCATTTTGTTAGTGTTCCAAATCTTATTAAATAGATTTGTCAACCACCTAACTCCTACATCTCCAAGACATTTCCAAACTTCAATTGGGATGTCATCAGGTCCAACAGCTTTTCCATTCTTCATCATCTTTAGTGCCTTTTTTACCTCTGTCTCTTGGATTTTACGCATAAAGCACTGATTTAAATCCTTAAGAGGCACCGAAATATTATCCAAAACTTTATTTTGTCCGTCATTAAATAATTTGTTAAAATAATCTCGCCACCTGTCCTTAATGTCATTATCTTTAACGAGAGTTCTTTGATGCTCATCCTTAATACATTCACGACTCCTAGGTCGCGACTCCTCCTTTCTCTTGCTCGCGCCAATCTGTATATCCTTTTCTCTCCCTCCTTTGTGTTCAACTTGTCGTAAATCTCTTTCGCAACCTTCGTCTTAGCTTCTGCCACAGCCTTATTTGCCTCCTTTCTTGCTACCTTATATTCCGAAAAACTCTCTTTTGTATTGTTCTTCTTTAAAGCCTTGTAACGCTTTCGCTTAGTCTTTATAGCATCTTTTACTACTGCAGTCCACCATGTTGCATCCTTTCCAGTCGGCACTCTTCCGTTTGATACTCCTAATGTCTCTTTGCCTACCTTCTGAATGCATTTTGCCATCTTATTCCACATTACATTTGGGTTCTCTTCTATTGTCCAAGCCTCTTTTTGAATCCAACTATCTCTACATGTTGTATGACAATCTTCTTTTAGCTTTCACCATCGAATCCGTTCAATTCCTTTTTGTTGGTTCCTTCGATGTCGTCTATCTATCTTCATATCTAGAACTAAGAGTTTATGTTGCGCGATAACACTCTCACCTGGGATAACCTTACAATCCAAACATCTATGTCTATCCCTACTCCTAGTTAAAAAGAAATCTATCTGACTTGCTCTTGGTCCACTTCTAAAGGTTATAAGATGAGAATCTCTCTTCTTAAACAATGTATTTGCTAGGATTAGGTCATAAGATAAAGCAAAATTTAAGATAGCATCTCCTCCCTCGTTTCTTACACCATAACTAAAACCCCCATGTACTCTCTCAAAACCCTCTCTACTTGTACCTACATGTCCATTAAGATCACCGCCAATAAAAAGGTTTTCTCCTATGGGTACTTCTTGTACTACCTTATCTAAATCCTCCCAAAACTGTCGTTTACTAACCTCATCAAGTCCTATCTAGGGTGCATACACGCTAATGACATTCAACACCTCTTCTCCTAAAACTAGTTTAACCAAAATAATCCTATCCCCTTGTCTCTTAATCTGTACAACATCCTAATGGTACTCTTTATCTATAATGATACCTACTCCATTTCGGTCTCTATCTTTCCCTGTGTACCAAAGCTTATATTTCCAAGGTGCTATCTCTCTAACCTTTTCCCCAAACCATTTGGTCTCTTGGAGACATAAGATGTTAACCCTCCTCCTACTCATAACCTCACAAATCTCACCTAACTTACCACTAAGCGTACCTATATTCCAAGATCCTAACCTAAGCTTATGGTTATGGACTAACTTCTTTACCCACCCCGTCCATTGTCGTGTGGGAACCTTTGCCTATTTAACACCACATCCAGGCGTCAATGTGGCGCGTCACTTCCGAGCGACGACCTAGCAACCCTTGACCACTTTTCACTACACCCGGGCTCCGATGCAGCGCGTCGCTGTGTAGGGGACGGCCCAACGATGTTTTGATATAAAATATATTCAATAAATTCATGAAAAAATTACTTAATGCAATATTTGAAAATGTTTTCTAAATAGATGAAGACCAGTAAAAATAAACAATTAACTCATGGTCTTATGTTTGATAGAAAAACTTGATATGGTTTGTTAAAATCATAAATAGGTAAGCAAATTTATAAATTAAATCAAACATTTAATATTGCTTAAGTTTTTATCATTTCAAAATACATTTGTCAATTAAAAGCTAACAAAGACTTTGATGTTACTTAGTTAGACCCCAATAACAAGTTTACAGTGTTGGTTTTGACTACTTGATTCGGTGACCTATGGACAAAATTGTCATTTTTCAATTTGGTTCCCATATTTCAAGATAAATCATAATTGAATTCAAATTATTTCAAATTGACTTATCAAAGACCAAATATCATTAATATATGATGATTCAAACGTATCTAGGTAGCTGTGTGCTTCTGTAGGGCTCCAAACACCTGCTCGTATGAAAGTTTGACTCACTGGATCTAAAACTAAAAAAGTTTGATTCAATAATCAAATAGGATTTGGTAGGCTTTGTATTCACTTTATTTATATAAAATTTGAGTTCTCAAAAGAAATATATATGGCCTTAATTCAATTTCATTCTAATACATCACACTAAGGCGTCCAAAATTGACCTAACTTAAAAACTTTGTCTGACTGGCCCAATCCAAACTTGACTAACTTGATTTGATTAAAAGAGCCAATAACTTAAATCTAATCAAATCTGATATTAATCAAATTGACTTGAACCCAAATTGATTCAAATTTAAATTAACCTAAACTTGACCTAATTTGGACCTAAAATGATCCCAACTTGTAATGATTTATTTCTTTTGAACCCAAAATAATCTTATCCAAAATAACTTAACCGAATTCTAAAATAACTTTATCAATTGCCAACCCTAAATATATGTAACAGCCCGTGACCCTATTTTTCACCTTATTCTATACATCTTATATGGTTGGATTGTCTGCGATACTTTACTTTTTCTTTTACATATAAACAATTTCATATTAAATTATAATATGAATTACATCCTCTATCTTAATTCATAAGGAAGTAGTACTGTAGATAAGTCTAAATACAGAAAATAAATAATCATACCTTATTAAACAAATCAAGCTATCGCATCGTCCCCAAATGCGCAACCGAAATCCTTTAGGTGTTAGATTCTCAGTCTTCGAAAACCTGAAATGTTAATATTAAGGGGTGAGCAAACCACGACTCAGTAAAGGAATTATGTGCATACTTGATATTCAACTTCCTATATGCTGAAAAACTTTTTCATTTTTTTCCTATAAGGGCTCTAGGCTCGCATGTAGGAATGATACTACAGTCAGCTAGAGATCCGGATGGAGTAAGGTAGGTATTTTGAAATACCTATCTTGTCCCGGAACCTAGAAGCAACTGTAAAGAGTAATATTCTTTCTTGTTTTGAAATTCAAATCCTTTCCTTTTTATTTCGTAACATTTTCATATTCTTTTTCAAAATAATGCTTTTATAAAATAAAGCATTTAAATAAAATAACTAATATTCATATTTTCTTTGAAAAGAATATTAGTTAAATCATCATCATTTTCCTTTAAAATTCATTTCATGTTTTACTGTACAATCATAATTAGTACAGTACTTTAAAATAGCAAAATAAGCTATTAAACCTTTTTCGTATAACATATAAATCATTTAAATCTAATATTCAATTTAAAATTAAAATAAGAATATTAGATTTATTTTCCTCTTCTTTCCTTTTTGGAAAACATATCACATATTCATGTCACATATAGTATAATATTCAATTTAAAGTCATAGTAAGAATATTAGACTTATAACTCCTTTTCCTTTTGAAAAGATATTATATATTCATATCACATGTCATATGAAAATCATCTCGTAGTACTAAAATCAGTGCTGAAATAAGCATTTTGTAAAATGCTGTAAATCACTTTCATTTGATTTATCACATATCATGTAAAACATTTTCATTTCACATATCACATATCATATAAAACATTTTCATATATGGAGACTTAGGCACACACGCCCAGCCCGTCCACTGGGTCATTACTCATATCATGCTATAGACCCCGAAGGGTATAAATAATCATGTCAGATCTATGGCTATAGTCTATAATTGTCCTCGGCAGATCACTGATCAGGTGTCGGCCGGGACTACATATCACATATCACATATTACATATTACATGTCACATATCACATATCAGCATGATAGGATGCCAACTAGTCTCAAAACAGTATTTTTCATCATCAAAAAACCTTTATGGAATTTATAAAAATAATAATTTCATAATTAAAACCATAAAGGTTATATAATAAATCAAGTAAATATTTAAGAAAATATTTGTAAAATATTCACTTTATCCCTTTTTCATCTTTTATTTCATATTACGTATAATTCATATATCGAGAGAATTTTCGGTGATCTCATTATCACCAATTTCGGAAACAATGAATATTTTAAAATGAATTTCGTTATATTCATGTTTCATGAAAAATAATCATTTTCTCTATTTTCGTGGTTAGAAATCGTTTCTTGTGAAATAAAATCATTTATTTTGATTTTATAAATTTTCTAGAAATTTTCGATAACTTTCGATAATTTTTTGGCAGTATAACAGCTGCTGATTGGCTAGCCTCCTGCACAAAAAATACAGTTTATAATTTCAACCGGCACTTCACCACAATTTTCCAACCAATCAATTTTCATAATAATTTTCATAAATTATTTCCATAAAATATTTCGAAATTAAAACATGTAGACTGGATATCCTTACAGTGCTGCACATGCATCCCTTACCTGTTTCGGGTCGGCGACTTCCTCTTACTGGTTGCGCCCGTACTCCATCTCTTCCGATTTCTCATCTCGATCGCCGAGAATAATTTCTAGAATTTAAATTCTAAATTTTAGAATTTTTCATAATTTATTAAATTTTTACTTCAAATTAATTTCCTGAAATTTCTGATCGAATTTCCATAAATTTCCAGGTTGCTGAATTCCCGGGAATCTTCCGATTTCCCGAACTTCTCCCTTTTTCCTCCTTTTCTTCCTTTTTCCTCTTTTTTTTCTTCCTTTTTTCTCTTTTCTTTTCTTTCTCTTTCTTTTTCCTTTTCCCATTTTCTGTCTGAACCTGTTCGGACCGGTTCGGACCGGTTCAGACCGGTTCGCCTCCTCATCGCCGGTTCAGTTTGATCACGTCGGCATCACCGCTGGTTCATGCCTCCCACAGCTTGTCGGAGTTGCGAGGATCCCGGATCTAGTCTCCGTTTCGTCCCATCACCGGCAACGGCGCCGGATCTAGAGGCTTGGGTTTCGGCCTCTTCCTTTCCTCTTTTCTTTTTCCTCCGCCGTTTCCTTCACCGCCAGTGGCCTCCTTCTCCTTCGTCGGTCTTCACCGATGGCGAGAGTAGCAGTGGCGGTGCTCGGATCGACTGGCACCGCCATTCCTCTTTTCCTTTTTCTCCTTTCTCCCCTTCAGTTTCCACCTCCCGATTTTCTTCTCTTTTCCGTTTGGGCCGCCGTCGGTCACTTCCCTCTTCCCTCTCCTCTCGCTAGCGACGCCCTCTTTTTTCTTCTTCCTTTCCGGTGGCCGCCGACAGTGGTGGCTAGGCTTCACGGGATTCTTCGACAGAAACGGGATCCCATTTCCCGTTTCTGTTTCATTTTTTTTCCTATATTATATTTATATATACCATATATAAACATAATATTTTAACATATATATATTAAACACAAAATACATATATATAAATTTCTAATTTGAATTAATATATATATATATTTCATATATATATATGTATTTATAGATATATATATATATATATACAAGTTTTGATAATAAATAATATTTACTTTTCTTATATATGTATATACTTATATATATATACATAAAATATCATATTTATATACATATGTATTTGTATAAAAATACATTTATATAATATATAATTATATAAATATCTTCATATTCTTTTCTCATTTTCTTATTTAATTTGGACTTCCATTCTCCAAATTAAATTCTCTCTTCATTATTTTCCATAATTTCATCATTCTTCTTATTTCTAATTTATCCAAATTGAAATTCCTCAATTTCCTCACTTCTTTAATTTCTAAATTTCAACGATATTCTTATCTCGTAAATAAATTTTATTTATTTATTTTAATTTATTTATTTCCTCTTATCTATTTTCTTTAATACTAATGTTGGCTCTATAGGCTATACCGAGAGGGGGGGTGAATCGGTTCTTAGCTAACCTTATGCCCGTTTTTCGGTTTCTCTAAATTCTCTAGCCTATTTGAGTGTTTTCTAAGTTCTCTAAGCTAGGCAATTATACAATATAAATTCAATTCAATAAGCACAATATAATTGCAAGTAAAGAGAGTAGGGAAAGAGAGATTTACACAAGTGATTTATAGAGGTTCGGCTACCTTGCCTACGTCCTCTACCTTGAGACGCTCCCAAGGATTTTCCCCAAATTCACTATACTTGAATTTGTCTTTACAATCCCTCTTTTTACAGGCTTAAGAGAAACCTCTCTCTTTTTCTAGGCTCAAGAGAAACCTCTTCTCCCTCTTTTTCTAAGGCTCAAGAGAAACCTCCCTCTTTTTCTAAGGCTAAAGAGAAACCTCCCCTTTTTACAAGGATTGAATTGGATAACAAGTTGTGTAATCAAGGAAGACCTCTAAGTAGGCAAATGATTACAGAAATTGAGCACAATGAAAAGCCTATACAAAGTTTGTGCTAAGCAATACAAGAAATAGATGAGTGATAGAAGATGAAGACTCTTTATCTCTTGAATTGATGTTGAGGCTTGAAGAAGATGAATAAAATGATGAAAGATGTTGCTTGGTTGTTCCTCTTTCTTCCTTTAGCTTCTAAGCCTCTATTTATAGTCCCTTGGATGGTTTGTGGACGTTGGTTGGAGCCAAAACCGAAACTAGCCGTTGTGTCTCACAGAAACTAGCCGTTGGGGGCTTTCTGGTGCAAAGGGATCGATCCTGCTACAGTGGGGATCGATCCCTTTTGCCCAGAATCTTGATTCTGGGCTTCAGGGACCTTGGGAAGACTTTCTGCCAAAAAGGGATCGATCCTGCTACAGTGGGGATCGATCCTTTTCTTCTAGAGGGCATTTTTCCTGCACTTTTGGGTTAGAAATGATATGACCTTTGATCCTAATTCAACCCAAAACATTTATAAGCTTTAAGGGAGTTTTTCTTGACTTTCTCAAATGAAAATATTGTCCAAAAACTTATAAGTAATTTTCTAAACTTATGTTCAATAATTCTTGAGAAAATTACTTAATATTGAAAACCATTTTATAAAGTATTAAGACCAATAAGAATATATCATTTAAATCATGGTCTTAAGTTTGATATGATCATTTGAAAATGGATTGAGAAAATCATGTGTGATAAGGCAAATTTACAATATGAATTAAAACATTAAAGCTTACTTAAGTTTTTGTCATTTCAAAATATATATGGCAATTTAAAGCTAACAATCTCCCCCTTTTTGATATGACAAAACTTATTGTAAATTTGCTTTGAAAATTCTTTGAAAAAAATACTCCCCCTCAAATAAAGCAGGATTTTATAAAGCTCCCCCTTAATATAAACATGGGTTTTGAAAATGAATATTTTTTCCTCATTATCTCTCCCCCTTAATATCTCTCCCTATATCTATCTCTCTCTTTATCTATCTCTCCCCCTTTTTGTCATAGCAAAAAGAAGGAAAAATAATAAAAAATATGCTCCCCCTAAAATCATGGCTAGGTGAGAAGAGATAAAAGAATATGCTCCATCCAACAAGAAACATGTTAGTACATGGGACTCATAGCACAAATAAATAAGTCAATTGTTCATAAAGAGTATGAAATATTCATGCAAAGAACATGACTTATGATCCTATACCTATTGTTTATAAATGATTTTGATACCAATTGTTGACAAGTAATTTTGCAAGAAGGTTCCAATTGGTAAGAAGTTAAGCAAGTTGTATATAAATATCTACTAAGGTCTATGACTTGCTCATTTCAATCCTATTAAGCACCTAAGTATATCAATTGTTCTTTCTAAAGTCCAACTAAGGTGCATGGTAATACATCATGATTATGAGCTAAAATTATATAACATATCATATGTATGTGCTCATAAATCATTCTCAAGAAATATTGTGTCTAGAATTAAATCATATAGCAATTAACTTCAAATTCTAGCACACAAGAGTTTCATGCAAAAGTGTCTTATATGAATTCTTCTCTATTTGTCATTTCAATCTAAAGAGCATGAGAAGAATTGTCAATTTAAAGCTCATACCAATTGGCAATTTAGATTTGGCTTACCAATAATTGAAAATATGGTTCCCAATGATACTAATTGTTATTTCAATCTAAATACCAATTGTTACTAATGGTTGACTTAGGCATTTTGCATGAATCCAATATCTATGTGTAGTGTGTTCATGTCAAGATAATAATTATTCTAAGTATGCAAGAACACAACACACATCAACATTAAATATGCATATGGATCAATTAATCATTAGCACACTATCATAAAGCATTAATCCATATTCATATTCACAAATGTATACCATATGGAAGATTCAAAACAATCGAGGAATTCAAACACATTTTCTTCCATTATTTCAAACACAAAAATCCTATGCTCATTTTTCAATTCAAGTTCTTTACCAATTATGAGCAAGGGAAGATTACCATCTTAATCAATCCAAAGCAATATCCCTAGTGAATTTTAACGTTTAAGGTTCCAAAGGGTATATGCTGTTTTTAACTAAAATGGTTTCACCTAAGTGAATCAATATTATCAAGCTAAAATATATTTTATCATTAAAATCCATAAACTATGAGTGAGGTTAAGCACATAATATCATGAAAAACAACTATTCTCATCTCATAGGCATGATTATTGATTCAACTTAAGCAAACATGCATGTTCAACATCAAAACAATCAAGATACAATGCATGTATATCAATAGTTGGTGTTGTCATTAAAGTCCAAGTTCTTTAATAATTTGGCCACCATTACCAATTGTTGAATTTATATTTGAAGTCAATCCATAAGATGTATAATTTTCATGAAACCTAGTGTGGAATTGATAAGTCAAGCCAAGAGACATAATCCTATTAAGCATGCTTGACTAAGATGAACAAGAAATCATAATCTATCATGCACATGTTCATCAAATTCTCAAATATTTACACAAATCATTGAAATAAATCTCAAAATTATGTTTAACCATTCATTGAAAATATATTTCAAGATTATTTCAAGATTTATGCAATTCATAACCATCTTCAATGAGAAAGCTGATTTAGCACTTGTGAGCTCATGAAAAATGATATTGATTGTTGATAGTGATACCATTTGTTGGAAATGATATTAATTGATGAAGTTGAGGCATGATATCAATGAAAAATGAGTTTTCATATATTAAAGATCATCAAAAAGAAGTTAAAACAATGAATTTTAAGTTGAGAAGAGTAAAAGTATCAAAACAATGAAAAGTTCTTCCCAATTTCGGTTGAAAACATGCAGGAGAGCCTTTTCTGGCCTGGGGGGATCGATCCTGCTACAGTGGGGATCGATCCCTCATATGTTCCTGCAGATTCTGCAGTTGTTTTGACAGAAAATTGGACTTGTGAGATACCAAAACTTCGTTTTTGAGTAATTTAAGTTCAAGTAAAGGTTTAAACATTTGTAAAATATGATTTTGGACTTGTATGAATGAAAAACAAGAATGAAAAATCATTTAACAAAAGATTTTGCAATTTTGGAAGAATTTTCACAATAAAATGCATTTTTGGCCTCAAAGGGGGTCATTTTGAGAGTTATGCGTATTTTGGCCAAACCAATGCATTGAATTTCATAAATATGTCAAAACAAACTTGTTCACATAGATTTTAAGCACATATAACATCAAATCATCATACTTGTGAACATTATGCCATGATTTCCAACATACAAGTTCTACATTGATGCTCATGACATGGCATTTGACATATTTGGCAATTTGAGGCAAGTAAATACATTATCAACACATAGAAGACATGCTCAAATTCCAGAGATCATTTCAAAATCAAAAATCATGCTTTTCATCCAATCATCCAATACCTCAAGAACTATCCATCAACCACTCAACAATCAATTATCATGCCTTTTGTTCACTCATTCAACTCACAAAGATTATCAACCACATCAATGCACAAATAATCAACTAAAAGTTTTAAGGAGTAAAGAATTAAGCTTACAAAACTCCTTTGCTTGAGTATGCTTTGCCTTGAATTGTTGAGTCCACCTTGAGTTATCATTTGAAGAATTGTTGTGATTAGTCAAAGATGGATCCTCAAGCTTTTCCTTTTTCTCATTGGCATATGCAAACTCCATGCGGATGTGTTGAGCATTCAAACCCCATTGTTTCTTTGTAACTCCATGCTCTAACACTCCTACACCAAACATATTTTCAAGCATGCTTTGGTACCCAAATTTTCTTGGGTCCTTGAGAGTTAGTGCTCACAATTTTTGATCCTTTTGGGATCCATTTCAAGCTTAAATCATCATTATTTATTGCATGCTTTGGCACCCACATTTTCTTAACCACTCTTCCTCTAAATGTGGTTTTTCTATTTGTGCATGCTTGTGAAGAGTGTCCTATTCTATTGCATAGTGAGCATGTAAGAGATAAATCATGCATAGCATTTTTGCTCACTAGGAAATTCCTAAGATGAGTTTCTTTTTGTTTTTCATTATAACCTAACCCATCTTTATCAAAGAAAGCTCTTTGGGTCTCTAACATATGATCTAGCTTTTGTTGACCCATATAAAACCTAGTAAATGAGTTATGCAAATTTGTATTCTTTTCATTTAACTCATTTATCTCTAAGTTAGCCTTTTCTAATTTCTTTTCAAATTCTAGCTTAGCATTTGTCAAGGCTTCATTCTCTATTTTTAATTTAGCAATGATTTTCTTATATTTGGAGTTCATACATTGAAAATCATTAGCTAATTCATTAAAAGCATTTTGTAGTTCATCAAATGTATAATCATTATCTTCACTAGAACTACAACTAGCCTCATCATCACTAATAGCCATAAAGCATGAGTAAGCTACCTCTTCATCTACATTTTCCTCATCGGAGCTATCACTATCGCTCCATGCAGCCACAAATGCTTTCTTCTTAGGCTTTCTATCCTTTTCTCTCCTAAGTAAGGGGCAATCTAACTTAGTATGACCCGGTTCATTACACTCATAACATACTAATGGATCCTTTTCTCTTCTACTTGACTCCCCTCTTTGATGTCTCCTATTATTTTCTTTTTCTTTCATCCTCATGAATCTATTAAATCTTTTGGCAAACATTGCCATTTCCTTTTCTTCCTCATTTCCACTCTCATCACTATCATCTTCAATGGCCTCATGAGTGGAAGACTTAAGTGCTACCCCTCCTTTCTTTGGAGGCACTTCATTTCTTTTCAATTTCATCTCATATGTAAGTAGGGAACCCATAAGTTCATCTAGAGACAAGGTATTTGGATCTTTAGACTCTTCTATTGCGGTTACCTTTGCCTCCCAAGACTTAGGCAAGCTATTCAAGATTTTCTTAACCATTTCTAGATTGGAATAGCTCTTGCCTAATGCCTTAAGTCCATTAATTATATCATTAAACCTAGTGAACATTTCGCTAATGGACTCATTTTCTTTCATTCTAAATAGCTCATAATCATGTGTGAGCATACCTACTTTGGTTTCTTTCACTTGATTGGTCCCTTCATGTGTGATGGCCAATTTGTCCCATATTTGCTTAGCATTTTCACATAGGGACACTCTATTATACTCATTGGGACCTAATGCACAAAAGAGAGTGTGCATGGCCTTGGCATTCAATTGTGCCACTCTCATGTCATTTGTGTCCCACTCATCCTCACTCTTAGGGACATCCTTTCCATCTACTTTCTTCATAGGAATTCTAGGACCATTCACTATAATTCTCCACACTTCATAATCGTTAGATTGTACAAATAACATCATTCTAGTTTTCCAATATGAGTAATTCTCTCCATTGAAGAGTGGAGGTCTAACTAACGATTGTCCCTCTTCTCCTAGGGGTGTGCCTACATTCAAGTGAGCCATTTAAGATCGTTTTGCTCGATAGAGGTTAATCTAATTCAATCTCGAGCCCAAGCTCTGATACCAATTGTTGGCTCTATAGGCTATACCGAGAGGGGGGGTGAATCGGTTCTTAGCTAACCTTATGCCCGTTTTTCGGTTTCTCTAAATTCTCTAGCCTATTTGAGTGTTTTCTAAGTTCTCTAAGCTAGGCAATTATACAATATAAATTCAATTCAATAAGCACAATATAATTGCAAGTAAAGAGAGTAGGGAAAGAGAGATTTACACAAGTGATTTATAGAGGTTCGGCTACCTTGCCTACGTCCTCTACCTTGAGACGCTCCCAAGGATTTTCCCCAAATTCACTATACTTGAATTTGTCTTTACAATCCCTCTTTTTACAGGCTTAAGAGAAACCTCTCTCTTTTTCTAGGCTCAAGAGAAACCTCTTCTCCCTCTTTTTCTAAGGCTCAAGAGAAACCTCCCTCTTTTTCTAAGGCTAAAGAGAAACCTCCCCTTTTTACAAGGATTGAATTGGATAACAAGTTGTGTAATCAAGGAAGACCTCTAAGTAGGCAAATGATTACAGAAATTGAGCACAATGAAAAGCCTATACAAAGTTTGTGCTAAGCAATACAAGAAATAGATGAGTGATAGAAGATGAAGACTCTTTATCTCTTGAATTGATGTTGAGGCTTGAAGAAGATGAATAAAATGATGAAAGATGTTGCTTGGTTGTTCCTCTTTCTTCCTTTAGCTTCTAAGCCTCTATTTATAGTCCCTTGGATGGTTTGTGGACGTTGGTTGGAGCCAAAACCGAAACTAGCCGTTGTGTCTCACAGAAACTAGCCGTTGGGGGCTTTCTGGTGCAAAGGGATCGATCCTGCTACAGTGGGGATCGATCCCTTTTGTCCAGAATCTTGATTCTGGGCTTCAGGGACCTTGGGAAGACTTTCTGCCAAAAAGGGATCGATCCTGCTACAGTGGGGATCGATCCTTTTCTTCCAGAGGGCATTTTTCCTGCACTTTTGGGTTAGAAATGATATGACCTTTGATCCTAATTCAACCCAAAACATTTATAAGCTTTAAGGGAGTTTTTCTTGACTTTCTCAAATGAAAATATTGTCCAAAAACTTATAAGTAATTTTCTAAACTTATGTTCAATAATTCTTGAGAAAATTACTTAATATTGAAAACCATTTTATAAAGTATTAAGACCAATAAGAATATATCATTTAAATCATGGTCTTAAGTTTGATATGATCATTTGAAAATGGATTGAGAAAATCATGTGTGATAAGGCAAATTTACAATATGAATTAAAACATTAAAGCTTACTTAAGTTTTTGTCATTTCAAAATATATATGGCAATTTAAAGCTAACAACTAATTTCCAAAAATAGAAAATTTGCGGTTATCACATTCTGCCTACCTTAAGAAATTCGGTCCTCCGAATTTAACTTAATTCATAAGGTGGTAGCATCCTATATAGTTATCATTCTTGTCCTCTAAATCATCTTTCAAATTATACTACCAGTATACTTTTAACATCATAATCGCCTTTATACCACTATATATCATTTCTCATCATATATTTATACTCCCTTAAATTTCTTATCAGTTAGGAGTTATCCATTTCCACTCCTTTTCATATCACATATGATTCATATTGTTTCTTATTCATCTTCCTTATTTGGTGCCAAGTCGATATAGTTTAGTACTGTCATTTAAACAGGTTAATCAATTGTATGCAATTGTCCCAGTAGCTTTCACATATCATGCATTCGCTCTCTCAACATATCTTCGGGCGTTTCTATACTACGCTCACATATTTATATCATGTACGAAGCGGTGGTGTCTATAAATTTTGGAATCTTAGAGTCTTTTGCTATTTCCCATACATATATAGCTACTCAGAGATTCCTATCACATATAGGGCTCACTGAAACTTTACATACATTCTCATCATTTTAAATAATATTTCGACTATGGCACTAAAGAATCTAAGTGTTTGATAATGGAGAAATGATTTCATTAGACTATTAGTCTATACTCACTTCCATATTATCATATCTCTTTTAGATTCTTCATTATTATCTCCAATACCTATTTCATATTTATTTCATCAAATGCTGCAACTCATTTGCAAACTTTGCTATTTACTCATCATTTTCTTTCCATATCATCTTTCCATGTAATCTCATCATTACATCTCTCATTCTTATGGTATACTCTATATCACTTAACTTTTAGAATATACCTGAGCTTATACTCTTCATAAGTTAAATTTCATAGGTGACAAATCAATCATCATTTTCGTCACCACATTATCCATGTAATTCCACCATTTCCAAGGTGGTTCTATATATATATTTATCATTTTTTCCATTTACATGACTGGCAGTAAATCATATAATTCATTTACTCTTTTGATTATCATTAAATTTCATTTATCAAAATTGGCTCGATCTTCCATCTAGCCATAATCATGTGATAACCACAAGGAAATCATTTTCAATCTTAAAATTGGGAACCGCTCCATATTCGTGGTCCCTCATCATCCTGTACTTATCCTCTTCTTACATTTACATCTTTTCATGCTCATCATTTCAGTCACTTTTCTTCAGTGGTAAAATATCCACTATTAAACTCTTTTAACCTTTTGTATATCATCTTTACATTTATTCGTCCACCGACTTTAACTTCTTTACTTATTAGTCACGTCAGTAGAGTAGCTAACCCATAAACTCTCCTATAGACTGACACTAGTATCTAGCTAGACTCAGTACATTTTGTATCTCAATCCTTATCTCTTCTTCATTGACAGATCTACATCGCTCTGTCATTCGAGATCATATATCTTAGAAAGAGATATTGTCTAGCCAAATTTTTATTTGCCATACTTATCATATAAATCACAGTCTTTAAGAATCCAAGGAGTTATACCACTATGCTGCTAATTTTCCATTTATGCCTTAGATTGTATCAGTATCTCATCCTTTTATTCATATATGGTTGCCTCATTCATTAGGTTTATATACCTCAATAAGGTATTCCATTTACCTTCTAAACCTCAGTAGGAACTCGTAAACTTATATCGAGTTCTAATTATTATCATCTTACGACCATCAATTTTCAACTTTTCATCTAGTGATGCCTTGTATAGAGATTAGTCTTATAAACTCCTTATACATCTCTGATTAAATCAAATAAGACATCACTTCTATATGGATGATTATTTGTTTCTCATAAGAACTTTATTTCATAATTGGAATTTAATACTCCATTTATGTTTCATCCTCTCATTAACATCATCCGTATTTCCATCAATTTCATCTATACATGTGAATTTCATTATCCACATATTTTCCCGAGTTATTTTCTTAAGCTTTTCGGATTCCTTTATATTCTCTGATATAAGTTTAGAATAGATTTCATATTAACAATCGAGTCAATGTTAGCTCGATTTCTCCAATCTATATAACTCTGAAATTTATCTGGAATCACATCGATACTTTTCTTTAACCATACATCTCTTACTGTGTTAGACATTTCATCCCTATGTCTTATCATTTCATCGTACATCCTCAAGGCAAAGACATTTAATATTCAAATCATTTTAACATCTACTCCGCTTTGATTCACTTGTTTACTTATACTACACAGCATATCAATCCTCTTAATTTGCAATGCTGTATTAAGTATAACCGTTTAATTAACACATTTGATAGCTAACCTATTTATCACTATGTTTTACTTTAGAGATCATTCTCATTTAATAATCTCAAGTTAGCTATCATCTTCCTCATCTCTTATCACTTTACTGCCCTTATACATATCTCTAATTTTATATACTTCATACCGTACATTATTCTGTAAGACATATTTCAAAATATTTTGATTCTATAATTATCTGCTTGATACCTCAAAAACTGTATGATTGTATAGAACCAGGATTAACTGTACTGCTATGGGTTTCTGCCTTTATACTGATCTCTTTCTCAGTCATCGCGAGTCATCATATTACTTTTCATCATATCCAACGATCCCATAATCAACATCTCATCAATAAACTTTTAACTCCAACCCTTAAGGATCAATAACTGAGTCGCTCATCCTGCGACTTTCCTATAACCATGCGGGTTACATCAGCAATATAACTATAGATGAAATTTATCATCGTGATTGTTATACTCATTTTACGTTTCCTATGTCATCAGTAGCTTCATTACCATCAATAACATCATTTCTATCAAGGGAATTCAAAATTGACTTGGTTTATTACTATTCATACCATAATCCCACATAGGGGCATTTTCGTCATTTCACATTTATTTCTTTCTCCTCGCTATACATTTAAATCAGTAATCTTATTATCAATTTGCTGATAGTACCCCTTTCTCGTACCAATATCAGCATTTTAAAATCTTTTTCGATTTCGACAGAGAAGTCCACTAGGATCTATAATTAGATTTTTTTTTGCATAAAATGCAGCTTTACATCATCAATTATTCTGTCAAATCAGTCCATTCAAACTTCTGTTGGTCTATTTTGACTTCTGATAAAATTTTGGAGGTAGGGGTATTTTGGTCATTTTTTGTCAAAAATATTCTCTCTCCTCAAAATACCTTCAATCGGTGATCTTAAGGTCTATTTAATGATGATATTTCATTCCCTTCCTTTATATCAGCACTTTCAGGTCTCAGTTCAATCCGGACAGAAAAGTACTAGTGGGGCCCTCACCGAGTCCATTTCTGTTCCTTACCGAACCGATCTTCATTTAGACTATAAAATCACCAATTCAGGTAAAATTCCTGAGCCGTTTTCCCTTTTTGCATTCCTTATTTCATAATTGCTCACTCCCTTCTAAAACATTTGATTCCATTTGAAATCATTTATTTTCTCTATGTATTCAGACTACACAGTACTAGAGGGGATGTTAACCTTTTCAACATATTTTCTTTTCAAAGTATCGACAGACATCAGGCCAACCGTGCTCTGATACCATTAAATCTGTCACAGCCCGTGACCCTATTTTTCACCTTATTCTATACATCTTATATGGTTGGACTGTCTATGATACTTTACTTTTTCTTTTACATATAAACAATTTCATATTAAATTATAATATGAATTACATCCCCTATCTTAATTCATAAGGAAGTAGTACTGTAAATAAGTCTAAATACAGAAAATAAATAATCATATCTTATTAAATAAATCAAGCTGTCGCATCGTCCCCAAATGCGCAGCCGAAATCCTTTAGGTGTCAGATTCTCAGTCTTCAAAAACCTGAAATGTTAATATTAAGGGGTGAGCAAACCACGGCTCAGTAAAGGAATTATGTGCATACTTGATATTCAGCTTCCTATATGCTGAAAAACTTTTTCATTTTTTTCCTATAAGGGCTCTAGGCTCGCATGTAGGAATGATACTACAGTCGGCTAGAGATCCGGATGGAGTAAGGTAGGTATTTTGAAATACCTATCTTGTTCCGGAACCTAAAAGCAACTATAAAGAGTAATATTCTTTCTTGTTTTGAAATTCAAATCCTTTCCTTTTTATTTCGTAACATTTTCATATTCTTTTTCAAAATAATGCTTTTATAAAATAAAACATTTAAATAAAATAACTAATATTCATATTTTCTTTGAAAAGAATATTAGTTAAATCATCATCATTTTCCTTTAAAATTCATTTCATGTTTTACTGTACAATCATAATCAGTACAGTACATTAAAATAGCAAAATAAGCTATTAAACCTTTTTCGTATAACATATAAATCATTTAAATCTAATATTCAATTTAAAATTAAAATAAGAATATTAGATTTATTTTCCTCTTCTTTCCTTTTTGGAAAACATATCACATATTCTTGTCACATATAGTCTAATATTCAATTTAAAGTCATAGTAAGAATATTAGACTTATAACTCCTTTTCCTTTTGAAAAGATATTACATATTCATATCACATGTCATATGAAAATCATCTCGTAGTACTAAAATCAGTACTGAAATTAGCATTTTGTAAAATGCTGTAAATCACTTTCATTTGATTTATCACATATCATGTAAAACATTTTCATTTCACATATCACATATCATATAAAACATTTTCATATATGGAGACTTAGGCACACACGCCCAGCCCGTCCACTGGGTCGTTACTCATATCATGCTATAGACCTCGAAGCGTATAAATAATCATGTCAGATCTATGGCCATAGTCTATAATTGTCCTCGGCGGATCACTGATCAAGTGTCGGCCAGGACTACATATCACATATCACATATTACATATTACATGTCACATATCACATATCAGCATGATAGGATGCCAACTAGTCTCAAAACAGTATTTTTCATCATCAGAAATCCTTTTTGGAATTTATAAAAACAATAATTTCATAATTAAAACCATAAAGGTTATATAATAAATCAAGTGAATATTTAAGAAAATATTTGTAAAATATTCACTTTATCCCTTTTTCATCTTTCATTTCATATTACGTATAATTCATATATCGAGAGAATTTTCGGTGATTTCATTATCACCAATTTCGAAAAGATGAATATCTTAAAATGAATTTCGTTATATTCATGTTCATGAAAAATAATCATTTTGTCTATTTTCATAGTTGGAAATAATTTCTTGTGAAATAAAATCATTTATTTTGATTTTATAAATTTTTTAGAAATTTTCGATAACTTTCGATAATTTTTCGGCAGTATAACGGCTGCCGATTGGATAGCCTCCTGCACAGAAAATACAGTTTATAATTTCAACTGGCACTTCACCACAATTTTCCAACCAATCAATTTTCATAAATTATTTTCATAAAATATTTCAAAATTAAAACATGCAGATTGAATATCCTTACAGTGCTGCACACGCATCCCTTACCTGTTTCGGGTCGACGACTTCCTCTTACTGGTCGCGCCCGTACTCCATCTCTTCCAATTCCTCATCTCGATCGCCAAGAATAATTTCTGGAATTTAAATTCTAAATTTTAGAATTTTTCATAATTTATTAATTTTTTACTCAAAATTAATTTCTGGAAATTTCTTACCGAATTTTCATAAATTTCCAGGTTGCTGAATTCCCGGGAATCTTCTGATTTCCCGAACTTCCCCCTTTTTCCTCTTCTTTTTTTCTTCCTTTTTTCTCTTTTCTTTTCTTTCTCTTTCCTTTCTTTTCTTTTTCTTTTTCCTTTTCCCATTTTCTGTCTGAACCAGTTCGGACCGGTTCAGTTTGATCCCGTCGGCATCACCGCCGGTTCGTGCCTCCCACAGCTTGCCGGAGTTGCGAGGATCCCGGATCTGGTCTCCGTTTTGCCCCATCACCGGCGACGGTGACGGATCTAGAGGCTTGGGTTTCGATCTCTTCCCTTCCTCTTTTCTCCTTCCTCCGCCGTTTCCTTCACAGCCGGTGGCCTCCTTCTCCTTCGTCGGTCTTCACCGGTGGCAAGAGTAGCAGTGGCGGTGCCCGGATCCACCGGCACTGCCGTTCCTCTTTTCCTTTTTCTCCTTTCTCCCCTTCGGTTTCCACCTCCCGATTTTCTTCTCTTTTCCGTTTGGGCCGCCGCCGGTCACTTCCCTCTTCCCTCTCCTCTCGCCGACGACGCCCTCTTTTTTCTTCTTCCTTTCTGGTGGCCGCCGACAATGGTGGCTGGGCTTAACGGGATTCTTCGATAGAAACGGGATCCCATTTCCCGTTTCTGTTTCATTTTTTTTCCTATATTATATTTATATATACCATATATAAACATAATATTTTAACATATATATATATATTATACACAAAATACATATATATATATATAAATTTTTAATTTGAATTAATATATATATTTCATTTATATATATATAATTTATATATATATATTGTATTACCATATATATATATATATATATATACAAGTTTTGATAATAAATAATATTTACTTTTCTTATATATGTATATACTTATATATATACACATAAAATATCATATTTATATACATATGTATTTGTATAAAATTACATTTATATAATATATAATTATATAAATATCTTCATATTCTTTTCTCCTTTTCTTATTTAATTTGGACTTCCATTCTCCAAATTAAATTCTCTTTTCATTATTTTCCATAATTTCATCCTTCTTCTTATTTCCAATTTATCCAAATTTAAATTCCTCAATTTCCTCACTTCTTTAATTTCCAAATTTCAACGATATTCCTATCTCGTAAATAAATTTTATTTATTTACTTTAATTTATTTATTTCCTCTTATCTATTTTCTTTAATACTAATTTCCAAAAATAGAAAATTTGCGGTTATCACAATATATGTATTGAATGAGGAAAAATTACGAAGTATACAAACAGAATAATAAAAATAAAACTAGAACGCCATAGCCCACAACAATCTCATGCATTTTACTTTCAAACTGTACAAAACACTCAATCCAAATGTGCACTAATGAAGATAGAGTGGAGGTTCTAAAGGTCACTTCCTCGTTCTTGATTGCTTTGCAACCTACTTGTAATCAATTTTGTTGGAAAATCATACGGATAAATACATATAGGATCTCATGTTCAATCATCAAGAAAAGTAATATAGAAGTGTACCTGAATTTATTGGAATTGATTTCTTGGGGTTAGAGTCTTCCACGTTTAAACCTTTTGAGAGAGTCTGTATCTCACTCAACGATGGGATTTGAGAATGAGAATTACCTTATGTTTAGATTGGGAACCATAACCTATATATACCGTAGTATATTTTATTTTATTTTATTTTGACCCATCATGAGAATAAAATAAAACATTAGGTCTCTACACATTACAAAGCCCATACTAAATGAGATGCCCAAAGTCCAATAGCTCAAACTTTATTTGATCACTTTTAAATGGACTAAACAAATAAGATAGCCTATAATGTACAATTAGTTGATATATATAGGCCCACTTAAGAATTTCTCAAAAATCTCCCACTTGGGCCACATAAGTCACCTGATAATTGTACACTTTAAAATAATTTTAAGATCTTTAAACTTGATATCTTCACAGGGTAACATCTCTAAACAATCTGGTTCGTCATTTATACTAACATAGGATCAAAGCGATCTTCATTATATATATTTCGTAACTAGACCTATCAATGGTCATGTATATTAATATAATCAACGACATAGGTCAAGTATGGATGTGTAGCAGGGAAATTACATGCAACATGATCCCTTAAACATGCCTATTTCCAACTGGTCCTATTTTCAAAAAACTTTATGCTCAACTGCAATTTGAAAAAATAAAATTTTATTTCAGAGTTTTAGTAATAACAATAATACTTAATCTGATAAAAAAATGTCTCAATAACAAATGAATATAAATAAAACAAACTCCCTTTATACAAGCATACCTTCAAAGTAAACCACACCCATACGAGCTACATGCTCATGAAACACCTTAGGTGGTACACCCTTAATGAGCGGATACGCAATCATGGAGTTTGTACTGATATATTTAACAGATATCTGACGACTCTGAACTCTCTCCTTAACAACAAGAAACTAAATGCCAATATGCTTTGGCTTCGATGAGCTTCTGTTGTTCTTAGAGTACAACTCTGTGGCTTTATTATCACAATAATTCTTCAATGGTCTCTCAATACCATCGATAATGCACAGCCCAATGATAAAATTTCACAACCATATTGCTTGGTTCAATGCCTTACAGCAAGTTATAAACTCTGCTTCCATGGTGGAAGAAGCTATAAGTGACTGCTTTACACTTTTCCAAGTGTAGCTCCTCCAACTAACATGAAAACATAACTAGAAGTGGATCTTCTGCTATCAAGGCAGCCAACAAAATTGAAGTCTAAATACCCAAAGATCTCTAAATGATCTAACTTCCGATATGTGAGCATGTAATATTTAATTCTCTACAGATACCGCTTAACCCTCTTTACTACTTTCCAATGATCTATTCCATGGTTACCTAAATATCTGTCAAGCATTCCAACTATGTAAGTAATATTCAGACAAGTACAAACTTGAGCATACTGAGACTTCCTACTGCTAAAGCATAATGAATATTCTGTATCTCTTCCCTTCAATCTTATTTCTTGGGCATTGAAGTAAACTGAATTTATCTCCTTTAGCAATAAGCATGTCTCTCGATGCACAATTTTTCATGTCAAATCTGTTCAACACCTTATCGATATATGCCTTCTGTATTAAGCCAAGTATATCATGCAAACGATCTTGGTGGATCTGTATGCCCAACACAAAAGATGGAGTCCCAAGATCTTTCATCTTAAATCTATTCAAAAGAAATCCCTTGGTCTCATGCAATAGGCCTATATCGTTGCTTGCCAGTAAGATGTCATTGATATATAACACCAGAAGAATAAACTATGAAGGTTGCAAATTCAGTACCGATTTTGTAAATAAATAAAAGACATTAAATAAACTAAGTATTGAAATGTCATATGTAATTCTTATTATTTCAAGTAATGAGAATAAAGTTTTGAGTTTAGTAAATTTAGCAATAAATGATTGATACATATATATAATTTAAAAATTATAGAAATAAGTTAAAGATAAATATATATCCATATATATGTTAATCCAATAGAGAAAATAAAAGGATAGCATGAAATTAAGGATATAAGAATACTACAGGAAATGTAGTATACATGGTATTAAAATATTTAAAATAAATTAAATAAGGAATATATATACAAATACATATTAAGTATTAAATATGTATATATATATATGTAAAATTTAAAATAAAAGAAGAATAATATATATATATATATATATATATATATATATATATATATCACCACTAAAAGCATATTAAGCAAGAATATATATATATATATATATATATATATATATATATATATATACACACACACACACACACACACACAAGTAAGGTAATCAAAATATATAATATATATAATATATAAGAAATATTATTCAATAGAAAATATTTATGAAATATAAAAAAAAGAGGAGGAAAATCGGGATTGGCTTCCTTTTGGAAGCCACACATTTTCCTCTACCTGCTCTCACGTTAATTGAATAGAGGTAGAGACTCCTCTGCCAAATCAAAACCAAGGAAAGTAAAGAGAGGGGGAAGAAGAGAGAGTAGGGCAAAGAGAAAGATCAAGGAATGGGGGTATAGATAGAGGCATTCAGGCGAGAGAGAGAAACTTACAAACTGATGGTGAGACCTTGAAAGAGTGGTGAAGAGAGTGAACTGTAGAGGAAGAGTGAACTGTAGAGGAAGAGTGAGCAGTAGGATCACTGTTGGAACGAGAGAAAGAGCCGAGAGGGAGAGAGCAGATCGGCAACTAGGAGTTCAGATTGTAAGAAGAGGGACTGAAGCAAACTGACAATGAAGCTTTGAGAGAGTTGAAACGAGAGAAAAAGGGAGAGTAGAGAGGAGGAAGAATCAAGCTACAATAGAAGAGTAAAGGTAGAAGAGGTTATGGGAGTAGAAAGAAAGTGAGATAGAAGGGATGTGAGACCTATTTCTACTGTACTGTATGAGGTATTTTGTAATTATTTATTTAATGACATATAATTTATTTTGTGAAATTAAGTGAATTTGTAATGTGGACCCCACTTTAAATTTTATGGTTTTGATGGATTCAAGATTGATGATAAAGTGTATTGTGAGAGAAATAAATATAAAATAATGATTTTCAGGCATAGAAATAATTTTTATATTATTTGGAATTAAATTGTGAAATTTGGAATTTATTCCCATAAAGTTTCCATAAATTGGAATTTTGTTTAAAAATGATAAATTAAATATTCATGTTATGAATTTTATTTAAAGTGAGAATAAAAATACATTCTTTAAGACATTTTATATTTAAAAAGAATATTTATGAAATTTCTCACCAAAACATGAATATTTTCTCTACTGTTTCCATTGTACTGATAAATGAGAATTTATTACCTTTCGGAATTTTTATTAAATTAAATGATAATTTTTATTTAAATTCCTTAAAGGTATTTTATATTGAAATTAAATGATTTTCAAACTTTAGGCCCCAACTTCATGCTCACTGTTACTGTATTATCACCTGGTTGATTAACCTGCCAAGTCATTAGCAGTCATGGGGTCACCTAGCAAGTGTACTCTATAGACGCCCTATAGACTATGGCCATAGATCTAACTGTATACTGTTACTGTTTCCCTTCGGGATAATCATAGCATGATTGATTTAGGGTGTTGCCTAGTCTCAAATTACTGTTAAAATGATTATTGCATTGTATTTTTTACTGATTACTATTTACTGTACTGTACTGAGAAAATACTGTTACTGAACTGTTATTTACCTATTACTGTTCACTGAACTGTACTAAATCACTGTTTATTGAAAAGAAAATAATTATGATATTATTTGTAAACTAGAAATAATTTATTGAACTGTTTACTTACTGATTTTAAAGAGTTTCATTTTACTATACTGAAATGACTGTATACAGTTTCTACTGTTTAAAAACTTTACTGTTTACTGTATTGTTTCACTACTGTACCGTCACATGTTTTAAAAGGATACTGAAGTGATGAAATTAAATGGTTTATTCCATTTATATTTATTGAAAATAATCATTAAATTGTTTATTATAACAATTTATAAATTACTCCCTATAGTCGCTCTGGGTTTTTGGGACAAGACAGGTATTTCAAAATACCTTTCATGCTCCATCTGGATTTTTCGGTCGACTATAGTATCCTTCCCTTTTACTATGCTTAGTGAACCGTTAGGAAAATAAAATATTTTTCGGCATATAGGATTCATTATATCAAGCCTGCATACGACTCCTTTACTGACCATGTTGTCGCTCACCCCATTATTTCCACTCCACATGTTATTGTATTTGGATAAGAGACATACCATCCAGATTTATCGGCTGTGATTTCGGTTACCCGAGTCAGCAGATTTACGATCTTGGAGGTATTTTATTTTCTTTTATATATTCAGAAATTTAGTATGGTACTACTTTAATTTTAAGTAGAATACAGGGGATGTAAATATGATATGGAATAATGTAACATTCATATTCCGCATTTATAAAGTAAATGAAATTTACTGTTTACCATTGTTACTGTGTAAATGATTAAGGCATCATAGACAGCCCAATCGTCAATTATATGTAAAAATAAGTGTTTACTGTATATTCAAACTATTACAGTTTTAATGGTATCAAGCAGTGTTGGTCTGATGTCTGTCGATGCCTTAAGATAAAAGTGAATAGTAAACATCCCCTGTAGTGCTGTATATCTGAACGTATAATAAAATAAGTAATGAAAAGTGAAATAAATTATATTTGTGGTGCATATATGAGTGGAAGCAGGGTAACGCACTCAATTAGGAGTAGAGGTAGAGGTAGAGCAGAGCAGACTCTGGAGCCCCATACACCTAAGCTAGTACCGGAGCCCGCCCCAAGACCTGCTCACCCAAATAGTCGTATGACGAGGATGGAGAGGATGTTAGTCGACTTTATGGCTATGTATTAGGCAGATTGAGCTGCGGACAGGGCGGAGAGAGATAGAGCAGCAACTCCCGCAGCTCCGAGAGTAGCACCACCCCCACCTCAGCAGGCACCAGTAGTGCCGAGCCACAGCCTATTCTACCACCGGCACCTCAGCCACAGGTAGTTCCATCACAGCCACCAGTTCAGCTGCCCAGGGATGTGGAGTCATATTGTGATGTCATTATGGTACGGTCATTTCGGAAGTTGGATCTACCGAAATTTAAGGGTACCAAGGATTCGTTAGTGGCGGAACAGTGGATTAACCAAGTTGAGAAGTTATTTAGGTATATGAGGTGTACTGAGACCGAGAAGGTAGGTCTAGCAGTGTTTCAGTTGATGGATGACGCGGAGCACTGGTGGAAGGCTACACAGACAATACTGCTTGCTCAACATCAGGTGGTGATTTGGGACATATTCGTAGAGGCTTTCAAACGAAAATACATCCCTGACACTACTTAGCAGAGATTACAGCAAGACTTTTTGGATTTGGTTCAAGGGAGTCTATTTGTTGACGAGTATGAGGCTAGATTCACCACACTAAGCAGATTTGACCCTCTGACCAGAGTTGATGAGAGGTATAAGATTGACAAGTTTAAGGCAGGTTTGAGGCCCTCTATTAGATCTAAGTTAGCTCTTTTCGATATTCGTACGTATGATGAGGTAGTACAATGGGCGCAGTTATGCGAGAGGGACTTTGAGCAGTACCATACAGATGTTAGTCAAAAGAGTAAGGCTAAAGGTAAAGGCAAGGTTAAGAGAGCTTATGAGGATAGATCGGGTAGGGAGCAGCCTAAGAGGGCTAAGTCTTCAGGCATCTAGATCACTGAAGGGCGATTTACGAGATCAAAGGAGTATTGCGACTAGATGTCGACATTGTGGTAGGTCGCATGCTTCATGTCCGTGTTATATACTGACTAAGGCATGCTTCAGATGTGGACAGATGGGGCATATGGTTAGGGATTGCCCGATGCTCATAGAGTCGGTTGCTTCCACTGTTCCTCCCGCAGCTCTACAGGCACCAGCATTGGATACTTCGAGTGAGTCGGAGAAAGCTACACCCTCACAGCCGAGGTGTGTGACAGTGACAGAAAAGGGGAAAAAGGCTATGACATAGGGATAGGTGTACACGTTGGATCAAGAGACTACCGACGCTTCTATTGATGTGATTAAAGGTAAAGTATATATCTTTGATATTTCAGTACTTGCCTTATTTGATCCGGGTTCTACCCATTCATTTCTGTCACCTACATGTGCTAACAGGACCCCCGTAGAACCGGAGCCATTAGGGTATACCCTATAAGTTAATACCCCATTTAAAGAATCACAGATGACGGATATTGTATATAGGAACTGTAAAGTGACTGTAGTAGAGAAGGAAACGATAGTTGACCTGATTTTGTTAAACATGTATGATTTTGATGCAATCTTAGGGATGGATTGGTTAGCTGCAAATCATGTTAGTTTGGACTGTTATACTAAATTTATCACCTTCTCTCAACCTGAAAAGTATATTGTAAAGTTGTTTGTAAATTAATAATAGTGATGTGGATATATGTTTACTGAATTGTGTGATTGTGTATGAATGTATGTGAAGGTTTTATTGTTTGTGTGGAGGACGTAGAGAGGAAACGTCTCGAGTTGCATGAGATTCTTGTTGTCAGGGACTTCTCGGACGTATTTCCAGAGGAATTACTAGGGTTACCACTAGATCGAGAGATGGAGTTTACGATCGATTTGGTACCCGGTATGGAGCCGATTTCTAGACCCCCATATCAGATGGCACTAACTGAGTTAGAGGAGCTTAAGAAGCAGCTCCAGGAGCTATTGGATAAGGGATTCATACATCCCAGTATGTCACCGTGGGGTGCTCCAGTGCTATTTGTCCAGAAGAAGGATAGTAGCCTACGGTTGTGTATCGACTACAGGATGTTGAATCGGGCTACCATTAAGAATAAATATCCCCTGCCCAGGATTGATGATTTGTTTGATCAGCTTAGGGATGCACAGGTGTTCTCCAAGATAGATCTACGGTCAGGCTAACATCAGTTGAAGATTCGGGAGTCGGATGTTTATAAGACAGCATTTTGGACTCGGTACGGACATTATGAGTTCCTGGTGATGCCTTTTGGATTGATGAATGCCGTTGCAGCTTTTATGAGTCTGATGAACGAGGTATTCAAGCCATATTTAGATAAGTTTGTTATAGTATTCATCGATGCCATATTGATTTACTCTGAGTCTTTGGAAGAGCACGAGCAGCATTTGTATATAGTTTTGTAGACCCTCAGGGATCGGAGGTTGTATACGAAGTTCAATAAGTGCGAATTTTGGCTAGATCACATTATCTTTTTAGGACACGTGGTGTCAAAGGATGGAGTGTCTGTTGATCCGTCCAAGATAGAGGCCATTATATAGTGGGAGAGGCCTAAGATTGTGATTGAGATACAGAGTTTTCTGGGTCTAGTCAGATATTATCGTCGGTTCGTGGAGGGATTTTCTAGATTAGCTACTCCATTGACATGACTTACACGTAAGGATGTGAAGTTCGAGTGGAATGACACGTGTGAGCGCAATTTTCAAGGGCTCAAGGAAAGACTGGCTACTGCCCCCATATTAGCCCTTCCCAGCGGATCTGGTAGATTTACTGTTTATACTGATGCTTCCGCTCAGGGATTGGGATGTGTACTCATGCAGCATATGGTTCTCAACAGTTAAAAGATCACGAGAGGAATTACCCGTTGCATGATTTAGAGTTAACCGCAGTAGTGTTTGCATTGAAGATTTGGTGAAATTATTTATACGGGGAGAAATTTCAGGTATATACAGACCATAAGAGTCTGAAGTATCTATTCTCACAGCGAGAGCTGAATATGAGACAGTGACGATGGATGGAGCTGTTAAAAGATTATGACTACGAGATTTTGTATCACCCGGGGAAGGCTAATGTAGTGGCAGATGCACTGAGCTGCAAGCATGTTGGCATGGTATCATACATGATGATCAGGGAGCATAATCTTATAGAGCAATTTTCAAGCCTCAGTTTGAATGTGATTTCTTCTGATAGATATGGGTTCATGGCTAGTTTTAGAATAGAGTCGGATTTGATGGATCATATCAGAAAAGCTCAGAGGATGGAAACTTATTGCATCAGGATTGCAAGCCAAATTTAGATAGGAGTACAGTCGAACTTCAAGATTGGCATTGATGGTATACTGAGGTTCAGGGGCAGGATCTATGTTCCCAATGATCAGCAGTTGAGAGATTTGATTTTATCAGAGGCCCCTACCTCCAGGTATACTTTACATCCAGGTAGTACTAAGATGTACCAGAATCTTCAGAGGGTATATTAGTGGCCTAAGATAAAGAAAGATATCACTGAGTATGTTGCAAGATGTCTTACATGCCAGCAGATTAAGGTTGAGCATCAGAATCCTGCAGGTATGTTATGACCCTTACAGATTCCTACTTGGAAATGGGAGCACGTGACTATGGATTTTATTATGGGTTTACCACGGACTCGAAGAGGGTAGATGCTATTTGGGTGATAGTGGATAGATTGACTAAATCTGCTCATTTCTTGGCCATTAAGTTTACTGATCCAGTTAGTGCCTTAGCCGATCTATATGTCAGGGAGATAGTGAGGTTGTATGGTGTTCCAGTGAGCATCACTTCGGATAGGGATTCTTGGTTCACATCTCTTTTTTGGGAGAGATTTCAAGAGGCCATGGGATCCCAACTGAATTTCAGCACCGCTTTTCATCCGCAGACTGACGGACAGTCTGAGCTTACAATAAAAATGCTCTAGGATATGTTGAGAGCATGTACATTGGATTTTAAAGGCTTCTGAGACGATCACCTACCTCTAGCAGAGTTTGCTTATAATAACAGCTATCATGAGAGCATCGGCATGGCACCTTATGAGGTGTTATATGGCAGACGATGTAGATCCCCGATAGCATGGGAAGAAGTGGGAGACCGTAAGTTATTAGCTACTGATTTGGTCAAGCAGGCTTCCCGAGATGTACATGTGATTTGTGAGAAACTAAAGGCGGCTCAGAGTCGACAGAAGAGCTATGTAGATACTAGAAGCTGACCACTAGAGTTTTCAGTGGTTGATTATGTATTTTTGAAGGTCTTACCATCTAAAGGCATCATGAGATTCAGTAAAAAGGGGAAATTGAGTCATCGATACATTGGACCCTTCGAGATCTTAGATCGTGTGGGAGATGTGGCATATAGGTTAGCACTACCACCAGATTTGTCAGGAGTGCATAATGTGTTCCTTGTCTCAATGTTGAGAAAGTAACATCCAGATCCTTCTAACGTAATTCGACACGAGCCACTGGAGATTAGAGAGGACATGAGTTATGTTGAGAGACTGGTACGGATCTTGGATAGGAATGATAAAGTGCTACGGTCTAAGACTAATTCATTGGTCAAGGTGCTCTGGCAGTATCACACTGAGGATGAGGCTTCTTGAGAGTTAGAGAGCCTTATGCGTGAGAAGTATCTAGAGCTTTTTCAGTGATAAGTCAAGGTGAAATTTGGATAACCAAATTTCCTAAAGGTGGGGAGAAAATGTGAGACCTGTTTCTACTATATTGTATGAGATATTTTGTAATTATTTAATTAATGAAATATAATTTATTTTGTGAAGTTAAGTGAATTTGTAATGTGGACCCCACTTTAAATTTTATGGTTTTGATGGATTCAAGACTGATGATAAAGTGTATTGTGAGAGAAATAAATATAAAATAATGATTTTGAGGCATAGAAATAGTTTTTATATTATTTGGAATTATTTTGTGAATTTTGGAAAACAAATTGGAAAATAACGGATACGTCTCGAAGGCATTTTCGTAAATTACGCCCAAACTAAAATGAGTTGGGATGAAATAAAAATACGATGAGATTCTACATGAAAAGGAGAATAACATAGTGCCAAGAGATTAATTAAAACAGTGGTTTAATTGGAAAATTTCACTACCGGTCCATTAAGGGTACAACCATAATTTCTCATTATCGATGCACCGCGCGTCAACGAAACCACTTCCAATCATTAAAATACATTAAATGTGATTAATTGGTGCTGGAATCAGAATTTTTTGGAGTCCAATTACATAGTTTTTACGATTACGGAAGATAAGGGCGAAATTGTCAAGATTTTTCATAACCAAGGGCAAAAAGGTAAATTAGCCTTTGTAGAATTTTCTTTTTTGACTCAAAAAATGGGACAGTCGACACTATTCATCATCCCTGCCAGACCTCCCATGACACCCACAAGGAAAAAGAAAGAAAAACAAAAGAAAAGAAAAGAAACCAAGAAAAACCATATGAAATTGTCATTTTTTCACCAAAATCATTTTTAGAAAAATTATTCTACATCACCTCAACTCTTCATAGACACTAAAATCTCATCAAAAGAAGAAAAACACAAGGAGAAAAAAGGCCAAGAAGGATTCGGCCAAGGAATGGAAACTTCAAATTCTTGATGTTTTGTTTAATTTCAAAGTTGTATTTTAGGTAATTCAAAGGTGTATATTAAGATGCTAGCTTTGGATTTGATTAATTTTGGCTCAATAAAAATTTTCCATTAGAGGAGGGCTACGGTGTGCTTGGGAATATAGTGATACCATGTTTTTTCTTGCAAGAAAATGGTAGGAAATGATTAAAAGAACTTGATTAAAAAGGTTAGAAAGCTTAAATTGTTGAAAAAGGTTGAAATCAAGAAAATGGGTTCATGAAGGCATTCGGCCATGGGGTTTTGGGGGCTGTCATCATGTTGCATTTTATGGTTTGACTATAGAAAATGACTGTAGAAATTAAGAGAAGAAGACTGGTGAAATCGGATTCAAAAACGGAGCTAAAACGGGGAAGTTAAGGTTTACTACCAGTATAATTTATACTGGTTAGTCATACGCAATATAATTAATGACTGCATTTTAAGAAAGTCAATAGCCTAAAATTAAGGGGAAAATTAATGATAATTTTTGGTAAACTTATTTTGCAACCGGGATTTATGGTTTACGGTTGGTGCTACCGAACGAGTTGATATTGCTAGATAGGTAAGGGATAAGCGTGAGTTGTAAGGATATAGTGAATTGCATGATTTGTTAAGTATGATTTTATGAAATTATTGAAATGATGAAATGCTTTGAGAATCATGCAAATTGTGGTATACAACTGGTTTTATATACTGTATTTTAAGTGTAGAAGGTTAGGAAAACGCAGCTGTTATGCTGCTGAAAAATTATCGAAATTATTCTAAATAGCATGAAATATTTTAGATACATAATTTGAGTGAATTGTGAATTTTGGAATTTATTCCAATAAAGTTTCCATAAATTGGAATTTTGTTTAAAAAATGATAAATTAAATATTCATGTTAAGAATTTTATTTAAAGTGAGAATAAAAATATATTCTATAAGACATTTTATATTTAAAAAGAATATTTATGAAATTTCTTACCAAAACATGAATATTTTCTCTACTGTTTCCACTGTACTGATAAATGAGAATTTATTACCATTTGGAATTTTTATTAAATTAAATGATAATTTTTATTTAAATTCCTTAAAGGTATTTTATATTGAAATTAAATGATTTTGAGACTTCAGGCCCCAACTTCATGCTCACTGTTATTGTACTGTCACGTGAATGATTGACCTACCATGTCATCAGTAATCCCGGGGTCACCTGGCAAATGTACTTTGTGGACGCCCTATAGACTATTGCCATAGATCTAATTGTATACTGTTACTGTTTCCTTTCGGAGATAATCATAGCATGATTGATTTAGGGTGTTGCCTAGTCTCAAATTACTATTAAAATGATTATTGCACTGTATTTTTTATTGATTACTGTTTACTGTACTGTACTGAGAAAATATTGTTATTGAACTGTTATTTACCGATTACTGTTCACTGAACTGTACTAAAATCACTGTTTATTGAAAAGAAAGTAATTATGATATTATTTCTAAACTAGAAATAATTTATTGAACTGTTTACTTACTAATTTTAAAGAGTTTCATTTTACTGTACTAAAGTGACTGTATGCTGTTTCTACTGCTTAAAAACTTTACTGTTTACTATATTGTTTCACTACTGTACTGTCACGTGTTTTAAAAGGCTACTGAAGTGATGAAATTAAATGGTTTATTCCATTTATATTTATTGAAAATAATCATTAAATTGTTTATTATAACAATTTATAAATTACTCCCTATAGTCGCTCTGGGTTTCTGGGACAAGACAAGTATTTCAAAATACCTTCCATACTCCATCTAGATTTTCTGGCTGACTATAGTATCCTTCCCTTTTATTGTGCTTAGTAAACCGTTAGGAAAATAAAATATTTTTCAGCATATAGGAATCAAGCTTGCATAGGACTCCTTTATTGAGCACGTTGTCCCTCACCCTTTATTTCCACTCCACAGGTTATTGTATTTGGATAAGAGACATACCATCCAGATTTATCGGCTGCGATTTCGGTTACCCGAGTCAGCAGATTTATGATCTTAGAGGTATTTTATTTTCTTTTACATATTCAAAAATTTAGTACGGTACTACTTTAATCGTAAATAGAATACGGGGGATGTAATATATGATATGGAATAATGTAACATTTATATTCGACATTTATAAAGTAAATGAAATTTACTGTTTACCACTATTACCATGCAAATGATTAAGGCATCGCAGACGGCCCAATCATCAATTATGTGTAAAAATAAGTGTTTTACTGTATATTCAGACTGTTACAAGGGAGCAGGTTTGATTGGGCCATGTTGAGATCAAACAAGGCAACTCAAACGAGGAAAGAAGGGTTGAATGGGACTAGATTGAAGGTACAGAAACTTGAATTATTGATGTTGCTTTTAGGTGTCTGAACAAGGACAGGAAAAGTAGCAAAACAGAGGCTATCAAGAATTCCTTAGGGCATTGGAAGGTTGACGATAGCAGGAACTTGGGATTGGTTTCAAGGTTGTTGTTGGAGCTCATTGAAGGCTAGAACAGGGTATCCTCTCGGTGATAGGAATACCGAATAGGGCTAGGAATGTCGATTTCATTTTGGACAATAGCTTGGCAGTGCATTATAGCGGGAAAATCTTGGATTTGAAACTTGATAGTTGGCCTTTAAAGAGTGTTAGAAATAGAGGTTGGAGGCTGGATTTGGACAGCTGAAATCAGCCTTTAACGATGGCTGAAATGGTAGCCAACCGAAAGGTTTAATAGCAATTGATCACTAAGGTTTTGTACAGCATAGTGGGCTAGGATTTTGGCTACTGAGTAAGGGCATCTCAATGTCTCTTAAGCTACGATGGATACATTTTGAAGGCTGAAAATAGCCTTGAGCCCTGATTCTGTAAAAACCCTTAAATCTTGAGTGGAAACTCATGTGTTCGTTTATATAAACATATATTCATAAAAAAATAAGTATATATTTACGTAAAGAAATTATATGTTGAGAATATACATATACGTACATATATATATATGTATGTATATATATAAAGGTATTATTAGTGAAATAAGGAAAGATGAATTCCTAGTATAGGGTTTGAGTTGGAATATATAGTGAAAACGAAGTTATATGAAATGTAGCTAAGCAAAGTCTTTCAAGAATAAGAGATTATACACTTGGTTGAGATTTGTATGTGAAATATAAATATATATTGTACACATTTATAATTGCCAATATATATGTGTATATGTATGTTCACACTCGCGGAAAGTATATGATAGTGAAGTGTTAGATTTGGGCATAGAAATGAACTTAGATAATTATAATTTTGTAAGACGTGTGCCTTAGTACATAATTCAGTCTGATGGTATAAGTTATTGAGACAGGAAATGAATTGTATTTGTAGTGAAACAGAGCAATATTGGAGCTTGAAGGTGGATTGAACGCTCGAAGAGGATAATTGCTAAGCGTATAAGGTAAGTGGGATAAGTAAAGTATGTTAGCACTATCTCATAGGAATGGTTTTAAATTTGGTAAATATTTCAATTAATTCTTACGTTTAAAAAAAAATACAAAAGCTATGGTTGGACATTGAGTTATAATTTGATTATCAATTCAGTTTATGCTCGGGCTGGATTGAAACTTGTTTTTTGCCTTGTATGTTGTGGCCAGCCAAGCGTGCATGTTGGGTGAAGTGAGCTGATGCATATGTATATTTATCTATAGCATGTTTTGAGTTTAATTACTTAATATATATATTTTTAAAGACTTGTATTATATTTTAAATCGCAAAATCTTGATTTGGACTGACTTTTGAAATAAATCGAAACTTATATTTTAAACTCAAAATTGATTTAATAAGTGCTTTGAATCCGTGCAAGCTAAGTGGTACATGAGAACATCATTTTCGACCCGTTTTTGAGTGCAGGCATATCTTATGACCTTTGGGTTATTTCTAGCCTATCGAGCTTAACTCAGGCCTTATTACCCGTCTATCGTGCTTTATGATCTAGACTACTATACTGTATTGTACCTATCGAGCCTACTGCTCTAGGTAAACTGTTATTTGTCTGAAAAACCAGCAGACAAGTTCCAGCTCTCGACTGATCAGTAAGACTAGAGTACTATTCTATAGCCATAAATTTTGTGTTGCTTGTGACGCCATCCCATCACTAGTTAGGATGGACACTGTTATCGTATCACTGACTGAGGATTCTCACCTAAACTCTATGTACTGTTGTTTTAATATTAGTATTGATTTCAGTGAATCGAGGTTATATGCCTAACAGGTATTGATTTTCGTTTTATGAACTTACTAATTTATCGAAGTTCATACTGATTGATTTATTGAAATGTATACTGATTGATTTATTGAACTGTCTACTGATTGATTTATTGAAGTACATACTGATTGATTTATCGAAATGCTTACTAATTGATTTATCACAAAGTATACTAATTGGTTTATTGAAATTCATAGTGATTGATTTATCGAATTGCATAGTATTTTTGATTTAACGAAATGCATGGTGATTTGATTTAATCACAGTGTGTAGTGAAAGTGTTTTGATTTATGTTCATATTGGATTATCGATATCATGACTGAATACCATGCATACACATCACTTTAATACTGATTTTTGTGTACTTACATGTAAATCGACATGAGTCTAACATACATTTACTTAATCTACTTACTAAGCCATGGTTTGCTCACCCCTTTCCAGCAACCTTGCAAATTATACGAGTTAGATTGCACGCTTGGAGTTTCGGTGCAAGGCCTCGGGGACAATATCTATTAACAATACTGATCTAAGTCCTCCTAGTGCTATTTTTGTTTCTTTTGAGGTATATAAAAGTTGTATATCATTTTAATTATCATGTATGACATTTAAAGTGCACAGTACATGCTTATTGGAAATATTTTTGGGATGTAACATAAGATCGCTTTAGGTTATTATTATTGTGTGCAATCTAGGATATGTTTGTGGTATGATAAGTATGAACTTTATGGAATGTGAATATGTTAATTGATGATTTTGGGAATGTTTGTAATGTATGATGCTATAAACTATAGATTGAGGAGTTGAGATATGATGTTAAAAATATACATATATTTTGTAGGTTAATTAACGGGGAAAAATTGATTATATATAAGGGGAGGCTTTCGATATTTTCTTTTGGCCATATTAAATCTTAAATTAAAATATTGGGGAAGTAAGCTGATTTGTGTAGGAGTTAACTATTTAAATGACAACGTTAAGTTAAATCGAAATTGAGAAAGGTGAAAATTGTTTAGTGGTGACACTGACACTGAATATAAACCTTATATAAAAAAGAAAAAATTTACTTCGTAAATTTGAGAAATGGTATAAGTGACAGTGTTAAGTGCACATCGCGGCCTTCGGGTCGTGACAAACTTAATGCTATTAAAGCAAGGTTTGTCTAGTACGTCTTAGTGTCATAGAATCGTTATTAGTGTTACATCCCATGTATTGTGTAATGTATGCATGTAACTTACTGTTATCAACTTATACTAAGATTGATCTGCTCTTGGTATAGGTATTTCTCTATATTGAAATACAATGAGGAGGGCCAGACTTAGAGGGAGGCCTAGGAGGTGACTCGAAGATCGTCGATTACGCCTTTGCCTCCACCACCAGATAGTATTGAGGTGAGGATGGCCAAAATAGAACAAAGTAATGAGGCCATGACAACCTTATTACAACAATTGGTGGCCAACCAAGCTAGTGCACATCAGGCTACAACACCACCTCCTACACCTCTAATGCCACCATCGCAACAAGCACCACCACCACCACCACCTCTTGCAATACCTCAAATCGCACCTCCACCAGTTGCACCACAGGTAGCTGTGCCTCAACCAGCCACGTCTGAGGCTGGGAATCCGGTGGATAGAAACATGACACTTCTTCGACAATTCCAGAAGATGAATCCACCATAGTTTAAAGGGGAGAAGGATCCACTGAAGGCTAAGGAATGGATAGAGGACATAGAATTACTCTTCAAGGATATGGGATACAGTACTACTAAAAGGGATTGCTTAGCCATGTATATGATGAGGGACGATGCATAGAAATGGTGGAAGACCCATGAGCTGTACTTATTGGCTAAGGATTTGGTAATTACATGGGAGAGGTTTGTGGAGGCTTTTATGAATTACTATATCTCCAAAGCTGCAAGGAGAGAAAAGAAGAAAGAATTTCTTGAACTTTCTCAAGGATCGATGAGAGTTGATTAGTATGAGACCCGGTTCACTGCTTTGGTTAAGTATAACATAGATTATGCCATTAACGATGAGAAGAAGGCAGAGAAGTTTGCTTTGAGATTGAGACCTAACATCCGAGGCAGGGTCACTCCATTTGAGCTCACAGAGTACGAAGCAGTGGTTAGGAAAGCTCAAACTGTCGAGCAAGAATTGGAGACTACTCAGGCTAAGTATGGGGCAAGGAAACCTTCAAAAGCTAAACCATTCACAGATAGGAGAAATGAGAAGAGGAGGCCTGAGCCAAGTAGATTTCAAGGACAGAATAAGAGGTAGAGGTTTGTTGCGCCTTAACCATAGGCTACTAGGCCTACAGCTATTGCTACCAGCCAACAAAGCCTTGGCCATTATCTCTACCACCACATCTCAGCCATGTGCCATTTGTGGCAACAAGCATGGCAATAGACCTTGCTACATGGCTACTAGAGCTTGCTTTAGGTATGGCAAGATTGGTCACAGGGTCAAAGATTGTCCGCAAATGAATGCCACAGAGAAACGGGCTGAGGGATGTATTATACTGCATCAAAAGAAAGCCCAAGACAAGGGCAAGAGACTAATGGTGGAGGGTAGAGTGTTCGCACTTGATTAGGAAGCAGTAGATGCTTCCAGTTCAGTTATCAAGGGTAAGCTCACTATCTATGATTTAAAAGCATTTGCACTCATTGAACTAAGCTCAACTCATTCATTCATATCACCTGCATTTGCTAGTAGATTGCATATAGAGTTAGAACCTCTAGGTTATCTATTATGTATTACGACTCTTTTCAAGGAATCTTAAATGACTGAACACGTGTATCGTCAATGAAAAGTGAAGGTGGGAGATAAGTACTTAGTAGTAGATTTGGTCATGGATTGGTTAGCCAACCATCATGCTAGTTTAGACTACTATAGGAAAGTTGAAACATTCTCCCGACCTGAAAAGTCTGTATTAAGCCTTGGAAATGATAAATAGAATGATTGTAACTTTATTGATGTCCCACTAATATGAGATTAATCTGTTTATGAAGGCTATCTCGCGTTTATCGAGGATGCCGAAAGAGCCATTCGAAATTGTCACAACTGGATACATCACTTTGTTCTACGGAAGTCAAATTTAGGGCCAGAATTTTTTTTTAATTGATTGAATCCTTTGCTGTACCGTTTGAGTGTGTATAGTATAGGCATCAACTCAAGCTTACTTTAATAAATAATTATAATTTGGATTCGTCAAGTCATAGATTTCTTAGAAAATCCGGCAGCATAACAGCTTATTACTTACCTAACGCTCCTGCAAGGTAAACACAACAATAACGCAACCCCAACCACAATATATTCACCACAAAAGCAACTCAAAATTTCATAACTATTGTCAATGGACAACATCCAACATGCTACCATTTTTTTTTCATACAACTATTTTGCTCTTCCAAATTGGCATAATTGCAAACCTCATCGATATAGATACCAAAAGGCATATCATAGCTGATGAAACTATAACATCATCATACATCTCACATGCTCGACATATATACAACTACTACATTGTGCATGACTGCATAATCTGTGTAAATATATTACATATATGTACAAACAAAATATAATGACTATCAATACCTCAAGCTAACTACCAAGCGTCTTAGAGTATCGACCCAACTATAGTCCACCTGGGATTATCATGAGCTAATATGTGAGGAAAGGAAAGGGGTGACCTTGGGAGGCTCAGTAAGGGAAAATATAAGTAGTAAAAATCAAAACGAAGTTAATGATACTTTTATAAAACCCTGCATGCCAAAAATCAAAATGAAGAGCACTATGCAGTTCTTTAGATGTCATATTTATAAATGGTATCGAAAATTATTAGACGTGCAATCAATGAATCATGGTCCACAATCATAACATTTAAAGTCCGCTATGCAATCATCAAAAATAATAGAGCCGTATATGCACTTATAAATCATATAAATCATAAATTTCAAAAACATACTAAAACATCGTTTCAGGAAACCAGTCTGGCATATACGTAAAAGTGTGAGGTTGCACCAATCAGTCTCATGTCTAGAGCTCATATCATCATCACCAGATCACTGCAGCATTATCAATGAACCTACTCGTTCTTTTCTAGGAACTGTTCCTCTCTAGGAACCTACTTATGTGCACACAGGCTTGCCAGGCCGTTGATCAGACGGTACCTGACAATATATACCGATCCTCTTACGGCAGGACCAATACAGATCCCCTTACAGCAGGAACAAACCTAATACTTGCTCTAATAATTTAAAAGTGCTATTCTCACAAAATCACTGCGAAGGGATCCAATCCCAACACTACTTGACCATGATTGAAAATCATAGTGTGCTAGAAACATATCGTTTATCTCAAACCCTGTTACCGCTCTCTTAGCTGTTAAATTCATATAAAAATTTATATAAAAACATCACATTCAGCTAAGTATGAGAAAAACATGCTAAAATTAATTTTATTTTCTTTAAAGTACAATGCATCATTGTTTATAAATCAAAACTCTACAGGCATGCGAGCATCTCAAATAAACACTGGGTAACTATTTTACAGGTTCGTCATGTCCTTTTTAAATAAATCATGACGTAAATCAATCAAGAACACTTTGCATAAAAATCAAGGCATCAAAGCACGATCAAAACAGGAACTTATAAAATATTTCAAATCATGCAATTTCTACTTATACTTCCACTAACACTTTTATATGTCAATTGCACCACTGGGCTCACGTTTTTAAATTCCACGCAAATTGCTACGTAGCTTGATGATTAGCTACATATAAAAACTATACGATATATTAGTTCCTTGAATTTGTGTTAATCATACTAGCTCATTTTTTTTTTCGAGCAATAGAAGTTACTGTTTGACCCTACTGTTCACAAGTAATTCTAACCTTTGTGCACTCAAATTTACATTAATAATTATGAGAGTATCCAAAAATTATGAATCAAAGACCATGTGAAACCTAATTCAATTCTCTATTCCGATAGGCAAATTTTACAATTTTATCATTTCTCAATCATTTCCATTAATTCCATAAAATTACCTTATGTACAGGTATATTCAAACAGAATGGTCATCTGACCTTAGTGCACAAACAATCTCATATTTCAACATAGGGATTTCCAATTTGTACAAACCCAAAATCATATCAATTCTGACTCATTTACCTTTCTGAAAATATAGAGTTTGCAACCAAACACAATATGGATTATTTTCTAGGCATTTTTGAAGTTGACACTAGGCTGTTTGTCCCTTACAGTGAGTATCCTGCATTCATATTTACATATCTTAAGCTACATAATTTCAAATCCAGAAATTCTAGAACTGGATGAAAGCTAACTCATTTTTCTATCTAGGAATGTAAGGTTCATAATTTAATTCTTCCTAGATCAACATCAGCAAATCTCCAAAATTGCACCATGTTCTGGCAATTTTCAGGCACAGTGTTACACTGACCTACTTGCACAAAATACTTCATATCTAATTATAGGCATATCCAATCAGTGCAAACACAAAACCATAATAACCCTAGCTCAATTTCCTTTCTAGAAATGTAAGGCTTGTAGCCTAACTCAATTTAGGCTATTTTCTACAATTTTTCAAAGTTAAGACAGAAATTCACGTTTTTCTGTACTCATTTGTACATATCTCAAGCTAAAAAATTCCAAATCAAGTGATTCCAAAACTGAATTATTCCTAACTCAGAAAGCTATCTACCATAATTTTTCTAGAATTTTTCTCAGTGTATAACATTTAAAATGAACATGTTAACATCAGTCCAGAACTGAACCATTACCCAGATTTCAACAGCAAACCAAAATCCAATCATGCCATGCCAATTTCATAGCAATTCAACTCAAATCATTATAATTTCATATTCATATTCAATAATCAGGGATTATAAAGTTAGAATCTTACCCACTTACCAAATTCCAGCAGTTAGCTTCTTCAAAGTTCACAAAATCAGTCTTTCGCAAATTCTGATTTGGCCAAAAGCTAAACTCCCTCTTAATTCTCCAACAACCGTAAGCTTCTCTTCTCTTCCTTTCGGTTTTCAGCTCTCCTAGTCATTTTTCCCACATGAAACATTCATTTAATCCAAATTTCAGAAAAGCATAGTTAAATCATGAGAAACAACAATATTTCCTTACCTCAAACTCAAAAAGGGAGAGTAGAGAGGAGGAAGAAGCAAGTTGTAGTAGAAGAGGTTATGTAAGCAGAAGAAAAGTGAGACAGAAGGGAGAAGGTTTGATTGGGCCATGGTGAGATTGAACAAGGCAACTTAGGTGAGGGAAGAAGGGTTGAATAATACTGGATTAAAGGTACAGAAATGGGAATTACTGGTGCTGCTTTTGGGTGTGTGAACAAGGATAGAAAAAGTAGCAAAACAGAGGCTATCAAGAATTCCTTAAGGCATTGGGAGGTTGACTGGTAGCTGGAAATTGGGATTGGTTTCAAAGTTGTTGTTGGAGCTCATTGAAGGCTGGAACATGGTATCCTCTCAGTGACAGGAACACTGAATAGGGCCAGTAGTGTCGGCTCCATTTTGGACAGTAGCTTAGCAGTTCATTGAAGCAGGAAAATCGTGGATTTGAAACTTGATAGTTGGCCTTTGAAGAGTGTTAGAAATAGAGGTTGGAGGCTGGATTTGGAAGGCTAAAATTAGCCTTAAGCGATGGCTGAAATGATAGCACACTGAAAGGTTTAATAGCAACTGATCATTGAGGTTTCGGATAGCAAAGTAGGCGAGGATTTTGGCTACTAAGCAAGGGCATGTCAAAGTCTCTTAAGCCACGATGGAGACAGTTTGAAGGCTGAAAATAGCCTTGAGCCCTGATTTTGTAAGAACCCCTAAATCTTGAGTGGAAACTCATGTGTGCGTTTATATAAACATATATTCATAAAAAAAAGTATATATTTATGTAGGGAAATTATATTCTGAGAATGTACATATACGTACATATATATATATATATATATATGTGTGTGTGTGTGTGTGTGTGTGTGTGTGTGTGTGTGTATATAAAGGTATTAGTGGTGAAATAAGGAAATATGAATTCCTAGTATAGGGTTTGAGTTGGAATATTTAGTGAATATGAAGTTATATGAAATGTAGCTAAGCAAAGTCTTTCAAGAATAAGAGATTATACACTTGGTTGAGATTGTATGTGTAAATATAAATATATATTGTACACATCTATAATTGCCAATATATATGTGTATATGTATGTACACACACGTGAAAAGTATACAGTAGTGAAGAGTTAAATTTGGGCATAGAAATGAACTTAGATAATTATGATTTTGTAAGACGTGTGCCTTAGTACGTAATTCAATTTGATGGTAGTGAGTTATTGAGACAGGAAATGAATTGTATTTGTAGTGAAACAGAGCAATATTGGAGCTTGAAGGTGGATTGAACACTCAAAGAGGATAATCGCTAAGCGTATAAGATAAGTGAGATAAGTAAAGTAAGTTAGCACCATCTCGTAGGAATGGTTTTAAATTTGATAAATATTTCAATTAATTCTTACGTTAAAAAAAATTAAGAAAGCTATGGTTGGACATTGAGTTATAATTAGTTTATCAGTTAAGTTTATGCTTGGGCTAGATTGAAACCTGTTTTCTACCTTGTATGTTGTGGCCAACCAAGCGTGCATGTTAGGTGAAGTGAGCTGATGCATATGTGCATTTCATGCTTTGAGTTTAATTACTTAATATCTATATTTTTAAAGACTTGCATTATATTTTAAATCGCAAAGTCTTGATTTGAACTAACTTTTGAAATAAATTGAAACTTATATTTTAAACTCAAAACTGATTTAATAAGTGCTTTGAAATTCGTGCAAGCCAAGTGATACACAAGAACATAATTTTCGAACCGTTTTTTAGTGTAAGCGTATCCTACGACCTTCGAGTCATTTCTAGCCTATCAAGCTTAGCTCTAGGCCTTATTATTCGTCTATCGAGCTTTGTGTTGTAGACTACTGTAATGTACCTATCGAGCCTAGTGCTTTAGGTAAACTGTTACTTGTCTAGAAAACCAACGGGCAAGTTCCAGTCCAACTCTCGACTGATTAGTGAGATTGGAGTACTGTTCTATGGCCATAGATTTTGTGTTGCTTGCAACACCATTCCTTCACTAGCTAGGATGGACACTGACATCGTATCATTGACTAAGGATTCTTGCCTAAACTCTATATACTGTCATTTTACTATTAATATTGATTTCAGTGAATCGAGGCTATATGCCTAACGAGTATTGATTTTGTTTTATGAACTTATTGATTTATCGAAGTTCATATTGAATGATTTATTGAAATGTATACTGATTGATTTATCGAACTGCCTACTGATTGATTTATTGAAGTACCTACTGATTGATTTATCGAAGTGCCTACTTATTGATTTATCGCAAAGTATACTAATTGGTTTATCGAAATTCATAGTGGCTGATTTATCGAAGTGCATATTGTTTTTGATTTAATCGAAATGCATAGTGGTTTGATTTAATCGTAGTGCATAGTGAAAGTGTTTTGATTTACGTTCATATTAGATTATCGATATCATGATTGAATACCATGCATACACGTCACTTCAATACTGATTTTTTTGTACTTGCATGTAGATCGACATGAGTCTAATATGCATTTACTTAAACTACTTACTGAGTCGTGGTTTGCTCACCCCTTTCTAACAACCTTGCTGATCATATGAACTTGATTGCATGCTTGGAGTATCGGTGCGAGGCCTCAAGGACGGTTTCTATTAGTGATACTGGTCTAAGTCCTCCGAGTGCTGTTTTTGTTTCTTTTGAGGTATATAAAAGTTGAATATCATTTTAATTATCATGTATGACATTTAAATTGCATAGTACATGCTTATTGGAAATATTTTTGGGATATAACTTAGGATCGCTTTAGATTGTTATGGATTGATATGATTATCGAGTGCGATCCATGATATGTTTGTGGTATGATAACTATGAACTTTATGGAATGTGAACATGTTAATTGATGATTTTGGGGATGTGTGTAATGTATGATGATATAAACTGTGGATTGCGGAATTGAGATATGATGTTTGAAATATACGTATATTTTGCAGGTTAATTAACTGGGAAAATTGATTATATATAAGGGGAGGTTTTCAATCTTTTTCTTTTGGCTAGATTAAATCTTGAATTAAAATATTGAGAAAGTAAGTTGATTTGTGTTAGGAGTTAACTATTTAAATGACAATGTTAAGTTAAATCGAAATTGAGAAAGATGAAAATTGTTTAGCAGTGACACTGACACCAAATACAAACCTTAAGTAAAAAGAAAAAATTTAGTTTGTTAATTAGAGAAATGGTATAAGTGATAGTATTAAGTGCACGTCGAAGCCTTCAGGTCGTGACATAAATTTACTCCCACTGATCTTGTGATAAATATATTGATCAATAATGTCCTCCTTAAAACAAAAAGAGGTGATCACTTGATCAAATTTTCGATACCATTGATGAGATGCTTGTTTTAAACCATAGATGGATTTCCCTAACTTGCACACTAGATGTTTTGATTCATCTAACATGAAATTTTCTGATTGCACTGTATAAATTGTTTCTTCAATGTCACCATTAAGAAACGCTATATTTACATCCATCTAATGTATCTCTAAATTATAATGAGCTACAAGTGCCATAATGATTCTAAAAGAGTCTTTCGATGAAACTGGAGAGAAAGTCTCTTTATAATCAATGCCTTCCTTTTGAGTGTAACTTTTAGCAACTAGACATGCTTTAAATCATTTGACATTATCTTTCGAATCCTGCTTGGTTTTAAAAATCCATCTACAACCAATCAGTTTCGCTCCTTTAGGCAATTCGACAAAATCCTAAACATCATTATCCTCTATTGATTTCATCTCATCTTTCATGGCCTCTATCCATTTATGAGAGTGAACACTTTGTTTGGCTTGACTAAAAGATTTTGAATCATCTTCCAGTCTTATATCAAACTTGCGTTCTTGGAGATATACGATATAATCATCTAGAATCACCGATCTCCTCTCTCTTAAGGATCTCCGTAATGACTTCCAATTGAGGTTGTTGTTGCTTCTCTAATTGAACTTTTTAATATAAGTAGTAAGTAACCCAAGAGTGTCTTGATAATTCTAATTTGCATATGGAACAATGTCAAACATAATTGTCTGATCATTTCAATTGCAACTGTAGGAACAATAACATGTTCTTCCTCAAAGACAAAGTTCCTGAGTTTAGCACTCTCATCATATTCAACATGTTTAATAAACTTAGCATTTCTCGTTTCGAAAAAGGATCTATTTGAAGGATCATAAAACTTGAAACCCCTCGATCTTTTTGAATATCCATCAAAGTAGTAGCTTATTGTTCTTAAGTCTAATTTCATTTCATTAGGCTTGTATGGCCTAGCATTAACTAGACAACCCCAAATATGTAAATGCCTAATACTTGGCTTCTTTCTTGTACATAACTCATATGGGGTTTTTGTTGGTTCTACCGAAAGGGGGGTGAATCGGTTTTTCTACTTATTTTTTATTTTTCTAACTCTTAATCCACAAACAAAACTAATGAAACAATAATGAAGCAAGTGCAGTAAAATGAGTAAAGGAAAGAGAAGCAAACACAAATTTATAGAGGTTTGGCCAATCTCTTGCCTACGTCCTCTCTCCTTGATCTTCATGTCAAGGTTTTGATTTCGCTCTTTCTTGAGAATCTTTACAAACCACTTCGAGGTGTGGTGAGACCTCTTACAATGTTTCTTGAGGACTTGGAAATCACCTTCTAAGCCTCTCCCCTTGTAAGACTACCCACACTCTATAATAACAGACATTACAAGGATAGCTCACCCCTTTGAATAACCGAAATTTCAGTAAATAGGTGAAGAACAACAAGAAATCTCACAAATGGAGTTACACAATAAGAATTTTCATATTTGAATTTCTTTTTTGAAGTTTGAAGATTTTTGAGTGCTTGTTTTGCCTTCAAACTTCATAAATGCCTCTATTTATATCCCACCTACTGATTGGAATGGTTGGTGAAGCATTTAATGCAAATCCTCTTGTTGAAACCCTCAAAAACTAACCGTTGGAGTCAGGTTTGGAGCTAAGGGATCGATCCTTTTACTGGGAGGATCGATCCCTTTTCTCCAGAATGCTTTCCTATCCTTCTCTGGACCTCTTCGAAGTATTCTGCCACTTAGGGATCGACCCCTTTAGTGGGGGGATCGATCCATGATATGTTTGTGGTATGATAACTATGAACTTTATGGAATGTGAATATGTTAATTGATGATTTTAGGGATATGTGTAATGTATGATGATATAAACTGTGGATTGCGGAATTGAGATATGATGTTTGAAATCTACGTATATTTTGCAGGTTAATTAACTGGGGAAAATTGATTATATATAAGGGGAGGTTTTCAATCTTTTTCTTTTGGCTAGATTAAATCTTAAATTAAAATATTGAGAAAGTAAGTTGATTTGTGTTAGGAGTTAACTATTTAAATGACAATGTTAAGTTAAATCAAAATTGAGAAAGATGAAAATTGTTTAACAGTGACACTGACACCAAATACAAACCTTAAGTAAAAAGAAAAAATTTAGTTTGTTAATTAGAGAAATGATATAAGTGACAGTATTAAGTGCACGTCGAAGCCTTCGAGTCGTGACATAAATTTACTCCCACTGATCTTGTGATAAATACATTGATCAATAATGTCCTCCTTAAAATAAAAAGAGGTGATCACTTGATCAAATTTTTGATACCATTGATGAGATGCTTGTTTTAAACCATAGATGGATTTCCCTAACTTGCACGCTAGATGTTTTGATTCATCTAACAGGAAATTTTCTGATTGCACCGTATAAATTGTTTCTTCAATGTCAGCATTAAGAAACGCTATATTTACATCCATCTAATGTATCTCTAAATTATAATGAGCTACAAGTGCCATAATGATTCTAAAAGAGTCTTTCGATGAAACTGGAGAGAAAGTCTCTTTATAATCAATGCCTTCCTTTTGAGTGTAACTTTTAGCAACTAGACATGCTTTAAATCATTTGACATTATCGTTCGAATCCTGCTTGGTTTTAAAAATCCATCTACAACCAATCAGTTTCGCTCCTTCAGGCAATTCGAAAAAATCCTAAACATCATTATCCTCCATTGATTTCATCTCATCTTTCATGGCCTCTATCCATTTATGAGAGTGAACACTTTGTTTGGCTTGACTAAAAGATTTTGAATCATCTTCCAGTCTTATATCAAACCTGCATTCTTGGAGATATACGATATAATCATCTAGAATCACTGATCTCCTCTCTCTTAATGATCTCCGTAATGACTTCCAATTGAGGTTGTTGTTGCTCCTCTAATTGAACTTTTTAATATAAGTAGTAAGTAACCTAAGAGTGTCTTGATAATTCTAATTTGCATATGGAACAATGTCAGACATAATTGTCTGATCATTTCAATTGCAACTGTAGGAACAATAACATGTTCTTCCTCAAAGACAAAGTTCCTGAGTTTAGCACTCTCATCATATTCAACATGCTCAATAAACTTAGCATTTCTCGTTTCGAAAAAAGATCTATTTGAAGGATCATAAAACTTGAAACCCCTCGATCTTTTTGAATATCCATCAAAGTAGTAGCTTATTGTTCTTGAGTCTAATTTCATTTCATTAGGCTTGTATGGCCTAGCATTAACTAGACAACCCCAAATATGTAAATGCCTAATACTTGGCTTCTTTCTTGTACATAACTCATATGGGGTTTTTGTTGGCTCCACTGAAAGGGGGGTGAATCGGTTTTTCTACTTATTTTTTATTTTTCTAACTCTTAATCCATAAATAAAACTAATGAAACAATAATGAAGTAAGTGCAGTAAAATGAGTAAGGGAAAGAGAAGCAAACACAAATTTATAAAGGTTTGGCCAATCTCTTGCCTATGTCCTCTCTCCTTGATCTTCTTGTCAAGGTTTTGATTCCGCTCTTCCTTGAGAATCTTTACAAACCACTTCGAGGTGTGATGAGACCTCTTACAATGTTTCTTGAGGACTTGGAAATCACCTTCTAAGCCTCTCCCCTTGTAAGACTACCCACACTCTACAATAACAGACCTTACAAGGATAGCTCACCCCTTTGAATAACAAAAATTTCAGTAAATGGGTGAAGAACAACAAGAAATCTCAGATATGGAGTTACACAATAAGAATTTTCATATTTGAATTTCTCTTTTGAAGCTTGAAGATTTTTGAGTGCTTGTTCTGCCTCCAAACTTCATAAATGCCTCTATTTATATCCCACCTACTGACTGGAATGGTTGGTGAAGCATTTAATGCAAAATCCTCCTGTTGAAACCCTCAAAAACTAATCGTTGGAGTCAAGTTTCGAGCAAAGGGATTGATCCCTTTATTGGGGGGATCGATCCCTTTTCTCCAGAATGCTTTCCTATCCTTCTCTAGACCTCTTCTAACTATTCTGCCACTTAGCGATCGATCCCTTTACTAGGGGGATCGATCTCTCATAACTTCCTGGACCTATTTTGCTGTAAATTAATACAAATTGATGGCTTTTGTGATTCTAAGTCAGTTCAAAACCTTCTAACACTTTTCTAAGAATATTTACTGACTTTTTCAATTGAAATCACAAACCAAAACTTTGTTTAAAATATTTTCTATCATTGAGTTCATTTAAAGCAAATTTACTTTCGAAAAATCATTCTTAAGCTTACTTGAGTTTTGTTATTTCAAAATACTTGTCAATTTAAAGCTAACAATCTCCTCCTTTTTGATATGAAAAAACTTACGATAAATTTGCTTATATGTTCGAAAATTGAGGTTACTTAAACTTTTGAAAAAAAATATTGCTCTTTTGAAAAAAAACATTGCTCCCCCTCAATTTAATATAAATTTACCACATTAATTCTCCCTCTTTTTGTCATAGCAAACTAAGATGTAGAGATACTCCCCTTCAATAAGAGAAATAAATAACATGGAGAAATGGTTAGTGGTATAAGTCAATTTAAAGCAACAATTTGATACCAATAATAAGCAGAATAAGCATGAGCATTGGCAATGATATAAAGAGAAACAAAGAGCAAGCCAATGTCATTAAAGCAAAAGTAATGTCAGAACAAGTCATAGTCATTAACATAAAACTAAGATAGCACAAACACACTAGCAAAAGTCTCAAGAAACAACTAGAAGGTCATAACTAGCTAGAAGAGACGCATGCCACAAAGAGGAAGATCAACGCCTTGGAAAGGTCTGGTGATATTGCTCAATGAAATCTTCTTGTTGCATGCGGACATCCTGAATTTCATCGAACAAGGCAGCTTGGTTTGCCTTGATTTGATCAAGCCGCTGACCCACGTCATGGTGGAAATTCTGAAGCATTTGCATGATCTGGTTGAGAGAGGTTGACGTGGAGCCGGAGGGTGCAGAAGATGTGGGCGCTGCAGGTACGTTGTCTCTGTCTCCTCCTTCTTCTCTGACTTCTTCCAGAGCATGTTCGGGAGATTCAGGCGGTCCATAACTCTTGACCCATTCGATTGTATTGCCCCGTTGACATTGATACCACCCAAGGTTATGGAGAGTGGCGAGATTGATTGTGGTGCTGGGATCCGAAAGTACACTGACCTCACATGAACAGTCAACGCCTTGAGTGAGTAAGTAAAAGGCGAGAGGCTAAGGGAAGACAATTGTGTGTACTTTGTCACTAACAATCTTCACCCAATCTTGAAGGATAAAGTGAAGGAGGTGTGGTCGAAGGCCATCAGGTGAATGAATATGATGGAGCCAAAAACGATCAACTTTCCTAAGTTGAGAATATTTTGTGCTAAGGGGTCGGAGATTCCAGGAGATTATGATATGTAGGAGTCGTGCAAAGATAGGAAGGTCACTTGCACGATTATTGGTAACAGGAAACTCTAAGGGGACGTCAATATTTTCATATATAGTACCGTGGTCGGGAACTCTAAAGACAAGAAAGAGGGATTGTGTCGTGATTTCAATATTTTTGCCCATGACATAGGATCGAATTCCTACAACCGTACATTCACCATTTGGATCCTTGATGAGTTCGGCATTGGAAAAGAAAGCGCAAATGATGTTTGAAGGAACCAGAGTGTTGATTTTAAGAAACTCGGGCCAATGATATTCATTAAATTTGGCCAAGTAAGGAAAGTTAATTGATTCGAGGAAATCAAAATCAATTGGACTCCAATGCTTAATAGGCATTTTTGCAAAGTTCGCTAGAAATTTTGTTTTCTCATTGGCATGTCGAAAGCATCGATTAAAGGTGGCTGGTATGGAGGAGGAGGAGGAGGAGGAGGAGGAAGCACTTGTTTTGTGTTTTTGAGCGGTATGTTTAACTTTAGGAGTCATATGGAGTAGGATAAGAGTAGGAGAAAGACAGGAAATTTCATTGAGGAATTTCATCGAACTGGTGATGGGCACAAGTTTGGTGAACTATGGATGAGTGTATGGAAGAGAGAAGGTCTAACCAACAACGGAGAGCCACAACCCAAGATGCAGGTAACAAAGACGACAATGAAATAATGATGAAAAACTAAAGATATTCTAAGTATAAACCCTAAAAATTAGATAAGTGCCAAATGAAGTGAAAACCTAGATGGAAAGGAAATCTATGCAAGATATGCAAATAGGTAGTCAAGACATGATGAAATAAACTAGAAATACACGAAAAATTTAATGAAAATGTGAGAAAAACTTACAATTGAAATGTTGGGTGAATAGTAACCATGGTGTGGAAGAAGAAAAAAGAAAAGATGAAGTTTTGTGAGGAAATGAGGAGAGGAAATGAAAGAGATGAAGGAATGAGGAAGATTGGTGAAGGAATGAAGCGATTTGGTGAAGAAATGAGTGAGATCTAGAAGATTTGGGTGAGAGGAAATGGGAGAAGAGCGTTGGGAATGAAGAGGAAGATGAATAGTGAGAGAGGAGTGGGGGGCACAACGTTTAAAATGACCCACGAAATACATTCTGGCACGAGGGGATCGATCCCCTCTAGGAAGGGATCGATCCCTTCCAAGCAGAATGGTTCCCAGCCCAAGTCTGATGCGAGGGGATCGATCCCCTGGTGAAAAGGGATCGATCCCTCATAGCAGAAACCTAGATTTTTGGCCTGACAAACTTGGAAATCAATCCTATTTTGGAAGAATTGTCTCCTCAATCACTTGCCTCATTTGTAATGCATAGAAATGACTTGAAAACAATGGAACTTATGCATTTTTACTATTTTAAAATCAAAATCTGGTTGTTGCCACTTGGGATGCATGAGATGTGAATTGAAAATTGCAGAAAAAGTGCATAAAAATGCAGAAAATTACATAAGTATGCAGAAACGATGCAGAACAGTTTTGAACAATAAGTGACCATGACTGTGATAGTGTCTTAAACATCAAAAATGGGTTTTGGCTAATGAAGAGAGTTTAACATGATCAAAACATACAAAGTTCAACAATTCAATCTCAAAAAGCTAAGAACATGTATAGTAACATGGTAAGCTAAGGTCATGAATTACAAGTGGTAATTATATTCTACGAATTTCTTTCTTGCAATCTTCACAAACCAACTTAATTCATTCATTCAACATTAAATCAATTCAAGGAGCATTCATAATACCTAATTCACCTCTAAGAATGCAAAATCTCTCCTTGTTCAATGGTTTTGTCAAGATATCAGCTAATTGGTGCAATGTATCTACATACTCTAGAATTATGTCACCTTTTTGCACATGATCTCGTATAAAATGATGTCTAATCTCAATGTGCTTGGTTCTAGAGTTTGGATGGGATTTTTTGTAAGATTGATAGCACTAGTGTTGTCACACTTGATGGGAACTTGGTTCATTTCTATTCCATAGTCTCTCATTTGTTGTTTAATCCACAAAACTTGAGCACAGCAACTTCCGGAAGCTATATATTCAGCCTCGGTTGTGGATTGAGCTACGCTATTTTGTTTCTTAGAGAACCATGAAATAAGCCTACTTCTTAAGAATTGACATGTTCCCGATGTGTTTTTCCTATCCACTTTGCATCCGCCAAAATCTGCATCGGAATAAGCATGGAGATCAAGTGGAGAATCTTTAGGATACCAAAGTCCTAAGGAAGAAGTGTCTTTAAGATATCTAAGGATTCTTTTTACTACTTGTAGGTGTGATTCTCTAGGAAATGACTGAAATCTAGCACACAAGCATACATTAAACACTATATCGGGTCTACTAGCAGTTAAATATAGCAATGAACCAATCATAGACCTATATAGTTTAGTGTCTACACACTTTCCTCCTTCATTCTTATCAAGCTTGATATTTGTGCTCATTGGTGTAGAGTAAGGTTTAAACTCATCCATTCCAAATCGTTTGAGCAAATCTGTAGTGTACTTGGCTTGATTTATGAAAATACCTTCTTTGCATTGTTTAACTTGAAGTCCTAGAAAGAAGGTTAACTCTCCCATCATACTCATTTCAAATTCGCCTTGCATTAACTTTAAGAAGTCCTTACACAATGACTCATTTGTAGATCCAAAAATGATATCATCTACATAAATTTGAACTACTAATAAGCCATTACCCTTAGATTGAATAAACAAGGTTGTGTCTACCTTTCCTCTTGTAAAACCTTTTTCGATTAAAAACTTTGAAAGTCTTTCATACCAAGCTCTAAGAGCTTGTTTTAATCCATATAAGGCTTTTGATAGTTTGAAAACATGGTTAAGAAACTTTGGATTTTCAAAACCGGGAGGTTGCTCAACATAAACCACTTCATTTTATATAACCATTTAAGAAAGCACTTTTTACATCCATTTGATATAACTTAAAATCCTTATAGCATGCAAAAGCAAGTAGCATCCTAATGGCTTCTAATCTAGCTATCGGAGCATAGGTTTCATTATAGTCTATTCCTTCTTCTTGTCTATATCCTTGAGCCACTAACCTAGCCTTGTTTCTAACAATAATGGTATTCTTATCCATCTTATTCTTGAATATCCATTTGGTTCCAATGATAGGATAATCTTTAGGTCTTTTCACTAATGTCCACACTTTGCTTCTCTCAAATTGATTTAATTCCTCTTACATGGCCATAATCCAATTTTCATCTTTCAAGGCCTCATCCACATTCTTTGGCTCAAATTGTGACACAAAGGCTACATGTTGACATGTTTCTATAGGTTGACCTAGTTCTAACTCCAATGTTAGGATCTCCAACAATATCATTATCCTTCACATATCCAAGTTCTCTAGGACACCTAGATTCTTTCTCAATTATTTCTTGTTCCATGGACTCCTCATTTTTGTTAATATTAAGATATTCTAATTGTTCTCTAACATCCTTATCTTGGGATGGATCAACTATAGGTTCATCAAAGATCTCTATTTCATCATCAAAATTGGTTCTACTAGTGATATTTGATTGATCAAAGATCACATGTATTGACTCTTCTACTACAAGTGTTCTTTTATTGAAAACTCTATAAGCCTTGGAATTTAAAGAATAACCAAGAAAAATACCTTCATCACTTTTTGCATCAAATTTTCCTAGGTTATCCTTACCATTGTTCAAAACGAAACATTTACATCCAAATGGGTGAAAATAGCTTATGTTAGGCCTTTTTCCTTTATAAAGCTCATAGGGAGTTTTCTTTAAAATAGGCCTTACCATAGCTCTATTTATAACATAGCAAGCAATATTTATTGCTTCAGCCCAAAAATATTTAGGTAAGTTATTTTCATAAAGCATAGCTCTAGCCATTTCTTCTAAGGTTCTATTTCTCCTTTCAACTATCCCATTTTGTTGAAGAGTTCTAGGAGCTGAAAAATTATGGCTTATACCACTTTCATTGCAAAATGTATTAAAACCAAGATTTTCAAATTCTTTTCCATGGTCACTCCTAATACTAGTAATAGAGTAACCTTTTTCATTTTGAAAAAGTTTTGAGAAAATAATGAATTTATCTAAGGCTTCATTTTTAACACTTAAAAAGAACACCTAAGTGAACCTAGTATAATCATCAACTATGACAAAACCATAGTGTTTTCCTCCTAAGCTAGTGGTTCTAGTTGGTCCAAATAGATGTAGGTGGAGGAGTTGAAGTGATCTAGATGTTGTAACACATTTCTTCGGTTTAAACGAAATTCTTTTGTGTTTTCCTCTTACACATGCCTCACAAACTTTATCATTTTCAAATTGAAGCTTAGGTAATCCTACTACAAGGTCTCTTTTGGCTAACTTAGACAAAACATGCATGCTAGCATGGCCTAGTCTGCTATGCCATAACCAAGGTTCATTTTCTCTAGTGGCCATAAAACATACATTTTTGCTATTAAGCTCATTTAAATTAACAATATAAATATTTCCTTGTCTATGTCCAATAAAAACAATTTGATTAGTTTTAGCATTAACAACATTGAAACACAAATCATCAAACACAACTTTAAATCCTTTATCACACAATTGGCTAATACTAAGCAAATTATGTTTTAAGACTCTAACATACAAAACATTCTCAATAGTTGAGGAAGAGTTACCAATGGAGCCAATTCCTTCAATTTGTCCTTTGGAGTTGTCTCCAAATGTGACTTCTCCACCACTTTTATGCTTTAGGAACTTGAATTGGCTCTTGTCACCCGTCATGTGTCTTGAGCATCCACTATCAAGGTACCAATGCTCTTTGGACTTAACCTTGTAGCAATACTCTTCCTCCTACATACAAACACATCAAGCTTTCATCTTAGGTACCCAAATTTTCTTGGATCCTTAAGAGTTAGTACTAATAATTTTTTATCCTTTAGGGATCCATTTCATTTCTAAGGACTCATCACTTGAATTTAAAACATGTTTAGGCACCCAAATCTTGACAACCATTTTTCCTCTAATCATGGTCTTCTTAGAGGTGCGTGCTTGTGAAGAATGTCCTAGTTTATTACATAATGTGCACAAAACAAATTTTCTATCTTTACTTAGGAAATTTTTTAGATGAGTCTCTTTGTTTGATGCATTATAGCCTAACCCTTCTCTATCAAAGAATGCTCTTTGAGTCTCTAACATATGATCAAGTTTTTGTTGACCTATGAAAAATCTAGAAAAGGAGTTTTGCAAATTAGTGTTCTTCTTATTTAATACTTCTATTTCTAGATTAGCATTTTCTAATTTCTTCTCACATTCTAATTTAACATTTATAAGCATTTCATTTTCCTTTTTCAACTTAGAGATCATTTGCTTATATTTCAAATTCATGCATTCAAATTCATTTACTAACTCATCAAATGCATCTTGCAATTCATCGAAAGTGTATTCATTAGTATCTAATGAGTTAGATGTTACCTTCTCATTTTCAAAAGCCATAAAACAAAGGTTAGCTACTTCATCTTCCACATTCTCTTCATCGGAGCAATCACTATCACTCCATGTAGCCACCATTGCCTTCTTCTTTGGTTTCTTCTCATTTGCTTTCTATAAAAAGGACAATCAAATTTACTATGACTAGGTTTTTTGCATTCATAACAAATAATTTGGTCCTTTTCTTTCTTACTAGTTTCTCCTCTATTGAACTCTCTCCTAAGGGGTCTCCTAGAGTTTCCACTAGCTCTCGTCCTCATGATTTTTATTGAATCTCTTGGCAAACATGGCCATTTGTAAATCCTCATCATCACCACTTTCATCATGATCGTCTTTTGATTCCTCAATTGTGGTGGATTTTAGAGCTACTCCAACTTTCTTTGGGAGATCTTGATTTCTCTTAATTTTCATCTTATAAGTAAGTAAAGATCCCATAAGTTCATCTAATGAGAGTGTATGAGGATCCTTGGATTCCTCAATAGCAGTGACTTTAGCTTCCCATGATTTAGGTAAGCTATTGAGTATCTTTTTCACCATTTCTACATTAGAGTATGTTTTTCCTAAGGCTTTAAGACCATTTATAATGTCAGTGAACCTAGTAAACATGTCACTTATAGATTCATCATTCTTCATTTTGAATAATTCATAATCTTGAGTGAGCATGCCTACCTTAGTTTCTTTAACTTGTGTTGTTCCCTCATGAGTGACAGCTAGCTTATCCCAAATTTGCTTAGCATTTTCACATTGTGAAACTCTATTGTACTCATTTGGTCCTAATGCACAAAATAATATGTGCATTGCCTTAGCATTTAATTGTGCCATTCTAAAATCGTTTGTGTCCCATTCATCTTCTTTCTTTGACACATCCTCCCCATCCACTTTCTTAATAGGAACTAAGGGACCTTTAACTATGATTCTCCACACTTCATAATCATTAGCTTGAATGAATAACATCATCCTAGTCTTCCAATATGCATAATTTTCACCATTGAAAAATGGTGGCCTAACTGTAGAGTGTCCCTCTCCTACCAAAGGTGTAGCTACACTAGTTTGAGCCATTTAGATCATTTTTACTCGAAGGAAATTGCTCCTAATCGATTCTCGAGTCCAAGCTCTGATACTAATTGTTGGCTCTACCGAGAGGGGGGCGAATTGATTTTTCTACTTATTTTTTATTTTTCTAACTCTTAATACACAAGTAAAACTAATGAAACAACAATGAAATAAGTGCAATAAAATGAGTAAGGGAAAGAGAAGCAAACATAAATTTATAGAGGTTCAGCCAATCTCTTGCCTACGTCCTCTTTCCTTGATCTTCTTGTCAAGGTTTTGATTCAGCTCTTCCTTGAGAATCTTTACAAACCACTTCGAGGTGTGGTGAGACCTCTTACAATGTTTCTTAAGGACTTGGAAATCACCTTCTAAGCCTCTCCCCTTGTAAGACTACCCACACTCTACAATAACAAACCTTACAAGGATAGCTCACCCCTTTGAATAACAAAAATTTCAGTAAATGGGTGAAGAACAACAAGAAATCTCACATATGGAGTTACACAATAAGAATTTTCATATTTGAATTTCTCTTTTGAAGCTTGAAGATTTTTGAGTGCTTTTTCTGCCTCCAAACTTCATAAATGCCTCTATTTATATCCCACCTACTGACTGGAATGGTTGGTGAAGCATTTAATGCAAAATCCTCCTGTTGAAACCTTCAAAAACTAATCGTTGGAGTCAAGTTTCGAGCAAAGGGATCGATCCCTTTACTGGGGGGATCGATCCCTTTTCTCCAGAATGCTTTCCTATCCTTTTCTAGACCTCTTCGAACTATTCTACCACTTAGGGATCGATCCCTTTACTAGGGGGATCGATCCCTCATAATTTCCTGGACCTATTTTGCTGTAAATTAATACAAATTGATGGCTTTTGTGATTCTAAGTCAGTTCAAAACCTTCTAACACTTTTCTAAGAATATTTATTGACTTTTTCAATTGAAATCACAAACCAAAACTTTGTTTAAAATATTTTCTATCATTGAGTTCATTTAAAGCAAATTTACTTTGGAAAAATCATTCTTAAGCTTACTTGAGTTTTGTCATTTCAAAATACTTGTCAATTTAAAGCTAACAGTTTTAACTACTACTTTGCTTGGAATTCGATTAAAAATGTACACTACAATCTTTAAGGCTTCTCCCCAAAGTGATTCTGGTAAAGAAGAATGACTTATCATACTTTTAACCATATCCTTTAGTGTTCGTTTTCGTCTCTCAGCTACACTTTTTTGACTTGGAGTCCCCGGCATGGCATATTGAGGAACAATGCCTCATTTTGCTAAATACCTTGCAAAAGGGCTTAGACGTTGTTCACCTAATCCGTCATATCTACCATAATATTCACCTCCATGGTCAGATTTAATGGTTTTAATTTTCCTACCAAGCTAATTTTCAACTTTAGCTTTATAGGTCTTGAAAACATCTAATAACTGAGACTTCTCATGAAAAAAGTATATGTACCTATAACAAGAATAATCGTATATGAAAGTAATAAAATACTGTTGACCATTTCAAGAAGCTGTAGGGAATGGACAACAAATATCAGTATGAATTAAATCAAAGATGTTTAAACTCCTGTTAGCACTAGTTTTCTTGATATTTGTTTGTTTTCTTTCAATACACTCAACACATATTTTAAAATCTAAAAAATCAAGGAAACCAAGAATTCCTTCTAACACAAGCCTCTTTATTTATTGTTAAAAAACATGCGTTAAACGCTTGTGCCATAACAACTAAAGAACTTGTACCAAGAAGATTTGAATACTAGAAGAGATTAAACATTCCATTTCCAAATGAACAATAATATCATGATTTGTCCAAATACGAAATAAAAACCAAATTCCGTCTAAATGACGGTACATAAAAGTCTCTTTCGAATCTAAATAGCAACCAGATCCTAACTTTAATCTAAATAGGCAAATAGCCTCAGCAGGAGCCTTTTCACCATTTCCTACATAGATGAATCTTTCAGTATTAGTGGCTTTCTACTCCTTAGTCACACTTATGTGACTAGTTGCACTCGTATCTATCCACAAAGTGTGATTGGATATTAAAGCCAAATTAACTTCAAAACAAACAAAGTTGAGAAGTTCACCTTTTTTGCAAGCCATTTTTCATACTTGGAATAGTCCTTCTTCACATGACATCCTTTACGATAAAAGAAACAAGTAATCACCTTATCCTATTTCTGTTGCCCCTTAGGCTATGAAGTTTTAGTGTTTGCAATGCCTTTTTCTTTATTATTCCTTTTCCTTTTTCTATTAGCAACATTGTCATTGGAAGAAGATGTTAAGTGAGCACTTTCTATCTTCTTTTATTTCAACCTCTCTTCCTCTTTCACACACTGAGCAATGAGCTCATTAAGAGTCCATTTCACCTTTTGAATGTTATAACTTATCTTAAAAGTTATTAAGACCAAATGCATGAGAATGTCCTCAGACAACTTTAACTTTAGAGCCTTTAGTCTTGTAACAAGATTAGATATTTCTATAATGTATTCTCTTATGTTTCCTTTGCCATTATACCACATTAAAACAAGCTTAGATAGGATGGTTCTTGTTTCGACCTTTTCGTTTGCAATGCATCTATCTGCAATCTGCTATAGAAGACTTTTAGCATTTTCTTCCTCAGGCATTATGCCCTCGATGGTATTTGGAATTGAATGCTTTATGATCATCAAACTCATGCTGTTTGAATGCTCCCATTTCTCATAAAGTGCCCTTTCTGTACCTGTACTATTTTCAACAAAGGCGAAGGTTTGTCAAACCTGATCGCATAGTCTAAATCCATACACCCAAGCACAATGGTAACGTGCTCCTTCCATTTCTTGAAGTTAGTGTTGTTAAGCACCGGAATATTAATCAAATTGGCAAATATAGAAGAAGCATTTACTGAAAGCAGAAAATAAAAGTAATAAGCTCACAATTAACAAACAAAAATTTTAGGCCACATAAACACCAAGCACAACATTGAAAGTTAGTCTTTAGACAAAAATTTCAATTTGTAAGTGGTACTCTTAAACTTTATTAGTAAATATTGATAATCAAATCCTGCTAACAACATGCCTTCCTTTGGGCCTTTGGGCTGACATATTGCATGTATGGTTAAAAATAATTTTATCACATATTTACTACCTTAATGTATTTGTAATATGGCAAAAAAACTTCCTTTGGACCGATTATTTTCGCAGGGATTAAAAACATAGTCATTAAAATTTTTTAATGACAACTTTAATTTTCAAAATAAATAAAGAGGTCACTTTGGTGGCTTTTTATATTAGTTTAATTTATTTTAAACTTTATTTTCAACACATTATGTACATAAGCAAAATATTGAGAGTACGCAAATTTATTCACATCAATAGGGAGAATGAGTGCTACCAATCATCTCAGAATATCATGAAATAAAATGTTAAAAAATATGTGCATAATACATCAAAACACTGAAATTATCATAAATATTTAATGGAGTCAAATATTTTCATAAAAATCACCTAAAAACTAGAAAATAAAAAATATGCTAGATTGGAAAGACTAGTGGTTGAAAGACCACTAAAAAGTGGTTGGTGGACCCCATGCACCACCTACGTGTGTGAGAGAGGTCCCTACGTTAGGACCTCACCTTCTTCAGTTGACCCTGTTGGAGCATGAATAGACCCGATTGGGTCTGTTCAATTTTGTTGTTTAATTTTGACCATCTTTTTTATCCTTTTTTGCCAAAATTGAACACACAATCATGGAATTAGGACCTTTTTCTAAAATCCATGCAAAAAAAACAGAATAAAACTACAAAGATTTGTAACGAATATGATCAAGTTCAAAAAAAATTCCATGAAAAAACCCTTACCACTTTTCTTGATTTCTTTCAATCAAAACCAAAAATTTACCAAAATTGTGACTTTATTTCAACCATAGAAGTTAGAAGAAACAATTATTATTCACCTATTTGAATTATAACTTGTAAAATATTGATGTTTTGGTTGATTTTCAATTTCAGGATTTAGAAAAGCTTAAAGGATAAATTACTTGAATCATGAAACAAATTTTAGAAAATTGTTTTTATGATTTTTATAAGGAATAAAAGCCCTAAGGTTTCAAAGAAAAATTTTTAATTCTTAATAATTAAACATGAATACACTCTTGATACCACTTGTAGGAAAATCATACAAATAAATACACACAAGATCTCATGTTCAATTATCAAGAAAAGTAATACGGAAGAATACCTAAATCCATTGGAATTGATTTCTTGGGGTTAGAGTCTTTCTCTTCCATGACTAAATCTTTTGAAAGAATCTATATCTCACTAAAAAATGAGATTTGAGAATGAGAATTACTTTATGTTTAGATTAGGAACCATAACCTATTTATACTGTAGTATATTTTATTTTATTTTCGCCCATCATGAAAGTAAAATAAAATATTGATTTTCTATACATTGCAAAACCCATACTAAATGAGATACCCCAAAATCTAATAACTTATACTTTATTTGATCACTTTTAAATGGACTAAACAAATAAGATAGCTTGTAATGTACAATTAATTGATATATATATATATACACACACACACACATAGGCCCACTTAAGAATTTTCCAACAAAATTAGCTTCACAAAGTATAGCAAAAGAAAACAAAATTAAAGAGTGATATCTTTGTTGACCAAAGTGACATGCAACGATGATTATTTTAGGTCTTTCTATACCGTCATAATCATCATATTGAAGATGGTATATATAGAGGTGAGATAAGTCTTTTCGTTGCTACCAAAAGAAAACAAAATTTTACAGCTTTCCTTCTTGCTTTTTCTTTTTCTTCTCATTTTCCTCTGTAATGAAAGTTTTACCTATGACGTGTGTTTAAATAAATTTGGTTCGAACTAGTTTTTGTTTATTGTTATAATAGGTAATTGTTATATTAAACAAAAAAAATAACAAGGTTTGAAAGAATTAAGAATCATTAAACTTTTCATAACTTTTGTCAAAATCTAGTGAGATTTTAGTTTATTGACAAAAAAGAGATTTTAAGATTTTGAGATTTCAGGTTTAAGTTTCATTAGCTGTACTGAGTTTTAATTTATTTAGTTATTTACTGGTTTACTTATTTTTTGAGTAAAATGATTTTCATAATTATCAATTCGTGAAATATAATATGTTGATCATGCTTATAACTTCTAATGAACATGTATTATCTAAAAAACACTTGAACAAACAACAAAAATCTAAAACATATAATCATCAAGTTAAAATCATGTAATCAACTAAAACAGGAGAATGAATTTTTTTTTTTCACTCTTGTAAACAAAACTTACAGCACGTTACAATACCTTTTTTTTTTTTTTTGTGAGGAAGGAAATATTCAAAACTTGCTCACTGAATAAAACATCATATACAAATCAGTGAATCAAATGCTTAAATACATAACGGGTTTTTAATATATATTTCAAAATTGTGATAAGTTTATAATGAACATGCCTAGATTCCCCACCCCCCCCCCCCCCCCCAAAAAAAAAAAAAAGCAGCTTCAAATATATAAATTAAATTGTTAGACAACTTTCATGCAATAGGATGAACTAACGTGACAATATAAAAATGCAATAGGATCACCAAATTTTAGTTTCATTCACTTTCCTTTTTTTTAACAGACACATTCAACAAATTAATTAAAAACCATATCGTACGTTGGCAAGTTGCCAAAATCATTTTATAAAATAAGGACTTTTTTTTTTAATAAACACATGATTTGGTGTCCAACTGGACAAACTTTTTTTCAACGTCTGATTAGAATAATTTAAATTCATTTTATTATTATTATTATTATTATTATTATTATTATTATTATATTCTTAAGCAAAAACTAGTTGCAATTGAAATTCAGATCTTGCGCTTGAGATCGGAGGAGAAGACGATCGCATCTCCTGCATGTTTCCTTGTTTTGTACATTTCGCTATCCCCTTTCTGTTCACGACGCAACAACGCGCTATTTTTTCTCCACAGAAAATAATACATAATTACCTGTATAACTTTTTATAATTTAAAAACAATTAGTATACCATCAATCAATTAGTAAACTTAATTAAATAATATTTGGTAGTTCGAGAGTTGCGAAACGTAATTGAGTTAGGAAGTAATTCGTCATCAAGAAAGAAATTTTGATATATCACCTTTATTTTTTTATAAAAAGTATTAATCGAAAAACAAATAATAAATATATATAAATATTAAGATTTGAAGTCTAAATTTATTTAAATTCATCTCTTAAAAAATTATAAGTTTTAATATCTAAATATGTTTTCAATCTTTAGTACAAAATGTATATAAATCTCCTCTATTTTATGGTATGCAAACAAATTTATAAATTTTTATTTTACAATAAACTGTTAAATCAAACTAATTGCCATTTGTATTATACATGTGGAAATGTAATGTTGTCATATTAGTTGCTCCGTAAAATGCCACAAATGATATTTAGTATCATTTAACACCTTTAGACTTATTTTTATGATTTTTGAGAACTTATGATCTTATTTACGGTACAATAAAGATTTATAGACTTATTTAAATATGATAAAAAGTGATATTTTTTGTAGCAAAGAGTTATATTTGGATATTAAATCAAATTTGTATTTTGACATACTTTTATGATTTTTGAAAATTTGTGATTTTATTTATAAGAAATAAAAATTTATGGATTAATATCTCATACTCCGTTAGTGGAGTTTTTTAACTCTACAAGTGGGGATAGAATAATGACACATGTCCTCAAAAATTATTAAGAAAATAAAAATAAATAAAATAAAGCATGTGTTATCATTCTAACTCTTCTTGTGCAGTCAAAAAATTTTATTGACAGTGTATGAAATAATTATCCAAAATTCATAGACTTATTTAAATGTAATAAAAAAACAAATTATTTATATTTATTTTGTAACAAAGAGTGAGTTGTATCGACTTAGTTGAAGTCAAAGAATCTTTTTAATACATCATTATTGCAAGTAATTTGAGTTTGGATCAAAGAAATCCTTTCTTTAATTAAAAAAAACTTTGCTTTAATTCTAATGTACATATATTTTCTTTCACGTTCATTAAACTAATAATTGAGATAGGGCTGTATGGTGGTGTCATGATGAACAAAAGGACAGAGTGACCAAGTTTTGCGGTAATCATGCACGCGTTGGCCAATATTTTGCAAGAAAAGAATCAAAGTATGGATGGCATTTTAAGGTCAAATTTGTATGGCACCAAGTAATTCATTCCAATTTTTTCATGAAAATTATAAAGGATTATCATTTTTAACTTTAAAGATTACATTGGAGGCAATTATGATTCGATTAAGACTTTGATCTTTTGTTGTATGATGATTTATCTTTTTTGTGGTATTCGGAATTAAGAATATTATATATAGTGATGATCACTATGACAGCCCTAATGTATGTGGGTTATTGCATTTTATTTTTCGTGGAAATGATAATTATTGTTCGGGTAGCTAATTTAAATAGAGTTTGTATATGATGCACTAATGGTGCATAGTTCTTATATTCTGTTAATATATTAGAGGTTGACATCTTATCAATAAGGAAACTAAAAAAATATTAAGCTCTTAAAAATAAATACAAATAAATTTTTTCAGTTTACTAATAATAGCTTCTTGATGAGATGTTAACTTTTGAAATGTTAACCTTTGATGCATATTTTATATATATATATATATATATATATATATATATATATATATATATATGCTTTTAATATTTGTTATTTTCAAGCATTTCTTTTTTGTTCTCTAAAATTAGGGGTTTTCTTCGATTTTTCAAAAGTCAACTAGGTGAGCTTGCAGGAGCATAGAAACTTTATCTACAAAATAAAAAAAGAAAAAAATGAAAAATACTGAAAGAGAGCGATTGGTGTTTGGTCAGTAAAATTTAAAGTTTGCTGTCAAGAGTGAATATGTTTCACTATTTGGACGTCAAATATAGGCTCAAAGACAAACTAAAATGATGGAAAGCTAACATGAAGAAGACTGCACTAAACTCTTCACTAACTCGACATATTCATTTCGATACGACAGATTGAGCATTAGATTATTGATGACAAACTCCTTACTTTTTTCCTGATGGTCGAAAGTGATGCCTATCATTGAACCCTAAACCATTATTCTCTTTAGTTCACAAAAAGTAGCACTAGCTAATAGAGAAAGCAAAAAAGGATAAAAAGAAAGAAATAAAAAAAAAAATTGGATCTACTGATCTTTTCTAATTTCTAATTGCTTAACTATACTTGGTACAATTCTAGAGGCTATGGACCAATTCAACATGATCAAAACTCCCACGCATCATTTTTTTACTTTCCTATGTATATGGTGGATCCATATATTAATTAATCTTTCACCAAGCTTAATTTTTAAATAATAAATGACACTGGTTTACATATGTATAATTTTTATAATGAACTTTCTACCAAGTGCAATCATAACTTAGCATGCAACGGCACTCTTTGTTTATAAGTGTTTGATTTAAATAAAAGTCTAATATCTAGATGCATTGTTAACTCATGACATATGGTTGAACTAAAGCTTGTAATTGACTTATGGCTTCTATGAGTAGAGTGCTTATTAAAAAATGAAGTTTGTGATGCACTGTTAATAAGTCTTCCTATGCAAGTAAAGAACTGAGTACGATTTTATGGTTACTCCTAGAATACTTTCTAACACTGGATAAAACAAAGTTCAAAGACAAAAATGTGTTACCTTTTACAAAGAACTCACGAACCAATGTAAAAGATGCATATGTTTCTTTGTGTCTCATATTCAATCTAAATGTTCAAGCCGTGGCCACCTTTAGACATACACCTTACATAAAAACCAGATTGCATTTCTTTAAGATTGTATACCTGTGCACGTATGGTAATAAATGAGGTACTGTTGTATATATTGCCAAACTTACATGTTTTTCAATTAATTGTAAGTGTTTGATTTAAATAAAAATGTTTATAAATCATATAGTTGCATATGTGTTGAGAAAATGATGTTTTGAAAGCATAAAAAAATGTTTTTAAAATGAAAAATAATAAGTTGTACATGTTGACTCAAATATATGTACATATCAAGGATATTTGAATACCATAAGATTGGGATTTAAATACCTTGAAGGTATTAGGTTTGTCCATATGGTTTGTGCATATGTACATAAAGTCACATGTAATTAATCTTTTTTTAATGAATACAAACTAAGGGCATTTGATACCTAAGAAGAGTATTTGAATACCTAAGAGGAGTATTGGAATACCTGAAAAGGGTATTCAAGTACCTTAAAGCTTTGGAATGAGGATAAAATAAAGTGTACATTTTGTGTAAAGCATATATGTATTCTGCCTCGAGCATATATACATCATGCCTTGAGTTTATGTACAAGGTAGGGTATTCAAATACCCTAAGAGAGTATTCGAATACCTTGTAGGAATTTACATTCAGTGTAAAAAACTTTACTTAGGGTATTCGAATAACCTAAAAGGGGTATTTGAATATCTGCAGAGATGGGCATTCTATTCGAATATCGAGTTAAGGAATTCGAATACCATCACTAGGTATTCAACTAACCTTTTCTAGTAGTTAAAAAAATAAGTCAGTTGGACATATCCTTTCATTTCAAAAGTTTTGATTTCTCACTAAAGTCGTGTTTAATCATCAAGGGACATTTCTTACATGTATTGGGTTTATAAATACTTCCAATGACATTTATTTTAAACATCCTTACATTCATCATTTCGATGTTAAATTCGATTACTTTTCTTGCACTCTTTATTGCCTAAATTTTTGGTTCATGTGAGTTCGTAGGAAAAATTCAAAGTGTATAAAACTTTTGTTCTTAAGAAAGCTTCCAAAAAAGTGCCTGGCCTTACACAATTTCTTCTTCAAGTACTCTTCACCATTGATTCATTAGCTAACCACACTCAAATTTTATACAACAATTTTAAGAACAAGAGTATTTAAGATGGCAACTCTAGCAATCAAGCCTCATGTTTACGAAGTAGAGAAACTAAAAAGATTCAATAGACTGAATTACAAGAGATGAAGCTTGAAAATATATTATCAAATTAATTTCTTGACAGATTCAATGGATTGAATCACAAAAGCTGAAGCATAAGATATATTATCAAATCAGTCTCTCGAAAGTTGCATTTGTACTACATGAATATTTTCCTTACAAAGCAAGCAACAATGCACAGATTTCAACCAAGCAACAAAAATGGCTTGAAAATGATTATATATGCCAACTGATAATTCTTCAAGCACTCAGCAACTTTTTCTTCAATGTGTTTCACAAACACAATACTGCAATAGAGTTATGGCATACAATTGAGAAGAGATATGAGAATGAATATGTCAAAAAAAAAAACACTTCCCTGTGTACAAGTGCATGGATATTAAAATGAAAGATTCTAAAACTATCATTGATCAAGTTAATGAGTTGAATGACATTGCTATTGACTGCAATGATGTCGAGGAGAACCAATTTTGAAACTTTCCAAGTGTCTACCATTATTGGTAAACTACCTCCTTCTTAGGAAGATAATGTTGGCTCAATTAACAAAACCGAGAAAGGATTGAAGTAATTTTTCTATATTCAAGTTTATTTTTGCTAATCTAACTCTATGTTCTCTATTATTTCTATCCTACCACAATATCACAAAATCAAGCAAGTAAATAAATAAATAACAAACAAAAGTAAAGGAGTAGGGATAAAGAAATTGTGGAGGAGTGTTTATACAAGTTTAGCACCCTTGCTTATATCCTCTCCCGTGAACACCTTTGAAGGAATTGCAAAATTCACTATCGAAAATGGACTTTACAACCACACTTTCTTTGCAAGCTCACGAGTAACTTCCCTTTTTACCAAGGCTCAAGGATAATCTTTAGAACCTCTCCATTTTCTAGGCTTATGGAGAAAACCTATAACCCTTCCTTTTTTATAGGCTTAAGGAAGAAACCTTTCACACTATCCCTTTTTTAGGATCAAGGAGATGGTCTATAATACTACCCAATCCTCACTTATAATTAAGCTCTCAAAAGGTTACACTCGCCTTGTACAAGATGTGACAATGGATACAAGATTTGATAATTAAGAAACCTTTACAAAGGTTAGGTGACTAAAAACTTAACTTTTGAAGGAATTACAAGATTGAGACTAAAGAATGTACAATAAATTTGTCTCAAAAACAATAGAATTATTAAAGAAAGCTTGATCTACATATGATGATAGATTTAGAATTTTGGCCTTTAAGTCTTCATCTCATTGAAGCTTCCTTTCATACTCCTACAAATTTTGGCTGTTGGATTGCTATATTTAAAATTCTTTATGTTTCTCGAAACAAAAATCTAGCGGTTGGAACTTGCCAAGCTCAAGGGTATTGATACCTTCCTTCAAGGTATCGATACTCTATGGAGGATCAAGTAAAATATGTAAAAAGGTATCAATACCTTAACCCTTCCGTATCGATACCATAGTAAAGCGTTCAACTTTTGTCTAAAGGTAACAATAGGGTACCAATACCCATATTAAGCCCATTAATATTTAAATTAAATAGTATTGATACCTTACCAAAGGTATCAATACCTTGAGTAGTCAAGGCATATTTTTGGCATTTCAAATTGTGTAATCACTTCAATAAATGAAATATTAAAGCATCAAACATGCACATAAAAGATTGAAACATTCAAGCATGTGCTTATTTGAGTTTCATTCAATCACACAACACTTAGCATCATTACTATAATTAATTTCACATTTAAGTTCAAGTTGAAAATATGCTAGTTTGATTAAAATTACATTCTTCTTAAGTTCATAAAGTCATATTAAAATCTTAAGTATTTCAAAGCTAACAATCTCCTTTTTTTTATGTGACAAAATTTAAGATGAATTAATTTTAATAAACTCCTCAATTTGATATTCAATATTAATCTTTGCAAAACCATTCTCTCCTTCTAAATATGTAAGCATTACTTTCAAACATGATTTTGCATAAGTGTTAATACCTTTGCTTTTTTGTCATAACATAAAAAAATCTGTATTTCAAAGCTTAGAGAATAACAATCCCTAAAAAGAATTCCAAGTGAGTGACATTCTTGACAAATATATTCATAAGGCATATAGAATGTCATTCACATAAAGTTATAAAATATATTCTACTTCACACAAGTTTTAAGTCCTATTTAGAGTGATCAAGTAATTTCAACAACAATAAGCAATTTACCATAGAATTGTTAATCAATCAGTTCACCCTTCAAGCAATCATTCAAACACAATCATCCAAAGTATTAAACTATCACTCAACAATCAAACACAACTCAAACAAACATCCAAACAATCAGTTATAAGTCTTGATAAGGACTTAGAATTGCTAAAATAGAATACAAAAATCATTCCAATAAAAAAAAGGTTAAACAATTTTAACATAAATCTTTGTTCAAAAGATAAAAAGAGATTTCAGACTTTCTTTTGTTCCTGAACCCTTAGTTTATCTATATCCATCCTGAATAAGATCAAAAGTAGAACCATCTAACCAATGTGTCTCCAGTAAAAGGTAAGCACTCAGAAGAGGCACGATAAACTATTCAAGACCTAGAAAGAAACCTAAATACTTAAAGAGATGGGTTAATGGCATATAGGATATAATAAAGAGATTTCTTCTTGTAATAACATTGATCATATCTTCAAAGAGGAAGTGAATCAGATTTGGCTTTTGTCATTTTTTAATCTTTGTTTATCCACCAGTAGTCAATATTTATGATTATATCATTATCTCCTCCATATAGTCTTAAAATATGTAGCATAATAAGATGTAGAACTCTATCGTAAAATAAAAGATGCTTAGGATCATCGTTTGGAACCTTTTTCCTCTTTTGATGGTTCCTCTTCTTCAAATATGTCTCCTTTGTCAATTATCCCCTAAGCTCTTGACAAGATGCTTTTTGTAATGATCACTTTCCTTCCCAAGAGGAATGAATTAATACCTACTACTGTCCTGCTAATAGAAAAGAGAATGTATGAAGCATTGTGAAAAAATGTCTTGGTATAAGGAAAGCCAATCTAATAAAGATAAGAATGTGTTAGTATCATGTCTACTTTTACAAGATACCAATAGTACAAACAAACAAACCTTTCCTTGCTTTCTTCCTTTGAAAAGCTAGTGTTTAGGTATTTTGGAATTAATGTCCATTATGGGAAGTTATTTCTTGAAGGGATTTTCTTGAAAAAAGTTCTAAATGAAGTGTTGCTTTAGTTTTGGAATGTTCTGCTTTTTTAGAAAGATTCCTTAATGTTAGCTTTAAATTGACATATATATTTTGAAATGACAAAAACTTAAGTAAGCTTTAATGTTGTAATTCATATTGTAAATTTGCCTTATCACACATGATTTTCTCAATCCATTTTAAGTGTTCATATCAAACATTAAGACCATGATGATATATTCTTATGGGTCTTAATACTTTATAAAATGGTTTTCAATATTAAGTAATTTTCTCAAGAATTATTGAACATAAGTTTAGAAAATTACTTATAAGTTTTTGACAATATTTTTATTTGAGAAACTCAAGAAAAACTCCCTTAAAGCTTATAAATGTTTTGAGTTGATTTAGAATCAAAGGCTATATCATTTCTAACCCAAAAGTGCAGAAAAAATGCCTTCTGGAAGAAAAGGATCGATCCCCTAAGGAAAGGGATCGATCCCTTTTTGGCATAATGCCCCGGAAGCTTAGAATGAAGAAAAGGATCGATCCCTTTGGTAAAAGGATCGATCCCTTTAAGTCAGAAAGTCCCCAACGGCTAGTTTCTGTGAGATATAACGGCTAGTTTCTGTTTTGGCTCCAACCAACATCCACAAACCATCCAATGGACTATAAAGGGAACTACTCAATCAACTCCAATACTCATTTTCCTCAAATCCTCAAGCCTCATCAACAAATTAAGAGCTACAAGTCTTCATCTTCCATCATTCTCATATTCTTTGTATAGAGTAGCACAAATCTTGTATAGGCTTTTTCCTTGTGTTTAAACATTGTAATCACTTGCCTATCTAGAGGCCCTTCTTTGATTACATAATTTGTAAACTCACTCATTCCTTGTAAAAGGTTTCTCTTTAGCCAAGAAAAAGAGGGAGGTTTCTCTTGAGCCTAGAAAAAGAGGGAGGTTACTCTTGAGCCTAAGAAAAAGAGGGATTGGAATCACAAATTCAAGATAGTGGATTTGGAGAAAATCCTTGGAAACGTCTCAAGGTAAAGGACGTAGGCAAATTGCCAAACTTCTATAAATCACTTGTGTAAATCTCTCTTTCCCTACTCTCTTTACTTGCAATTATATTGTGTTTATTGAATTGAATTTATATTGCATGCTTGAGTAGTCTAGAGAACTTAGAAAATATCAATCTAAGCTAGAGAACGAAAAAACGAACCTAAGGTTAGTAAAAACCGATTCACCCCCCTCTCGGTATAGCCTATAGAGCCAACAATTGGTATCAGAGCTTGGGCTCGAGATTGATTTTGACTAACATCTATCGAGCAAAACGATCATAAATGGCTCTAGGTGATGATTTTGAGACTAGCTCACAAACTTTAGAAGAATATTCATTTGATGAGCTTCAAGATGCATTTAATGAGCTAAGTGATGAATATAAATTAATGCATGCAAAATATAACAAAAAGTTAAATAAATTTAGAAAAGAGAATGAAATTTTGATGAATACTAATGTTGAGTTGGAGGAGAAAATAAAAGATCTAGGCTCAAAGAATGATGAACTCACCAAGGTGAAATTAGAGCTAGAAAAGAAATTAGAAGACATTAAAGATAAATTGGCAAATCCTAGCTCTTTGACTATTGAGGATGAAAAGGAGAAACCTAGCTCTAGTGAATGCAATGACCATTCTTATGATGATTTACAAAATGCTTTTGATGAGCTAGCTAGTGAATTTGAATGCATGAATTCAAAATACAAGAAAATGATTACAAAACTAGAAATGGAAAATGATGAGTTATTCAATGCCAAGCTTGATTTTGAAAAGAAATTAGAAGAAGCAAATCTAGAAATTGATGAAGTAAATAAAAAGAACTTTAAATTTGCATAATTCATTTTCTAGATTCTACATGGGTCAACAAAAGTTAGATCATATGTTAGAGACCCAAAGAGCTTTCTTTGACAAAGATGGGTTAGGCTATAATGAAAAACAAAAAGAAACTCATCTTAGGAATTTCTTAGTAAGCAAAATTTCTATGCATGATAAATCTCTCATATGCTCACTTTGCAATAGAATAGGACACTCTTCACAAGCATGCACATATAGAAAAACCACATTTAGAGGAAGAGTAGTTAGAAAAATGTGGGTGCCAAAGCATGCAATAAATAACGATGAATTGTGCTTGAAATGGATCCCAAAAGGATAAAAATTGTTTGCACTAAATCTCATGGACCCAAGAAAATTTGGGTACCAAAGCATGCATAAATTTGTTTGTTGTAGGAGTGTTAGAGCATGGGAATACAATGGAACAATGGAGTTCAAATGCTCTACACACCCCATGGAGGTTGCTTATGCCAATAAGAAAAAGGAAAAGCTTCGAAATCCATCCTTAGCAAGGTGACAACAATTTCTCAAAGAATGGCTAATGGTGGATCCAACACATCAAGGCAAAGCACTCTCAAGCAAAGGAGTTTTGTAAGCTTAATTCCTTGCTCCTTAAACTTTTTATTTGATTAGTTGTGCTTTGATGAGAAAATGTGTTAATGATTCTTGGTGCATTATGAGTTGAATGAATAAAGAAAAGGCATGTTGAATGAGTGTTGATTGGTTGATGGATGGTTCTTGAGGCATTGGATTATTGGATGAAAAGCATGTTTAGTAATTTTGAAGTGATTATTGGATTTCTGCATTTTGAGCAAGTTTCCTATGTGTTTATAATGTATTTACTTGTCTCAAAATACCAAATATGTCATATATGCAAAATGTCATGTCATGAGTAGTAATGAAGAACTTGTATGTTGGAAATCATGGCATGTTGTTCACAAGATGTATGATTTGATCATATATGTGCTTAAAACCTATGTGAACAAGTTTGTTTTGACATATTTGTGGTTTCCGATGCTTGAGTTTTGTCAAAATATGCTTAACTCTCAAAATGACATCCTTTGAGGCCAAAAATGCATTTATTGGTAAAAATCCTTCCAAAATTGCAAAATCTATTGATAAATGGTTTTTCATTCATGTTTTTCATTCATACAAGTCCAAAATCATGTTTTACAAATGTTTAAACCCTTACTTGGACTTAAAAATACTCAAAAACGAAGTTTTGGCACCTCACAAGTTGGATTTTCTGTCAAAAATCTGTAGAACCAGGATGAGGGATCGATCCCTCTACATACAGGATCGATCCCTTTGGAAAAACTTGCAGGAAACTTGATTCTGGAGTTTAGGGATCGATCCCTTTGCTCATGGGATCGATCCCTCTAGGCAATTTATGTCTTTTTCTGCATTTTTAAGCCTTAGTTGAGAAGTTTTCTTAATTCTCTTGATATCTTCTTTCTTCTCAACTTAAAATTCAATATTTTAACTTCCTTTTGATGATATTTAGAATATGAAAAATCATTTTTCATTGATATCATGCCTCAACTCCATCAAACTTGTATCATTTTCCAACAATGAATCTTATCTTCCAACAATCAATATCATTTTTCTTGAGCTCACAAGTGCAAAATCATTTTTTCTTGTGGAAAACATTCATGAATCTTGAAATAATCTTGAAATATATTTTCAATGGATGCTTAAACATAATTTTGAAGAATTATTTCAAGAATTTATGGATATATTTGAGAATTTGATGAACTTGTGCATAACGAATATTCTTTATTCCTTTTGTTCATCTTAGTCAAGCATGCTTATAGGATTAAATCTCTTAGCTTGACTCATCTATTCCACACTAGGTTTCATGATAATTATACATCTAGTGGATTGATTTCAAATGTAAATTCAACAATTGGTATAAGGTCATAATTTTCCTTGGCTTACAATGTGTGATGATAAATGGATCCTAAATGTTCAAATGCATGAAACTTTATCATCCATGTACTTAAATTTTTCTTATGGCCAAATTAGTAAAGAACTTGGGCTTTAATGACAACACCAACTATTGATATACATGCATTGTATCTTGATTGTTTTGATGTTGAACATGCATGTTTACTTAAGTTGAATCAATAATCATGCCTATGAGATGAGAATAGTTGTTTTCATGATATTATGTGCTTAACCTCATTCATAGTTTATGGATTTTAATGATAAAATATATTTTAGCTTGATAATATTGATTCACTTAGGTGAAGCCATTTTAGTTAAAATAGCATATACCCTCTAGAACGTTAAATGATGATAACAACTAGGGATATAGCTCTTAATTGATTAAAATGGTAATTTTGAATTTTTCCTTGCTCATAATTGCTTAAGGACTTGAATTGGAAAATGAGCATAGGATTTTTGTGCTTGAAACCATGGAAGAAAATGTGTTTGCTTGAATACCTTATTGTTGAATCTTCCATATGGTATAACTTTGTGAATATGAATATGGATTAGTACTTTATGATTGTATGCTTATGTTTAATTAATCCATATGCATATTTGATGATGTGTGATTGTGTTCTTACATATTTAGAATGATTATTTTCTTAACATGAACACACTACACATAGATATTGGATTCATTCAAAATGCCTAAGTCAACCATTAGTAACAATTGGTATTAAGATTGAAATAACAATTAGTATCATTGGTAACCATATTTTCAATAATTGGTAAGCCAAATCTAAATTGCCAATTTGTATGAGCTTTAAATTGACAACTCTTCTCATGCTCTTTAGTTTGAAATGACAAATAGAGAAGAATTCTCTTAGGACATTTTTGCATAAAACTCTTGTGTGCTAGAATTTGTAGTTAATTGCTATATATCTTAATTCTAGGCACAATATTTCTTGAAAATGATTTATGAGCACATGCATATGATATGTTATATAATTTTAGCTCATAATCATGATGTATTGACATGCACCTTAGTTGGACTTTAAAAAACAATTGATACACTTAGGTGCTTAACAGGATTAAAATAAGCAAGTCATAGACCTTAGTAGATATTTATACTCAACTTGCTTCATTTCTTACCAATTGAGAACTTATTGCAAAATTATTTATAAACAATTGGTTTAGGATCATAAGTCATATTCTTTGCATGAATATTTCATACTCTTAATGGATATTGACTTATTTATTTGTGCTATGAGTCCCATGTACTAACATGTTTCTTGTTGGATGGAGCATATTCTTTTATCTCTTCTCACATAGCTATGATTTTAGGGGGAGCATATTTTTTATTATTTTTCCTTCTTTTTGCTATGACAGAAAGGGGGAGAGATAGATATTAAAAGGGAGAGATATTAAGGGGGAGAGATAATGGGAAAATTCATTTTCAAAACCCATGCTTATATTAAGGAGGAGCTTTGTAAAAACCTGCTTTATTTGAGGGGGAGTATTTTATGAAAGAATTTTCAAAGCAAATTTACATTAAGTTTTGTCATATAAAAAAGGGGGAGATTGTTAGCTTTAAATTGACATATATATTTTGAAATGACAAAAACTTAAGTAAGCTTTAATGTTGTAATTCATATTGTAAATTTGCCTTATCACACATGATTTTCTCAATCCATTTTAAGTGTTCATATCAAACATTAAGACCATGATGATATATTCTTATGGGTCTTAATACTTTATAAAATGGTTTTCAATATTAAGTAATTTTCTCAAGAATTATTGAACATAAGTTTAGAAAATTACTTATAAGTTTTTGGACAATATTTTTATTTGAGAAAGTCAAGAAAAACTCCCTTAAAGCTTATAAATGTTTTGGGTTGATTTAGAATCAAAGGCTATATCATTTCTAACCCAAAAGTGCAGGAAAAATGCCCTCTGGAAGAAAAGGATCGATCCCCTAAGGAAAGGGATCGATCCCTTTTTGGCATAATGCCCCAGAAGCTTGGAATGAAGAAAAGGATCGATCCCTTTGGTAAAAGGATCGATCCCTTTAAGTCAGAAAGTCCCCAACGGCTAGTTTCTGTTTTGGCTCCAACCAACGTCCACAAACCATCCAAGGGACTACAAATAGAGGCTTAGAAGCTAAAGGAAGAAAAGGGAACTACTCAATCAACTCCAATACTCATTTTCCTCAAATCCTCAAGCCTCATCAACAAATCAAGAGCTACAAGTCTTCATCTTCCATCATTCTCATATTCTTTGTATAGAGTAGCACAAATCTTGTATAGGCTTTTTCCTTGTGCTTAAACATTGTAATCACTTGCCTATCTAGAGGCCCTTCTTTGATTACACAATTTGTAAACTCACTCATTCCTTGTAAAAAGGGAGGTTTCTCTTTAGCCTAAGAAAAACAGGGAGATTACTCTTTAGCCTAGAAAAAGAGGGAGGTTTCTCTTGAGCCTAGAAAAAGAGGGATTGTAATCACAAATTCAAGATAGTGGATTTGGAGAAAATCCTTGGGAGCCTCTCAAGGTAGAGGACGTAGGCAAGTTGCCGAGCCTCTATAAATCACTTGTGTAAATCTCTCTTTCCCTACTCTCTTTACTTGCAATTATATTGTGCTTATTGAATTGAATTTATATTGCATGCTTGAGTAGTCTAGAGAACTTAGAAAATATCAATCTAAGCTAAAGAATTTAGAGGAACCGAAAAATGAAACTAAGGTTAGTAAAAACAAATTCACCCCCCTCTCGGTATAGCCTATAGAGCCAACACTTAAAAAAGATGTACGAAGAGTTTGATACTTGACTACTTTCACATAGACACGTGAGATACAAAGAGTCACGTTTATTTGTACTTCGTGTCTTTTGGCTTTGTTAAGTTTGATATCGATACCTTTATGATGAGTATCTATATGCATTCATCTAGCATCGGTACTTTAAGAAGTTGTATTGCTACTCATTGAATCTCTAATTTTCTTATAAACTAATGTATCGATACTCAACTATGAATATCGATTTAATATTCAGCTCATACTACTTTTTAAACTATTCTTAATATTGCACACAATCTAACTATCTAAACACACAAGCAAACATATACAGGTAATCTAACAACTAGAACTTAATAATCAATCACAAGCAATCTAGCATACAAACTAAAACAAACTATTTAAACAGAAATCTGCACAAAGGAATCTTAGACATAATGCAATATGTACACATAGAACAAGTGTACTAACATTTTCCTAATTCGAAATGTTGTCCTAATTTCAACTAGGTCAGAATGGCATTTCAAGGATCATTATCATATACCACTGTGCCATTCTTCATGTAAAGTGCATCTAACTAATCATATTAATAATTAATTGTTCTTGCACTGATTTTTTTATGCTTATGAGGATATTCATATCAAAGTATTAAGAATAAGTAATTTTGTATAGTACTCCTTAGCATGAAGAAGACTAATCCATATTTCAAGTAAGGCACAGAGATATCACCTTTGAGCTTTGCCTTTTTCTTGTATCTCTTTTCTTTCTTCCTTTTCTATGATGTAAGATTTTTCTATTTTTCAACATTTGATCATCAAACTTCATCACATTTATATATACATGTAGCACATGAAATCATTTGTGTTTTGGTACCCGTACTTGCTTAGGTCTTTGTTGGTTGTGCTAGTAAGTTTGGTTCCCTTGGGTAACCATAATGATAAATCAATACTAGAAGTAATTACATGCCTAAAATCCATATTTTCTTAATTGCTTTCATTCTAAATGTAGTTTTGCTAAAATTACATCTTGTTTCACTATATCCTAATCTATGACATCAACTATACTAAAACGATGTGGCTTGAACTTCTTTCTCTTTAATAATGAATATTTTTTAGCTGAGATTCCTTCTCAACATTTTTATATCCTAGCCGGTCCTTATCATAGAAGACTATTTAAAATTCTAATGTTTGATCTATCTTTTGTTAAGTCATGTAGAATCTCGAGAACGTGTTGTTTAGATTTGAATTCTTCTTTTCAAGCTCTTCCTTTTCTAGACTATCGCTCGCTATCCTAACTTCTAACATTACCTTAGTTTTTGCCAAGTTCTCATTTTTAGTAGTTAGCTTGGCAATTATTTTCCTATACTTCTCTCTTATCTTAATGTACTCATTTACCGATTCATAAAAAGCATCTTGTAACTCTTCAAATGAGTAGTCAGTAGTCTCACAAAAATTAAAAGAATTTTCTAACTCTTCTTCTTCCATAGAGCACGTATTTATAATTTTGTTATAATCATTATCATTATCATCTTCGGATAATTCACTATCACTCCAAGTTGCAATCATAGCCTTTTTCTTAGGCATATTTTTTACTTTTTTCCTAAGTGTAGGACAATCTTGCCTAATATGTCCTAGCTTGTTGCACTCATAGAAAAATAATGGGATTTTAATGCCTTGCATTGGTTTCCACTTTAGGTAAAAAAAATTTTCTTTCTATCCTCTTAGCTTTACTATTCATAAACTTATTAAATTTCCTAGCTAGTATGGCTATGTCTAGTTTATCATTCCTCGAGCTATTCTTATCCAGCTTATCATCCTCACTACTTAAGGACTTATAAGCTAGTCCTATGCTCTTGCTTGAAGGCTCTTTACTTCTTTTCATTTTCATCTCATAATTAAGCAATGATCCCATTAATTGATCTATGGAATGAGTACTGGGATCCTTTGATTCTTCAATAGTAGTGACTTTTGCTTCCCATGATTTGGGGAGGCTATTTAGAATCTTTTTGACTAGTTTCATATTGGAATAAGTCTTGTCTAGCCTCTATAGACCATTGATTATGTTACTGAACCTATTAGCCATTTCTACTATTGATTTATCATGTTTCATTTTAAAAATTTCATAATCTTGTGTTAACTTCCCGATCTTGGTCTTTTTAATCTAATGAGTTCCTTCATGTGCAACTTTAAATTTCTCCCACATTTCCTTACCATTATCTTGCAAAAAAAAAAACTTTATTATATTCATTTAGTCCTAAAGCACAAAATAGAATATGCATAGCTTTAACATTAAATTGTGCTTGCTTGATGTCATTCTTATCCCATCCTTTTTCTATTTTGGTTACTTCTTTATTTCCTATTGTTTTCTTTGGGATATAAGGACCTCTAGTGATTACTCTCCGAACTTCAATGTCATTTTCCTTAATGAAGAGCATCATCCTAGTTTTCCAATAAGAGTAATTTTCACTAATAAACAATGAGGGTCTAATGGTGGAGTAACCTTTTAGGATGGAGGGGTTTCCTATATTTAAATGAGCCATTTCTAAAGGATCTTTTCTACTATAGTGTGATTAATCCTAATCATTAGAGCCCTACTTTGATAACAATTGTTGGCTATAATCTAAACCAAGAGAATGGATGAATCGGTTTCTAAGCTTTTTCTTAACTATTTGTTTTTCTAGCTAGGCTGCAACCTACACTATAAGAGTAATATGCAAACAGACAATAATTAACATAGCAATACAATGAACAACTAACAATATAAAGAGTGTAGAGAAAAAAAGCTTTATACAATGAGTTACAGAGGTTCGGCACCCTTGCCTACGTTCTTTACCTTAAGATCCCAAGGACTTGGCACCAAATTCACTCACTTGAAAATGGTGCAACCTCTCCCTTTTGTAGGTTCAAGGAGAAAACCTTTCTTTTTATAAAGCTTAAGGATAACCTTCCTTTTTCATAGGTTCAAGGATAACCTACACTTTTTCTTTTGCAGGTTAAGGAAAATAATCTTTACAACTACTCATTTTTTGGCTTAAGAGTAAACCCTTGATTACCCAACCTTACTTAAAAGTAAGCTCTTGTGGGAACACTTCTCTTCTACAATATTAGCTATAGTTTTACAATACGGATGAAGGATAAGATTCTACTAAAACAAGATGAGAAACCTTTTAGCTCTTGAAAGATTCTTGTAGGGACAATTAATGTGGAATCTAAACCTTGTCTCCTTTTTTATTTTCTAACTTGAAGCTCTTTGAAAATGAGAATGACTTCAAACTTAGAACTTTGGCACTTGTTCATTTTGCTTCAAGCTTCTTTCTTTTGTAGCCTTCTTCAAGACCTTGGTTGTTGAAATAGTTTTTCGTTAGCAGATACATAATTTTGACCATTGTAACTTGTTAGGCTTGAATTGTATCGATACTTCCTTCAATGTATCGAAACTCTTGATTGGAATCTTGCAAAAACAAAGTTAGTTCTATTAATATTTCCTTGGACTGTATCAGTATCTGAAATAGAGCATTCACTTCTATTTCAGTGTCACAATAGTGTATCGATACTTTGTAAGTCCTGTCAAAATTCAAATTCATATCGCATTGATAAATATTCAACTAATATCGATACATCCTTGTAAAATACAAATAATTAGCTAAGGAAGCAGGATTAACTCATGTTCAAATATGTGTATGTAGTTTTTATCTTTAAGATCAAACATATTTGACTTTCACATGCATTAAGCATGATCACATAATCATCAAACAATCAATCTTATCATGCTTATAATTAAAACTACATTCCATTTAAGTTCTTCTATAGTCATATCAAGATCTTAGTATTTCAATGTCAACACGTTCTTTATCACACCCTTTATTCTTTTTTGCATTTTCAAATAATTTTTTAAAATGGTCCTGTGATAACCTTAAATTTTTCCATTTATTGGAAATTAGAAATATTGAAAATAAATATTAGAGAAATTAAATAAGAGGAAATAAATAAAATTTGCAAGAAACGGGATATTGGTGAAAATCCCGAGAAATGAGGAAGTGATGAATAAGGAAATTCGTGTGAAGGAAATTAAATGAAAAAAATAAAAATAAAAATAAAATCGGAATTATGGAAAATAAGGAAAGGAGGAATTAAAATTGGATTAATGGAAATCCAAAATTAATAAAATAAAAATGCGTATATTATATATTTATATAATTAAATTATATAAATATATTTACACATGTTTTTATATAAATACATATGTATGTATATGAATGTTAGTATATATTATGAAATAAAATATATACTATTTTGTCTTAAATAAAGACATGTGTATATTATAAAATGTAGTTATATAATTATAAATATATATGTACAGATATATATATATATATGAAATATATATATTATTATTTTAAATAAAAGTATATGAACATATAAGAAAAGTAAATGTTATTTTGTATTAAAGTTTATATGTATAAATATTTTATTATAGCATTTATATAATTTGTATATATAAATGTTATTTAAGTATATGAATATACATATATATATATACTAGACATGTATTTTGTAATGTACAAGATATATTTTATATATAATAAATATTGTATAACATTATGTATGAAATAATGTATGTATAACATATAATATATATTATATGTATAAAATATATGGTATAATGTATAGTATATAGTATACTAAAAATGGAAAGAAGACAAAAACTAAAAGAGGAAATAAAACTAAAACAGAAAAGAAAGGAAGGATCGGGGGGAGAAATCCCGACCCTCCCCGGGCGTACCGCCGGTGGCGGAGGTGCCACCGCCGGCCGAGTGAGGGAAGAGAGGAGGAAGGAGTGGCATCGCCGGTGAGAGGAGAAGCGACCGACGGTGGCCGACGACGGAAAGAAGAAAAGAAAACAAAACAGAAACGGTGGGAAAAAGCGAAGAGGAAAGAGGAGGGAAACGGCGGTGTCGGCCAGTCCAGGCACCGCCACCCCAACCCGAACCTCGGCGGAGGTGAGGGGAAGATGAAGGAGGCCACCGGCGAGACCAACGGCGGCCGAGGAAGGACGAACGAAGGAAGAAAGGAGCCGAAACCCACCCTCCTAGGTCCGGCACCGTCGCCGGCAATGGGGAGAAACGGAGACCAGATCCGGCGTCTCCGCAACTCCGGCAAGCTGAGGGAGGCGTGAACCGGCGAAAAGGAGGACTGCTGGCAGCCGAACCGGCCGAACCGGCGGGATGAGGCACAAACCGGTCTAAACCGGTCTGACCGGGAAAGGAAGAAGAAAAAAGAAAAGAAAAAGAAAAGAAAAAGGAAAAAGAAAAAGAAAAAGAAAAAGAAAAGAAAGAAAGAAAAGAAAAAGGAAGAAAAAGAGGAAAAAGGAGAATTTCGGGAATTCGAAAAATTCCCGGAAATTCGACAACCCGGGATTTTACAAATTCGGTAAGAAATTTCCCGAGAATTTAATTTCAGAAAAAAATTAAATAAATTATGAAAAAATTCTAAAAAATTAGAATTTTAATTTCAGAAATTATTTTCAGCAATCGAGATAAGGAATCGGGAGAAATGGAGTGCGGGCGCGATCGATAAGCGGAAGTCGCCGACCCGGAAAAAGGTAAGGGATGCATGTGCAGCACTGTAAGGATACTCAGTCTGCATATTTTAAATTGAAATATTTTATGCAATTATTTTATGAAAATTATTATGATGCATGATTTGTTGAAAAAATTTGGGAAGAAGTACTGGCTGAAAGATTTTAAACTGTATTTTTCCGTGCAGGAGGTTAGTAAATCGGCAGCCGTTATGCTGCCGAAAATTTTAGAAAAAACTTTATAAAATCATATTAAATGATTTTATTTCCGAATTTCGATAGTAAATCACGAAACATGAGGAAATTTCTAAATTTCATAAAACATGAATATAATGAGATGGAACTTTAGAATATTCATGTATTCGAGAATGATGATAATGAAATCATCGAAAATTCTCGGAATAGATAAATTACACGAATTATGAGATGAAAGATGAAGTGAAATATAGTGAATATTCTTATGAATATTTTTATAAATATTCACTAAAGGATTTTAAACCTTATGGTTTTAAATTAAGGAATTTTATATTTATATAAACTCCATATGAGTTTATTTTATGATGAAAATACGGTTTTGAGACTGGTTGGCATTCCTATCATGCTAATGCATGATATGTGACCTGTTTAGTCCCGGTCGACTCCTAAATCAGTGATCCACCGAGGACAATATAGGTTATGGGTATAAATTTGACCGGTGTATTCCCTTACCCTCCGAGGTTTATAGTATGATAAGATTGATGTCTATCTTAGACTCCATAAATGATTGGTGATATGTTAAAAAGGAAAGTATTTTACATAAGATGGAATATGCCAACCGGAAAATGTGATACATAATGGGTGACATGTGAAAAGAACACGTTTTGTATAATATGATAAGAGAATCAATTGAATTATAGCAATTTTTACAAAATGCTCCTTTAGGTACTGATTATAGTACCGTGAGATGATTCTCATAAGACATGAGATCTGATAAGACAGTGGAAAGTACATATGGCGTAAAGGCCAAACCGAGCAGAGACTCGATGACTTTACCGTGTGAGCCACCTCTAGAATCCTTCGGGAACTAAGTGCTGCACGTGTTCTGATGTATTAGTAAAGGCCAAACCGAGCAGAGACTCGATGACTTTACCGTGTGAGCCACCTCTAGAATCCTTTAGGAACTAAGTGCTGCACGTGTTCTGATGTGTTAGTAAAGGTCTAAGTTCTGATGGGAATGCGACAAATGTCGAAGGATGAAATAGATCTTGTGCACATGACATATGATGTGTGTGATATAACGGATTTTGTTTATATATGCCACTCAAACATGTGCTACTTGAATGTTCGTCTCGTTCACACTTAATCATACTGATAAAAAGAATGATGCCTTGTGAACTTAAGAATGGAATAGATTTTAATAGCTTATTTTGCTTTTTTAAGGACGGTACTAATTAAGAGAGTACATTAGAACATGAAATGAATTTTAAAGAAAGAAAATGATGATTTAACTAACATTCTTTTCAAGGAATATACGAATATTAATTATTTTATAGATATGCTTTATTTCGTAGAAGCATTAATTTGAAAAGAATATGAAAAAGGTTATGAAAGATTGAAAAGGAAAAAGGATTTATTAATTCAAAACAAAATGAAAATTTCTCTCTACAATTGCTTCTAGGTTCCGTAACAAGTATGGTATTCTAAAATACCTACCTTACTCCATTCGGATCCCTAGCCGACTGTAGTATCCTTCCTACATGCGAGCTTAGAGCCCATAGGAAAAATGAAAAAGATTTTTAGCATATAGGAAGCTGAGTATCAAGTGAGGCATATAATTCTCTTACTGAGCCGTGGTTTTGCTCACCCCTTAATTTTCAACATTTCAGGTTTTGATGAATGTGAGTTTAGTGGATTGTGGATCCTGGCTGTACACGAAGGACAATGTGTCAGACCGACTGATTATTTGAGGTATGATCATTTATTCTCTGTATTTAGAAACGTCAACAGTACTACTTATCCGATTAATTACGATAGGGGATGTGTATAATATAAACAATACTATTTAAAATTTTTTTACAGTCAGTACAAGTGAAGTATCGCAGACAGCCCAACCGGTTAAGTTGTGTACAATAGGGTAAGAAATGTGGTCACGGGTCGTGACAGATTTAGTGGTATCAGAGCAATGGTTGGCCTGATGTCTGTGGATACTTTTGGAAGGAAAAGAGTTAAACATCTCCGGTAGTACTGTGTCGTCTGAATACATAGAGAAAATAAATGATTGTAATGGAGTAAAATGATTTAAAGGGAGTGAGAAAGTATAAATTGAGAATGTTAAAGAAGAAAATAGGCTCAGAAATTACCGAAAAATTGGTGACTCTTCTAATCTATATGAAGGCCTGTTCGGTAAGGAACAGAAATGGACTCGGTGAGGGCCCCACCAGTACTTTTCTGTCCGAACCGAATTGAGACATGAAAGTGATGGTATAAAATAGGGGAATAAAATATCATCATTAAATAGACTTTAAGATCACCGATTGAGGGTAATTTGAAGAGAGAGAAAATTTTTAGCCAAAAATGACCAAAATACCCCTACCCCCAAAATTTTATCGGGAGTCAAAATAGATCACCAGAAGTTGGAATTGATCGGTTTGACAGAGAGATTAATGTTATAAAGCTGAGTTACAAGCAAAATAATCCAATTATGGATTTGAGTGAATTTCTCTATCGAAATCGAATGAGATCTAAATTGCTAGTATAAGTATCAGAAATGATACTATCAACACAAAGAAAATCAGTTCATTGATTTAAATGTATATTGAGGAGATAGAAATAAATGTCAAAATGACGAAAATGCCCCTATATTGGGCGATGTTCGGAATAGTGTTAAAACCGAGCTGAATTGGAATCCATTGATAGTAATGGAATTATTAATGGCATAGAAGATGTCATATGAATCTAACGATCCCTGTTACTGATTCCACTAACACTTAGATTATGGACGCGAAAGAAAAACCCCGAGTGGACTGTGGGCCATAGGGGATAACCGTACGATTGAGTGAGGCGGCCAGGGCCTTTCCGCGAGTGGACTTTGGGCCATAGTGGTAAATCTTGGGCTTTACAATAAAACAATCCGTGAGGGACTAAGTGCCACGTCTGTGTGACGGGGGCCACCTCTAGAACCCAGAGCGGACAGTACGTATGAGTAAGATACTGGGGTGGTAAATCCCTGGTTAACGGAGATCTAGGCACTCCCGGTCCTTACAATAAAACGAGTACGGATGAGTGGTGCGGCTCGGGCCCCTCCGGCTTGAGACCGGCAAATCCGAGGCATCACAATAAAACGTGTATAGGCGGACGGTGGACGGGCCGGGGCCTTATATGATGCGATCCAAAGAGTGTAGTGGAATGTCATCCGTAGTGGAATGTCATCAGATGATTGACCCGGTTATTGGCTGTAAGGGTCAAAAAAATTTAAGAGTGTGCTGAACGGGATCGTTGAATACTATGAAGAGTGAGATGATTACAGGAATTGACTGATGAGGTGAACAGTATCGATAATGAAATACATACTGGTGTGGTTACTTATGGTTCTATACGTTTTATTATTTTGAGGTATCAAACTGATAATCGTATATAGAACCGACATATCTTGAAATATGTGCTACAGAATGAAGTACTGTGTAGAGTACTGTAAGTTAGAGAATAATTATAAGAATAGTGAAGTGATAAAAAGAAGATGACAGGTAACCTAAATTCTTCAGTACCCTTGAGACAGAACTGTGATGGGCGACTCAATGATGGGCGACCCGTAGTGCATCATGTGTTATGAGATATAGGCGAACTATGTCATCGCCGACTCACTAGTAAGGGTAAACCTGGGCGAAAGGAATGGTCTAAGGAATGCTCGCCAACGGTCGATTCGAACAGGCGGGACTCTTACAAGAAGCTTAGTGATAACACGAGTGTAAGGAACTAGGTAAGTAAGGGTGCCAAGGTTCAAACCTTGTGGAGAATATACTCGAGGGAACAAAGCCTGAATTTAGTAAATGGAAATGGTTTTAAAGTGAATAACTGAATTGAAACGAGTAGCTGTAAAGTGTGTTGATAAACATTGTACTTGATACAGCTTACCAGAATGAGATTCGTAACGCTGTAAAGTATGACTAAGTGATGAAATCAAGGTAGAGTATGTATCAAAATGATTTGAACATTGAATGTCTCTGCCTTGAGAATACACTGTGAAATGATGGGACACAATGATGAAGGTCCAAAATGATAAAAGAAGTGTGGTTAAAGAAACTATCAGATCAGAATCCCGATAAATTCCAGAGTAACATAGATTGAGAAATCAGGTGAATGTTGACTCGATTGTGGATATGAAATTTATTCTTAAGCTTGTATCGAAAAATATAGAAGAAATCCAACAAGCTCAAGAAAATAATTTTTGGAAATATTATGGATGATGAAATTCACAAGTATCGATGTAAAGGAAGGAAATACAAATGATATGATTTGAGGATGAATTAAATGATGTAGTAAAATTTTTGGTTATACACTAAAATTCTTATGAAGAACAAATAAATATTATATGGAAGTGATGCCTTAAATATGATTTAATCGGAGACGTATAAGGAGCTTATAAGAGCAATCTTTGCAAAAGGCATCATCAGATGAAAAGTTGAAGAACGATGGTCACAAGATGATAAGAAATGTATGATTAAAGAAAATATCAGATTTGATTTTCGATAAAACTTCCAGAGTTACATAAATTAGAGGAATCAAGATAACATTGACTCGATTTTGAATATGATGTTAAATTCTAAGTTCATATCGGAGGATGTAGAAAGAATCCGAAAAGCTTAAGAGAATAACTCTGGAAAATGTGTGAATAATGAAATTCACGTGTAGAGGTCTGGATGGCGAAAATACAGATAATGAAAAATTGAGAATAATGGAATTATCTGTATAAGTGTAAATGAGAGAAATACAAATGATATTGAGATGTAGATGAATTAAAAATGATGTATTAATTTCCTACCATTGATAAAGTTTTGGTGAAGAACAAGTATCCATCTACATGAAAATAGACGCTTTCTTGATCTGATTTGAGATATGTGAGGAACTAATAAGACTAGCCTCAGTATAAAGCGTCATTAGATAAAAGATTGAAGATTGATGTCCATAAGATAATAATTCGAACTCGAAGTGAATTTTACAAGTTCCTATTGAAGTTACAAGGGTAATGAGTTGCCTTGTAAAGTATATAAGCCTAAAGAATGAGGCATCCTTACAAGAGAAAATTGCTAAAGTACTGATAGAGTCTAAAGTATAAATGGAACATGAGCAGCATTGTGATATAATCCTTAAACTCTTAAAGGCTGTGGAATTGTGCTAAGATTAACAACTAAGAAATTTGGCTAGACAGTATCTCCTCTTGAGATATATGATCTCGAGATGACAGGATGACAGTGAACCTGTCTATGATATAAAGATAATGATTGAGATACGAAAGTAATGAGTCTAGCTAAATACTATTGTCAGCCTATAAAAGAGTGATGAGACTAGCTGCTCTATAGAGGAGATCTAATTAAAGAAATTAAAGTCGGTAGATGGCTAGTGTAAAGAAAAAGATGGTACGCAAGATTTTAAAAGATCTTAGCAATATAGTACCATGCCAATTAAAAATATATATGTATATATATATATATGAAGAGATAAATAGTAGAAATATGAAAACGAAAATGAAAGTGGAATAAGGAAATAAATTGCATGATGAGAAGGGAACATCAATATGAAACAGTTCCCGCAGTTAAGACTGAAAGTGAATGGTGTTGGTTATCACATAACTGTGGCAAGATGTAAAATCAAAGCCAGAACTGATAAGTGAAAGTAATGATACCCCAAGGAGTAAGATAATTGATATGTTCACTGCCAGTATGCAAAGAGAAATGTTTGAATATATAGCCACCTCAAAATGATAGAGATGGTGGAATTGTATAGATAATGTGGTGCTTAAATGGATAATTCGAGGATTCAATCACAGAATCTAAATTATGGAAAGAGTATATTCCTGTGTATATTCTAAAATTTAAATGATATTGAATATACCATAAGCGTAAGAGATATAATGACCATACTACATGAAAAGAGACATGGAGAGAAAATGATTGTCTCATGATCTATTACTGTAAGAGATAATTAACAGAAAAATTTGCAATGATATACAGCCTTGATGGAATAAGTGTGAAAATGAACATTGTGGACAATAAATCCAAAAGAGAAATGATGATATGGAAGTTATTAAAGACTGATGATCTAAATAGAATCATTTTCCATTATCAGACTTTTAGATTCTCTAGTGCCTTAGTCGAAGTATAAGTGTTAAACGGTGTGAATGCGTATGTACAGTTTCCAGTGAGCCTTACATGTGATGGGAGTCTCTGTGTTGGCATATGCTAACGAGAGTTAGCAAAAGGCTTTGAGATCCCAAGTGTATTGATAGCACCGCTCCATACTGATATATATTTATATATATGAGCGTGAGATGTAAACGTTCCATGTTATTGAGAGAGCGTGTGCATGAGATGTGAAAGCTACTGGGACACTTACATATAATTGACCGATATGAGTACATGATAGTACCAAATGATGTCGACTAAGCACTAAGTGAGAAGAATGGATGTTGAACAGCATAAATCAGCTGTAATGTTAAAAATTATTATGTATGGCCCTTATATGAAAAGAGTAAAGTGAATAACTTTGGATTTGCGCAAATGAAATTACATGAACATAGACATATATGATGAAAGACAACATGTAGTGGTCTAAAGTACTATTGATATTGAGAGTGTACTGGCAGTATTACTTGGAGGATGAACTAGAGATCAGAAGTCTTAAGTATACGGCATATACCACCTTTGGACTTAAGTTAAATTCGGAGGACCGAATTTCTTAAGGTGGGGAGGATGTGATAACCGTAAATTTTTCCATTTATTGGAAATTAGAAATATTGAAAATAAATATTAGAGAAATTAAATAAGAGGAAATAAATAAAATTTGCGAGAAACGGGATATTGGTGAAAATCCCGAGAAATGAGGAAGTGATGAATAAGGAAATTCGTGTGAAGGAAATTAAATGAAAAAAATAAAAATAAAAATAAAATCGGAGTTATGGAAAATAAGGAAAGGAGGAATTAAAATTGGATTAATTGAAATCCAAAATTAATAAAATAAAAATGCGTATATTATATATTTATATAAATAAATTATATAAATATATTTACACATGTTTTTATATAAATACATATGTATGTATATGAATGTTAGTATATATTATGAAATAAAATATATACTATTTTGTCTTAAATAAAGACATGTGTATATTATAAAATGTAGTTATATAATTATAAATATATATGTACAGATATATATATATATATATGAAATATATATATTATTATTTTAAATAAAAGTATATGAACATATAAGAAAAGTAAAATGTTATTTTGTATTAAAGTTTATATGTATAAATATTTTATTATAGCATTTATATAATTTGTATATATAAATGTTATTTAAGTATATGAATATACATATATATATACTAGACATATATATATACTAGACATGTATTTTGTAATGTACAAGATATATTTTATATATAATAAATATTGTATAACATTATGTATGAAATAATGTATGTATAACATATAATATATATTATATGTATAAAATATATGGTATAATGTATAGTATATAGTATACTAAAAATGGAAAGAAGACAAAAACTAAAAGAGGAAATAAAACTAAAACAGAAAAGAAAGGAAGGATCGGGGGGAGAAATCCCGACCCTCCCCGGGCGTACCCCCGGTGGCGGAGGTGCCACCGCCGGCCGAGTGAGGGAAGAGAGGAGGAAGGAGTGGCGTCGCCGGTGAGAGGAGAAGCGAACGACGGTGGCCGACGACGGAAAGAAGAAAAGAAAACGAAACAAAAACGGTGGGAAAAAGCGAAGAGGAAAGAGGAGGGAAACGGCGGTGCCGGCCAGTCCAGGCACCGCCACCCCAACCCGAACCTCGGCGGAGGTGAGGGGAAGATGAAGGAGGCCACCGGCGAGACCAACGGCGGCCGAGGAAGGACGAACGAAGGAAGAAAGGAGCCGAAACCCACCCTCCTAGGTCCGGCACCGTCGCCGGCAATGGGGAGAAACGGAGACCAGATCCGGCGTCTCCGCAACTCCGGCAAGCTGAGGGAGGCGTGAACCGGCGAAAAGGAGGACTGCTGGCAGCCGAACCGGCCGAACCGGCGGGATGAGGCACAAACCGGTCTAAACCGGTCTGACCGGGAAAGGAAGAAGAAAAAAGAAAAGAAAAAGAAAAGAAAAAGGAAAAAGAAAAAGAAAAAGAAAAAGAAAAGAAAGAAAGAAAAGAAAAAGGAAGAAAAAGAGGAAAAAGGAGAATTTCGGGAATTCGAAAAATTCCCGGAAATTCGACAACCCGGGATTTTACAAATTCGGTAAGAAATTTCCCGAGAATTTAATTTCAGAAAAAAATTAAATAAATTATGAAAAAATTCTAAAAAATTAGAATTTTAATTTCAGAAATTATTTTCAGCAATCGAGATAAGGAATCGGGAGAAATGGAGTGCGAGCGCGATCGATAAGCGGAAGTCGCCGACCCGGAAAAAGGTAAGGGATGCATGTGCAGCACTGTAAGGATACTCAGTCTGCATATTTTAAATTGAAATATTTTATGCAATTATTTTATGAAAATTATTATGATGCATGATTTGCTGAAAATAATTTGGGAAGAAGTACTGGCTGAAAGATTTTAAACTGTATTTTTCCGTGCAGGAGGTTAGTAAATCGGCAGCCGTTATGCTGCCGAAAATTTTAGAAAAAACTTTATAAAATCATATTAAATGATTTTATTTCCGAATTTCGATAGTAAATCACGAAACATGAGGAAATTTCTAAATTTCATAAAACATGAATATAATGAGATGGAACTTTAGAATATTCATGTATTCGAGAATGATGATAATGAAATCATCGAAAATTCTCGGAATAGATAAATTACACGAATTATGAGATGAAAGATGAAGTGAAATATAGTGAATATTCTTATGAATATTTTTATAAATATTCACTAAAGGATTTTAAACCTTATGGTTTTAAATTATGGAATTTTATATTTATATAAATTCCATATGATTTTATTTTATGATGAAAATACGGTTTTGAGACTGGTTGGCATTCCTATCATGCTGATGCATGATATGTGACCTGTTTAGTCCCGGTCGACGCCTAAATCAGTGATCCACCGAGGACAATATAGGTTATGGGTATAAATTTGACCGGTGTATTCCCTTACCCTCCGAGGTTTATAGTATGATAAGATTGATGTCTATCTTAGACTCCATAAATGATTGGTGATATGTTAAAAAGGAAAGTATTTTACATAAGATGGAATATGCCAACAGGAAAATGTGATACATGATGGGTGACATGTGAAAAGAACACGTTTTGTATAATATGATAAGAGAATCAATTGAATTATAGCAATTTTTACAAAATGCTCCTTTAGGTACTGATTATAGTACCGTGAGATGATTCTCATAAGACATGAGATCTGATAAGACAGTGGAAAGTACATATGGCGTAAAGGCCAAACCGAGCAGAGACTCGATGACTTTACCGTGTGAGCCACCTCTAGAATCCTTCGGGAACTAAGTGCTGCACGTGTTCTGATGTATTAGTAAAGGCCAAACCCAGCAGAGACTCGATGACTTTACCGTGTGAGCCACCTCTAGAATCCTTTGGGAACTAAGTGCTGCACGTGTTCTGATGTGTTAGTAAAGGTCTAAGTTCTGATGGGAATGCGACAAATGTCGAAGGATGAAATAGATCTTGTGCACATGACATATGATGTGTGTGATATAACGGATTTTGTTTATATATGCCACTCAAACATGTGCTACTTGAATGTTCGTCTCGTTCACACTTAATCATACTGATAAAAAGAATGATGCCTTGTGAACTTAAGAATGGAATAGATTTTAATAGCTTATTTTGCTTTTTAAAGGACGGTACTAATTAAAAGAGTACATTAGAACATGAAATGAATTTTAAAGAAATAAAATGATGATTTAACTAACATTCTTTTCAAGGAATATACGAATATTAATTATTTTATAGATATGCTTTATTTCGTAGAAGCATTAATTTGAAAAGAATATGAAAAAGGTCATGAAAGATTGAAAAGGAAAAAGGATTTATTAATTCAAAATAAAATGAAAATTTCTCTCTACAGTTGCTTCTAGGTTCCGTAACAAGTATGGTATTCTAAAATACCTACCTTACTCCATTCGGATCCCTAGCCGACTGTAGTATCCTTCCTACATGCGAGCTTAGAGCCCATAGGAAAAATGAAAAAGATTTTTAGCATATAGGAAGCTGAGTATCAAGTGAGGCATATAATTCTCTTACTGAGCCGTGGTTTTGCTCACCCCTTAATTTTCAACATTTCAGGTTTTGATGAATGTGAGTTTAGTGGATTGTGGATCCTGGCTGTACACGAAGGACAATGTGTCAGACCGACTGATTATTTGAGGTATGATCATTTATTCTCTGTATTTAGAAACGTCAACAGTACTACTTATCCAATTAATTACGATAGGGGATGTGTATAATATAAACAATACTATTTAAAATTTTTTTACAGTCAGTACAAGTGAAGTATCGCAGACAGCCCAACCGGTTAAGTTGTGTACAATAGGGAAAGAAATGTGGTCACGGGTCGTGACAGGTCCACATGCTTATGGGGTCAGGTGATATGAACCTCATTAAAAAAATATGAGATTCAACAAAGAACACTCGAAGAAAAACAAGAACAAGTTAAAAATGTAGCGAAATAAAACAAAGAATTAAAGATAAAAACCAAGACCCGTTATGTAGAAACACAAGAACCTATAGTATTGGACTTAGACTTGTTGCTTATAAAAGTATTAACTTAAGGTATAAATTGGTGGAAAGTAGAAGAACACCACAATGAAGACATTAATAAGTTCAAGATTTCTCAAGAGAACCAAAGAGAAAAGTCTCTCAATTTTATAACTCAAATCAATTATGTTTTACCCAAAGGGTTACATGTATATTTATAAGCAAATAGCAAACTTGCAAAATAAGAAATAGGAATCCTACTTTCCTAACTTGCAAAATAAGAAATAGAAATCTTATAATACCTATCAAATAAAAAGGAGTTAGGCTTAATTAAATTAAGACAATGTTCAGCCCAATAAGACATAACTAAATCAAATAAGTATAGCATTTGGCCTAATTACACTAAGCCCAATTAAGCATTTGGCCCAATTGGATTTCGGCCCAATACTTGTAAATCTTCAATAAGGTTGAACTTGGGCTTGGATCATGTTGTAGAAGGCTTTGTCATCCTCCATGATCAAGCTTTGTTGGCCTTTCTCTCTGTCAATATTAATGAAACTAGCTAAGACTTGTTGCATCCTCTTAGTTTTAGCTCTAGTCATTGGACCTCAACGGATGCTCAGAGAATCAAATCATTATGAACATGACTTGGGCTTTGTGAGCTTGATAGGCCTCTATTGTTCCTCCTTTCCTCAAAAGGATTTGTCCTCAAATCAAAATCACCTACATCAATATCAAAGATTGCTTGCATCATCAGTCTTATGACAAGCAATGAAGTGAGCCATTTTAGAGAAATTATTAACAACAACTAAAATAGAACTTTACATCTCTTTGTTCTTAGTAAACTAAAATAAAGTCTATAGAAATGTTAGTCAAAGGAGTAGTAGGAATAGACAATGGAGTATAAAGACCATGATTCATAACTTTAAACTTGGCTTTTTACAAGTGATACATCTTTCACACAACTTTTCAACATCTCTTTTCATGTTATGCCAAAATAAGTGATCATGCAATATGTCTAAAGTTTTCTTAACTCCAAAATATCCCATTAATCCACCACTATTGGCTTCTCTAACAAGTAATTCTCTCAAAGAACTCCTAGGCACACATAATCTATTTTCTCTAAATAAGAATCCATCGTGCCTATAAAACTTTCCAAAACTAGTTTTCTCACATGCATTGAACACATTTGCAAAATCCTCATCAGTAGCATACAAGTATTTAATATACTCAAATCCAAGTAGTTTTGCGTTAAGAGTAGTAATTAGAGTATACCTTTGAGACAATGCATTAGCCACGACATTTTCTTTACCTTGTTTATATTTGATCACATATGGGAATGTCTCAATGAACTCCATCTACTTCGTGTGACGCTTGTTCAACTTACTTTATCCTTTCAAGTGCTTTAAGGACTCATGATCAATGCAGATGACGAATTCCTTAGGCCATAAATAATGTTGCCACATTTCCAAGGTGTAACGATCCTTTATATATAGTAATTAACCAAAATCACATATACAGTAAGTTAGTTGGGTTGTCTGCAATGCCTTTATTACACTCACTTTCAACAAGAATACATTATATAAAATAAAATTCTATTTAAAACTGATGTCAATATTTACAACAAAATATTATTTTCATTACTTCGTTTCAAGTTCTACATCCCCTATACATGAATTATACCACTGTAGTACTGTACATAATAAGTCTGAACATATAGAAGAAATAAAATATACCTTCAAGATCCACTCACTGCAGCCTCAAGTACTAAAGCGCAGCCAAATCCATGGAACGGCATACCAATATGTCACTGCAGATAATCTGTGAGGTGGAAAAATAAAGGGGTGAGCTAACGTGCTTAGTAAGAGAATCGTATACAAGACTGATACTATGAAATCTATATGCATAAAATGTTTAATTCCTAACAGTACATTAAGGTATAAATAAGGAAGGACACTATAGTCGGCTAGGAAACCAGATGAAGTATAGGAGGTACTCGGGAGTACCTATCGTGTCCCAGTCCTTAGTAGCGACTATAGGGAGCAATCAGTTGCAGATGATTTGTATAAACATTTTAAAACATTTGCAAACACTTAATGTATTTTTCAATATATGTATAAACAAGATAAAAACTTTAACTGAAATTATTTCAGTAAACAGTTTAGTATAGAAATCCAGTAAATAGTATAGTAACACTTTAGAATTTCGCAGTACAGTCAATATTTAAAACATTCACTTCGGTACTAGTAACATTTTTAGTTTAGTAAAATAGTATAGTACAGTGGAGACCAGGCAACACCCATGAATATCATGCCATAAAGTATCCCAAGAAGGGAGAAACAATAACTGTACGACATATGGCCATAGTCACAATGGTCCACAACATACACTTGCCAGGTGACAACTATGGAAGCTGAAGACTTGGCGGGTTTATCAGCAACAGTAACAGTCAGCATGTTACAGGGCCTAACAATCTCAAAACAGTTTATAACCAGTAGAAACACTATTTATGAAATCAATTTCAATTATAATATCTTCAATCAGTCCATAAATAAATATACTGAAAAATATATTCAGTTTAGAAATAAAAATTCATAAAATATTCGCACTTTAGTATTCTTTTCTAAAAATGTTCTATTTATCTGTAGAACAGTTATAAACATATCCCGGTACCTTCACGTACGTAAATTTTATTAACATGAATTTTTAAATATTATTTTTTAGTAAATAATAAAAATATGCAATTTTAATAAATGATATGAAAATCACTTAGAAATACCTTTATTTCTAATGTTTAAGAATATTAAAGATAATTTCATAGAATTTCTAGAATTTTTAGCAATATAATGGCAGTTTCTAGCCTAGCCCTCCTGCATTGAAAATACAATTTATAAACTAATCAATATCCACAATTTCACCAATTCCAAAGCAATTAATTTCCAAATTATTTCATAAAATTTATTTAAGCCAAAACATGCATGCATAGTATCCTTACGACTTCCATACTAATCCCTTACTTGTCGTTTTTCTACCGATTTGTCGATAGCACCACTCGACAATTCTTCACTCCTGGGTTGTAAAACATTCTGCCAACCACCATTATTCACCATAATTCAATTCTAATAATTTCTTATTCATTAAATTCTACTACATTGTCTATAGAAATTACTAACCCAGTATAATTTATACTGGTACTAAAACATAACTATGCTTAAATAATTTCGATTTAAATTTTGACTTCACCAATAGTCTTCTCTTAATTTATACAGTCTTATGACACCAAGAACACAACAAATTGAACACAATCACATAATCCTTTAGCTTGGCTGAAACTTCCATGGTGGAATTCTCTTAGTTTTTCAACAAGTCAACACTTGTTTCATGTTAATCCATTATTCTTCATTCATTTGGCACCATTTTCATGCATCAAAACACAATAATTCAAGGATTCCTTATCATGGCCAAAACCTTAGGGTGGTGATTTAGAGTGTTTTGATTTAATCCAAGCTCAAAATGATGCTTAAGAACCTTAATTACATCATTTTCTACCATTAACACTTAAAGGATATGAAAGCATCTTGAGTTCTTACCTTGGCCAAAAATGGTGGGATACTTCTCCTATTGATTTTGTCAATTTTAGGATGAGATATTGGTATGGGCTTGTAGAGAATCAAATTTGAAATAACTTTGTAAAAGAAATTTTTGTGATTTAATGTGATTTAGGTGGTGTTTTTGTTGGGTTTTATTTTCTTCAAGCTTTAGCTATGGTGTCCTTGTTGTGAGGTTAAAGATGATGAAGTATGGAGTGGCCGGCCGCTTGTGGAGAAAAATTTAGAAGCTTCACTTAATAGTAAAATGACCAAAATGCCCTTGGTTATGAGAATTTTGGACATTTTGCCCTTAAACTTCCATAATTTTTCTAACTATCCAATTTAACTCCAAAATATTTTATTTCATCACTAAATATTATTATTGAACACAATTTAATGAATGAATGGCGTTTTATTAAGGTTTGACTGATCGAAAGAGTGAAATTATGAAAATACCCCTATCGGGCCAATCGTGTAAATTTCTGATTTCACCACGATTTAATCTATCTATTGACAGAGCCTAGAACTTATTTATACTTAGATTATCATACTTCAGTCAGTTGGTCAAAAGTCAGTTTAGTTTAACCATTATTTATGAAAGTTCAACCGGGCTTTATCCTTAATCATCATTTCTAATTTGTTGGCACACTTTCCAAAAATAACTTAAATAAGGGATTTTGGGTTCCAGATTCTCACCATAAGCTTATTTGACTTCCCGTATAATATCTATCCAGTCTCACGTCCATCCAGGCATTGTAGGGCCTATTGGACCCACTTTACTATATCCGATCGTACCTACAAAATACACAGGAATTGAACAGTGATGAGTAGTCCTACATGTGTAACAGTACCAAAATACGGGGTTCTCACACAAGGCCCTCACTAATGCATACATCTCTTTATCGTACGTGGGATAGTTAAGGGCAACTCCACTTAACTTCTCACTAAAGAAAGCAATGGGGCTCTTCTCCTACATTAAAACAACTCCAATATCTATACTTGAAGCATCACACTCAATCTCGGTTGTTTTCTCTTTTTGCTTAGCCTCAGCTTCAGTCACTATTTTGTTCCCACCCTCTTTTAATCTCAATTGAGCCTCATTTTTTACTAGCACACTTAAAGCTTGACATACTATAGATACCTTTCCATCCATAGGTAATTCCATTCTATTCTCATCATCCTCTAATGACAGCATAGAATCACTATTGGATTCTTCTCCATAACTGTTATCCAACTTATTATTAGCAGCATTATCACATGCATGATAAGTATTACCTTTGTTTACCTTAGTTAGGGCAGCATCATGTTGCTCCAACTTATCATGAGTACTACCCAACTTCAACTCTATCCTCAAAAGTTGTTGCATGGCTTGAAGCATGATCTCAATCTTACTAAAATCAGGCTTTTCACTATTAGAAGACATGATTGTAACCTACAACAAATGTTATTAAAAGAAAAAGACCTCACAAATATGACCTCACATGTTTACACTCAATACATACAAGAATGTAACAGTCATGCTTGTGTTTCACACATTTTTAATATAGCTTTTTCTACTAATGTTACTCACACACTTTTGCCTTTTTTCCTCACACAACTTTTCTTTATAGGTTTTATATTAAACTCAAGACTCGATCAAAAATCAACTTATGGAATCCAACTATCAACCAAGATCAGTACAAGACTTTAATCAAGGGCAAACAAAATAATGAAGACTCAATAAGACTTATCAAAATTCAATAGGACTCAAGAAGATTCCAATGAATCTCAACTTTGAAGGAAATATAGGTGTTTTGGGTTGTTTGGTTAGGGTAAGGTTCAGCCAAAGGTGAGGTAGTTTTGTCCATTTAGGTGGTAAGGTCTAAAGGTAATTTTGGGAAGTAAGGGTAGAAAGGTAACAAGGAATTTTCAGATTTAGTCAAATAAGAAATCTCAAAGCTTAAGAAAAGAATGACTGCCTTAAGATTTTAATGAAACGCACCTCCACGAATTGCCTTTGATGTTGCACTTGCTACATACGGCATAATAGGTCATCGCTTGAATTGATTTTATTTTCTTTTTTTTTTTTACTTTTTTCCTTTTTTCTTTTTTTTTTTACTTCTTCTTTCTTTTTTGTTACTTTTTTTAAAACTAAAGTAAATGAACAATAAAGAAAAACAAAAAAGGCTAAATGATGAGAAGATGTTTACTTGGAGAACAAGGCAATTTTTGAGAAAACAAGCTAACTTTGGTAATAACTTGTGTGGCAAGAAACAAGAAGGAATGGTGGCTTGTGAAACGAGGTAGTCTTTATGTGAAAGTAGAGCTTTTAAAGATTTCTTCGTGAGCAAGAAAACTTTTGGTGTTGAGGTTGCTTGGAGAACAAGTTAGGGTTTGCTTGGTGGAGGAACAAACAATATTTGTAGTGGATTGGAAGAGGATTCAAGATTAAGGTTCGACCAAGACAAAAAGAAAAGAGAAAAAAAAACACAAAAACGCAATAGAACGAGACTCTCACGAATTGAACCTAAGCTTTGACGCCAAATGATATGAACCTCACCAAAAGAATAAGTTAAAAACATAGCAAAATAAAACAAAGAATTAAAGATAAAATCCAAGACCCGTTGTGTAAAACCACAAGAACTTACGATATTGGACCTAGACATATTGCTTAGAAAAGCAAGAACCTAGGGTGTAAATTGGTGGAAAGTAAAAGAACACCATAAAGAAGATTTTGATAAGTTCAAGAGTTCTCAAGAGAACCAAAGAGAAAAGTCTCTCAATTTTATAACTCATATCAATTCTGTTCTACCTAAAGGGTTACATGTCTATTTATAGGCAAATAGCAAACTTGCAGAATAAGAAAAAAAATCCTACAGTACCTATTAAATAAAAAGAAATTATGCTTAAATTAAATTAAGACAATGTTCAAGCCAATAAGACATAACTAAATAAAATAAATATAACATTTGTCCTAATTGCACTATGCCCAATCTATGCATCCAACATAATTGCATTTCAGCCCAAGCTAGAACTTGTGCTTGGATCATATTGTAGAAGATTTTGTCATCCTCCATGTTCAAGCTTTGTTGGGCTTTCTCTCTAGCAATATTAATTAAACCATCCAAGGCTTGTCGCTTCCTCTAAGTTTTAGCTTTTGTCATTGGACCTCTATGGATGTTTAGAAGTCACGATCATCACAAACATGACTTGGGCTTTGTGAGCTTGATGGGCCTCCATCATAAGGGACGAGGAATTATTTAAATAGGCTAGGCTAATAATGTGGGCTATCAACATGTAAGGTATATATAGGCACAAAAAGGGTATACTAGGGATAAATGTATATCAAGGTGTGCTTGAAAAGCTCAAAGATCCAAAGATAGCCTAAATCATCTCCTCAGTTGGGTGTAATGTAGGATTTCACCATGAGAGAAGTTTAAAACAAATTCTAGAGCTATAAACACTACTTTTAAAATTAATATTATGTTCACATTCACATAAACTCTCTCGAAATATGCATACAATTCAATGAAAAAGACGTAATGCTCAAATATTTGGAAATTCATAATCAAAAACAAAATTCACTTAAGAATCCGTTTCATGCTTTGCACAATATTCATACTTTTCTAAAAATTATGAAAAATAAGTCAATTATATTAGAATAAGGAATGATCACCTATTAAAAGCATATAAAATGTCTCAAAGCAGTAATTAAAACACCAAATTGTTGAGAAATTTTGAAAAAAAAAATTAACTAAAATCTTTCCCCCTAACCTAAATTGCACATTATCCTAATGTGCAAGTAATTCAAGAACAACGAAAAGGATAGGGAAATTTTCTAATTTTTCATTGAAGCTCAATTACTTACTCGCCAAGTTCCTTTGCTGCTCCCCTAATAGATTGATACATGCAAAACAAAAAGAAAAAGAAATTAAAGCAACGTAATACTAAAACTAAGAAATAAAAGAAACAACTAAAAAAGCAATAAAAATGTTGGAATTGCCTCCCTAAAAGCACTCGGTTTATAGTCATCAGCCTAACTATATCCATCTTTCTTCACGGTGGTATGATTAGCCTAAATATTGACGAGTTCACATAATGTACCACCCTTGTAGGAGTCTTGAATAGATAGTTTGGTTCAAAGCACTTGGTTTAACAATCTTCAAATTAAGTCATGCACTATACTGCCTAATTTCATCTCCTGTGGATATGCCCGAATGGCGAAGAAGGCTACCTCATGATAATGCTCATCAACTTTTGGGATTAGGACTTCTTGGTTAGACTTTTCATCTTCGACTATTTCTTCTTCATGCTCACCTGTACTAATCTCCATTTCTTTTTCTTCAACCACGTTTTCTTCTTCTTCTTCTTTGGCTTAGATAGGCTTCTTAATATTTTTAATCACCACTTCTTGAGTTGAAGCTTGCAGTGGAGCTTAATAAGAACAATCAACAATATCCATTGGCTTCAAAGAAGATAATGACTGCCTTTCCTAAATACTCGAAGAATGACTATCCCTGATTTCTATTACTTCAACCACACACTCTTCTTCAATAAGCTCAAATGGTATAGACTCTTCTATATATTCAATCATCACCTCTTGTGGTGAAATATCTTTTTGTTAAGAAAAATTTTTGAAAATGCTTTGCTTACACAAATTCTTCTAAAGTATTCTTCACCAGTATTACCCAACCACGCTCAAATATTATGCAACACTCTTTCATTGAAATAAAGAGATCTTGTGTTAACTCCACTAGTTGGTCGTTTTATGCTTTAAAGTTGGAGAAATATTTAAGTCAAGTGAAAAGATAAAAGAGATATATACGTTTGGGTAATATATTTATTTAACATAGTATGTGCTTCTGTACAAAAAAGTATAAAACATAGAATGTACTTATAATTATTTGAATTACGTACATATTAATTTTATAATTGTTTTAAGTTGGGTCAGCGGATCATCCAAGGAGGTAAACAACTCAACTTCTCTGACTTTTATGGAAAGACAATTAACACCAAATATGAGGAAAACTGATTTCTGATTTTTGAATGAAGATTCTCTTCCATTTTTATTCATTTCATTCCTTTCCTCGGGTATTCTTCTCACAAATAATCTGTAACAGTTATTTTATTTAATACTTATACACCTAAATTTTTAGGTTCCATTATTTGCTTTTTTTCTTTAGGTTTATGAAAACATACGAAAAAGAAAATGGATTTGAACTTAATTACTTTTCAAAATAAATAATAATCATCAGTTTTTTTAATTCATAAGAAGTATCGGAGAAGAACAGATAATCAAAATTTGAACTTAATTAAGTTCTGTTAAGGAGTAAGAATCATAAGATTAAATCTTAATCGGTATAATAATCATCATATTAAACATTGTTTCAATGCTTACAGTATAAGTATAATACTAATTAACAGGGCTTTATTAGAGTTCAGATACCAAAATTATTTAAACAAATATTAATCCTCACAGTAATTGGCAAACTTATAACCAATAAGCTAAAAAAAAACAGCAAGTCAACGAGAAACATGGATTGTAGTAAAATAACATTCTAGCAAAATAATAATTGAATTCCACCGTGATAACGTGCCATGACCTTTATTTTAAAGTTGGAACCATCACGCTTATATATATAGCCAGCATTGTCATCGAGCAAATACAGTCAAGCTATAGCAACAAATCATCTTAAGCCCGCCAGCCAGATCATATTTCTTTGATCATTGTCATCGTCGAGTAGCTAGCTAGCTAGGCTCAGTCTTGATACTCTCCGGTGATCATGCCGAAAATCGCTTTAGGAACAAGCCGAGAGGCTGCTCAGCCTGACTGCATCAAGGCCCTTGTGGTCGAGTTTGTCACCACTTTCCTCTTCGTCTTCGTTGGAGTTGGAGCTTCCATGGCCGCCGGTAATCAATTAATTAAGTTAATTTGCACCAGTACCATGGATCAACTTCTATTCCAAAAGATTATATATTTCGTTCTTTTAACGTGCTGTACATGATTGTTGAACAGATGAGCTGGGGGCAAATACACTGGTGGGCTTGTTTGCTGTGGCGGTGGCTCATGCCCTTGTGGTTGGCGTCATGATATCGGCTGGACACATTTCCGGGGGCCATCTTAACCCAGCAGTCACGCTTGGCTTGCTTTTCGGTGGTCACATCACCGTGGTCCGATCTATCCTCTACTGGATCGATCAGTTGTTGGCTTCTTCAGCTGCTTGTATTCTTCTCAAGTATCTCACTGGAGGATTAGTAAGTTTATAGAGAGCTTCAGGATTCTCATGAATTTGCTTCAAACAACAACCCAATTAGTTTGACAAAGTTGATCTCTTGGAATTTCCGAGTCCTTGACTCTGATGTTACAGATTTGATTCACAATTATGAACAAGCTTTTCGTTGTAAACAAGAATTGTTTCTTTGTTTAACTCTTTCTTTTATTGTGCAGAGTACACCAGTTCATACTCTGGCGAGTGGAGTCGGCTTCCTCCAGGGTGTTCTGTGGGAGATTATTCTGACGTTCTCCTTGTTATTCACGGTCTATGCCACCATTGTAGACCCGAAGAAAGGTTCCATTGATGGGCTAGGCCCGATGCTTACTGGGTTTGTTGTTGGAGCCAACATCTTAGCCGGTGGCGCTTTCTCAGGGGCGTCAATGAACCCAGCTCGGTCATTTGGACCTGCTTTGGTGAGCTGGGACTGGACCGACCACTGGGTTTACTGGGTCGGACCCCTGATCGGCGGAGGGCTTGCTGGGTTCATCTATGAAAACTTCTTCATCGTTAGGACTCATGCTCCCCTTCCTCACGAAGATGAAGCTTTTTAATTTCCTACATTCTTGCTTCTTTTCTCTCCCAATGTAACAAGTTTGCAATATGTTTCTTTCCTCTAAAATAGTTTGATGTATTTTGAGTTCTGTTTAGGCTACCTTTATGTGAATTAATCAATAAATAATCAAGAATTTTTCTTTGTTTCCTAAAAGTTTTATTGCAGTTGTGTCTCTCCCTGTATAGTGTACACTCTAATTGCGTTGGAATTTTTTTTTGGTATAATCACAGATATTTTTATCTATTTTATAGTCTGAAACTAATTTTGTTTAAACCGATAGTGGTAAACAAGCAAGTCTTCCCAACAGTAAGGACTATAGAATTCGAACAATGTCTAAATGCTTGAGAAAAAAATCCACTTTCGCTTCTTCTAACAACTTGATGAATTGAATTGGAATCTAAATCATTTTATAATTCTGTGGTGAATTGAGATCTATCCTCGAATCTGACAATAAAAATGGAGCAATATCTTAATGTAGGAGGATTTTAAACGGCCCAGATCATCGACCTTTTAGACGAGGGATAATTGAAGTCCCTCATGGTGACTCTGCCACCATTTACCATTTCAGTTTCATTACCTCTTCATTTAAATGATACCCTGCCGAGTAGCTCCGACATGGTGATGGATTGGATGCATAAAACAGGTGATAAGAATCCAATAAATGGTATTACAACTTTTAGGTGCAAAGTCGTTTGCCAAATTAATACCCTTCATTAACAAGTTTGGTCTTGATATTTCATATTAGGGCTGCACAACACATTTATTTCTCATTATCAGTCATGTAGTAATATTTTATATAAATATATATATATATTTATATAATCACTCTAATATTGAATATGGTTATTAAAAACGCACGCAATTTAATATATTTAATTATAGTTTTTTAAATTTCATAACTTTTTAGATTTTAAGTATCATAATTTTAACCACGTTTATAATAAAAGCACAGTGTAAGATATTAAAAGTACTTAAACTTATTTAAACAAAAGCTACAATTTTATTGATAACCATAGTTAATATTACTAATTGTATGAATATAATTTAATTGAGAAACATTATTTCTTATAGAAGATGGGAAAAATTGTTTTCTCTATTAAACAATGTAGTAAAAGATTACGGTTTTTAATTGAAGCGTAGTGTTATTAATTATATAAAGATCTAGAAATGGATTTGACAATCCTAAACACGACACGAATAAAAGAAATGAAGCCGACTTGGGATAGAAGTTGATAAAAATTGTATATAAATATGACAAAAGATAAAAAAATAGGTTTTATGTTGACAAGTTAACATGAATTTTGACATGAAAGTTTTGTGTTTTACATAAAACGAACATAATTTTATATGATACGAACATGGATTTTATGCACGAATAGCCGTATCTAGCTAGAAAGGCCACTTAACCTTCAATAGATTATGATTTCTATTAGAAATGTAGCATTTTGTTTTTACAATTTTTAGTAGAAACATAGCCTTTTAAGGGTTGATGTTTAGTCTTTTGAAATTCAGTCACATTATAAATTTATGTGAAACTCTGAATTTTTCATAAACTTAATTGTATGAATTCATGTGAAATTGGAAACTAAATTAGAGTTTAGTTCATAAGTGATATTGAATGAGCGGGAATTTTGACTTTTTGGTACTATTTCGATCAAACTGGAGATTTAGGAGTCCGATTGATAAACCATAAATTTTTTATAAAAGTTAAATCAAATACCTTTTCATTCATATGCAACACATTTCCTAATTTATTGTGAGTCAACACCAACATTTTTTCAAAATTAGCCTATGTGCAACCACGTTTAGGTAGCCTAATCAACCGACCCACTTGCAATGGGTCGCGCATATCTCAAAGTAGGAAGCTCCAATTAGGGCGATTCAAAATCTATATACAAGCTAACTTAAATACTTTTCCAACCATATATTATGCACTGTCTAATTCCTTGTATATTAATTTATATGAATTTCCAAAATGAACTTATGTACAAGGCACTCTGCCAGTGAGTAGCCTATAATGAATTGTAGATCTCTCATGCTAGAGAGCTCCAAATTAAGTGATTCTAATTTTACAAAAGATAACTCGATTATATTTCAAACCATATATGGCTCATTCCATAATTTCTATTAGATTGGCACTTATGATTTTTCAAAGTTAGGTATAGGTTGTGTTGTGCCAATAGGGGGCTGATTTGGAACAATTTAAAGCAAGTTAGGCATGGGACTAAATTACAAAGTCTTAAAATGTCGTTTCATTTCCTGTAATTTTCTTTTTGCATGCCCCCTAAACATCATTAGCCCTCTACCTCCTCATTAAACAATAACCACATGCCAAGTGCCAAACCAAGTGGCTATCAAAGCCACTATGATCGGCCACTTTGGCTGTTGCATGGCTGACCATTTCGGCCTTCAAGACACTTGAGTAAGGTTTGAAAAATAGAACCAAACCTAGTAAAAAAAACATAAGGAAAACAAAGCAGTTCAGCATCCCTTATATTTGTGAGATTTCTTGACTTGTTATTACCTACAAAGCTTGAAAATTTCACTAGAGAAGCCATGGTTGTAGCCTCTAGTTTTGTTTCATATTCTAGCCTCTATCCTAAGCCATTTCAACACTTGCAAGAGGTCAAGGGATTGAGACATGCGAAAGTGAATTGGGGTGTTATTCCCCGATAAAACCTTGAGGGGCCAGTGGGCTTGCCAAAGAGGACAATACAGTTGAGTCAAGGTAAACCTGGGGCCAGAGTGCCAAGGGGATGCCAGTCGATGGCCCGGTGATACAGGCTGGGCCTTGACACCTCCTTTCCTTTAAATCAATTCGGTTTCATGGCTTTAATGTGAGAGTCGGATAATCTGGTACTATTACATATGTTAGACTTCTCACCACTGTTCAATTCTTATGTATTTCGTAGGTAACAAAGTAAATAGTGTGGTGAGTCCCACAAGCCCTATAATGCCCAGATGGATGCGAGACTAAAAGGATAGTGTACAGAAGTCAAATAAGCTTACGGTAAGAATCTAGAACCCAAAATCCATTATTTAAGTTATTTTTGGGAAGTGTGCCAACAAATTAGAAAATGACAATTAAGAACATAGCTCGGTTGAACTTTCGTAAATAATAGTCAAACTAAAGTGAATTTTGACCAACTGACTGAAGTATGATAATCTACGTATAAATAAGTTCTAGGCTATGTCAATAGATAGATTAAATCAGTGGTAAAATCAAAAATTTACATGATTGGCTCAGTAGGGGTATTTTTGTAATTTCACCCTTACAATCAGTTAAACCTTAATAAAACCCCATCCATTCATTAAAATATGTCCAATAATAACATTTAGTGATGAAATAAAATATTTTGGAGTTAAATTGATTAGTTAGAAATATTATGAAAGTTTAAGGGCAAAATTGTCCAAAATTATCATAATCATAGGCATTTTGGTCATTTACTATTAAATGAATATTCTAAATATTTCAACACAAAGGGGCCGGCCACTTCACTCCATCATCTTCAACCTTAAGGACCTTCCACCATTAACATACCTTGAGAAAAGCTTAAAAACAGTAACTAAACCGTCGTAAATCATCAAAATTTCTTCTACAACTTTGTTTAAAATTCAATCCTCTATAAGTCCATAACCATATTGAAGTGTAAAGAGGACAAAATCAAGATGTTTGGCATCCCACCATTTTTGGCCACACTAAGTTAAATTTATACTTTCATTTTCTTTAAGTTTTAGTGATGGAAAATGATGAAACTAAGTGTGTTCAGCAAGATTCTAGCCTTGGATTGAATTAAATCACACTCAAACACTCCCTTAGGGTTTCGAACATGATGAGATGTTCGTGATACATTGTGTTTTGATGCATGAAAATGATCCTTGATGCATGAAGAATAAGGATAAAGCATAAATTAATGGTAAAATTGTTGAAAAACCATGTATAAGTCACTATGTGGGTTTCAGCCATGGCAAGGGGAGCATGATATGTTGCTTAATTTAATGTGTTTTAAGTTCTATGAGATTGTATAAATTAAAAGGAGACTATTGGTGCAATCAGAATTAAAATCGGTGTTGATTTAGGCATAGTTGTGTTTTTTACCAGTGTAAATTAGACTGGTTTAATGGTTACTGTAGAGAATGTGGTGGATTTTAATGTAGGAAAATTTATTGTAATGTAAGGATGGTGAAATGATGGTGTTGATATAATGATTTTGCAGCTCGGGAGTGAGTTTTATCGAGTGGTGCAGTTAGCGGGTTCGGTAGAAAACAGCAGGTAAGGGATGAGTATGGAAGACGTAGGGATACTTTGAATGCATATTGTGATTGAAAATGATTTTGTGAAATTATTTTGAAATCAATTGCTTTGAAATTGTGGAATTTGTGGACACTGGCTGGTTTATAAACTGTATTTTCAATGTAGGAGAGCTAGGTTAGAAATAGCCATTATATTGCCAAAAATTCTAGAAATTTTATAAAATCATCTTTGATATTCTTAAATATGTGAAATAAAGAAATATCTAAGTGATTTTCATCTCATTTATTAAAATTGCATATTTTTATTAAATACCGAACAACAATATTTAAAAATTCATGTTAATAAATTTTACGTACATGAGAACACCAGCATATTCTTATAATTGTTCTACAGATAAATAGAATGTTTTTAGAAAAGAATACCGAGCTGTGAATATTTTATGAATTTTTATTTTTGAACTGCTTATATTTTCTAATATATACATTTATGAACTAACTGAAGATTTTATCACTGAAATTGATTTCTAAATAATGTTTCTACTATTTATAAATTGTTTTGAGACTGTAGGCCCCGTATCATGTTGATTGTTACTGTTGTTGATAGACCTGCCAAATCTTTAGCTTCCGCAGTTGTCACATGGCAAGTGTACATTGTGGACCCACTGTGACTATGACCATATGTCGTACGGTTACTGTTTCTCCCTTCTTAGGATATTGTTATTGCATTATATTTATTGGGTGTTGCCTGGTCTCCACTGTACTATACTGTTTTACTGAACTAAATTTACTATTGAAACTGAAGTGAATGATTTATATATTGACTGTAATGTGGATTTCTAAAGTGTTTACTGTATTGTTTACTGATTTCTATACTAAACTACTTACTAAAGTGATTGCAATTAAAGTGGTTATATACTATTTATATACTGAAAAGTGCATGAAATGGTTTTAAGTAATCTATACGATTTATTCATATTATCTTCAATTGATTATTCCCTATAGTCGCTACTAGGAATTAGGCCACAAAAGGTACTTCAAATTACCTCCTATACTCTATCTAGTTACCTAGCCAACTATAGTATCCTTCCAATAAATGTCCTTTAGTGTATTGTTAGAAATTAAACGTTTTTATACATATAGATTTCATAGTATCAATTTTTGTATACAAATTTCTTACTGAGCACGATAGCTCACCCTTTATTTTTTCACCTCACAGATTATCTACAGCAATATCCCGTTCCATGGATTGGCAGCGCTTTTGGTACCCTGAGGCAGTAGTTATTTGATCCTTGAGGTATATGTTGTTCTTTATATGTTCAAACACTTTATGTATAATACTACATTTTGTATAATTTATGTACATGGGATGTAGAACTTGTGAAAGATACTGAACATAATATTTTGCTGTAAATATTGATTTCAGTTTTAAATAGAATTTTATTTAAAAAGTGGATAACTGTTAAAAGTGAGTGTGATAATGTGATAACCGTAAATTTTCCATTTATAGGAAATAAATATTGGAGAAAATAAATATTGGAAATAAATACATAAATAAAATTATGAGAACGGGATATTGGTGAAAATCTCGAGAATTGAGGAAGTGATAAATCGAGAAGTACGAGTGAAGGAAAATAAAATTGGAATTATGGAAAATAATGGAAAGAGGAGATTTAATTTGGATAAATGGGAATCCAAATTAAATAAGAAAAGAAGAAATATATTTATATAATTATAAATTATATAAATGTATTTTTATACAAATACATATGTATTGATATACTATATAGTATATATTAATATACAGAGGTATATATATAGATATATATACTATTATATAAATTTAAATAATATATATGTATGTAAATATGACATTTTATGTATATATATAAATATATAAACATATAAGAAAAATAAATGTAATTTACTTTAAAGTTGTGTGTATATATATATATATATATTGTAAGTACAATATATATTTTATTAATACATTTATATAGATATATATAAATGTTATTTAATTTAAAATATATGAAAATATACATTTTCTATGTGTAAAAATATATATTATTAATATATAATATATATTTATACTATATAATAAAATAATATTATTATATTTATAATATAGTTATAAATATAATTAAAATTAAAATATAATACAAAAAAAAGAAAGGGAAGAATTGGGAAAATCCCGATTCTTCTTCCCAGGCGAGCCGACCTCGTCGGCCGGCAGAAGGGAAAGAGAAGGGAGAAAGGGGTGTCGTCGGCGAGCGGACAAGGAAGAAGGAGGGTGACCGGCACAGCCCGAGGCGGAAGAAAGGAAAGAAACAGAGGCGAAATCGGCGGAGAAAGCCGAAGGGAAAAGAGGAAGGAAACGACGGTGCTGGCCGGTCTTGGCATCGCCATTGCCACTCGAACCTCGATGGAGGTGAGGGGAAGCAAAAGGAGGCCACCAGTGAGGCCAACGACGGCGGAGGAAGGCCGACGGAGGAGGAGAGAAACCGAGCCAAAAATCGAGTAGATCCGCCGCCTTACCGCCGATCCAGACCGAACGGAGGCCAGATCCAAACTCGCCGTGGCGTCGGCCAGCTGAGGGAAGTCTGAACCGCCGGAGAATCGGCCGTCGAAGGAGAACCGGCCATGGAGGGGATCCGACCGGTCTGAATGGCCTGAACCGGCCAAGAAAAGAAAGGAAGAAAAAAAAGAAAAGAAAAAGGAAAAAGGAAAAAGAAAAAGAAAAAGAAAAGAGAAAAAGAAAGAAAAGAGGAAAAAGAAGAAAGAGGAAAAGAAAAGGAATTCCGGGAATTTAGAAAATTCTCGAGAATTCGAAAATTACGGGAAATCCTGAGAATTACGGGAATCGGTAAGAAATCCCTGAGAGTGTTAAATTATCTAAATAAATTATTTATTTAAATAATTATGGGAAAATTCTAAATTTTAGAATTTTAATTTCCAGAAAATTCACTCTATAACCGAGCCGATGGAATCGGGCGAGGTGAACACGGGCACGACCTTCAAGAGGCAGTCGCAGACCCGAGACAGGTAAGTGAGGCATGTGTAGCCTGTAAGGATATTCAGTATGCATGTTTTAAATATGCATTTAATTTTATAAATGCTATTGACAATGATTGGTTGGAAAGTTGTGGTGATTTACCGGTTGAAAATATAAACTGTATTTTTCGTGCAGGAGGCTAGCCAATCGGAAGCCGTTATACTGCCGAAAAATCTTAGAAAATTACTGAAAATCATAATAAATGATTTTACATTACGAGAAATGATTTCCAACACAAAAATCGAAAAATCGATTAGTTTTCATAAAACATGAATATATTGATAATTAATTTTAAAATATTCATATTTTTGAAAATGGTGAAAAAGGAAATCACCTAAATTTATCCCGAAAGGTGATATTTCACGTGAAACGAAGTGAAAAATGAAAAGGACCAAAGTGAATATTTTACTAATATTTCTTCAAATATTCACTTGATTTTATAAATAACCTTTATGGGTTCAATTGTGAAAATAAGTGTTTATAGAAAATTCTATAAAGGTAATTAAAGGTGGAAAACAATGTTTTGAGACTAAAAGGTCTCCGCATGTGTTTACAGAGAAAACATGGGACATGAGTATAGATTTGGAAAATAAATATTTTAATTTTTCTATAAATCATAAATATAATTGAATTGAATCCCGATAACTTTGAAAAACATGTTTTCGATAGAAAGCACGGAAAAGCGTGCGTATATGTTTTACGTTGAAAAAGGACAGTTATGACCTTTTATATTTTACAGTGATTATTTTATAAACTGTTTTCACTGTATGGAAAATGTGATTTATACTGTTCTATAATGTTTAGAACATTTTCGGGAATGATGACCCCAGTATGAATATTTTATAAATTGTGATTCATAAGGTGAAAATATTTTCCTTATGAATATTTGTGGATTGATTGAACTTATATTTAATGAAACTGATTTCATAAATGAGGTTTATATCACGTGTTTACTGTTTTGAGACTGTTAGGCCCCATATCATGCTCACGTGTCACGTGTTAGTGCTGATAGATACTGATCCTATTATCAGCGTCCCAGTGGACACCTGATCAGTGCACACTAAGGACCTCATAGACTATGGCCATAGATCTCTTGTGTTTCCCCTATTAGGGATGATATTATTATAGCATGATATATTTAGGGTGTTGCCTGGTCTCCATGATACTGAACTGGAAGCTACCGAATACTGTTTATTGAATTGGTAGCTACTGTTTACTGTTTTACTGATTTGCAAGATACTATTTTACCAAATGATACTATATTGAATATTACTATTTTACTGAACTGTAAGATACAGTTACTGTACTGATGAGAAAGAAAGTAAACTACTGTTTTATTACTGAACTGTCACGTGTTTTAAATTATACGGAAGTGAAAAGAAATAAGTGGTTTACTTTGTGAAAACGAAAATTATATCGTTTTGAGAAGAAGGAATATAGTACTCTCTACAGTTGCTTCTAGGTTCCGGGACAAGACAGGTATTTCAAAATACCTGCCTTACTCCATCCGGATCCCTAGCCAGCTGCAGTATCCTTCCTACATGTGAGCCTAGAGCCTCTAGGAAGATTTAAAGAAAATGAAAAATTATTTTCAGCATATAGGTAGCTGAATATCAAGTGTTGCATATAACTCTCTTACTGAGCCGTGGTTTGCTCACTCCCCAATATTAACATTTTAGATTTTCAAGGACTAAGAGACCTGACATACGAGCATTTCAGCTGTGCATTTGGGGACACTGCGACAGCTTGATTTTTAATATGAGGTATGATCATTTATTTTCTGTATTTAGACTTACTTTCAGTACTACTTTCTTGAGAATTAAGATAGGAGATGTAATTCATATTATAATTTTATACAAAATTGTTTAATAGTAAATGAAAAAGTGAAGTATCATAGACAGCCCAACCGGGTAAGTTGTATAGAAATACGTGAAAAATGTGGTCTCGGGATGTGACAGATTAAATGGTATCAGAGCATGGTTGACCTGATGTCTATTAATACTTTTGGAGAGAAAACGTGTCGAAAATTGATGAGTGTCGTCAGTCACCAAAAATAAAATTTCCTAACTCTACTATGTAGATAGCGGAGCAAGGGTCGAACCCACAGAGACTGAATTTTTTAAGTTAATTATTAAATTAAAAATCTAATCTTAGGGTTTAGGGAAAGAAGAAGTTTGGGGGTTTTAGAGACTATTCTAAAATAAAGAAAACAAGAATTATTAAGTATCAAAGACAAATAGCAAAAAGCTTCAGTTACGAGGCAATCAATCATTCTTGGATTTTGATGTTGATCATTGATTACAAAATATCACTGTCAATTAAATAGTCAACCGTAGCATAACAACAAGCTCTGTTACACCATCTTTCCTTACTGAGTAGTTAGTTAAAACAAGCTCTTTAACTAATCTCTAACTACTTAACCTACCTAGAACAAGCTCTCTAGATATAAGTTGTGGCAGCATTAACAACAAGAAAGATATGGGTTGACATTAGATAACAAACACATAAGCTCGGTTCATTTAATCTAAACCTTAATTCTCCTCCATCCCTAGTGATTAACTCTACAAGCAATTACGGACTTATGTTTTCAATCTGGCGGTAGATTATTTAATTTAACTAAATAGTGTGCACCCTATCTAATCAAACAAACAATCATTATAATGTGCTCAGAGAATCTTGGATATTTAATCAACAATTATATAATAAGTTCAAGAATCTCCCAACATGCTTTTCCCAAGAATAATCAATTTACCTCGTAACTGAATAAGAAAACTACTCACTAGACATATTCAAGATCATAAAATTCAAGTTTAATATCATAAAGAAGACAATTATCATGCAATAAACAATTAAACTATCAATCTTTAATAATATAAAACAAGAAATCTATAATCAAGATTATGATCTAATAAGATTTTAACAAAAAAAGAAATCACAAAATCTAAAAAAATAAAAAAAAAATTTATAAAACAATAATAAGAAATCATCAACTAATTAAAAATAAAGAAAAATAAAATTTTTATTAAAAACCCTAAAAAAAATCCTACAAGACTAAAAGAGAAGAGGGAGGAGAGGGCTGTGAGAGATAAGAGGGATGCTGTTTATGAGAGCCTTGTGCTCTTTATATAGGCCTAAGGAAGAGTTTAAAAGACTTTCCTAAGCAATGTGGGATTCATATAAGAGTTTACTTGAGAAACAAGTAGTTTGACTAGTCAAACTCTTACCTTTATCTCATCATCTTTTTACAATTATTTTCTAAATAAAATTCCTAAGGCCTATTTTTATTAATTAATTACAGATATAAGACAAAATAAAATTAAGAAATTATCTTCTCTCAACAAAATCTGGTCTTGAACTTGCTTTGTTGGAATTTCTTCTCAATCTCGTTTTTCTGCCTAGAATTTCGTACTGATTTTGTCCAGACGTTTGACCCACCAAATGAACTCCAATTTTTGGGATCTTGTACATTCTGGAAACCTTGAGAAGTCCTCTACAACTTCTATGAAGGCCACATCTTGAGATCAGGTCGTTAAATTGGTCAAAAATGTCAATCTTTCAAGCTGGACAGAAAATACTGCATTTTGCTCTTTTTAGCTTCTTTTTATTCCAACTTTGATATTTAATACCTAAAACATAAAATAAACATTAGTAAGCTCTTTAAGGCATAAAACATCAATAAAGCAAATATATTAGCACATATAAAATTCACAAAATATCATCCTATCAAATTCTTCCACACTTAGCTTTTGCTAGTCCTTTAGCAAAACCTAAACTAACTTCCTAAAGAACTAAATCCTAAAATCCAAATCTTAAATCTCAACTCACTTTCGTAGGAATCACGATTGCATTTAGCTTATGCAATAAGCCTTTAAACCCCTAGGTCACCCCTAGTGGACGAGTTGTGTCTCGTGAGGGCTTTCAGAAGATATACCCAAAAATTTTTACTTAAGACTCAATCCTAAAAATTCAAAATAAGACTCAAAAATTAAAAATTAAGACTCAAAACCAGATTAAGATCATGAACATATTTTCAAATCTTTCAATTTTTAACTCATAACTTCAACAAGAGTCAAATAATCAAGTCAATCATATTCTAATCATTACTTCTCATATTCATGCATACTTCTAAATAAATTCATGCAAAATTCACAATCAACACAATTGAAACATATAATATCAACTTTGCAATTATCCACTTTACATTACCACAAACAAAGTCAATAGATCAAGAATTTTTTTTTTGTTTTTCTTTTTTTTCTTTTTTTTTCTTTTGAGGTTTCGATAATGGTTTCCCTAATTACTTACTTGCCTTTTTACGCGAATGTTAATATTGGTGATACCAACACCCGGTTACTCAACAAGTAAGCCCTCTTTTAGAGTGCTTTGCATACTCATATTTTAAGTCACTTCAAGAATTTAATCAACAAGATCGAGTAACTCATTGGAGTAGAATTTAAAGCTTTCAACCTCTATTTTTCTTCTTTTTTTATGTTTTTTTTTTTTGTTCTTGTCTATTTATCCTTTGCTTATACCAACTTCAATGAACTAATCATATTATCAATATCATATGAGCAATCATATTTAATCATGAACTCACATAAATTCTTTAGAAAGTATTCACTTCAACAATAATAACAATCAAAATACTCTTTAACTTTCTTATAAAACTTTGTTTTAGTTTAGAATCAATCCTTAAAAGAAAGAAAACATATCATGATCTTTAAAACTCTAAAAAAATTTGACTTTTTTTTTATTTTTAATTTCCACTTCCTAAAAAAAAAAAACTCTATAGACTCATAAACCAATATTCCCCCCCACACTTAAATCTTACTTTGTCCTCAAAGTAAGTCTAGCATGCAAAGAAGAACAATAAAAACTCAAAAATTAAATGGTAATACAAGTAAGGAAAGAAATACTCCCTTTTGTTTTTACATCTTGGGTTGCCTCCCAAGTAGCGCTTTTATTTAATGTCGTTAGCTCAACTGCTCCACCTTCCATCATCCAATCCCAAATGCAAACCTTTTCTTTGATTTCTGTTGGTTCTGACTTATGATTACTTCTCCAAAGATGTTGAACTCCACTATGTTATCATCAAACTACATGGTGAGTGTTTCCTTATCCACATCTATTTCGGCTTTGATGTCTTCAAGAATGGTCTCCCTAGCAACATTGGTGTTGGAAAAGGAGAATTATCATCTTCCATATCAAGAACATAGAAGTTGCTAGGAAGACTAATTTATCAACCTGCACAAGAAGATCCTCTAATATCCCTTCAGGATAGGCATTAGTTCTATCAGCCAATTGTATAATAACACCAGTCTCTTTCAAAGGTCCAAGATTTAAAGATTTATAAATTGACAAAGGCATGACATTTATAGAAGCTCCTAATCTATCATGGACTTATCAATCATAGTGTTACCTATCTTACATGAAATACTAAACATGCCAGGATCTCCACACTTTGGGGGAAGTTTTCTTTGAATGATGGAAGACACATTCTTCCCCACAACTACTTTTTCATCACCTTTTAATTTCTTCTTGTTAGTGCACAATTCTTTTAAAAATTTTGCGTACCTAGGTACTTGCTTGATAGCATCAAGAAGAGGAATGTTCACCTCCACTTTCCTAAAGGTCTCCAAGATCTCTTTGTCTTGCTCTTCTTTCTTGTTGTTCGCTAACCTGCTAGGAAAAGGAGGAGGGTAAGTACCAGTATTAAAGGGGACTCTTTTATCACTTACCTTAGACTTTGAAGCATTGTTGTCAACTTCTCCTTTTGCTTCCATGTTAGTGTCAACATGCTCTTCTTTCTTTGGTTTTGCCAACCTATTAGGAAAAGGAGGAGGGTAAGTACCAACATTAAAAGGGACACGTTTTTCACTTACCTTGTCAAAATCTCTATAAAGAGGGGGGAGATTCTCAACATTTTTATGTGGTGGAGCCTTTATGTTGACCTCCTCATATGCATTATCCTTGGGTCCAATTTCCTTCCCACTCCTCAAAAAGATGGCATGTGCATTCTCTCTTGGATTGACCTTTGGTTGAGATGGCAACTTGTTGGATTCCTTGGCTTCAAGTCTGCTTAGGGAAGTAGCCATTTGGCTCATTTGACGCTCAAGGTGTGCAATTCTTTGATTGTTCTCTTGTTGATTTTGTAAAGTAGAGGCAGCAAGATTCTTTACAATTTCTTCAAGAGACATGGTTCCACTTTGGTGTTGTGTTTGGGGTGGTGGCCTCTCTTGGTATGTAGATTTGGGGACTTGGAAATTATTTGGTCTATTGTGTGGTGGGACATATGGTGCAAACCTATTTCCATATTGCAAATTTGGGTGGTTCCTCCAACCAGGGTTGTAAGTGCTTGAATAAGGATCATTCTTACCTTGGGAAGGCCCTGGGAATCCTCCTATAGCATTAGCTTGCTCTATGGCAATCAGTAGGGTGTCCGATGTTGGAGCAAACTCCACAAGCCTTGGCTTGTTGCATGTTACCTACAGCCAATTGTTGCACAAGGGATGTTAGATTAGCAATTTGTTTTTCCAAAGAAGAAGTACTTACCTCATGTGCTTGCTTAAGTGGTGTTGGTGGATCTCTCCTTGTGTTAAATTGTTGAGAATTGGCAGCCATGTTTGCTATCAAGTTTTGGGCTTCTTGAGGAGTCTTATCCACCAAAGCTCCTCCACTGGCAGCATCTATCATGCTTCTATCATAGGGTAATAATCCCTCGTAGAAATATTAGATCAATAGTTGCTCATGAATTTGGTGATGTGGGCAACTAGCACATAATCGTTTAAATCTTTCCCAATATTCATAGAGTGACTCACCATTAAATTGCCTAATTCCACAAATTTCTTTGCGGATGTTGGCTGCCCTAGAAGCAGGAAAATATCTTTCCAAGAAGAGTTTCTTCATATCATCCCAAGTGTTGATGGTCCCAGAAGGTAAGTAGTAAAGCCAATCCTTGGCTGCATCTGCCAGAGAGAATGGAAAGGCCCTTAGCTTGATTTGCTCTTCACTAACCCCAGCTGGCTTCATGGTTGAGCAAACCAATGGAATTCCTTTAGATGTTTGTGTGGATCTTCACCTGCAAGACCATGAAAAGTCGGTAAAAGATGTATCAAACCAGATTTTAATTCAAAAGCAACATCTAAAGTAGGATAGGCTATGCAAAGGGGTTGTTGGTTCATAGTGGGTGCTGCCAACTCCTTCAAGGTTCTATTAGCATTTTGAGCCATGGTGTCCTCTTCTGAATCATTAGAGAATTCGAAAGTAGGATTGAACGTGGGCTCGGTGGAAGGTGGATCGTTGGAAGCGGATGGTGGTGGTTGGGGCGTTTGCAGCACTGCACTTTGGGTTGCTTGAATGTAGTCTCTAATCTTTCGAAGTCTGTAACTAGAGTCCTCGTCAAACATGCAAACCTTGTAAGGAAGAAAGAAAAGAAAATAATTAGATCTTTAAATTGTAATAAACAACTTAAATAAATAATAGTCCTCGGCAACGGCGCTAAAATTTGATGAGTGTCGTCAGTCACCAAAAATAAAATTTCCTAACTCTACTATGTAGATAGCGAAGCAAGGGTCGAACCCACAGAGACTGAATTTTTTAAGTTAATTATTAAATTAAAAATCTAATCTTAGGGTTTAGGGAAAGAAGAAGTTTGGGGGTTTTGGAGACTATTCTAAAATAAAGAAAACAAGAATTATTAAGTATCAAAGACAAATAGCAAAAAGCTTCAGTTACGAGGTAATCAATCATTCTTGGATTTTGATGTTGATCATTGATTACAAAATATCACTGTCAATTAAATAGTCAACCGTAGCATAACAACAAGCTCTATTACACCATCTTTCCTTACTGAGTAGTTAGTTAAAATAAGCTCTTTAACTAATCTCTAACTACTTAACCTACCTAGAACAAGCTCTCTAGATATAAGTTGTGGCAGCATTAACAACAAGAAAGATATGGGTTGACATTAGATAACAAACACATAAGCTCGGTTCATTTAATCTAAACCTTAATTCTCCTCCATCCCTAGTGATTAACTCCACAAGCAATTACGGACTTATGTTTTTAATCTGGCGGTAGATTATTTAATTTAACTAAATAGTGTGCACCCTAACTAATCAAACAAACAATCATTATAATGTGCTTAGAGAATCTTGGATATTTAATCAACAATTATATAATAGGTTCAAGAATCTCACAACATGCCTTTCCCAAGAATAATCAATTTACCTCATAACTGAATAAGAAAACTACTCACTAGACATATTCAAGATCATAAAATTCAAGTTTAATATCATAAAGAAGACAATTATCATGCAATAAACAATTAAACTATCAATCTTTAATAATATCAAACAAGAAATCTATAATCAAGATTATGATCTAATAAGATTTTAACAAAAAAAGAAATCACAAAATCTAAAAAAATAAAAAGAAAATAATTTTATAAAACAATAATAAAAAATCAGCAACTAATTAAAAATAAAGAAAAGTAAAATTTTTATTAAAAACCCTAAAGAAAATCCTACAAGACTAAAAGAGAAGAGGGAGGAGAGGGCTGTGAGAGATAAGAGGGATGCTGTTTATGAGAGCCTTGTGCTCTTTATATAGGCCTAAAGAAGAGTTTAAAAGACTTTCCTAAGCAATGTGGGATTCAGATAAGAGTTTACTTAAGAAACAAGTAATTTGCCTAGTCAAACTCTTACCTTTATCTCAACATCTTTTTACAATTATTTTCTAAATAAAATTCCTAAGGCCTATTTTTATTAATTAATTACAGATATAAGACAAAATAAAATTAAGAAATTATCTTCTCTCAACAAAATCTAGTCTTGAACTTGCTTTGTTGGAATTTCTTCTCAATCTCGTTTTTCTGCCCAGAATTTCGTACTGATTTTGTCCAGACGTTTGACCCACCAAATGAACTCCAATATTTGCGATCTTGTACATTCTGGAAACCTTGAGAAGTCATCTACAACTTCCATGAAGGCCACATCTTGAGATCAGGTCGTTAAATTAGTCAAAAATGGCAATCTTTCAAGCTGGACAGAAAATACTGCACTTTGCTCTTTTTAGCTTCTTTTTATTCCAACTTTGATATTTAATACCTAAAACATAAAATAAACATTAGTAAGCTCTTTTAGGCATAAAACATCAATAAATAAAATATATTAGCACATATAAAATTCACAAAATATCATCCTATCAGAAATGTTAACATCCATTGTAGTACTGTGTAGTCTAAATACATAGAGAAAATAAATGATTGCAAATTGAGTAAAATGATTTGAAGGGAGTGAGAAAGTGTAAATTGAGAATATTAAAGAGAAATAATAGGCTCAAAAATTACAAAAAAAAATGGTGATCTTATGATCTCAATGAAGGCCTGTTCGGTAAGGAACCGAAAGGACTCGGTGAGGGCCCCACCAGTACTTTTTTGTCTAGATCGAATTGAGACCTAAAAGTGATGATATAAAGGAGGGGAATGAATTATCATCATTAAATAGACCTTAAGATCGCCGATTGAAGGTAATTTGAAGAGAGAGAATTTTTTACCAAAAATGACCAAAATACCCCTGCCTCCAAAATTTTACAGGGAGTTAAAATAAACCAACAGAGGTTAAAATTGATTGATCTGATAGAGAAATTGATGATATAAAGCTGCATTATAGGCAAAATAATCCAATTATGGATTTTATTGGATTTTTTGTCGAAATTGAATAAGATTTAAATTGCTGATATAGGTATGAGAAAGGATAATATTAGCAGCTGGATAATGAGATCATTGATTTCAATGTATACTGAGAAGAAAGAAATAAATGTCGAAATGATGAAAATGCCCCTATGTTGGGCGATGTGCTTAATAGTGATAAAACCAAGTTGACCTTGAATCCATTGATGGTGATGGAGTCATTTATGGCATATAGGATGTGATATGAATAAAACGATCCCTATTATTGATTCCACTTACACCTAGATTACGGACGCGAATGGTGAGTGACCTAGTGAACGGGATGGGCCTCATGACAAAACCTCGAGGGGGCCAGTGGGCTCGCCAAAGAGGACTGTATGCATGTGTAAAGGCGGATGGCGGACGAGACGGGGCCTTGTATGATGCGATCCCATAAGTGTATAGTGGAATGTCACAAGATGATTGGCCCAATTATTGAATGTAGAGGCCTAAATTAAGAGTGTATTGAATTGGATGTTTATTACGGTATCGTTAGATATTATGAAAAGTGAGATGACTACAGAAAATGACTGAGAAAATGAATAGTACAAATAATGAAATCAAGGTGAAGAATATTTCAAAATGATTTGAATATTAACTTTCTCTGCCTTGAGGATACATAGTGGAAATGACAGGACATGAGGATGAAATGTCCAAGATGATAAGAGGTGAGTGATTAAAGAAAGTATCGGATGTAATGCCCGATAAATTTTTCAGAGTTGTATGGATTGGAGAAATCGAGCTAACACTGACTTGAGGGATTATATGAAATTTAATTCTGAGCTTATATCGGAGGATATAGAAAGAGTCCGGAAGCTTTACAACAACTCTGGAAAATGTGTGAATAATGAAATTCACTTGTAAAGGTGTGATTGATGGAAATACAGATAGTGTGATTTGAGGTTAATGAAGTATCTGTATAAGTGCAAATGAGAAAAGCACAGATGACCGTGATATGTAGATGGATTTAAATGGTACATTAAAATTCTAATTATTTAATAAAGTTCTTGTGAAGAACAAGTGATCATCTACATGAAAATGGACGCTTTATTGACATGATCAGAGATACAGGAGGAGTCCATAAGACTAGCCTTAGTACAAAGCGTCATTAAAGAAAGGTCAGAGATTGATGTCCATAAGATGATGACTAGAACTCGATGAAATTTTACGAGCTCTTATTGAGGTTTCAAGGTTAATGAATTACCTTGTGAGGTATATAAACCTAAGGAGTGAGATATCGAAATAGTTAAGGATACAAATGGAACAGGAGCAGCATTATGATATATAATCCTTTAAACTCTCAGAGACTGTGGACTTATGTTAAGATTGGTGAATAAGAGACTTGGCTAGACAGTATCTCTTTCTAGGATATATGATCTCAAAATGACAGAATGACAGTGAATCTGTCTATGATAGTGAGATAATGATTGAGATACGGAATTATTGAGTCTAGCTAGATACTACTGCCAATCTATAGGATGGTGATGGGATTAGCTGCCCTACTAATGAGACATAATTAGAGAAATTAAAGTCGGTAAATGGATAAGTGAGAAGAAAAGATGGTACGCAAGATGTTAAATGATTTTAACAGTGAAGTACCATACCACTTGAGAAAACCAACTAAATTGATGAAAATATGAAAATGAAAATGAAATAAGAAAGTAAGTAACATGATGAGTAGGGAACCTAGAGTAGTTCCCGAAATTAAGACTAAAGGTGATTTCATTTGGTTATCACATGATTATGGTTAGATGAAAGATCGAGCCAAACTGACAAGTGAAAATAAATGATACTCAAAGGAGTAAATAAATGATTTAACTTTTTACTGCCAGTTATGTAATGGAACAAAAATGATATACACATACCACCTTGAAATGATAGAAATGGTGGAATTATATGGATAATGTGGTGATGAAATTGATGATTTCAATATTTTACTGTGGAATTTAAATTACGAGAAGATTACATTCTCAAGTATATTCTAAAATTTAAGCGATGTTGAATATGCCATAAGAACAAGAGATGATTAATAGTAGACTCTGCAATGAGATGCAGCCTTGATGGAATAAATGTGAAAAAGGATATTGTGGACAATAAAGAGTTCAAAAGAGATATGATGATATGGAAGTGATTAAAGACTGATTATCTAAATGGAATCACTTTTCCACTATCGGACTCCTAGATTCTCTAGTGCCTTAGTCGAAGTGTGAGTGTGAAATAGTGGAAATGTTTGTGTACAGTTCCAGTCAGCATTACATGTGATGGGAGTCTCTGAGTAGCCATATACTAATAGAAAATAGCAAAGGGCATTGAGATCCCAAGTGTACTGATAGTACCGCTCCGTACTGATGAAAATGCTCGAGCGTAATACGTGGATGCTTGAGAATATATTAAGAGAGCGAGTGCACGAGATGTGGAAGCTGCTGGGACAATTACATACAACTTATTGACATGTGAAATTAATAGTTTTCAAACTATAACGACTTGGCACCAATTGAGAAAAAGTGATAATGAACAGCATAGATTAGCGGTGATATGAAAAATAGTGTGAATAGACTTTTATGTAAAAGAGAAATGAAATTGATAACTCCCAATTGGTAAGAAATCTTACAGGAGTATAGAGGTATGATGAAAGACGATATATAGTGATCTAAAGTACTCTTGATGTTGAAAGTGTACTGGCAGTATTACTTGGAGGATGACCTAGAGGTCAGAAGTCGTAAGTATACGGCATATACCACCTTTGGACTTAAGTTAAATTTGGAGGACCGAATTTCTTAAGGTGGGGAGAATGTGATAACCGTAAATTTTCCATTTATTGGAAATAAATATTGGAGAAAATAAATATTGGAAATAAATAAATAAATAAAATTATGAGAACGGGATATTGGTAAAAATCTCGAGAATTGAGGAAGTGATAAATCGAGAAATACGAGTAAAGGAAAATAAAATTGGAATTATGGAAAATAATGGAAAGAGGAGATTTAATTTGGATAAATGGGAATCCAAATTAAATAAGAAAAGGAGAAATATATTTATATAATTATAAATTATGTAAATGTATTTTTATACAAATACATATGTATTGATATACTATATAGTATATATTAATATACAGAGGTATATATATAGATATATATACTATTGTATAAATTTAAATAATACATATGTATGTAAATATGACATTTTATGTATATATATAAATATATACATATATAAGAAAAATAAATGTAATTTACTTTAAAGTTTTGTGTGTATATATATATATATATTGTAAGTACAATATATATTTTATTAATACATTTATATACATGTATATAAATGTTATTTAATTTAAAATATATGAAAATATACATTTTCTATATGTAAAAATATATATTATTAATATATAATATATATTTATACTATATAATAAAATAATATTATTATATTTATAATATAGTTACAAATATAATTAAAATTAAAATATAATACAAAAAAAAAGAAAGGAAAGAATCGAGAAAATCCCAATTCTTCTTCCCAGGCCAGCAGACCTCATCGGCCTGCAGAGGGGAAAGAAAAGGGAGAAAGGGGTGTCGTCGGCGAGTGAAAAAGGAAGAAGGAGGGTGACCGGCGCAGCCCGAGGCGGAAGAAAGGAAAGAAACAGAGGCGAAACTGACGGAGAAAGCCGAAGGGAAAGGAGGAATCAAACCTCGACGGAGGTGAGGGGAAGGAAAAGGAGGCCACCGGTGAGGCCAACGACGGCGGAGGAAGGCCGACGGAGGAAGAGAGAAACTGAGCCAAAAATCGAGTAGATCCGTCGCCTTGCCGCCGATCCAAACTGAACGGAGGCCAGATCCAAACTCGCCGTGGCGTCGGCCAGCTGAGGGAAGTCCGAACCGCTGGAGAATCGGCCGCCGGAGGAGAACCGGCCATGGAGGGGATTCGACCGGTCTGAATGGCCTGAACCGGCCAAGAAATGAAAGGAAGAAAAAAAAGAAAAAGAAAAGAGAAAAAGAAAGAAAAGAGGAAAAAGAAGAAAGAGGAAAAGAAAAAGAATTCTGGGAATTTGGAAAATTCCGAGAATTCGAAAATTACAGGAAATCCCGAGAATTACGGGAATCGGTAAGAAATCCCGAAAAGTGTTAAATTATCTAAATAAATTATTTATTTAAATAATTATGGAAAAATTCTAAATTTTAGAATTTTAATTTCAGAAAATTCCCTCTATAATCGAGCCGATGGAATCGGGCGAGGTGAACACGGGCACGACCTTCAAGAGGCAGTCGCAGACCCGAGACAGGTAAGTGAGGCATGTGTAGCCTGTAAGGATATTCAGTATGCATGTTTTAAATATGCATTTAATTTTATAAATGCTGTTGACAATGATTGGTTAGAAAGTTGTGGTAATTTACCGGTTGAAAATATAAACTGTATTTTTCGTGCAGGAGGCTAGCCAATCGGCAACCGTTATACTGCCGAAAAATCTTAGAAAATTACTGAAACTCATAATAAATGATTTTACATTACGAGAAATGATTTCCAACACAAAAATCGAAAAATCGATTAGTTTTCATAAAACATGAATATATTGATAATTAATTTTAAAATATTCATATTTTTGAAAATGGTTAAAAAGGAAATCACCTAAATTTATCCCGATAGGTGATATTTCACGTGAAACGAAGTGAAAAATGAAAAGGACCAAAGTGAATATTTTACTAATATTTCTTCAAATATTTACTTGATTTTATAAATAACTTTTATTGGTTCAATTGTGAAAATAAGTGTTTATAGAAAATTCTATAAAGGTAATTAAAGGTGGAAAACAGTGTTTTGAGACTAAAAGGTCTCCGCATGTGTTTACAGAGAAAACATGGGACATGAGTGTAGATTTGGAAAATAAATATTTTAATTTTTCTATAAATCATAAATATAATTGATTTGAATCCCGATAACTTTAAAAAACATGTTTTCGATAGAAAGCACGGAAAAGCGTGTGTATATATTTTACGGTGAAAAAGGACAGTTATAACCTTTTATATTTTACAGTGATTATTTTATAAACTGTTTTCACTGTATGAAAAATGTGATTTATACTGTTCTATAATGTTTAGAACATTTTCGGGAATGTGACCCCAATATGAATATTTTATAAATTGTGATTCATAAGGTGAAAATATTTTCCTTATGAATATTTGTGGATTGATTGAACTCATATTTAATGAAATTAATTTCATAAATGGGGTTTATATCACGTGTTTACTGTTTTGAAACTGTTAGGCCCCATATCATGCTCACGTGTCACGTGTTAGTGCTGATAGATACTGATCCTATTATCAGCGTCCCAGTGGACACCTGATTAGTGCACACTGAGGACCCATAGACTATGGTCATAGATCTCATGTGTTTCCCCTATTAGGGATGATATTATTATAGCATGATATATTTAGGGTGTTGCCTGGTCTCCATGATACTGAACTAAAAGCTACCGAATACTGTTTATTGAATTGGTAGCTACTGTTTACTGTTTTACTGATTTGCAAGATACTGTTTTACCAAATGATACTATATTGAATATTACTGTTTTACTGAACTGTAAGATACAGTTACTGTACTGATGAGAAAGAAAGTAAACTACTGTTTTATTACTGAACTGTCACGTGTTTTAAATTATACGGAAGTGAAAAGAAATAAGTGGTTTACTTTGTGAAAACGAAAATTATATCGTTTTGAGAACAAGGAATATAGTACTCTCTACAGTTGCTTCTAGGTTTCGGGACAAGACAAGTATTTCAAAATACCTGCCTCACTCCATCCGAATCCCTAGCCGGCTGTAGTTTCCTTCCTACATGTGAGCCTAGAGCCTCTAGAAAGATTTAAAGAAAGTGAAAATTATTTTCAGCATATAGGTAGCTGAATATCAAGTGTTGCATATAACTCTCTTACTGAGCCGTGGTTTGCTCACTCCCCAATATTAACATTTCAGATTTTCAAGGACTAAGAGACCTGACATACGAGCATTTCGGCTGTGCATTTGGGGACACTACGATAGCTTGATTTATAATATGAGGTATGTTCATTTATTTTCTGTATTTAGACTTACTTTCAGTACTACTTTCTTGAGAATTAAGATAAGGGATGTAATTCATATTATAATTTTATACAAAATTGTTTAATAATAAATGAAAAAGTGAAGTATCACAGACAGCCCAACCGGGTAAGTTGTATAGAAATACGTGAAAAATGTGGTCACGGGATGTGACAGATAAAGGCATCACAGATAGCCCAACCAACTTATTGTATGTGTGATTTTGGATAATTACTGTATATTACGGAACGTTACATTTAGGAAGAATAAAAAATTTAATTTTGGGGAAAAAGGAACCTAGGGTTTCGGCTACACCAATTTAAGGGTAAGACTCTTTTGGATTTAAATATTTGTATAAGAGTTATACTACATCATTCCATGGCTAATTGTAGTGTTAATTTGGAAAATTTCTACTGGAATTGCTAGCTAGGGTTTCAGCTAGATTAGGAACTTCTTGGGTAAGTCAAATTTCTTCAAAATTTAATCATGCATGAGTTATATTTCTGTAATTGATATTGTTTGTGGTTCGAATTTGATGGGCAGTGAAGAATTTAAGAGTAAGGTTTTAGATTCTTAATAGGAATTAGGGATTTTGTTGGTAACCCTCAATTTTTAGTAATTCTGCAAATTAAGGTTATGAAGAGACTTAATTATCAAACTGTCAAGTGATAATGTGAAATTCTTAGAATTTTCCCAAATGTAAGTTCGACTATATCAAGAAATTTGAGGGTTTTCATTTAGGGAAGTCTTGACTTGTAAATTGATCATAGATTCATGAAACTATGGTATGTTAATATGGAAAATTTTAAGAAAGCCCTTGCTATAGGTTCAGTAAATTTGGGGACTCTTAGTGAAGGTGCTATAAGTGAGCTTAAAGTTATAAAATGAATTAAGATTAAATTGTTAAGAATTATGGTGTTGAAAATCTTGTTGAATCTTGTTGGTGTAGTGGTTGCTTAAGGGACATTGGAAAGGGGCTTCTGGAATCGGATTCACTTTGAGATTTAGTGGCTGCATTGGCGTGGTCAGTAATTCATTGTTCCTTGTTAATGTCTTGAGAGTGTGAAAAATGTTTGGTGATATTTTGGTGCTATTTGAAGCATGAGTAGTGCTATTGTACTTGGGTTATGTCAATTACTGATATTTCCCTATGTCACCTAACTTCAAGCACTTAAGGATTTTAGTGCTTTAATGCATGAAACTAATGCGCACACCTAGCCCAAATCTCTAAGGAATATGTATGGATTATGTGGTAATCACCTTACACCGAAATGGCACTATGCCTAGCTAATGACAATAGCGAACCTAAAGACTTTAAGTTATAAAGGTTAGAATTTGACCCACACACCTAGTTAAATATTTGAGAAATGATGAAAACCTGGTGAATAAGGTCTAGTTGCATGTAAATGATGCATACCTGTATTCTGAGGTTACTTGAACACATAAAGGCCTTAAGGTCGTAAATTATGGAAATTGAACGACATAAGCCAGGTGCTCTAGAAATGTTAGAGGCTATTTGAATAAGGTCTAGCTTTACTCAAATGGTACATTAGCACTTTAGGGAGTAGTTTAAAGCATTTGATGCATAAATACAATTTTAGAATTATGCTATGCTTTATAAGAACTATATGTTATGTGTGTAATGATTGAGTAAGTGTGCTATGTGTCTATGTAGTGGAATTGCAAGATCCTTGAATTGGTGTGATTTTGGGGCTAAGCTTGGAGGCTTGTAGCTAAGCTAGCTTGGAGTTTGTAAGTAACTCTTATAAGTTGTAATTAGTTTCATATTGGTTATGTGTATTGTGATGTTGATATTGGCTATGTGTAGAGGTGGCAAATGGGCGGGTTGGATCGAGTTTGGGTTGGGTCATTTTGGATCGGATCATTTTGGATTAAGGAAAAATCGAATCATTTCGAGTTCGGATAAGGTCGGGTTTGGGTCAAGGAAAAATCGGTCTATTTTCGGTTTGGATCATTTCGGGTTCGAATAAGGTTAGGTTTGGATCAATTTGAATTCGGATCAATTTAGGTTCGGATTAATTCAGGTTCGGATTAGATCGAGTTTGGGTCGTTGACTTTTTTAGTCAATTCGGGTTGGTTGGATTTGGATTCGGGTCGATTGGAGAGATTTATTGGGTTAAGCCTTGGTTATCTTGATGTGATTTATCTGGTATGAAAATTAACTGAAACCATATTTCTAAGAATTATAAAACTCATGAAAATAAAATTTTCTTCTTACATGACCTATAGTACAATTGGGATTGAAATAATCAAAATATTTAATAATCTATATGATAGTTTTCTTTATAATATATTTACCAATATTCATAAATTAATTACATTTTTTTCATTTTATTTTTATTATCTATAATAATTAATAACTTTATGAATCAAAGTGATTTAATAATCCCTACTAAATATCATAAAACAGTACTATATATCTCTTTAATTTATCTTGATTTTTTATAGAATAATTGAAGACATTAAGTATAGATGATATAGCTTTTGTACTCTGTTATAGATTAGCCATTAGATAATTATACGTTAGGTTCAAATGAATGCAATATAAAAGTGAATATTTAAATTTAACTAGATTAAAAAAATATATAACACTCATATTATTGAAAAAAATTATATTTTTACTATATTAAAATAATTTGATAATTAATTTTAATATTTAAATATTTATTGATAATATTAAATTTAAGTTTGAATCTTTTCAGGGTTGGGTAAATTTGGATTCGGATCAATTTGGATTCGGGTCAATTTGAGTTCGGATCAATTCGGGTTCGGGTTAATCTAAATTAGGATGAATTTGGGTTCGATCAATTCAGATTCGGATTTGGTCAAGTTTGGATCAATGCAAATTCGGATAAATTTGGTTTCGGATCAATTCGGATTCAGATTGAGTTGGATTTGGGTTGTTGACTTTTTTAGTCAAACCGGATCGATCAGGTTTGGATTCGGGTTAATTGGGCAGATTTTTTGGGTTGGGTCAACTTTTACCACCTCTAGCTATGTGTATTGTGATAGTCTATTAGACTGGCATGTTTGAAATGTAAAACTTTTTAGAAAGTTATATATTAAATTTTTTTGTTTAAAACTCATATAAGCTATTGACCATTTAGTAAAAACAAACTCCTTTGGCATGTTTGAAAGTTCGGACCATTTGATACCTCGATACCTTATGAGTATTAGAACTTTTGGAGATTATGGCACCTATAAGTTTTATTAGAGCAAAGTTTGAAACGTCTATTTGAGTATATTTTAGAGGCAATTTGGCTTGTCTAGCACTTGTTGAATAGGTCACGATTTTATCTGATCAATGAGATTGGGAAAAGTTTGGATCTATGGCCATAGATTGAGCCTTTTTCAAGGAGTTTTGTTCACTGATAGCTATAGCAAAAGACTATAAAGTCTCTATATGATAAGAATAGGAATCTGTCTAATCTCTAGTTTGAACATGATTTGGAAATGCATGAGTTGTTTAAGCTCATATTTGATATTGAGATCTGAAATGTTTGAACTTTGTATGTTGTATATACATCTGTTATTGACGGATTGTGCTTGAGTCTTTAGAAACTATTTGATGTTTAAAAGTTTGAAACTTTGAAAGTTGGAACTTTGCATGCTTGAATATACTAGTGATTTTACAAACTGTGCATAAGCCTTTAAAAACTGTTTGATGTTTGAAAGTTCGAGACTTTGAAAGTTAAAACTCTGCACGATTGTATGTAATTGTGATTTCTGCGCATTAAGTATGAGCTTTGGGAAATGTTTGTGATCAAGGTTTGAACTATTTAGAATGATTAAACTCTGCTCAATTGGCTTGTACATGTGAATTTGACAATTACACATGATTTTTAGGAAACTATTCACTCTGGAGTATTGGACAATTAAGCTGTTGAGTTTTGCACGTTTGATGCATACTGGATTAGTATTTCGTGCAGGAAATTTTGTAAAGTTGTTTGATATTGTGATGTTTGAAATTTGGTATGTTGCATTAAGGGAACCTGTATGAGCCCAAGGACATACTTATATTTGTTGTTTACTGAGCATATGCTTACCCCTCTTTTTATCTTATTGATTTCTGATTGAGTTCAAGTATCTAGCTTCGGACTTTGGCTGGGTCCTTTAAGGCTCTTTTGCTTATATAGGCATAGCATATAGCAAGTTAATATTATAAACACTTTTGTGTTGCACAGTTTACTACACGTAATTGTACATGGGATATAAGTAAGATGTTATTTTTGGATACTGGTTGAGTTGAAACTGTGTCTATATAGCTGCAGTGATGGATGTAAATAGCCGAGTACACAGCCTTAATTAAATATGCATATATGGTCTGCATATAATTATCTATATATGATATGTTTCTTGTGGATGTAAATGGTAGATAAGTGTGATAAACCGAAATAAAAATGTAACCCACGTTGGACTAAGACCTACAACATCCATAAATAGTTAGTTAAATAGATAATCCCAAGAAGAATAAGAATTAACTACACTGCCACAACGAACCTTTAGAAAAACATTTGGCCTGCAAATTTTAGCTTCCAAAAATCCGGTACGTGACAGATGTTTTCAGGGTTTATTCTTTGCTATTTTTTTATTTTTATTGTTTCTTGTGTTTGTAGATTTGAAGGAGACGGTTCATTCGCTCCCTTATTCAGTTCTTACACAAAGTAAGGTTGGTTGCTTAAAAACCCTTTCCATCCATTTCTACTCTATCGCTTAAAGCCACTTTTGCATCAAAACCCCTTTTTCAAATGTCTAAGATTTATTTTTCTGAAAATTTTAACTTTATTATTGTTACTATTATAATTTTTATTGTTTCTAGATTGGAATGATTGTTTTCTGTTTATTGACAAAAACACATTGGTTTTTTCAATGTACAAGGTAGGATTTTTTTTCTCTCTCTTTATTTCCTTGGATTTTAGTTATTTATGTGATTTTCCTTTAAACTCTATTTTTTTCATATACTTTTAATTAACTCAATCGTTTGAATTTATTAGGTTGTATCTTTTCTAAATGTAAACTTACTTTCATTGAAGTTAAGATATCTTTTCTTAATTTAGTTGTTGTTGAAGTATTTTGTTCTTTTATCTACAGACTCATGATCAGGTTGATATCCGAGTTAAAGCTAGGATTTTACTTGTTGCTTGCCCGTGATGATGTGTAAAGAGAACACGTGCCTATTAACTTTACAGGTTATAAATCTATACTTAAAACAATTGATTGTTATGAATATGTGATATTTGATCAATTAATACTATTGTTATTAATTATTTAACGACATATGGTAGATAAAATTTTATTTTTGCAAATTTAGATATTGTTAATGTAACGTCTCGATTACTGAAAATTCAAACTAAATTTTTCTTTTTTCAAACAGTTGGTTAGGTTGTGCATAGTAAAACAAACTTTAAGTTAAGCTAAAAGTTCCATTAGCTAAATCAATATCCAGTAACTCAGTTGGTCCCAATTCAGATACTAATGCATGTAGTCTCATGTATAACCATTTCAATTAATAAGTCTCAATATATGCATCCAAAAGACTATAATTAAAATTTCCAATTTCTTTTTAGTTACGTCCCCATACATTAATGTAGGTATTGTACAATACATCTGAATACAAAATGAGCAACTGTACAAATCTATACCTTCAAAGGAGGTACCAAAAGCCTTACAGGAAGTCGAATTAAAAACCCCTCAACTAGCTGACTCTACTGCAAATAATCTTGAAGGGAAAGGAGGGGGTGAGCTTATAAAGCCCAGAAAGAAATATATATAAAGATACAGATATCGAAAATTATATGCAAGTATATGAAAATGATTAACAAGTACTAAAATGTAAGAGATATTTCTAAAATAGAGGATCGGAAGAATTTTTCTCTATAGCTCGTTAGGGCTTTAAGCTTGAGTCAGGAAAGATACTTGAAAGCACCCCACTTGTCCCTTTTTTCCTAACACCTAAGCCATAGAGAAGTCTGAGAAATTCATCAGAGAAGGAATTCATGTATTTCTGAAATTAAAGGTAAACCAAATTGGTATAACAGAAATTCAGTTGGCAAAGTCATGCTATGCAGATGATGTAAATCAGTCAAATTCAGAAATTATATCGTAATTCAAATTCATACTTATAAATTCGTACCAAAGCATTTCAAACTTCAGAGTTCGAATATTAGAAGTTCAAAAATCATATAGAATTTAGAAAATCATTTTAGATTTCAAAGTTTAGATATCAAAAGTTCAAAAATCATATAGAAATTAGAAAATCATTTTAGATTTTAAAGTTTAGATATCAAAAGTTCAACAATGATACAAAAATCAGAAAATAACTAAAAGTGGAGATGTGGCAATAACTCGGTATACATCAAGCAACAAAGATATCCTATAAGGATAATAACAGATAGACATATGACCATAGTCCAAGTGGTCTACAATGAACATTGATCAGGTGTCATCTGTGATCGTTACGAACTGGATCAAATCATACAGCAATAAAGCTTGCAGAATACATATTAGATACAGATACTGTAGGCCTCGAAGGTTACACTATATCCAAATATTGTAGGCCTCTAAAAGTCACACTATAGCCAAATACTGTCGGATCCAAAATTATACGGTAGTCCAGATACTGCAAGATTTCTGTTAACCAGTGTCTCAAAATATAAAGTTTCATAATTCAGAGTTTAAATCAGTAAATCAAATCATACAGATATTCATTGCAGTTCACAAAGCAGATTTTCAGATCAAATCAGAATTATATCCAAATATTCAAAATTTAGTAGTTTTCAAAATATATATAAAGAAAATAGATTTCAGTGTCATGATTTGTAATAAATTCTTAAAATTAAAATTAAAATAGAAAAGTCATAAATCTTTAAAATTGTGAAATTAAATAAGCTTTCAACAAAACCAAATTCCTTAGAAAATCCATGTTTCTTGAGGAGTTTCATAAATACCTAACCTGTAAAACATGTTGGTAATTTAAAACATGAGAAAACGATTAAAACCCAAGTCAAAAACTAGGTTACAAAATCGTACGTCTTTTATATCGACTATTCAAAACCATAACCAAATCAAAAAAATCATGTAAACTTCAATGCAATGACATCATAAGACATTTTCCAAGAACCAAAACTTATGACAATTTCCAATTCATGTACGTTTTAGAATCAAAGTCTAATTCATGCTTAGTTAACGTTTTACAAAAATTTGGTAGCAGAGCGATATAAATTTTCTAAAACCTCCTGCAAGACAAGCTTAGTTTATAAAACCCAATACAGTTGATTTTAAATCCACTTTAGTATCTCCTACATTCCTTATATATATCCCTTACCTCACCAAATCATACAGCACTTTTCAAAATCAATCTAGTAGTGTAGAGTGCTTAAGTGAGCATATATTTGCTTAAATATTTTCTATCGCCCCTTTACTTCCGAACTGCATAAAATAATTCATACAAGTTCAGTTTCAAAATTGTATGTACAAATTATTCTTATAATTCATAATCATTGGTAGTTCTATTATCTTATCCAACTATTGCATTCATTCAATATCAGTGTTACCACTCTCAAAACTCCTCCACAATCAATAAATAAGAATTATTTAATCCCAGATCATTACCCATCCGACTCAATCAATAATTCCACAATTTAATGTTTGACTAAATGACAACCAATTTGATGTTCAGTTTCATGTTATATCTCGTATCATTATCCAATTTAACAATTCTATATGACTTATACAATATAAATATTCATCGGGCTTATATAAAAGTCTTACCAGATCCTATGCTCAAGGCTTGACACAGCCTAAACTCGAGTTGTCGCTTTAGCACATTTCTACACCTTAAACATTATAGTACCGGATTAGTGCCAATTTGCAAGACGTATTTCCTAATTTAATTTTTATAATATATGGCACTCCGAAGTTATCTTACAAATTTAATGCTTTCGTGTGCGTAGTTCGAGCTTCGTGTGCGTGCACCAAGTTTCACGCATGCATTGGGTTTGGCACACATACACCTTTAAATATTGGCAATTCATTTAGTATCTCTTTAATAAAATTCAATATATATATATATATATTAACTTATTCATTTAAATATATATATGTACGTATGTACATATCTATATATATATACATATATTTTTCCCATTTCTTTTCTTTGTTTCTTTCTTTTCTTTTCTTTTTGTTTCTTACCTGTCTCTCAGCTGGTTCAATACGGTAACAAGCAGCCCAATTGTCAGCCCTAGTTCCTCATCTTCCTCAGCTTCAAGGCCTCACCCGAACAGCCCCTATACCAGCCTCGTATAGCAGCTCTTCAATACCTCAGAAACACCTTCCTTCAGCCACTGTTTCAGGCCACTTACAGCCCCATTTTCCTACCCTTTAACCATCCTAACGCCAGTTTCAATAAACTTATGCCAAGAGTCTTCTACGATGCCCTGTTTTTTGCCTGTGTTGACCATGACCGTAGCTTCCTTTAGTCTTTGTTTTACTCACGGTTCACCAGCCCTACTGCTCGCCCTTATTGTAGCTTTTCTTCCTCACCCTTTGTTGTTACTTTAGCCACAGTTCATAGCCCCAAACCCAATTGAAATTCATGACTCCCCTGCACTATCTTGTAAACTAGCCTTCAGCGGTGTCAGAAAGGCCACCCTTAAACCGTGGCAAAACGCTGTCTCTCAGTGCTGCTCCACCTTTCACAAAGTCACGCTAGTTCAGCCCTTAACAGTCACCAAATGTTCATCCCATAACTGAGACCAAAAACCACCAGAATAGACCTTTGAACAAAGCTTAAAACTCAGCCTACTGCAGTGTTAAAACAAACACCCAAAAGCTCCCAAACTTAGCCCAAGACCAATCCCTGATCGGGTTCAACACAGCCACGCTCAGCCCTCTGTTCTGCCTCGGTCTTTTTCCAGTCCGAGATCCTTTTTTTTGGGCTTTATTCCCAGTCCCGGATGCAACCTTGTACCTCCTTTCTCACTGCAACTTCCAGCCTTGGTTTCCCTCTTTGCCTCGGCTCTCTCCTTCCCTTAAATTTCTAAGTTTGATTTCGGTTCTCTCTCCTCTAAACCGAGCCTCACCTCACCTCTGTTTTCCTTCCTTTCTATATTTCCTTTCTTTTCAAATTCCTTATATCTTTCACGTCACCCCTTCTCTGTCTCTTTCATTTTTCTTTTCTTTTTCTTAGTTCTCAACTCTCTCATGTCTTTCCATTCTTTCACCTTTCATTTCATTTCTATGTATTTTTTTTTTTGTACACTAAGCGGCAGAGGAGGCCTGCCACAGCCGGCCCAAGTGGCTATTTGGAGGGAGATTTTCCCACCAAACCCCACTACCCCATTTTTTTTTTCAATTACATAATTATATATATAATCATATTTATTTATTTTATATTGGCCTATATATAATATATATTTGATTCTTATTCAATTTAATATATTATTCACTTACATTTATATATATTTTTATTCATTCCTATATCATAAGATATACATTTTATATCTCTTAGGAAATAAATATTTCTAGCTATATATACTTTATTATACCAATATATTATCTTTTATATTTCATAGTTTTATAAAATAACTATTATGTATTTAGATATATTTATATATATTTATACATATATATATATATATACACATTTATTCTTATATGTCTAGATATAGTTTTTATATTTATATTTATATTTATACTTATTTATTTACTTACGTTTACGTACGTACGTCAATACGCATGCATGCATGCATGTTGCATGTATGAGTTGGCATATGCGTATACGTAAACATGTGTGTGAAATTCGTGTACCCTATTCATATAGGTTTAACACATATCATATATACAGTATACGTGTACGTTTCCCATCATTCTCGACTTCTATTCTCCAAACTTCATTTCAATAATTTCGAACCCTAATTCATATATTTGAAACTCACAATAACATTATTGCCTTACAATCCACTTATAGTACACATTAAGTGCATGATCGGTTTTAAAAAAAAAATATGGTTCTAACAGTTAAAGCAGTAAGAAGATTTAATTATTTATTCACTACTATATTATTGGATCTTTTTTATTATTTCCTTAAAAGTCTTCTACTCTAATTGAATAAGTTTGAAGTTGAATTGTTATTGAAGTATTTTGTTTTTTATCAATAGATTCATGATTAGGTTGATGTTTGAATTAAAGTTATACTTTTTTGTTGTTGCTTGCTGGTAATGAAGTGTAAAGGAAATACGTGCTTATTACTTTTGCATATTTTATATCTATACTCAAAACAATTGACTCCTATAAAAATCTGATGTTTGATTAATTAATACTATTGTTATAATTTGTTTAGTGACACATGGTGGATTATATTTGCAGGTTGGATATTGTTAAATTTGTAAGAAAATTTATATATTCAATATTCATATTATTGTATATTTTGTTATTGTTTCTCTAAAAAGTCTTTTGCTCTAATTGAATAAGTTTGAAACTAAATTGTTGTTTGAGTATTTTGTTCTCTTATCTATAAATTCATAATCATGTTAATGTCTGAATTAAAGTTAGTCTTTTTGGTTGTTGCTCGCTGATGATGAATGTAAAATTTTGTATTAGTTTTGCTTATTCTCTATATGTACTCAAAATAGTTGACTACTATCAAAATGTGATATTTGATCAATAAATGCCATTTTTATCATTGTTTAATAGCATATGTTAAATGAAATTTTATTTTTGCTATTTGCAGAGTAATATATATATATTTTATTTTTGAATGTTATAATTTGAGTAATGAAATTAAACTAACAACTATAGGCTACAGTTTTACAAATTTGATATAGGTTTATTTAATAAAACATAATCTATTATTTGGATAAAATACAAATATAAATGGGTTTTTGCAAAACAAAAAAATATTTAATTAAAAAGACCACAATTATAAATTTGAAATGTAGTCTATCCTTATAAAAAAACCTCGGGCTTAAATTAGAAATGTAGTCTAATTTAAGAAAGAACTACGGTTTTTCATTAACCATAGTTTAATATCAGATAATATTCAATAATAATAACCGTAATATAATATCATATATTAAATTACGTTTAAAAATTTGTAATGTATCATACTTAAAAAAATATTACGTTATAATAAATTACGATCAAAAAAATAATATTTTGTCATAAAGTACATTTTTTTAAAGTAATATATGAATTTTATCTAACAGTGATTGGATGGTCTTTTATTTCGGGTGGTTAGGGGCATGTGATATTATATTAGTCAACAACCCTATGTCCTCTGAAAAGGAAACTCTTAGTTTATCCCAATGCCATCCTCATGAATAGAGGTGGCAAAAATTAGCCCAAGCCCGAAAACTTGTCCGAATCCGTCCTAGATCGAACCGGGATCAACCCGAATTGACAAAAAAAGTCAAAGGCCCGTAACCGAAAAAGTTCGTAACCGAAAAAGCCCGTAACCGAAAAAACTCGAAACCGAAAAAGCTCGAAACCGAAAAAACTCGAACCCGACACAACCCGAACCCTACATAACCCGAGCCCGATACGATCCGAAACCAAGACCGACCCGAACCGAAAACCGAAAAAACCGAATTTATAATCCGAGAAAATCCGAATTATAATTATATAATTATTATTTAAAAATAAATAAATAATTGATACACTTTTTTAATTAAAAAGTTTAAAATTTTGAAAACAATTATTATTTATTATATAATTTTATCAATTATATATTACCAGCATAATAAATATTGAATCTTTTTAATTAAATTAAATTAATTTAAAACACAATAATATATGATATCAAATAATCTTTAATATTATCCTTATTGCATTTATAATAATAAATATATTATTAATTTGACATTTGATTTTATTATAAAAATCATTTTAACATTTTATTATCTTTATTTATAATAAAATTTTAATTTTAATACAACAATAAATCAAATATATAAAAATTATATAATTTCAATATTTGTTTGAAACTTTGAGTTTGATATTTTGTGCAACACATTAAAAATATTTTTAATAAAATTAAATTTAAACTCTATTTTCTTAAAGTTTCAAGTATAGAAAGATATTAAATTTAGATTAAAAAAAACCTAATCTTAAAATTAAAATTCAAGTTTTTAAGATTAGAAAAAGTTAAGTAATTAAATTAAACAATACAAGTACAATTTTTTTATACTTGGGTGTCATTAAAAGAGAAAATTATAGTGGTAATTTTATTTTTAGCCTTAAAACAAAAGACATTAAAATATCAAGCTAGTGATAATTAATTATTTATTATATTATAATAATCTTATACATGAATAAACTAATTTGGTATCTTCTAATAATGATTTGTATATTATATTGTAATAATCTTTTAAGAATAAATTATGTAATCTCTTAGTGTGTAAGTATTATTTTGATAGAATTAAGTATTTATTAAAAATAATTTATTTATTATCTATTAAATGTAAAATTAAAGTGTGGATAAAAATAATAATTCTAATAGTAAATTAAAGTGTAATTTAATAATATATTAGAGTTGTATTACTATGTAAGTGGTAATTTTAATAAAATTTATTTTTTATACTTTGTTAATATTATTATTAATTATATTTAAATAACTAGCATTATATTAATTAATGTAGTAATATCTATTATTTAACATTTTAATTAGATATTCAATCAATTGGTGTATATCTAATATTATTATGTTAATCTAATATTATTATGTTAATGTGAATATGAAAAAAATTAGTACTCAATTTGGAATAGTTTTTTTGATAGCAAATCAAATACATAATATAGTTAATAAATAACCCCTTATCATAATGATTTGTATGTTATTATAACTTTAAAAATAATATCTTATCATGTGATATATAATCAACTATACAACATCTTAATTATATAAAATAGATTATTAATATGTTTATTTTATCATAATGATTTGTATGTTACATTATAATAATCTCTTACCATGTAACATAGAATAAATTAAACAATCTCTCATGGCACATTATAGTTTTAATTTCAGACATTTTTCATTCCAATTTCTTATCATGCTTTTAGAATATACTCTTGTTTTTAATTTCAAACATTTAATCTCTTATGATGTATTCATGTAATTTAGTTTAACTTGATCAATTAATAATCATAATATTGGATGATTAAATAGATATTGACCTTCTCAACTACTTTTTTAGTCAAAAAAGTGTTTTTTTTTAATTTATTATAATGAGTTACAAATAAAATAATAAACACAATATACTATATATATATATATATTTATATTTATATTAAGATTTACATTATAATAAAATATTATACATGTTAAATTATCAATATCTTAAGAATTGTATCTTAACATACTATGAAATTTCTATTAATTTAATTTTAGTACTTTATGTCTAAAATTTTAAAATCTTATTATCTTAAGAATAAATTATTATTATTATTATTATTATTATTATTATTATTATTATTATTATTATTATTATTATTATTATTAAGTAAACTATTTTTTGGCCAATAATGTTTCATTAAATTTTAAATTGCAAGTTGTGTTAAAATAAAAATAAAATTTACAATAAATATAACAAATTCCCAATCTAGCTCACGTGGTTAAACATATAACAATAAATATAAAAGGCCATGGTTCAAATCTTTGTACAAGCATATAATTTTGATTACTTTCATATAATTGATGAACAAGTTCAGGTACCAGATACTAATCAAAAGTTAATCAGGTATAACGTACCCTCAAGGTACTACCCGAATCCGATACGGGTAATAAGAACACTATCCGAACCCTATAATTATTCGATTATAGAGTCGGGTAGTGTCGGGTACTTTATTATATATTACCCATTTACATCATTATATCAAATGTTTTTTTTTAGTACATTATATCAAATGTTATTATTTATAATATATGTCAATTGGTGTATATAACTTGTTTAATTTAACGTTCTAAATTTTTAATGAGATATTTGATTAATTAATGTGTTTGAGTATGATTATATTTAATAAAAATAATATTATATTATGATTTATGTACAAACTAAAAACAAAATAAATATAAAATTGATATAATTAATTGACCAATTATTCATAATATTAATTATTTATTTTAATGTATACTATAATTTTATTCAACATTATAATTGAAGAATTAGTTAACTAGTTATGCGGTTAAATTTAATTTAATTACTAATTATGTTGGTATATAAAAGACAAAATAAATGTAAAAAAGATTCTTAAGAATTTAAAATTTTATTAAAAATATAATATAATTATTAAAAAAGCTAATTAAACAAAGTAAAAAAAAAATTTATTGAACAAAAAGTATCTAAATTTCAATGACCCAATATTGACAAAAAAAAAAAACACAATGACTCAATAAGTTATTGTTAAGAGTATAAAGCTATTTATATAAATGTTTAATTGTTTAGTGTGATTTATTTATAATTTGTTAGTTATTTATTTGTATAGCCAATACTTTTGGATTTTCACTTTCTTTTAGTTTTACTATATATATTTGGCTCATTTAAAAAATAAATTTTTATATAATTATTAATATATAATTATATATTTTATAACAAATGTAAATATCACAAGAAATTAAAAAAAATAACTATCAAGTAATAAAAACATTAAAATGTAAAAATTTATATTTATATAAATTTAGTCAAAACAATAAAAGAAATTAAAAATAATGAATAATAATATTTTATTTATGAGAGTTTCGTGTGAAATGAGATCTGTTTGATTTTCATTTTTCAATTCCCTCCAAACAAGTTTTTCCCACATTACCAAAAAATTTCAAATTCTTTGGGAATATGCCTTTTCCCTCCCTTGAGAATCACATGAAAAAACTTGAAAAGCAAACTTTGAAATATCTTTATCTCAATATACTGTCATGCAATGCAGATATGATAATTAAAAAAAATGAACGTGACATTGGATCAAATTTTGATAAAAATTAGAAAAAAAATTGTGTTTGGTATATCAATATAAATTTTAATACAATAATTTTTATATTATATGATACAAATATATTTGATGCAATACGAATACAAAATATATATATATATATATATATATACACACGAATTATTAAGTCTAATATAATGTAATGTCTATTTTAATCGTTTTAATTATAATTGAAATTCAAAGATGATTTTTTTATTAAAAGGGAAATATTAAATAACTGAAGATGGGGGTGTTGGATTCAAACCTAAGACTTACAATATGCCACAACTCATTTTTAACCACTAGGCCAAGAGGTTGTTGGCAATTCAAAGATGATTTTTAGTAGTTGGAGTTTGTGGACAAAAAAATTAATTAGTACAGAAATCCAGATGCTTACAAAGTAGAAGTTTACAATAGCAGAAGTGCTTTCATTTCTTGCAAATGCAATGCAAGATTTAAAACTTTTTCAATGTCTTTTACGTCTTCGAGTATTTTACTTGTAATTTTTTTTACTATAATTAATCAATTATAATTAAAAATTATGTACTGGTCCATCATTTACAAGTGCGAACTTTATGTATGATTTTGATAGATCTCACGTGACTTTAAATTTTGCTTAATTAATTATAATGTAATAATTATAGATGATATATTCTCTTTTATTATTGTAGATAACTATATTCTTCATTGGTCCACTCCCAATGTTTTCAAACTCATCCCAACCAAATTTCTCAATATATATATATATATATATATAATACAATTCCCATTTATTAAATTTTAACTTTAATTTAGCATTTCTATTATATTTTTATTTAACTATATAAAATTAAATTAATTATTACATTCAAAATTATAAAATATTTATAATTTATAAAATTTTAAAATAATTTGACTAAGTCCGCTAAGCACGCCCGATTAAAACCGGACCGAACCCGAAACCGGACCGAAATCGAGAAAACCCGCAACCGAAAAAACTCGAAACCGAAAAAACCCGCAACCGAAAAAACTCGAGATCAAAAAAACTCGCAATCGAAAAAACTCGTAACCAAAAAAATCCGTAACCAAAAAAACCTGGACTGAAACCCGTCCGAACCCGTCCGTTTGCCACCTCTACTCATGAAAGAAAGAGGAGAAAATCCGTTGTCTAAGCTTTCTGACTGATTCTCGAAGTTTACATAAAATCAAGCAATTATTGAGCTAATTACTAAAGACTAACCTAGTTGGAGGCTAATCTTAGGTGAACCTAAGCAGTTCAACAAAAGAATCGCACCTCCTTTGTCCTTTGGAGTCAGCTTAAACTAGCTAGCTAGAAGTGCAAAATGCCCGTATCCGGTCGTCCTTAAATATCTAAGTTTGCCCCGAGCAGCTGGGTTTGAATACACCAGACCTCTCTGCCAACAACTTTTTTACCTAATTATTAAAAATGAATTATGGCGTACCGTAAAATTTACGTTTAAATTCAAACAGTTTTATTTTCAATTATTAAATATTTTTCTTTGTAAAAAAAATACCAGACCTCCTTGAATTTATGGTCAGAAAGTTCATTGATAGGGATAAAGTCATACTGATAGCATGCGAACAAAGAATATGGCCATTTTATAAATACACCTAATTATGTATCTATTATTTACTAAACACTAAAATCAAGTAAACGCCATATATATTCCTTAAAATAACGAGATTTTATTTTGGGCTAGCCTTGGTTTGTACAAGATTGTCGAAAAAAGAACTACTTCATAAGAGAAATATTGCCTTAAATTACTGGAAATGATTACCTTGAAGCTTCTTCTCGACCCAAGAAGGAGACAACACAGGGCTTATTTCATACTCCATCGTCTTTGTCTTTGAATCGTTTCGTTGTACAAAATCAAAACATATTTTCTCTTCAGGCATAACTTTAACCCTCCATACCTTGAAAGTTTGGTCCAAACTAGCACTGTATACCAGAAATCCCATCACAATTTTTTCCATCTCTAAGCAAGCAGCCAGGCATCTGACAGGCCCTCTGTGTCCATCCAACACTGCCAAACATTCATGAAAACAACTTCCTTCCTCTCTCCTCCACACCCTAATCGTTGTATCCTCTGAGCCACTAAATACCAACTTCTCCATAACCGCCAGGCAGAGAACTGCGAAACGATGACCCTGTAAAAATCCACCATGGTTGAACCTACCGGACATTTTCTCTTTCTCCCAAAAGTTGATGGTGCCATCAGATGAACCCGAATAGAGAAAAGCATTGTTGAATGTTGTGCTTAAGGCCAAGGCGTTAACAGGTGACTGTTGGAATTTCAGTGTCATGGTTAAAGTGTGAGAGTTTTCTCTATATACTCTCCGCCATATCTTCACTGATCCATCTGTGGAACAAGTAAAAACACACCCATCATCTTGATTGACCACTAATGCATTGATGTTGCTTTCATGAGCCACAAATGAGTCTACACATTTTTTATCTAGAAGCCGCCAAGCCTTTACTGTTCTGTCAAATGAGCCAGTGTACAAAAGCCCTTCGGCATGGTTATAAGCCATGCAAGAGACACAATCTTTATGTTGTTGGCTGCTTGTCCTGGGAAACAGAAGAAATGAGCTTCTCTTTGGGAGCGTTGAGATCTTTTTGAATCTAAAATTATCCGAAACCGTGTAATTCCAAATTCTGATCTTGCAGTCTCTATGTGAGGTGAAAAGCATGTTACCGTAAGCGAAAATAGCCCGGACTTCACCAGAACTTGCCTTGATATATCCCCGCTCGATGCAGTCAGGTTGCCTCCACGCCCGGATACGATTACTATCTGAGCCGGTGAAAACTAACCCTTTTGAGAGTGCGATCGAGTAGATATTGCCTTCCTGGCGATGAAGAGAAGCGATGCAGTGGTACAGGAGAGCAGGGGATGGGATTTGAAGAGGAGAGAGTGTCCAAGGCGATTCAGGACTACCGGGCGGGAACATTGCGTGCATGGTGGTACTAGCTCGGGGGCTAGAAAGTCTTCCAGGGCTGAATTGGAGATCTTGGTCATACATACCTAGTTGAGTTCTAATAGAAAGGCGAGGAGGTGATTGCGTCGGATTGCTTTCGTCGTCCATGAAGCCGTGAAGAGTATTTCTGCCACAGAATTCCATGGCAAAAGAACAGGAGGGGGAGGATAGGTTATTGGGGGATTAGACAGAAAACCTGTAAGAGTTGGCCAGATAGATATAAAGAATGCATTGATGTTGTTGTAATGAACTTAATTTGGTGGCTGGGGTTACTGGTATGGTCTCAATACCATTAATGAAGACAAGCTACGCAATGGAAGCCATGTTTAATATCAGTCCATTTTTTTCTTTTTTGCACATAATACAAATCCTTCGTTTTAGTAATTCAAAAACAGAACATTCATTCGGACCTTACAAGTTAATAAGATCCTTGAAATACCATGGTTGGAAGAAATGAAAGTAAATTTCTTCTTTAGACATTTGAACATGATTTAAATTTTGGAATAGTTATTGTTGGAAGGGTTTTACCATTTATCACTTTCAACTGAAACAAATTTAATCTCAGATTGTAAAATAAATGAAAATATATGTGGTTATAAAAAAAAAAATTTCTTGAAATCTAAATTTGCAAAAAGGAGTAATTGCCTGACCTAATATAGCTAAGCAGTGTATCATCCATACGTTGTAATAGTATTAGTGGTTCTGATCATTTATTGTCGTTAAAATATTAGGTGGCAAACCTACTTACTGATCTTAACTATAATAATTATTAAGTAGTCTGGCCAAAACAAGGGGTAACGGTCTGAAATTAACATTTCCTAAGGGGAATTGCTAAGTTGAAATTCGAGTTGAAATACATTATAAAGAATGAGCTAATCTTTTGCACCGTCTTTTCATAGATTACAGATTAATAAGTGATCAGTAATTAGATCACTGCCATTTGAATGTCAATACGTATTCTTAAGGCTTTTAAAGAAGAAAAAGACATGTACTAAAGGACGGTGCAAGCGAACAGGGTAAAGGGATGGATGATAATAGTTAATGCCTATAATTAAATGAAAACCTATCGAAAGTCAAAACACTTCAGTGTCAGTAGTTTTGGTTGCTACATAATAAGAAGTTAAATCTATTTGCTAGAGGTAAAATCTTTATGATTATATTGAATGCACTCTTTTTAATCATTATACACATATAGGTCGTTTGGTTGACCTGGATATGTAAGGATTCGTTGTCTCGGTTTATCATGTCATACACGAAAATAAGTAGTGGATTAGAAAAACAATAAAACTAAAATCATCAGAATCATGCAACAAGATTGTTTTCGGGATAGAATCTAACTTTTTTGGTGTGACTCGTGTAGGAATGTTCAGTTTTTGAATATGGCAACCCATGAACAGCCCTCTATTTATCGTTAACTCAAGACTCTTAGTTGAGAGAAGCCCTCTAACGGTATCCACACGAGTAGGATGCAAAACAAGACCTTTACTGAGACAAGGTGTGATCGGAAGCAAAGGGAGGACGAAGGGAATTGTTTTCTGAGTGTTCTAGCTCCAAGAGGCAGAGGAGCTATCAAAAATATTCTATCTAACTTTTAGACTTAATGTTATTTTTATAGTGCCTCTTAACAAAACCCTAAAAAGGCCTTAGCCTTAATCCAACTAAATTGAGTCTTTTGAGCTTTTTAAAATTACTTAATCCAAATTCAATTGATTGTAGGGCATACTCTAACAATCTCCCACTTGCACTACAACCAATTGATTATGCATTTGGATTATAATTTGGTCTACCCATGAATTATTAAATTAATAATTCAAAATTATAATCTTATTATAATTGAAAAGATCAAAATACCCTTTAGTAATCTCGGGCTAAAATTACCATTAATTAAATCCCGAATTCTAGTTGGAACAGGATTCTAGTCTCACTAGGAATCCTACTTGTACTAGGATTCATCACATGGATCTAACTCCAGTTACCTTGTTTTGGTCATACTCTTATTGTGTGTGACCCTTTAGGTTTCCATTATGTTGGCAGTGATTCAGAATCTCATTCATAAATCACAAGCCAAGATTGGCATCCAGCAATGCATCATGGCTACCCAAGTAATGAAAATGTCGGTGAGTTGATGACAACCTTTTAATAATCAATTACCGTATAATTCGATCCTTTCGTCACCTAACATCTCATTGAACATAAAGTATGGAACGTGTCATCTCTATTAAAGTTCAATTACATTGTTTCTCAATCTCAAGATAAATGATATAATTAAATGAATTCAAGATCTCATCTTAAATCTCATTTGTACTGTGGCCACAGATTTTCAATCATTAATCTCTATTGAGAGGCCTTGAGATATAAGCTTTTGTTACCAAGAGTGACAAATCCTATCTTGATCACTCACAACCCTCATATGATTCATGATGTACCCAATTATTGTCTTACTTGCTACCTTCATTGAGCTACGTTTACCAGCATCAAAGTACACCAATCCATACATAGGATACCATGGTGATCTTAAGTCTAAGGATCACATATGTCATTGCCATTTGAGAACATCTAATGACACTCAATGTAACGATCCACATAAAGTTCTCAAGATGGGTCAATCTAGTGTATTCATTCACAATGATCACCCATGTGTTGATCTGGATATCACAATATCCATGACTTATGAGATCAGTTACCCAAAAGAATCTAACACATGTTAGTCTTACCATATCACTGATGTCCCTTCTCAATGATAGTACGACTAAGGATATTTAAGAATAGTGTTCTTTGTATCATGAGGATCTCATTATCAAAGTCATTACTTTGATTTCTTTGATACGAATCCACTATTCTGGGGACTTTATCATTTGATTATGACTTGATCAAATTAAATATAGTGAACAATGATAAATAACTGCCATGTATTATTAAATAACATAAACAATCACAATGTCATAAGTGTAATACGAATCCAAATCTGATTGGCTCTTAGGGCACACACTAATAATCTCCCACTTGCACTATAGCCAATTGATCATGGAAGGGCCTAAGTATTTGTTCGGACCACTGGTGAGACCGAGATTTCTTAGCTCGTGCAATGGCTCCATTGTTGTCACAATGGAGTACCACTGGATTAGCAATGCTAGAGATCATCCAAGTTCTATGATGAACTTCTTGATCCAGACAACTTCCTTAGCTACATCTAATGCCACTATATACTCAACCTCTATTGTAGAATCGGCCACTGTCTCTTATTTTGAACTCTTTCAACTTACAGCGCCACCATTCAGGCAAAACACATAGCCAGATTGTGACTTAAAGTCATCCTTATCTGACTAGAAACTAGTATCAGTGTAACCATTTACAATAAGCTCATTCTCTCTCCATAGACTAAGAAGGTATTCTTAATCCTTCTCAAGTACTTAAGGATGTTCTTAACTGCTACCTGGTGATGCTTACCTGGGTAAGCTTGATACCTGCTCACCATGCTTAAAGCATTTGAGACATCAAGCCTCGTACATAATATGGTGTACATGATAGATCCAATAACTGAAGCATATGAAATCTTAGCCTTTTTATCTCTCTTATCTTGTGTTTTAGGACATATGTCCTTTGAGAGATAAATGCCATGTGACATAGGTAAGAATCCTTTCTTGGATTTTTCCATCCTGAACCTTTTCAACACTTTGTCAATATATGTACTATGACTTAGACCAAGCAGCCAACTCGATTTATCTTTATAGATCTTTATTCCAAGGATATAGACTGCTTCTCATAAGTCTTTCCTAGAGAAGCAATTCCCTAGCCAAGTTTTGACAGATTGTAGGGTAGGAATGTCATTTCCTATAAGAAATATGTCATCCACTTATAACAGTAGGAATATGACAGCACTCCCACTAACCTTTTTCACAAGGTTCATCTTCATTCTTGATGAAGCCAAACTCTTTGACTGTCTCATCAAAACGAATGGTCCAGCTCCGAAAAGGTTGCTTTAATCCATAAATGGATTTTTGAAGCTTACATACCTTGTTGGCATTCTCAAGAGTGATAAAACCATCAAGTTGTGTCATATACACATCTTTCAACAAGTTTCCATTCAGGAATGCTGCTTTAACATCCATATACCATATCTCATAATCATGGTATGCAATGACAGCAAGCAAAATCCGAATCGACTTGAACATTGCAACTGGTGAAAAGGTTTCATCATAGTCTATACCATGCCTTTGTTTGAAACCTTTGGACACCAATCGACCTTTTTAGGTATGCACGTTACCATTCATGTCAATCTTCTTTTTGAAGACCCACTTGCACCCTATGGGTTTTACCCCTTCAGGTGGATCAACCAAGGTCCATACTTGGTTTGTATACATGGAGTTTATTTCAGATTTCATGGTTTCAAGCCATTTCTCAAAATCTAGGCTCGTAATTGCTTCTTCATAGGTGGTAGGCTCATCATTATCCATGAGCAATACGTCGTCGTGCTGAGTAGTGAGAAGGTTAAGCTTCTCAGGCTCTCGACGTATCCTATTAGAACTACACGGGCCTTGTGTTTCTGGAGCTATTTCTTGTTCCACAACATCTTGTGGAACTTGCTTCTGTTCCATTAAAGGTTCAGTGACACTTTGTGGTTCTTGAACCTCTTCAAGCACTATTTTCTTCCCATTAGTTCTTCTAAAAGGAAGTCTTTTTCTAGAAAGACACCGTACCAAGCCACAAACACTTTGTGCTCTGTGAGATTATAGAAAGAGTAACCTTTTGTCTCTTTAGGATACCACACAAATATGCATTTATCATATTTGGGTCCTAATTTGTTTAAGATTTGTCTTTTGACATAAGCCTCACAACTCCAAATCTTTAAAAAAGACAGAATAGGCTTTTTCAAGTCCACATCTCATGTGGTGTTTTTTCAATAGCTTTAGTAGGAACACGATATAGTGTGAATGTTGTTGTCTCTAAAGCATAACCCCAAAAAGAGACAAGGAGGTCAGATAGAGTCATCATGGATTGAACCATGTCTAACAAGGTCCGATTCATTCTCTCAGATACACCATTCCATTCAGGTGTACCAAGTGGAGTGAGTTGTGGAACTATTCCACACTTTTTTAGATGATCTGTAAATTCTAGGCTCAAATACTCTACACCGCGATCTGATCGAAGTGTCTTAATATTCTTTCCTAGAAGGTTTTGTACTTCATTCTTTAATTCTTTGAACTTTTCAAAGGATTCTGACTTGTGTCTCATTAGATACACATAGCCATATCTAGTGTAGTCATCAGTAAATGAGATAAAGTATTGGAACCCTCCTTTAGCCTGTGTGGTTAATGGGCCACATACATCTGTATGTATGAGCTCTAGTAAACCACTAGCCCTTTCACTTGTTTCTGTAAAAGGGGCCTTGGTCATTTTACCAAGCAAACAAGATTCGCATACATCATATGATTCAAAATCAAATGAATCTAAGTGTCCATCTTTGTGGAGCTTAGATATACGTTTCTCGTTTATGTGACCAACTCTACAATGCTAGAGGAATGTAGGGTTAATCTCATTACCCTTTGACCTCTTGGAATCAACACAGTATATGTGATTATCTAAATCTAGAACATGCAATCCATTCATAATGCAAGCATTACCATAGAAAATGTCATTAAAGTAAATTGAACAACTATTGTTCATATTTTTAAAAGAAAAACCTTTCTTGTCCAAACAAGAAACAGAAATAATACTCTTGGCAATTGCTGGAACATAATAACAATTATCAAGTTCTAGAATTAGGCTTGAAGGCAACGATAAATTAAATGTTCCTACAGCTAATGTAATAACTGTTGCTCCATTTCTAGGTCTTAGGACCACCTCACCCTTGGCAAGTTTTCTATTCCTTGTTAGTCCTTGCACATTCATGCAAAATGCGAGAAACACATCTATTAACTATTACCCAAGATGAAGAAGTAGACATATTTATCTCAATCACATATATACCTAAGCTGGAAGTCTCACTTCCTTTCTTTTTCTTCAGCTCCTCAAGGTACACAGTGTAGTTTCGCTTCGAATGACCAGTCTTACTGTAATGAAAGCACTTTACTGTCTTAGCAACTCCACCAGATGGCTTGAGCCTCTTAGCCTTTTCCTTCTTGTTACCCTTGGGCTTGGGCTTACCCTTAGGCTTGCCTTTCCCTTTGGATTTGGTCTTGTCAATCACCATAACAGAAGTAGGCCTTGACTTCTTCAAGTTCTATTCAGCATTTCTCAACATGTTGAGCAATTCTACCAGTGTCTTATCCATAATGTTCATGTTGTAGTGCAACACAAACGAACTATAGCTATCTGGTAAGGATTGGAGGATGAGATCAACTGACAACTCTTTATGCATGGTGAAGCCCAGTGCTTCCATCCTATCAATGTACCTAATCATATTAAGTACATGAGTGTGCACCAGAGCTCCTTAAGCCATCTTACTCCTTCAGCCATCTTGCTCTGGAAGAGTGTCTTAGACACCTCATAACGTTCATGCTGTGCTTGCTCTTGGAACATTTACTTGAGATGTTCGATCATATCAAACAGTTTCATATTCTCATGTTGCTTTTGGAGTTCAGAACACATGGAAGTTAAAATTAGGTACTGCACGTCAATGGCATCATCTAAATGCTTTTGATAAGCTTGCTTATCAGTAGTGGAAGCATTCTGTTGGCGTTGAGTAGGGATCGCATGCTCTAGAACATATAACTTCTTTTCTTGAGTAAGGACTATCCTCAAATTTTTGTACCAGTCTAAGTTTGCCCTAACCAACTTGTTATCCTTTTCAAGGATAGAACGAAGGGATAAATTGTTGTTTGCCATGATAATTCTACAATCATAAAATATGCAAGTAACATTGTGATTTTAATCATTTAATTATGGTCTTTTAATTAAATGAATTGCTCCCACTATTTTCCTCAAGCTAATAGCCCTCACTATCAACTTAGGAAGCCTTTTCGCCTAGACTTCCTAGTGGGCTAGGATCCATATTTGGTCCCATTATGACTTTAACTGAGCTAATGCGTCCAATGAGATTATTTAGGTAGACAACTCTTGTCAATTGCATCTCATGCAACTCCTTGATAGTTGGGTGAACAACTCTTGTTCTAACTCATCATATGGGTTAAAGCCCAACATATGCCTCTAAATCTTATTAGGTTTGACAGAGCCAATGCCCTAATTTGATTTAGTTAAGTCTAACCCAATACACTTGGAGATAACTATTATCTCATGCAATGTGAATTCGTAAGGTAGGTATGGCCTTGATTGAGCCAAAGTAGCACAATACCGAACAAAGTCTCTTTCACATGCATCGTATTAGAAGACATCTTTATTTGTTATCTTTGACTTAATATTTATTTTGAGGGATTTTTAATTTTATCGTCTCAACGAGCCAATGCTTTTCTAACATATATAAGTAAAAGCATAAAATTAAATGTGACATGGTTATGGCCTTTTCTATTACAAAAGAACCTAAAGATACATTGTTTTTCTAAATGCCTTCTCCCCGGTTTCCTTTCAAGCGTCACCTCGGTTCACCTTGGCTCCGAACCATCTTGGCTTCAAATGTTGTACATTTTACAAGATAATCCTAATTTATCTATGTAACTATTACAAAAATAAATTACAAATAAATCAAGGCTCATAAGCCCAATTTAAATTTCTTTAAATAAATTGCAACCTATGTAAACCAAGGCCCATAACCCTGCACCAAGCAACCATCCATATCATATACGAATCAAGCATCAAGCATATATAGCAATATCACATTTTAATTTGCATGCTTCCTAATTAAATTCTATTTTAATTAATCAAATTTTAATTAATTATGGATATCAATGGCTATTTTAATTTAATTTTAACTCTCAAAATTCAATTTGGACTTAATTGAAATTTTAATCTCATTAAAATCTCAAAACCATTGGATAACTCTTATTCAATTTAATATAGGGAATATTGAAAATAAAAATTTTATCAGGATAATTCCTTTTGAAATTTTAATCTCACTAAAATCTCAAAAACCATTGGATAACTCTTATCCAATTTAAGATAAAAAATATTTTAAAACAAAATTTTATCAAGATAATGTTTTTGAAATTTTAATCTTATTAAAATTTCAAAACTCATTGGATAACTCTTATCCAATTTTATTTTAAAAAATATCCTTCTTTAAAATATATTTAATTTAAAACTCTTATTAAGATAACTTTTATCCTAATTTATTTTAATTAAAATATATTTTAAATAAAATAATAACAAGTATTAATTTTTTTTGCAAGGGTGGCAACTACAAGGTTGCTTACACGGTTTTTGTCAAAACAATTTTGACAATTGCTCTAATATCAATTATATTATATAAAAACGTGCAGGTTTTGTGCCAAACAATTTTGACAACATTCTAATTACAAGTGTGAAAAGAATTCTAACATGTAACTTCTAATTCAACAAATCCCTATAAGGTTTATTTAAATCTATAATTGTCTTACAATTATTTTAGGTTGCCCAAACAAATTTTGAAAATTAAAATCAAACCTGTAACAACTACAATAAATAGCATCACCGCGAATCGAATTCGTTATCCTGAAAGATGTTTGCACACTGGCTCGGATACCACTGTAAGGTTTCGTTGTCTCGGTTTATCATGTCTTACATGAAAATAAGCAGCGGATTAGAAAAACAACAGAACCAAAATCATCAGGATCATGCAACAAGATTGTTTTCGGGATAAAATCTAACCTGTTTGGTGTGACTCGTGTAGAAATGTTCAACTTTTGAATATGGCAACCCACGAACAACCCTTGATTTATCGTTAACTCAAGACTCCTAGCTGAGATCCTCTAACGGTATCCACATGAAGAGAATGCAAAACAAAACCTTTACCTGAGACAAGGTGTAATCAGAAGCAAAGGGAGGAGGAAAGGAATTGTTTTATGAAAGTGCTAGCTCCAAGAGGCAGAGCAACTATCAAAAATATTCTATCTAACTTTTAAACTTAATGTTGTTTTTATAGTGCCTCTTAACAAAACCCTAAAAAGGCCTTAGCCTTAGTCCAACTAAATTGAGTCTGTAGACAACTAATTTTGTCTGGGTTTACAAATTGTTTTGATAAATTTGATACTTATCAATTTTTTTGAAGTTTTGTTAATTTTTTTTGAATGATTCGCTGTTAAGTTCAATTACGTTAAGTTTTAGACTTGAGAAAAAGAATGAAAATATTTAATTTAAATCAAACCAATAAAAATTTCATATATGTCCATTTTAGTCCCAAATGCATGGATTTCAAGGCCCAAATCCCAAATAGATTAATTTATATAATGTGTTAATTTTGAGCTTCATTGATCAAACCCAATTTAAATTAAAATATAGGCTTCATGGTCCAAGTCCTAGTTGGATTTGTTTTTATTATTTGCTTTATTTTATTTATATATTTATTTTTTTTATTTTTTTAATTAATTTTATCAAATCCAATCAACAATTAATGTGAGTACAGTATCCCAAAGCTATGGTCATCCTCTCATCGCCTCTTCTACTAGCTGCCCATTGTTCTGCAACTCACTCATTCCCATGAAACCAGTCACCCGATCCTTAATCCAATGACAAACACCTTAATGTCCAAAATATAGGTGTAAAAATCCTAAGGACAAAACCAAAAAATTGGATCAAGAGAGGTGTCCTAATTTGATTAAAAAGAACACTACTTTACAGGAAAATGGGGAGGGGGTCGGCCATAGCTCTTTTCTTCTTTCTCTACCAAACTCAATACCACCACCCACTGCTCCCACATTCGAACCTGAAAACTTCCATGGACCACCACCCAATCACCACCCTTCAGCCTCACTAAACCACCATCACTCATCTCACACACCATCTCAAGCCGCACTGCCTCCTTCGACCTTCACTCAAAAACCCAAAACGCCCACTGTCCTAGCTTCATCCAACAACCACCGCACACCACCAAAGGCGAGCTCTTCTATGGAAACCCCAACACATCCTTTTTCAAGCACGAAAGCAGTCCCATTTTTATGAGAAAGCCACCACAAACAGCCCTTAATCCCAACACCCACTGACTGTCATACCATTACCGAACCTCCCCTGATCACGAACCCTTTTCCAAGCTCAACTCTCAACCACTACACACCACCATTCGACCCCTCTATTACCCGAACACCAACAGCAACATTCAATAAAAAAACCACCACTGCCATTGCTTACCATCACCATTCTCAACCCTCTTCAACTACCCAAACACGTGACCCTCCAAACCCAAAACCACATAAGCCTGAACCCTCACCCTTCAACTCACCATGTACAGCCACCAACCACTGCCATTATCACCAAACAACCATCTCTCATCACCAACACACATAGAGCCCTTAACACTACCAAACACAGACCCGAAAGCCTCAACAAAAAAAAGAGATCGAAATCCCAAAACAACTCAGATCTAAACACACACGCACACACCAGTAACAAACCACACTCAAGAAACCCGTATCCAATATCAACACCCAGCCATCAACAAAAAGAAATAAAAAAAATAAAAACAAAAAAAAAGAGAGAAGATGGTTTCGGGGGGAGGGGGTCAGATTTGTGGGGCTAAGAAGTTTTTTTGGTAAACGGTGGCTAGATCCGGGTAGAGGAGGAAGAGAGGATCATTTTCATGGCTTTCGGGGTTTCGCCGGAGGGCGACGCATGACAGACGTCGCGGTGGCAGTCATTCGGGTTAGGAAGGCTGAAGAGTTTTTTCTTTTTCAGAGCTTTAGTTTTTTTTAGAAGTGAAATAAGAAATGAAGAACAAAAAAAAGAGTTGGTTTTTATAGTTTGTAGAAAAAAAAAGAAAGCTGGGCAGATCCGTGCGTGGACTCGGATCCGACTCAGGATCTGCGTGCCCGACCCGTAGTAGAAGAGAACCCAGCAGTTGCATCCAACCTGGCTTGGCGACCCAACCTATCCTTCTGGACCCAGGGAGGCTTTTGGGCTCTTATTCAGCAGCCCAATTACTAATCCGAGTCCATTAGTTTGGGGCTTCCATTTGGGTATATTTCCTCTAATTTTAACTTTTTTTTATCTTAATGTTTTGTTCTCATGTTATTATTATTATTATTATTATTATTATTATTATTATTATTATTATTATTATTATTATTATTATTATTTTAGGAAGGTATGTGGATTATAATATATGTTGAATGATAAAACTTAGAAACTCATATGGTTAGTCAATATATTGAATAAATGTTTTTAAACAAGTATAAATAAATAAAAATAAAAATTATAATTTTTATTATATTGTTAAGCAATGTTAATAAAATATATACAATTTTCGATGATGAGATTTTGTAAAATTCGTAAAATTCGCAAGTAGCGATTTTTCGAAAATCTTTAGGTGTGAGAAGTTTTTCAATTATTACCAAAGTATTGGAATAATTTTTCAATATGTAGATTCACATTTATTATTCAAAAATAATGAGCAATTTTTATAAAATAAATAAAGAATAAAACAATAAGTTAATAAATAAAATAACAAATTAGAAATGAAATGAGCACCTAAAGTATATTTGTATCATTTGCATGAATTTATTCCGATGATGAGATTTCGTAGAAATCACAAGTAGCGATTCTTCGAAAATATCTGGGTGAGAAAAATCATCTAAATGTTACCAAAAGTATTGGAATATTTAGTGTGATTTTTCAATATATGAATCTTTATTTACTTATTTTTAAAACAACAAATGCAAATAATTTTAAAAATTTTTTAATTTAAAAAGACATAAGTAAGAATTCATAAGCATTATATATTATATGCTTGTACCATATGCACCTATTTAAATTTTAAAAATGAAATGACAATTTTGTGCTCGATGATGGGATGTTATGAAATTCACAAGTAGTGATTCCTAACTGATCCTTAGGTGAGAATAGTCCACTAAATGTTACCAATGTATTGGAGTATTTAGTGCGATTTTTCAATAATTTAAAGTTTTATTAAAAATGAAAATAAAATAAGGTTTTTCTTTAAATTAATAATAAAATTTAAATTTAAGTGAACAATTGTAAATTTAAATTTAATTAAATATAGTTTGATGATGGGATGTTATGAAATTCACAAGTAGTGATTTCCCAACTAATCCTTAAGTGAGAGGAATCCATTAAATTTTACCAGCGTATTGGAGTATTTAGTGCGATTTTTCAATAATTTAATTTTTTGTTAAGAATAAAAATAAATAAGTTTTAAAAAAAAAGAATAAAGGGAAATTAATAATAAAAATTTAATTTAATTAAATGAATTTCTGATGATGGGATGTTACGAAATTCACAAGTAGTGATTTCTTAACTGATCCCTAGGTGAGAAGAATCTATTAAATATTACCAGAGTATTTGAATATTTAGTGCGATTTTTAAATAATTTAAATTTTCATTAAAAATAAAAATGAATGTTTTTTTTTTTAAATCTAAACAAATAAAAGCTAATAATAAAGCTTTAAAAATTAAATGAATCCCGATGATTGAATGTTATGAGATTTACAAGTAGTGATTTCTTAACTGATTCCTAGGTGAGAAGAGTAACTAAATATTACCAGAGTATTGGAATGCTTAGTGTGATTCTTCAATAATGTTGATTTTTATTTAAAATAAATAAAAATAATTTTATAAAAAAATATTATAAAAAATACACATGCATCATTCATTATCTATTTGCATCATATGCATTCATGATAATTTTCAAAACAAGTGTGAATCTTCCGATGATGAGATTCTATAGAAATCGCAAGTAGCGATTCTTAAGAAATCTCTAAGTGAGAATTTTATTTCCAGTATTACCAAAAGTATTTGAGTATTTGATTTAATTTTTCAATACAAAAAGGTTTACATTCACTTTCGAAAAAAAATTTAGTTTTTTTTTTTAATATATAAAAAAAATAGTTTTGAGAAAAGAGAAATTAAATTGTTCAATAAAATAGGAATTATTTTTAAATATTAAATTAAGAATATTTTATTAAAACTAAAATGATAACACATGATTAAGATGGTACCATTTTAAACGGGCGACGTGGGGGTGCTAATCCTTCCCTACGCGTAACCGTACTCCCAAACCTGATTTTGTTTTCGTTGACCAAAAATTGTCTTTTTAATAAAACTTAATTAATTTTGAGATTTTGTTAGAAAGATAAATATTTTTAGGTGACCAATCACATCTAGTCAAAAAGATTGGTGGCGACTCCCTGTTTTTCATGTTTTTAAAATCGTTGAGCGGTCGAGTCCCCGGACGAAATCGTTACAACAGGGTCTTTTGAGCCTTTTAAAATTATTTAATCCAAATCTAATTGATTGTAGGGCATACTCTAACAAAATATACTTTCCTTTTCTTCTTCGTGCCTTCCATCCCACACTTTCTTACGTTTGGCTTAAAAACTTTCTCAGAATCTTGCTTCTGTAGAGTCTCAGTTCCGTGCATTGGCTGAATTATAAATTTGGAGGGAAGAGGTCGATTTGGTATTCTGCAACCAACGAATTGGGTTAATGAAATTTTCTTTCCAAGCATATCCTGCATAATTTTGTGATATTACAACACAAAAGCTGGAAGATCTTCGATTATTCCTTCTTTAAGGTCCGATTTCGTCTCTCAGCTACACCATTTTGACTTGGAGTCCCTAGCATGGTGTATTGAGGAACGATGCCACATTCTGCTAAATACTTTGCAAAAAAAGCCTGGACATTGTTCACCTGATCTGTCATATCTATTGTAATATTCACTGCCACGGTTAGATTTAACGATTTTAATTTTCCTACCAAGTTGATTTTCAATTTCAGCTTTATAGGTTTTGAAAACGTCCAATGCTTGAGACTTCCATAACAAGAATAATCGTCTATGAAAGTAATAAAATACCGTTGACCATTCGAAGAAGCTGTAGGGAATGGACCACAATATCAGTATGAATTAAATCCAAGACGTTTAAACTCTTGTTAGCACTAGTTTTCTTATATTTATTTGTTTTCCCTTAATACACTCAATAAAGATTTTGAAATCTGAAAAATCAAGGGAATCGAGAATTTCTTCTGACACAAGCCTTTTATTCTTTGTTCAGAAATATGTGCCAAACGCTTGTGCCATAACATGGAAGAATTCTCATTAATTAATTTGCGCTTTGTACCACAATTATTTATATGCAAGGATTCATTAATATGTGAGGCATGAAGATCTAATTTATATAGATTATCAACTAAAGAACCTTTGCCAATAAGATTTGAATACTGAAAAAGACTAAATTTTCATTTCCAAATGAACAAGAATATCCTCATTTGTCCAAATAAGAAATAGAAATTAAATTTCGTCTAAATGACGGTACATAAAAAGTCTCTTTCAAATCTAAATAGTAACCAGATTCTAACTTTAATCTAAATAAACAAATAGCCTCAATAGGAGCTCTTTCGCTATTTTCTACGTAGATGAATCTTTCAGCATCAATTGACTTTCTGCTCCTTAGACAACCTTGCATTGTCACACTTATGTGAGTAGTTGCACCCGTATCTATCCACCAAGTGTGATTTGGTACTATAGCCAAATTAACTTCAGAACAAACAAGGTTGAGAAGTTTACCCTTTTTGGCAAGCCATTTAGCATACTTGGAACAATCCTTCCTCACATGACCACCTTTACGACAAAAGAAACAAGTGATCACCTTATCTTGTTTCTGTTGCCTCTTAGGCTGTGATGTTCCAGTATTTGCAATGCCTTTTTCTGTGTTCCTTCTTCTCTTTCTGTTGGCAGCATTATCCTTAGAAGAAGATGCTAAGTGAGACTTTCTATCTTCTCTTGTTTCAACCTCTCTTCCTCTTGCACACACTGAGCAATGAGCTCATTAAGAGTCTATTTCTCCTTTTGAGTGTTATAACTTATTTTAAAAGGAATGAATTGTGTAGGAAGAGATATTAAGACCAAGTGCACGAGAATGTCCTCAGACAACTCTAACTTTAGTGCCTTTAGTCTTGTAACAAGATTTGACATTTCCATAATATATTCCCTTCTGTTTCATTTACTGCTATACCGCATTGAAACAAGCTTAGACAAGATGGTGCTTGTTTCGACTTTTCATTTGCAGTGAATCTGTTTGCAATTCATTGTAGGAAACTCTTAGCATTTTCCTCCTCAGGCATTGCGCCTCTGATGGTATCCTAAATTGAGTGCTTCATGATCATCAAACTCATGCGGTTTGAACGCTTCCATTTTTCATAAAAATGCCCTTTTCGTAGTTGTTCTATTATTAGCAGGGGAGGGAGGTTTGTCAAACCTGATCCCATAGTCTAGATCCATAACCCAAGCACAACGGTAACATGCTCCTTCCATTTCTTGAAGTTAGTGCCGTTAAGCATTGGGATATTATTCAAATTGGCAGATATAGAAGAGACATTTACTGTAAACAGAAAAACAACAATAATAGCTCACAATTAACAAATAATAATTTTGGGCCATATAGAATACCAAGCACAACATTAAAATTCAGTCTTCGGACAGAAATTTTAATTTGTAAGCGGTACTCTTAAACTTTATTAGTAAATATTGATAATCAAATCCTTGCCAACAACATGCCTTCCTTTGGGCTGACATATTGCATGCATGGTAAAAATAATTTTATCACATATTTACTACCTTATTATGTTTGTAATCTAACCAAAAAATAACCTTCCTTAAGGCCGATTATTTTCCTTAGGGATTAAAAACACAGTCATTTAAATTCTTAAATGACAACCTTAATTTTCAAAATATATAAATTAATATAAAAGAGGTCACTTTGGTGGCATTTTATATTAATTTAATTTATTTTGAACTTTATTTTTAACATATTATGCACATACAAAAAATATAGAGTACACAAATTTATTCACACTAACAAGGAGAGTGAGCACTACCAATCAGCTCAAAATATCATGAAATATTTTATCATGAAATAAAATTTCAGAAAATATGCACATAATATATCAAAACACCGAAATTACAATGAATATTAAAGGCTTAATAGCCAAAACTACCCTCAACCTTTAGCATAAAATGGAATTAAGCTTTCAACATTTTATTGCGTGAAAATCAGTCTATAAACTTTTATTTTATTATAAATAAACCCTCAACCTTTCAAAATTATGCAATTAAGTCCAAATCTGTTAAATGATATTAATTGCCGTTTGGACATCTAACGTGGAAGTTGAGGTGGATAGCTTAGTTGGCTGCCACATGGCATGCCTCGTATGCAATACTAATGGAAGTTAGTGTCATTTAATATATTTGGACTTAATTGCATAATTTTGAAAGTTTGAGGGTTTATTTATATTAAAATAAAAGTTTATAGACTAATTTTCACTCGATAAAACATTGAGGGCTTAATTCAATTTTATTCTAAAGGTTGAGGGTATATTTGGCTACTAAGCCAATATTAAATAATAAATATTTAACAGTTTCAAAAAATTCCATAAAAATCAGCAAAAATTTTAAAATAAAATTTCATGTTGATCTGGAAAAAATGGTGGTCAAAAAACCACCATAAGACGGCATGTGGGACCTTGCGTGTGGGGGATAGATCCTAGATCAGGATCTGTCTTCCCCTTCCTCCAGCTGGGTCAACCCGACCTGGCTAGATCATAAACAGACCTAATTGGATCTGTTCGATTTTTCCCTTCAATTTTAGCCCTTTTTGAATTGATTTTTTACCAAATTAAACACATGATCATGTAATTAAGTTATTATTCTACAAAACCCAGGGCAAAAAACAGATCAAAACATCAAAAATTTTGATGAATTGGATCAAAAAAGTATTCAAGAAAATATCCATGAAAGACCCTTACCCCTTTTCTTGATTTCTTTCAACCAAAACAAGAAGTCTACTAAACTTGTGACTTTGTTTCAACCATATAAGTCACAAGAATTAATTATCATTAATCAATTTGAATTAAAACACATAGAATATTATTGTTTTGGTTAAATTTTAATTTCGGGATTTAAAAAAAATTTAAAAATAAAATTCATCAAACATGAGACAAAATTCCAAAAAAATTATTCACATGATTTTAATCCTTATTCCATAAAGAATAAAAGCCCTAAGGTTTTACACAAAAATTTTTAATTCTCAATGATCAAACATGAACAGACTCTTGATATTACTTGTAGAAAAAATTCATACAAATAAACATATCCAGGATCTCATGTTTAATCATAAAAAAAAGAGTAACAGAAGCATACCTGAATACATTGGAATTAATTTCTTGGGGTTAGAGTCTTCCACGTCTAAACTTTTGAGAGAATCTGTACCTCACTCAACGATGGGATTTGATTGTGAGAATTACGTTATGTTTAGACTGGGGACCATAACCTATTTATACTTGAAGTATATTTTATTTTATTTTGGCCCATCATGAAAATAAAATAAAATATTGGGTCTCTACACATTGTAAAGCCCATACTAATTGAGATGTCCTAAAGTCCAATAACTTAAACTTTATTTGATCACGTTTAACTAGACTAAACAAATTAGATGCCTGTAATGTACAATTAATTAAAATATGTAGGCCCACTAAAGAATTTTCCAACATTAACAGTAAAGTAAATCAAAGATTTGTCAAAACTCATGTTTAAGAACAGAAGCAAAATTTGGAGGTTTAAGCACCAAGGAAAAAGTAATGTGAACTTCCATGATTAAACAAACCATATAAATATATATATATATATAAACTTTTGAGAGAATCTGTACCTCACTCAACGATGGGATTTGATTGTGAGAATTACGTTATGTTTAGACTGGGGACCATAACCTATTTATACTTGAAGCATATTTTATTTTATTTTGGCCCGTCATGAAAATAAAATAAAATATTGGGTCTCTACACATTGCAAAGCCCATACTAATTGAGATGTCCTAAAGTTCAATAACTTAAACTTTATTTGATCACGTTTAATTGGACTAAACAAATTAGATGCCTGTAATGTACAATTAATTGAAATATGTAGGCCCACTAAAGAATTTTCCAACACTAACAGTAAAGTAAATCAAAGATTTGTCAAAACTCATGTTTAAGAATAGAAGCAAAATTTGGAGGTTTAAGCACCAAGGAAAAACCAATGTGAACTTCCATGATTAAACAAACCATATAAATAAATAAATAAAAATAAATAAATAAATAAATATATATATATATATATATATATATATATATAGAGAGAGAGAGAGAGATAGATAGATAGATAGATAGATAGACTATTGAATAAACATGCATGGCAGCCATTAAAGATGGGAAGTTACGTTGGGAATTTATACTTTCATTGATTATCCAAGCCTTATACACAATTACACACCATTCGTTCAGCTTCACTTTTTTGCTCTCCAAGAACACAATCCCCACTCATTTAAGATTTTTGAGAGAAATGACAGAAAATTCACTAGTTTAAGATTAGTCATTTGTTTTTATTTTTTCTATATTATAAAGTAAATATAATGAAAAACAATCTATTGCTTTAAAATAGCAATGGAGTGATTTTATTATATCTTATAATCTAATGAAACAAATTATAAAATTTAATGTGTCAAAGAATTTATTCTCATACTTTAAAGGGATAAAATTTTAATTTTAGTTGTATTATAAATAGATAAAAATATAATTTCAATATTTTATTACTTTTTGAATTGATAAAAATGCAAATTATATTATATTTTATTAAAGTAAAGTTTACTAGTTGACCTGTTAAATCATTATTTACATATTTTTTTAACTTTTATTATAAATTCAATTTTTCATGAGATCTCGTGACTTTATAATAAGATCGATATTTTACGACTTTACTGTAGACAAACCCACATTTGTCAAGTATAATATACTAAGGAGATAAAGACTTGGCTGATTATAGTAAGATATTTATATTTGTATATTATTTAATTAATAAAGCAAAAACACTTTTATGGAAAAGTGTGTTAAGGGTTATTTGGATTTATTCAAATTAATGCATTAATGTAGTTAGTTAATTAACAGCTAAACAAACATTACTTAGTAATTAAATAAGACTAGGATTGAAGTTCACAACTAAATTTTATAATTAATATTTTTATATTAAAATAGATAAATTAAGTCTTCTTTCTTCTTAATAGCTAGCCACAACCAGCCCCTAAAGCTTGCTTAAGTGACGTGAAGAAAGAAAGAAGAGGGAGAAGAGAAAGCTTGCTAAAACCGAAATAAACCTTGACAAACCCTTGAAACCAATTCTTCTATTCATTGTTTCCCACAACATACTTCAATTTGGAGCTATATAGAGACTGGTTGGTGGGTGAAAAACTAGCTGTGATGTTTTAAAGGCTACTAAGCATGTTTATTGTGTTAAAATGCTAAAAAAAATGAATGTAAGGATACCTTAGGGTTTACTGTAACTAAGCTTAATTTTGCATGAAAATGATATATGTTAGTGTCATGATGATTGAAAATATGAATATGAAGTTAGTTTTGAGAAAAACCAAAGAGAAAGGAATGATATGTTTCAGCCTCATTGAGGAAGTTAGGGTTAGAAGAATGTAATGAAGCTTATCTAAATATATATTGTTATTGAATATGTATAGATGATGTTAGCGCAATGGAATAAAAAGAATGTGTCTAGAATGCTTAAGTGCATTTTCAGCCAAGCTTAGGGCTTTGATGTTCAAGTGTTTCAATTTTAATGAAATGAATATATATAGATTAGTGAGGAATACTAAGAATATTGGTATGGTTAAATTTGAAAGAAAGTGGAATAACCACTGTAGTGTAGTGTCGGCTGCAGTGAGAATGCCGAGGAAGCGATATAATTTGATTGAGTTAAGGCTTGTTTGATATGTTTTGAAGTATAATATGGTTGAATTACTAATGATTGACTGTATTTGAATATTGGTTTCAGCTAAGGAATTAGTTGGAGAGATAGTAATATAAGTAGTAACTACTCTACTTAAGTTGCACTCGGTACTAGCGATTAAGGTAACGAACAGTTGTATTGTAGGTAAGAAATATATACAAAAGGGCTAGGATGATGTCATGATCATTACCATCATGGTTTTCTGTTTTGATATAATGAAAATTTTTTTTGAAATCATGATATAATGAAAGTTAATCTTACATTCAATTGAGTTTTTAAGTATACTACATGAATGGTTATGATATGAAAATGATTTAAAAAGATATATGGTTTGTGGATTTTATAAAAATGAACTGATTTGGGATGGCATGAAATTTTATTGCTTTCTACTCGCAGGAGATTTTAATTATAGAAATGTTACTCTGTCGAAATTTTATAAGTGATTGAATTGGAAAGTAACTACTTTTGGAAATGGTTATGATCTTTAGAAGGAACAATTGAATGATAAGTTTAGTAACAATTTTAAACAAAATGTTTAAAAGTATTTGACTTGATTGGTACTGGAAAATATAGGATGGGATGTTAAAGGTATTGGCGGACATTTGTGTAACAATCCGTTATCACATTTTTCACGTTATTCTACACTATTTATCCGGTTGGACTGTTTGCGATACTTCACTTTCATTAAATGTAAAACACTTTTATACCACATTGTTAACATTATACACATCCCCTATCTTATTTACAAAAATGTAGTATTGTAGACATGTCTAAATACAGAAAATAAATGATCTTACCTTATATATCTCAGTCGGTCTGTCACATTTTTCTTTATGTACAGTCGTAATCCATAAATATCGGATCTCACAATCATCAAACCTGAAATGTTAAACTTAGGGAGTGAGCAAACCACGGCTCAGTAAGAGAGTTATATGTCACACTTGATATTCGGCTACCTATATGCTGAAAAACTTTTTTACTTTCTTTTAAATCTTCCTAGTTGGCTCTAGGCTCACATGTAGGAAGGATACTACAGTCGGCTAGGGATCCAGATAGAGTAAGGCAAATATTTTAAAATACCTGACTTGTTCTGGAACCTAGAAGCAATTGTAGAGAGTACTATATCAATTATTCTCAAAACGATAAAATATTCGTTTCCGTAAAGTAAACCATTTATTTCTTTTCACTTCAGTATATTTTAAAACACGTGACAGTTCAGTAGTAAAATAATGGTTTACTTCTGTTCTAGTCAGTACAGTTAAAACAAGTGACAGTACAGTGGTTTATAAATATCCAAAATCGTTGGATCAATAAACCGTAATTTTCGATACTATTTATTAATTCAGTACCTTACTACTCCGTAAAACCGTATCCTATAGCTTAGTAAAATAGTAATATTCAATAAAACAGTATTTCGATACGGTTCAGTCATAAAACAGTAAACAGTAGCTACCAATTAAGAAAACAGTATGCGGTAGCTTTCAGTTTAGTAAACAGTAAATGATAGCTTTCAGTCCAGTTAAACAGTAATCAGTGGCTACCATTCAGTATACAGTACAGTCCCGTAAACAGTGTTTTGGTACAATTTTCACTAGTAAACAGTAAACAGTACAGTAATTTAGTACAGTAAACAGTATAATGCAGTAAATAAGATTCCGTAAATCCTTTCAGTAAACAGTAAACAGTAAGCAGTAAGTGAGACTAGGCAACACCTTACAAGTAAATCATGCTATCATCGTCCACTAAGGGACATAGTAACAATAATGAGATCTATGGCCATGATCTATAATATGTCCTCAGTGTACACTTGCTAGGTGACAATCCGGGACGCTGATGACTAGCTGGTCAATCAACCATGTGACAATAACAGTTTTGTCACATCCCGTGACCACATTTTTTCTCTTAAAATACACAACTTATCCGGTTGGGCTGTCTGTGATACTTCACTTTTCATATTCATTTAACTATTAAATATAAAATTAGTATTATCAATTACATCCCCTATTTAGATTCTCAACAAAGTAGTACTGAAAGTAAGTCTAAATACAGAAAATAAATGATCATACCTCATATTATAAATCAAGCTGTCGGAGTGTCTCCAATTGCGTAGCTCGAAATCCTAAGATGTCAGATCTCTTGATCCTCAAAAATCTGAAATGTTAATATTAAGGGGTGAGCAAACCACGGCTCAGTAAGAGAGTTATATGCAACACTTGATATTCAGCTACCTATATGCTGAAAATAATTTTTCACTTTCTTTAAATCTTCCTAGAGGCTTTAGGCTCACATGTAGGAAGGATACTACAGTCGGCTAGGGATCCGGATGGAGTAAGGCAGGTATTTTGAAATACCTGTCTTGTCCCGGAACCTAGAAGCAACTGTAGAGAGTATTATATTCCTTGTTCACAAAACGATATAATTTTCGTTTTCACAGAGTAAACCACTTATTTCTTTTCACTTCAGTATAATTTAAAACACGTGGTAATTCAGTTTTAAAACAGTGCTTTCTGTCAGTACAGTTAAAACACATGCTAGTATAGTAGCAAAACTGTAGTTTACCTTCTTTCTCATCAATACAGTAACCGTATCTTACGATTCAGTAAAACAGTAATATTCAATACACTACCATTCAGCAAAACAATATTTTGCAAATCAGTAAAACAATATCTTGATACGGTTCAATCAGTAAACAATAGCTATCAATTCAGTAAACAGTATACGATAGCTTTTAGTTCAGTATCATGGAGACCAGGCAACACCCTACATATATCATGCTATAATAATATCATCCCAAATAGGGGAAACACATGAGATCTATGGCCATAGTCTATAGGGTCCTCAGTGTGCACTGATCAGGTGTCCACTGGGACGCTGATAATAGGATCAGTATCTATCAGCACTAACACGTGACACGTGAGCATGATATGGGGCCTAACAGTCTCAAAACAGTAAACACGTGATATAAACCCCATTTATGAAATCAATTTCATTAAATATAAGTTTAATCAATCCACAAATATTCATAAGGAAAATATTTTCATCTTATGAATAACATTTATAAAATATTCATACTAGGGTCATCATTCCCGAAAATATTCTAAACATTATAGAATATTATAAATCATATTTTCCATACGGTGAAAACAGTTTATAAAATAATCACTGTAAAATATGAAAGGTCATAACTGTCCTTTTTCACCGTAAAACATATACGCACGCCTTTCCGTGCTTTCTATGAAAAACATGATTTTCAAAGTTATCGGAATTCAAATCAATTATTTTTATGATTTATGAAAAATCAGAATATTTATTTTCCAAATTACCACTCCCGTCCCATGTTTTCTCTGTAAATACATGCGGAGACCTTTTTAGTCTCAAAACACTGTTTTTCACCTTTAATTACCTTTATGGAATTTTTTTATAAACACTTGTTCTCACCATTGAACCCATAAAGGTTATTTATAAAATCAAGTGAATATTTGAAGAAAAATTAGTAAAATATTCACTTTGGTCCTTTTTCATTTTACACCTCGTTTCACATGAAATATCACCTATCGGAATAAATTTAGGTGATTTCCTTTTTCACCATGTTCAAAACATGAATATTTTAAAATTAATTAGAAGTATATTCATGTTTTATGAAAACTAATCGATTTCTCGATTTTCGTGTTGAAAATCGTTTCTCATGATGAAAAATCGTTTAGTATGATTTTTTTTTGTAATTTTCTTTTAATAATTTTCGACAGTATAACAGCTGCCGATTGGCTAGCGTCCTGCACGAAAATACAGTTTAAATCTCAACCGGTAAATCACCACAATTTTTCCAAACCGATAAATCACAACAATTTTCAACCAATCACGGTCAATTGCATTTATAAAATTTAAATGCATAATTTCAAACATGTGTGCCGATATCCTTACAGGCTGCACATGTCCCTCTTACCTATTTCGGGTCGGCGACTGCCTCTCGAAGGTCGCGCCCTGTTCACCTCATCCGATTCCATCGGCTCGGTCATCAAGGGAATTTTCTGAAAATTAAATTCTAAATTTTAGAATTTTTCCATAATTATTTAAATAAATAAATTATTTAAATAATTTAACATTTCTCGGGATTTCTTACCGATTCCCGTAATTCTCAGGATCTCCCGTGATTTCCGAATTCTCGGGAATTCTCCAAAGTTTCGGAATTCCTTTTCCCTTTTTCTTCTTTTTCTTCTTTTCTTTCTTTTTCTCTTTTCTTTTCTTTTTTTTTCTTTTTCCTTTTCTTTTCTTTTTCTTTTTCTTTTTCCTTTTCTTTCTTTTTCTTTTCCCGCCGGACCGGTCTGCTTCCTTCCTCGTCGGTTCCTTGCTGGCGGCTGGTTCTCCGGCGGCTCAGGGGCTCAGCAGCTGGCCGGCACCACGGTGAAGCCGGATCTGGCCTCCGTTCGTCACGAATCGACGGCACGGCGGCGGATCTACTCGGTTTTGCCTCGGTTTCTTCTCCTCCTCCGTCGGCGTTCCTCCGCCGTTCACCGCCTGAACCGTGGCCTCCCACGTTTTCCTCTTCCTCCGGCGAAGCTTCGGTGGCACTGGCGGTGGCCAATTCCGCCGGCACCGCCACTTTCTCTTCCTTTTTTCTTCCCGGCCTCCGCCGGTTTTTCCTTCGATTTTCCTTCCTGTTTTCGCCGTCTCCCGTCGCCGGTCACCTTGTCTTCCACCCCTTATCTCGCCGGCCGATGTCCTCTCTCCCTTCTCCTCTCTTCCTTCTCCGGCGAAGGGCCGGTCACCCTTCGAGAAGACAGAATCGGGAGTCTTCCCGATTCTGTTTCTTTTCTTTTTATTTTATTTTATTTTAATTATAATTATACATTATACATAATATATATTATACTTATAATATATATATATATAATACATATAATATTATTTATTATTATATATATTATATAGTACTATATATATTTTATATATATAAAGATATATATTTTGTGTATAAAAATATATATCTAGTATAAATATATATGTATATATTTATGTACTTTGAAATAAATAACATTTATATATACCTATATAAATGTAATAATAAAATATATATTGTATTTACATATATATATATATATTTTCTTTCTCAATTTCTTATTTAATTTGGATTTCTATTTATCCAAATTAAATTTCCTCCTTTCCTTATTTTCCGAATTTAATTTTCTTTCACTCGGATTTCCACCATCCGTTCCTTTCTCAATTCTCGGGATTTTCACTAGTATCCCATTCTCATAATTTTATTTATTTATTTATTTTCTCCAATATTTATTTCCAATAAATTGAAAATTTACGGTTATCACATCCTCTCCACCTTAAGAAATTCGGTCCTCCGAATTTAACTTAAGTCCAAAGGTGGTACATGCCGTATACTTATGACTTCTGATCTCTAGTTCATCCTCCAATTAATACTGCCAGTCCACTTTCAACATCAAGAGTATTTTAGACCACTACATGCTGTCTTTCATCACATATTTCTATACTCCTGTAAATTCATTTCTCAAATCGGGAGTTATTCACTTTTACTCTTTTCACATAAGAGTCCATACACAGTATTCTTCATATCATAGCTGATCTATGTTGTTCATCATCCATTTTCCTCACTTAGTGCCAAGTCGATATAGTTTTAAAACTATCAATTACACCTGTCAATCAATTATATGTAAGTGTCCCAGTAGCTTTCACATCTCATGCATCTGCTCTCTTAATGTATCTTCAAGCGTTCCAATATTACACTAAGGTATTTACATCAGTACGGAGCGATGCTATCAATATACTTGGGATCTCAAAGCCTTTTGCTATCTCTCATTAGCATATAGCAACTTAGAGACTCCCATCACATGTAAGGCTCACTGGAACTGTATACATACATTCACACCATTTCCTACTTATATTCCGACTATGGCATTAGAGAATCTAGGAGTCTGATAATGGAAAAGTGATTCCATTTAGATAATCAGTCTTTAATCACTTCCATATCATCATATCTCTTTTGAACTCTTTATTGTCCACAATATTCATATTCACACATTTATTCTACCAAGGCTGCATCTCATTGCAGACTTTACTATTGATCATCTCTTACAGTCATAGATCATGAGACAATCATGTTCTCTTCATGTAGTATGGTCTTTACATCTCTTTTCATAATTTAGATTCTACAATTGATCCTCAATTTATATATTTAATCACCACATCATCTATACAGTTCCACCATTTCTATTATGTTACGGTGGTTATATGTATAATCATTTTTCATTTATATACTGGCAGTAATCATATTAATTATCTTACTCCTTTGAGTACCATTATTCTCACTTATAAAATCTGGCTTGTTTTTACATTTAGCCACAGTTATGTGATAACCAAATGAAATCACCTTTAGTCTCAATTTCGGGAACTACTTTAGGTTCCCTACTCATCATGTTACTTACTTTCTTATTTCGTTTCCATATTTTCACTCTCATCATCTTAGTCGGTTTTCTCGTGTGGTATGGTATTTTACAGTAAAATCTCTTAACATTTTGCATACCATCTTTTCTTCTCACTTATCCATTTACCGACTTTTATTTCTCTAATTATATCTCATTAGTAGAGCAGCTAGTCCCATAACTCTTTTATATATTGGCAGTAGTATCTAGCTAGACTCAGTAATTCCGTATCTCAATCATTATCTCTCTATCATGGACAGATTCACTGTCATTCTATCATCTCGAGTTCAGATATCCCAGAAAGAGATACTGTCTAGCCAAGTCTCTTATTCGCCACTCTTAACATAAGTCCATAGTTTCTGAGAGTTTAAAGGATTATATATCATGATGCTGCTCCTGTTCCATTTGTATCCTTAACTATTTCAATATCTCACTCTTTAGGTTTATATACCTCACAAGGTAATTCATTAACCTTGAAACCTCAATAGGAACTCGTAAAAATTTCGTCGAGTTCTAGTCATCATCTTATGGACATCAGTCTTTGACCTTTCTCTAATGACGCTTTATACTGAGGCTAGTCTTATGGACTCCTCCTGTATCTCTGATCAGATCAATAAAGCGTCCATTTTCATGTAGATGATCACTTGTTCTTCATAAGAACTTTATTTAAATAATCAGAATTTAATATACCATTTTAATCCATCTATATATCACGGTCATCTGTGCTTCTCTCATTTGCACTTATACAGATACTTCATTAACCTCAAATCACACTATCTGTATTTCCATCAATCACACCTTTACAAGTGAATTTCATTATTCACACATTTTCTAGAGTTGTTGTAAAGCTTTCGGATTCTTTCTATATTTTTGATATAGCTTATAATCAATCGAGTCAAGGTTATCTCGATTTCTCCAATCTATATAACTCTGAAAATTTTATCGGGGAATCATCTCCGATACTTTCTTTAATCACACATCTCTTATCATCTTGGACATTTCATCCTCATGTCCTATCATTTTCACGATATATCTTCAAGGTAGAAGCATTTAATATTCAAATTATTTTGAAATATTATCCATCTTGATTTCATTATTTGTACTATTCACTTTCTCAGTCTTTTTTGTAGTCATATCACTTTTCATACTATCCAACGATCCCGTAATAAACACCTCATTCAATACACTCTTAATTTCGGCTCTTGCAGTCTATAACCGAGCCAATCATCTTATGACATTCCACTATACACTCATTGGATCGCACGTGTAAGGCCCCGGCCCGTCCGCCGTCCACCTGTACATATCTATACCGTCCTCTTTTGGCGAGCACACTGGCCCCCTCAAGGATCTATCGTGAGGCCCAGTCCATTCACTAGGTCACTCACCATCCGCGTCCATAATCTACGTGTAAGTGGAATCAATAATAAGGATCGTTATATTCATATCATGGCCTTTATGCCATTTACAACTCCATTACTATTAATGGATTCCAATTCAGCTCAATTTTATCACTGTTCCAAACATCGCCCAACATAGGGGCATTTTCATCATTTCAAAAATTATTTCTTTCTCCTCAGTGTACCTTTAAATCAAGGATCTTATTATCCATGTGCTGATATTATCCTTTCTCATACTTATATCAGCAATTTAGATCTTATTCAATTTCGACAAAGAAATCCACTAAAATCCATAATTGGATTATTTTGCTTGTAATGCAGCTTTATATCATCAATTTCTTTGTCAGATCAATCAATTTTAACCTCTGTTGGTTTGTTTTAACTCCCTGTAAAATTTTGGAGTCAGGGGTATTTTGGTCATTTTTGGCCAAAAATTTTCTCTCTTCAAATTATCCTCAATCAGTGATCTTAAAGCCTATTTAATGATGATATTTCATTCCCCTCCTTTATATCATCACTTTCAGGTCTCAGTTCGATCCGGACCGTAAAGTATGGTGGGGCCCTCACCGAGTCCTTTCGGTTCCTTACCGAACAGGCCTTCATTTATATCATAAGATCACCATCTTTTTTTTGTAATTTCTGAGCCTATTTTCCTCTTTAACATTCTCAATTTATACTTTCTCACTCCCTTTATATCATTATACTCAGTTTACAATCATTTATTTTCTCTATGTATTTAGACGACACAGTACTACCAGGGATGTTTAACACTTTTCCTTCTAAAAGTATTCACAGACATCAGGCCAACCACGCTCTAATACCATTAAATCTGTCACATCCCGTGACCACATTTTTTCTCTTAAAATACACAACTTATCCGGTTGGGCTGTCTGTGATACTTCACTTTTCATATTCATTTAACTATTAAATATAAAATTAGTATTATCAATTACATCCCCTATTTAGATTCTCAACAAAGTAGTACTGAAAGTAAGTCTAAATACAGAAAATAAATGATCATACCTCATATTATAAATCAAGCTGTCGTAGTGTCTCCAATTGCGTAGCTCGAAATCCTAAGATGTCAGATCTCTTGATCCTCAAAAATCTGAAATGTTAATATTAAGGGGTGAGCAAACCACGGCTCAGTAAGAGAGTTATATGCAACACTTGATATTCAGCTACCTATATGCTGAAAATAATTTTTCACTTTCTTTAAATCTTCCTAGAGGCTCTAGGCTCAGATGTAGGAAGGATACTACAGTCGGCTAGGGATCCGGATGGAGTAAGGCAGGTATTTTGAAATACCTGTCTTGTCCCGGAACCTAGAAGCAACTGTAGAGAGTATTATATTCCTTGTTCACAAAACGATATAATTTTCGTTTTCACAGAGTAAACCACTTATTTCTTTTCACTTCAGTATAATTTAAAACACGTGGTAATTCAGTTTTAAAACAGTGCTTTCTGTCAGTACAGTTAAAACACATGCTAGTATAGTAGCAAAACTGTAGTTTACCTTCTTTCTCATCAATACAGTAACCGTATCTTATGATTCAGTAAAACAGTAATATTCAATACACTACCATTCAGCAAAACAATATTTTGCAAATCAGTAAAACAATATCTTGATACGGTTCAATCAGTAAACAATAGCTATCAATTAAGTAAACAGTATACGATAGCTTTTAGTTCAGTATCATGTAGACCAGGCAACACCCTACATATATCATGCTATAATAATATCATCCCAAATAGGGGAAACACATGAGATCTATGGCCATAGTCTATAGGGTCCTCAGTGTGCACTGATCAGGTGTCCACTGGGATGCTGATAATAGGATCAGTATCTATCAGCACTAACACGTGACACGTGAGCATGATATGGGGCCTAACAGTCTCAAAACAGTAAACACGTGATATAAACCCCATTTATGAAATCAATTTCATTAAATATAAGTTTAATCAATCCACAAATATTCATAAGGAAAATATTTTCATCTTATGAATAACATTTATAAAATATTCATACTGGGGTCATCATTCCCGAAAATATTCTAAACATTATAGAATATTATAAATCATATTTTCCATACGGTGAAAACAGTTTATAAAATAATCACTGTAAAATATGAAAGGTCATAACTGTCCTTTTTCACCGTAAAACATATACGCACGCCTTTCCGTGCTTTCTATGAAAAACATGATTTTCAAAGTTATCGGGATTCAAATCAATTATTTTTATGATTTATGAAAAATCCGAATATTTATTTTCCAAATTACCACTCCCGTCCCATGTTTTCTCTGTAAATACATGCGGAGACCTTTTTAGTCTCAAAACACTGTTTTTCACCTTTAATTACCTTTATGGAATTTTTTTTATAAACACTTGTTCTCACCATTGAACCCATAAAGGTTATTTATAAAATCAAGTGAATATTTGAAGAAAAATTAGTAAAATATTCACTTTGGTCCTTTTTCATTTTACACCTCGTTTCACATGAAATATCACCTATCGGAATAAATTTAGGTGATTTCCTTTTTCACCATGTTCAAAACATGAATATTTTAAAATTAATTAGAAGTATATTCATGTTTTATGAAAACTAATCGATTTCTCGATTTTCGTATTGAAAATCGTTTCTCATGATGAAAAATCGTTTTGTATGATTTTTTTTTTGTAATTTTTTTTAATAATTTTCGACAGTATAACGGCTGCCAATTGGCTAGCCTCCTGCACGAAAATACAGTTTAAATCTCAACCGATAAATCACCACAATTTTTCCAAACCTATAAATCACCACAATTTTCAACCAATCACGGTCAATTGCATTTATAAAATTTAAATGCATAATTTAAAACATGTGTGCCGATATCCTTACAGGCTGCACATGTCCCCCTTACCTGTTTCGGGTCTGCGACTGTCTCTCGAAGGTCGCGCCTGTGTTCACCTCGTCCGATTCCATCGGCTCGGTCATCAAGGGAATTTTCTGAAAATTAAATTCTAAATTTTAGAATTTTTCATAATTATTTAAATAAATAAATTATTTAAATAATTTAACATTTCTCGGGATTTCTTACCGATTCCCGTAATTTTCGGGATCTCCCGTGATTTCCGAATTCTCGGGAATTCTCCAAATTTCTGGAATTCCTTTTCCCTTTTTCTTCTTTTTCTTCTTTTCTTTCTTTTTCTCTTTTCTTTTCTTTTCTTTTCTTTTTCTTTTTCTTTTTCCTTTTCTTTTCTTTTTCTTTTTCTTTTTCCTTTTCTTTCTTTTCCTTTTCCCGTCGGACAGGTCTGCTTCCTTCCTCGCCGGTTCCTCGCCGGCGGCCGGTTCTCCGGCGGCTCAGGGGCTCAGCAGCTGGCCGGCACCACGGTGAAGCCGGATCTGGCCTCCGTTCGTCACGAATCGACGGCACGGCGGCGGATCTACTCGGTTTTGCCTCGGTTTCTTCTCCTGCTCCATCGGCGTTCCTCCGCCGTTCACTGCCTGAACCGTGGCCTCCCACGTTTTTCTCTTCCTCCGGCGAAGCTTCGGTGGCACTAGCGGTGGCCAATTCTGCCGGCACTGCCACTTTCTCTTCCTTTTTTCTTCTCGGCCTCCGCTGGTTTTTCCTTCGATTTTCCTTCCTGTTTTTGCCGTCTCCCATCGCCAGTCACCTTGTCTTCCACCCCTTATCTCGCCGGCCGACGTCCTCTCTCCCTTCTCCTCTCTTCCTTCTCCAGCGAAGGGCCGGTCACCTTTTGAGAAGACAGAATCGGGAGTCTTCCCGATTCTGTTTCTTTTCTTTTTTTTATTTTATTTTAATTATAATTATACATTATACATATATATATTATACTTATAATATAATTATATGTATTATATAGTACTATATATATTTTATATATATAAAGATATATATTTTGTGTATAAAAATATATATCTAGTATAAATATATATGTATATATTTATGTACTTTGAAATAAATAACATTTATATATACCTATATAAATGTAATAATAAAATATATATTGTATTTACAATATATATATATATATATTCTTTCTCAATTTCTTATTTAATTTGGATTTTTATTTATCCAAATTAAATTTCCTCCTTTCCTTATTTTCCAAATTTAATTTTCCTTCACTCGGATTTCCACCATCCGTTCCTTTCTCAATTCTCGGGATTTTCACTAGTATCCCATTCTCATAATTTTATTTATTTACTTATTTTCTCCAATATTTATTTCAAATAAATGGAAAATTTACGGTTATCACAAGTTTGGTATGATGCATGAAGCTCAGGGCCTAAGTCTCAAAACAATATAAAAACCGTACCATAGCCTTTATGGATTTAAAACACAGTAAATCGAATTATTTCACAATTATCCATAAGGCTCACATGTATAAATCATCACCTTTATGAAATTTATAATTTAAATATCATTTCTCAAAATATTTCATAAAGGTATAAATCATGTTTTCCATACGGCGAAAACAGTTATAAAATCGTCACACTAAAAACACATCTCGTGACTGTGTCTTTTTCACCGAGAAAAAAACATATAAGCACGTTTTTCCGTGCTTTCTTTCCAAAACATGGTTTTCAAAGTTATTGGGATTCAAATCAATTATTTTTATGATTTATGAAAAATTAAAATATTTATTTTCCAAATCAACACTCCCGTCACCATGTTTTCTTCTAAAAACACGTGTAGAGACCTCTAGTCTCGAAATCATAGTTTTCCATCATTTCTTAACCTTTATGAAATTTTTGTAATTAATTATTTTCATAATGAAAACCATAAAGGTTTGATATGAAATCAAGTGAATATTTAAGAAACATTTACAAAATATTCACTTCAGTCTTTTTCAGTTTCCATCTCATTTCACGTGAAATATCACCTACCGGGTGAATTTTTGGTGATTTCCTTTTCACTATTCTCGAAAACATGAATATTTTAAAATTAAACTTCTGTATATTCATGTTTTATGAAAAATACTTGATTTCTCAATTTTCGCGTTTGAAAATCGTTTCTCATGAAATCAAATCACTTATTATAATTTTCGGTAAATTTTCGACAGTATATCGGCTGTCGATTGGCTAGCCTCCTGCACAGAAAATACAATTTATATTTTCAACCGGTATTTCACCACAATTTCCAAACCGATAAATCACCACAACTTTCAAATAATCATTGTCAATTGCATTTATAAAATTTAAATGCATAATTTAAAACATGTGGCCGAATATCCTTACAGGCGGCACATGTCTCCTTTACTTGTCTCGGGTCGACGACCGCCTCGTTTGTCTTGCCTGTGTTCACCTCGCCCGATTTCCTCGACTCGGTCATCGAGGGAATTTTTTGGAAATTAAATTTTAAAATTTAGAATTTTTCCATAATTTATTAAAATAAATCACTCGAAATTAATTTTCGAAATTCTTACAGAATTTCCGTAATTTCCGAGTTTTTCGAATTTTCCGAGATTTCTCGAATTCTCGAAAATTCCTTTTCTTTCTCTTTCTTTTTCTTTTTCTTTTTCTTTTTCCTTTTTCTTTTCTTTTCTTTTCCTTTTTCTTTTCTTCTTTTTTTTCCCTTTCTTTTCCGGTCAGACCGGTTCAAACTAGTCAACTTCCTTTCGTCGCCGGTTCTCCTCCGGTAGCCAGTTCTTCTGCGATTCGGTGCCTCAACAGCTGGCCGGCGTCAAGGCGAACTTGCCAGTGGCCTCCATTCAGCCTGGATCGGTGGCACGATGGCGAATCTACTCGGTTTTGGTTCGGTTTCTTCTCCTCCTCGTTCCTCCTCCCTTGGCTGTCTTTGGTCTCACCGGTGGCTCCCTCCTTCTTCCCCTCACCTCCGTTGAGGTTTGGGTGGCGGTGGCGGTGGCGATGCCTGGACCGGCCAGCACCGCTGTTTTCTTCCTCCTTTCTCTTCGGCTTTCTCCGTCGGTTTCGCCTCTGTTTCTTTCCTTTCTTCCGGCGTTTTTCCTTTCGTCGCCGGTCAAGCTTCCTTCTCCTCTTCCCTCGCCGGCAACTACCTCCCTCGTCTCTCTTTCTTTCTCCGACGACAGTGGCCGGTTACCACTAGGCAGGAAGAATCGGGATCCTTCCCGATTTTCCTTCTCCATTTTCCTTTTTATTTTGTTTAATTACATATAATTATATCTATATACTATATATTATACATATAATATGTTATTTTATATATTATATAGATATATATTTTATATATAGATATATATATATATATTATATATTAACACAATATATATTTAATATATATTTATATATTTTAAAATAATTTAAATAACATTTATATATATATCTATATAAATATAATAATACAATACATATTGTATTCACAATATAGATATATACAACTTTATTGTAAAATACATTAATTGTATACATATGTATTATTTAATGTATAAAATAGTATATATACATATATATACCATTGTATAATAATATATACTATATATAGCATTTAAATAAGTATGTATCTGTATAAGAATACATTTATATAATATATAATTATATAAATATATTTCTTATTCTTTTCTCTTTTTCTTATTTAATTTGGATTTCAATTTATCCAAATTAAATTTCCTCCTTTCATTATTTTCCATAATTTCTCATCTTATACTTATTTTCAATTTAATTTTCTTCACTCGGATTTCCCAATCCTTCACTTCCTCAATTCTCGGGATTTTCATTGATATTCTGATCTTATAATTTTATTCATTTATTTCAACTTATCTCTTTTCTTTAATATTAATTTCCAATAAAAGGAAAATTTTACGGTTATCACATTCTCCCCACCTTAAGAAATTCGGTCCTCCGAATTTAACTTAAGTCCAAAGGTGGTGTATTCGTCTACTTGTCGTTTCTAACCTTTGACCTCTAGATCATCTTTAAGTAATATTGCCAGCATACTTTAAACATCAAGATTACTTTTAGACCACTACATGTTGTCTTTCATCATATAGTATATATTTATACTCCCATAAGTTTATTTCTCAAATCGGGAGTTATTCATTTCCATTCTTTTCACATAAAAGTCCATGTACACTATTTTTCATATCACAGCTGATCTAAGTTGTTCATCATCCATTTTTCTCACTTAGTGCCAAGTCAATATAGTTTGGTACTATTATATACTCATGTCAATCTGTTGTACGTAATTGTTCCAGTAGCTTTCACATCTCGTGCATCTACTCTCTCAATGTATCTTCAAGCGTTCCAATATTACGCTAAGATATTTACATCAGTACGAAGCGATGTTATCAGTACACTTGGGATCTCAAAGCCTTTTGCTATTTCCTATTAGCATATGGCAACTTAGAGACTCCCATCACATGTAACGTTCACTGGAACTATACATACACATTCACACCGTTTCACACTTATATTTTGACTATGACACTAGAGAATCTCGGAGTCTGATAATGGAAAGTGATTCTATTTAGATCATCAGTCTTTAATCAGTTCCACATCATAATATTTCCTTTGAACTCTTTATTGTCCACAATATTAATTTTCTCATTTATTTGATCAAGGCTGCATCTCATTGCAGACTTTACTGGTGATCATCTCTTACATACATAAATCAGGAGACAATCATTTTCTTTATATTTCTTTTCATGTAGTATGGTCATTCGACTATTAAATCCTTAAATTATCCATTTAATCCTCACATTATTTATACAATTCCACCATTTCAAAGTGTGGATATGTGTATATATAACACTTTTCTGTTTATATATACTGACAGTAATTAATACCCATCATTTATCTTGCTCCTTTGAGTATCATTAGTTTCACTTGTCAAATTTGGCTTGATTTTACATCTAGCCACAGTCATGTGATAACCAATCCTGAATTCACCTTCAGTCGTAATTTCGGGAACTATTTCATATCGGTGTTCCCTTCTCATCAATCGGTTTTCTCAAGTGGTATGTACACTACTGTTAAAATCTTTTAACATCTTGCATACCATCTTTTCTTTACACTCATCCATTTACCGACTTTAATCTCTCTAATTATGTCTCATTAGTAGAGCAGCTAGTCCCATCACTCTTCATAGACTGGTATTAGTATCTAGCTAGACTCATTACATTCGTATCTCAATCATTATCTCTCTATCATAGACAGATTCACTGTTATTTTGTCATTTCTAGATCATATATCTCCTAGAAAGAGACACTGTCTAGCCAAATCTCTTATTTGCCAATCTCGACACAAGTCCTCAATCTTTGAGAGTTTGGGAATCCATGTCACAATGCTGCTCATATTCCATTTGTATCTTTAACTATTTCAATACCTCGTCACTTTATTTTTATATGGATGCCTCATTCCTTAGGCTTATCTCCTCTATAGGAACTCATAAGTATTTTATCGAGTTCTAATAATTATTTCATGGACTTCAGTCTCCAACTTTTCTCAAATGAAGCTTTATACCGAGGCTAGTCTTATGAACTCCTCATGTATATCTGATCAAATAAATAAAGTGTCCATTTTCATGTAGATGAACACTTGTTCTTCATAAGAACTTTCTTAAATAGTAAGAATTTACTATATCATTTTAATTCATCTACGTATCGATGTCATCTGTATTTCTCTTATTCACTCTTATACAGACAACTTCATTATCCTCAAATTACACCATATATATTTTCGTCACTCACACTTATACACATGAATTTCATTATTTATACATTTTCCAGAGTTGATTCTTTCTATGTTTCCGATATAAGCTTATAACCAATCGAGTCAAGGTTAGCTCGATTTCTCCAATCTATACAACTTTGAAAAATTTATCGGGAATCATCTCCGATACTTTCTTTAATCACACATCTCTTATCAATTTGGACATTTCATTCTTATGTCCTTTCATTTCCACTATGTATCTTCAAGGCAGAAACATTTGCTACTCAACTCATGTTGATACATACTCTACCCTGATTTTATTATCTACTCGTACTTCACAGCATTACCAATCTCAATCTAGTGAGCTGTATTAAGTACAACAGTTATCAACATATTTTACAGCTAACCAATTATTACAGTTATTCACTTTAAAATCATTTCCATTTAATGAACTTAGGTTTAATTCCCTTGAGCATATTATCCACGAGGTTCGAACCTTGGCACCCTTATGTACCTAGTTCCTTTCGCTCATGTTACCATTGAAATAATTGTAAGAGCCTTGCCCGTTCGTATCGGTCGTCGACGAGCATCCCTTAGGCAATCCTTTCGCCCCAGGTTTACCCTTACAAGTGAGTTGGCGACCACATAGTTCGCCCACACCTCACATCATATTGTCTACTGCGGGTCCCCCATCCTTGGGTTGCCCATCACATTTTGTCTCAAGGGTCCTGAAAAACTCAGGTTAGCTGTCATCTTCTTCTTTTTATCACTTTACTGTTCTTATGCATATTCTCCAATTCACAGTACTCGATACAGTACATCAATTTGCAAAACATATCTCAAAATGCTCCGGTTCTATAAATAATTATTCATTTAATACCTCAGAAATAGTATAAGTATATAAAACCATAATTAACCATACTGCTATGGATTTTCATTATCTGTACTATTAACCTTCTCAATCATTTCCTATAATCATTTCACTTTCATAATATCCAACGATCCCATAATAATTCAATATAGTCTTAATTCCGACCCTTACAGTCAATACCCGAGCCAATCATCTTATGACATTCCACTATACACTCATTGGATCGCATCGTGTAAGGCCCCAGCCCGTCCGCCGTCTGCCATTACATGTGTACTGTCCTTTTTAAGAATGCCCAGCTCTTTCATTGGGTCACCCTTCAAGGTTCTATCGTGAGGCCTAGCCCGTTCACTAGGTCACTCACCATTCGCGTCCATAATCTAAGTGTAAGTGGAATCAGTACTAGGGATCTTGATTTTTATATGACATCCTCTATGCCATTAATAACTCCATTACCATCAATGGATTCAAGATCAACTTGGTTTTATCACTGTTCAGAACTTCGCCCAACATAAGGGCATTTTCGGCATTTCGACATTAATTTCTTTCTCCTCACTATACATTTAAACCAAGTATCTTATCATCTATGTCCTGATAGTATCGTTTCTCATACTATTATCAACAGTTTCAGATCTTATTTGATTTCGACAGAGAATTCCACAAAAATCCATCATTGGATTATTTTTGCATGTAATGCAGCTTTACATCATCAATTTCTCTGTCAAATCAATCAATTCCAACTTTTATTGGTCTATTATGACACCTAGTAAATTTTTTGAAGGCAGGGGTATTTTGGTCATTTTTGGCCAAAATTTTCTCTCTCTTCAAAATACCTTCAATCGATGATCTTAAAGTCTATTTAATGATGATATTTCATTCCCCTTCTTTATATATTCACTTTCAAGTCTCAGTTGGATCTGAATCGAAAGCTACTGGTGGGGGCCCTACCGAGTCCTTTACTGATCCTTACTGAATCGGCCTTTATTTAGATTATAAGATCACCACTTTTCGGTAATTTCTGAGCCTATTTTCTTCTTTAACATTCTCAATTTATACTTTCTCACTCCCTTCAAATCATTTTACTTAATTTACAATCATTTATTTTCTCTATGTATTCAGACGACATAGTACTACTAGAGATGTTTAACGTTTCTCAATACATTTCTTTCCAAAGTAGCAACAGACATCAGGCCAAATCTTGCTCTGATACCATTAAATGTGTAACATCTGTTACCACATTTTTCACGTTATTCTACACTACTTATCCGATTGGGCTGTCTATGATACTTCACTTTTCATTAAATGTAAAACAATTTTATACCACATTGTTAACATTATACACATCCCCTATCTTATTTACAAAAATGTAGTACTGTAGACATGTTTAAATACAGAAAATAAATGATCGTACCTCTTATATCTCAATCGATTTGTCACATTGTCCTTTGTGTACAGCCGTAATCCATAAATATCGGATCTCACAATCATCAAACCTGAAATGTTAAAATTGGGGAGTGAGCAAACCACGGCTCAGTAAGAGAGTTATATGTCACACTTGATATTCAACTACCTATATGCTGAAAAACTTTTTCACTTTCTTTTAAATCTTCCTAGTTGGCTCTAGGCTCACATGTAGGAAGGATACTACAGTCGGCTATGGATCCAGATAGAATAAGGCAGGTATTTTAAAATACCTGACTTGTTTCGGAACTTAGAAGCAACTGTAGAGAGTACTATATAAATTATTCTCAAAACGATATAATATTCGTTTCCATAAAGTAAACCATTTATTTGTTTTCACTTCAGTATATTTTAAAACACGTGACAGTTTAGTAGTAAAATAATGGTTTACTTCTGTTCTTGTCAATACAGTACAAACACGTGACAGTACAGTGGTCTATAAATATCCAAAACCGTTGGATCAGTAAACCGTAGTTTTCGGTCCTATTTATTAATTCAGTACCTTACTACTCAGTAAAACCGTATCTTATAGATTAGTAAAATAGTAATATTCAGTAAAATAGTATTTCGATACGGTTCAGTCATAAAATAGTAAACAGTAGCTACCAATTAAGAAAATAGTATGCGGTAGCTTTCAGTTCAGTAAACAGTAAATGATAGCTTTCAGTCCAGTAAAACAGTAATCAGTGGCTACCATTCAGTATACAGTACAGTTTCGTAAACAGTGTTTTGGTACTGTCATAACGTATTAAGTTTTAGAAAGAAAACCTAATAGCTAGACACAAAATCTATAGAGTCGCCACCAACCATTCTACCTAGGTGTGATTGGTCACCTATTCAAACTATGGATAAGACTGGTCTACTTCTCAAATTTAGGGTTCGGGAGTACGGTTACGTGTGAGGAAGGATTAGCACCCTCGCAACGCCCATCCTAAAATGGTACCAACTAGCTTTAGGTTATCTCAAATTTGCCTTAGTTAATCTTAAGTTCAATAATTTAATATTGGAAAATATTTCTAAGCATCCTCCATTAAGCTGGTGGGATAGCTTAAAAAATTTTCCTCACCTCAAGAGTATTCAAGTAGTACTATGCGACTTACTTGAAGAGGCTCCGTCGTCGGATTCATTTTAATGTTTTATGAAAAGACTTCTAATTTTGACTCCTATCTAAATTGTTCTTGCTATCTTATCATTTTTATTATTTCTATTGTATTTTTATTATTTTATTAATGCTTACTTTTATTAATTTATTTTATTAGAGAATGAATATGAATTATTTTCTCAAAAATTCCTTTTAGATCTTCCATTAAGCTGGTGAGATCTTGAAAGAAATTGCTTGGCCTAAAGATTTCAAAAGTATTACTTAAGCGTAATCTACTTGGAATCTCATCATAGGAATAATCGATATTCACTCTCAATAACTCTTATTTATTATTATCATTTTATTATTTCATCAAATTTTATTACTATTTATTATTGTTATTTTATTATTATAGTTAACATGAATTATTGAAACTTTTTATCTTCTTAATTAATTACTTTAATTTTAATTTAATTCAATAATATTTTTTTAGATAAAGTCACTTATTTTATACTTTTAAAAGATGAATAAAAACATTTATATTGAAAACAATCTCTTCTAGGCCATCCATTAAGCTGGTAAGACCTTGAAAATAATCTTTTCACGTAGAAATTTTCGAGAAAATCACTTAAGCGTAATTCTCTTCCTCGATATTTCATCATTGAAGTAATTCGTATTCACTTTCATTATAATTTTCATATCTAATTTTATTTATTCCATTTCTTATTATTATTTCTATTACATTTCATGGATCATTAATATCGTTTCTAATTTTATAACTAATTATTCTTGTTCTAATTCAATAATAAGTCTACTAATTATTCATATTTGAATTTCATAATAAGTTTATTTTATTAAAAAATGAATATAAATTACTTTTTATTGAAAATTCTATTTAGACCTTCCATTAAGCTGGTGAGGCTTTGGATAGAATTTCCTCACCTAGAAATTTTTAAGAAAATTACTTAAGCATATTTTCTTAATATTTCATCATCGGAGTAATTAATATCTCATTCTTTCATATTCTATTTATATTTATTTTCCTAAATTTTCACATACTAAATTTATTTAATTCCTATATATTTTATTATTTACTTGATTTTTATGCACGTATAAGTTACAGATTTCTAGTTTAATACAGCAAGTAAAACAAACAAATAATGAACTAACAAAATGAAGATAAAAAAATAAGATAATTACTCATGCTCATGGGAACAAATGGTAATCATATAAATCAACCAATCCATTCAATTCATTACAAACAGAAAAGCCCATATTTTGTGCTTACGTATAAATATATGGCCCACCATTAAATTTTAGTAATAAACAAAGTGGGTTTCACATGCACAAAGAAGGACAAGCTCATGAAAGCCAAAAACACATGCAGCACCATTACATTAAGGAAATAGCATTTTTGAACAGAGCTTTCTTACGCTTTCTTTTTCCTTTTTTACGCACTATCCCAAGCTACAGCAATCCTTTACTGTCCGGCGTCACCTAGCAACCTTCTTCGAGCACCTCCAAATTTTGTAAATCACGTCTAAAACCTTCCCAAAGCCAAATCTAGTCTCGACTTCTTATAAAAAAAATAAATAAAACCACTGATCTTTGTAAATAGAAAATTTCTAAATCAAAATTGAGTTTGAACTTTCTGCTGCTAGTGTGTGCTCTTTGTATCTCTTCCGTTTGGGTTTTTTTTTGTGCTGGGTATTTAGGTTGGTGTCTGATGTGAGCATAGATTTCGAGTAGAAGTCAGAAGGCTTGGAGCTCTCGGGTCTTTTGGGTTTTTTTTCTTTCTGCGTGTGTTGTCCCCCCTTTTTTTAGGGTTTTCTCTCCTCTCTTTATATACATATATTTTTTTTTATCTCCTTTTGAAAAAAATGAAGCAATGAGTTTATTCATCCCATAATCATGGGATTTTCTTCATTTATTTTCATTTGACCTTTCCATCTTTTTTTATTTATTTCCTTTTCATTATTTTATTTTTGGTAATTTATTTTTAGATTTTAATTCACTTTGATTATTTCCTTTATTATTATTATCTTTCTTATGGCAACAAATCATTGAAGTCAACTCTTTTTTATTTTATGGTTTGTTTCTTTTATTTATTTTTATTTTTATGTTTTTTTATATATATAAAAAAAATTGTTCGGACAAAATTAGGTGTCTACAGGTACGATTTTTCATCAGTAAACAGTAAACAGTACAGTAAACAATACAGTGCAGTAAATAGGATTTCGTAAATCCTTTCAGTAAACAGTAAGTAATAAGTGAGACTAGGCAACACCCTACAAGTAAATCATGTTATCATCGTCCACTACGAGACAAAGTAACAGTAATGAGATCTATGGCTATGATCTATAATATGTTCTCGGTGTACACTTGCTAGGTAACAATCCGGGACGTTGATGACTAGCTGGTCAATCAGCCACGTGACAGTAACAGTATGGTATGATGCATGAAGCTCGGGGCCTAAGTCTCAAAACAGTATAAAAACTATACCATAGCCTTTATGGATTTAAAACACAGTAAATCGAATTATTTCACAATTATCCATAAGGCTCACATGTATAAATCATCACCTTTATGAAATTTATAATTTAAATATCATTTCTCAAAATATTTCATAAAGGTATAAATCATGTTTTTCATACGGTGAAAACAGTTATAAAATCGTCACACTTTCGTGACTATCTTTTTCACCGAAAAAAAAACATATACGCACGCTTTTCCATGTTTTCTTTCCAAAACATGGTTTTCAAAGTTATCAGGATTCAAATCAATTATTTTTATGATTTATGAAAAATTAAAATATTTATTTTCTAAATCAACACTCTCGTCACCATATTTTCTTCTAAAAACACGTGTAGAGACCTCTAGTCTTGAAATCATAGTTTTCCATCATTTCTTAACCATTATGGAATTTTTGTAATTAATTATTTTCATAATGAAAACCATAAAGGTTTGATATGAAATCAAGTGAATATTTAAGAAACATTTATAAAATATTCACTTCAGTTTTTTTCAGTTTCCATCTCGTTTCACGTGAAATATAACCTACCGGGTGAATTTTTCGTGATTTCCTTTTCATCATTCTCGAAATCATGAATATTTTAAAATTAAACTTCTGTATATTCATGTTTTATGAAAAATACTTGATTTCTCGATTTTCGTGTTTGAAAATCGTTTCTCGTGAAATCAAATAACTTATTATAATTTTCGGTAAATTTTCGGCAATATATCGGCTGCCGATTGGCTAGCCTCCTGCACAGAAAATACAATTTATATTTTCAACTGGTATTTCACCAAAATTTTCAAACCAATAAATCACCACAACTTTCAACTAATCATTGTCAATTGCATTTATAAAATTTAAATGCATAATTTAAAACATATGGCCAAATATCCTTACAGGCGGCACATGTCTCCCTTACCTATCTCGGGTCGACGACCTCTCGTTCGTCGTGCCCGTGTTCACCTCGCCCGATTTCCTCGACTCGATCATCGAAGGAATTTTCTGGAAATTAAATTCTAAAATTTAGAATTTTTCCATAATTTATTAAAATAAATCACTCGAAATAAATTTCCGAAATTCTTACCAAATTTTCGTAATTTTCGAGTTTTTCGAATTTCCCGGGATTTCCCGAATTCCCGAATATTTCTTTTCTTTCTCTTTTCTTCTTTCCTCTTTTCTTTCTCTTTCTTTTTCTTTTCTTTTTCTTTTTCTTTTTCCTTTTTCTTTTCTTTTCTTTTCCTTTTTCTTTTCTTCTTTTTTTCCCTTTCTTTTCCGGTCAAACCGGTTCAGACCAGTCAACTTCCTTTCGTCTCCGGTTCTCCTCTGGCGGCAGGTTCTCCGACGGTTTGGCGGCTCCACAGCTGGCCGGCGTCAAGGCGAACTTGCCAGTGGCCTCTGTTCGGCCTGGATCAACGGCACGACGGCGGATCTACTCGGTTTTGGTTTGGTTTTTTCTCCTCGTTCCTCCTCCCTCGGCCTCCGTTGGCCTCACCGGTGGCTCCCTCCTTCTTCTCCTCACCTCTGTCGAGGTTAGGGTGGCGGTGGCGGTGGTGGTGCCTAGACCGGCCGGCACCGCCGTTTTCTTCCTCCTTTCTCTTTGGCTTTCTTTGCCGGTTTCGCCTCTGTTTCTTTCCTTTCTTCCGCCGTTTTTCCTTCCATCACCGGTCAAGCTTCCTTCTCCTCTTCCCTCGTCGGGGACTACCTCCCTCGTCTCTCTTTCTTTCTCCGGTGACAGTGGCCGGTTACCACTAAGGAAGAAGAATCGGGATCCTTCCCGATTTTCCTTCTCCATTTTCCTTTTTATTTGGTTTAATTACATATAATTATATCTATATACTATATATTATACATATAATAGGTTATTTTATATATTATATATATTTTATATATATATATATATATATATATATGGAAAATTATCCTATACACTGTCAGTGGAGTTTTTTAAATCCATAAGCGGGGTTAGGATGATGACATATGTCTCATTTTATTTATTTTTTATTTTCTTAATATTTTTAAAGGACACATGTCATCATCTTAAACCCGCTTGTGGAGTTAAAAAATTCCACTGACAGTGGATAGGATAATAATCTTATATATATTATGTATTAACACAATATATATTTAATATATATATATTTATATATTTTAAAATAATTTAAATAACATTTATATATATATATATATCTATATAAATATAATAATACAATACATATTGTATTCACAATATAGATATATACAACTTTAATGTAAAATACATTAATTGTATACATATGTATTATTTCATGTATAAAATAGTACATATACATATATATATACCACTGTATAATAATATATATTATATATAGCATTTAAATACATATGTATCTGTATAAGAATACATTTATATAATATATAATTATATAAATATATTTCTTATTCTTTTCCCTTTTTCTTATGTAATTTGGATTTCAATTTATCCAAATTAAATTTTCTCCTTTCATTATTTTCCATAATTTCTCATCTTATACTTATTTTCAATTTAATTTTCTTCACTCGAATTTCACGATCCTTCACTTCCTCAATTCTCGGGATTTTCATTGATATTCCGATCTTATAATTTTATTCATTTATTTCAACTCATCTCTTTTCTTTAATAGTAATTTCCAAAAAAAGGAAAATTTTACGGTTATCACAATTTGATTTATATTATGGAAAATATTTTGAGAATATTTCACGGGTTTTAAAGATTAAACGATTGAAAGTTTTACGTAATGTTTTGAAAGATTTGGAATGAAACATATAGAATAATGATTGATTTGAAATTGTAATGTTTCACATAGACAAGCATCATATCATGCATAAGTATATTGTGTTATATGCATAATAATTTGAATATTCATGTCTTCATATGATATGAACTGCTATTCGTAAATTGTATCATTAAAAGTTTTGATTGTTTTAAATGAATTTAATGTTTTGAATGTTTCAGATTTGAATGAATGTGTAATGATATGGTTTCATCATAACAATAAGATTTGAATTGTAAAGGGCGGCCCATATACTGATATATAATTGCATTTCATATGATGAACTGCATAATGAAATGATTTGATTAATTTGGTTTGAATGTATAGTATTTGTTATTGATTTTATATCAAATGAAATGTTTTAAATGGTGGGTTGTCAATAATGCTTTTAAATGAAATGCTTGATTTCCCTTTCTATTTATGTTCCGAAATGTATTGTTATTATATTATTTTGGAAAGTACAATTATATTTTATTGAAAATTGGAATCAAATAAAATGGTTTTGAGACATTAGACTTTCCCATAATTGCCTACCAGCAATCATACTTAATTTTTTGTATTGTAATGTTTCCTTTTATGACCTTGAGTAAGTCTGCAACCTCTTTAGTTAACAGCTACTTCCTGATATTGTGGTATCCTCTAACTATGGCCATATGTTATTAATGTTTCTCACTTTTTGGGATATTGAACTGCATGATACACTATTAGGATATGATTATATCCATATTGTAGCGGTTTGAAAGGCTATAACTATTTAATACGAATGATTTTAAAGTAACCGTATTGTTATGATTTGAAAATATGCATTTTGATATGAATTGCTATATATTATAAGTATTGTTTTGGTTAAAGTTTTATAAATGTAGAAACTGTGATTTCTCATGAATTGAATTGAAAAGATTTTATAAGATTTGAATAAAAAGTTTTACAAATCTTGCATTGTAATGACATTGATTTTGAAATGATTTTTGACATACGCTTTGTAAACATACCATTGCATATTAGGAGCTATAAAGTTTGGTGTTTAAAGATGGGGATAGTCAGGTGCTCCAAAGCATCCATCCTAAAATACCCATAAACTCTTAACCCAGCTATAGAGGAGCATTTTGTGCGATTGTTTAAAAAGTGTACATGTAATGAAAAGCGTATTGTATATGTCATGGTTAGATGTACATATAGGATACATGCATATAAATGTCATGATATCCGATTCTTTTTATATGCGTTTCTTACAGGGAGTAAAGCTCATCCCACTAATTTGTCCTTTCAGATCCTCAATAGTAGAGTAGATCCATTTGGTTACTTTTGAGTTTTATTAAAGCAAGCATCTTCAAAGCCCTATCTGATCAATGGAAAGTGTATATGGTATTTTTAGTTATGTATCCAAATAGCTATGCACAGCATATATGTTTGTATTAATGGGATGTAAATTATGTGTGCATTTAGTGTCGAGTACTGTTATAATGACACTAGTGTGATGTAAAATAATTAAGGTTTATATATATAGCAGATGTTAATATAAGATATTATACTTCACGTTGACATAGCTAGAGTTTATAGTTACACGTTTGAGGAGAATTGAAATGGAAAATGAATGAATAATCAAATATTAATAGTAAACGAACAAATTACATTGAAACATCACATGATTGAACTAGGACCATAAAGTATGTTATAATACTTAATTGAGCTAAGTGAATGGTAACTAGCTAAAAGTATTAATTCTACACTGATTGTAGACAAACCAAATAAATGAATGAATAATAGATAAAAAAAGTTAGTCCGAAATTTCATTATCTTGAGGCATCATAGATGTAGTATCAGAACGAGCTTGTCTAGCATGAGCCGATGTAGATATGTTAGAATTGATTTACATCCCATATTATTATGCATGTCTAGATATAAATTGCGAATGATATTTGAAAATCGCACTAAGACGTTTATTTTGTATAAGAAACTGAGCTGAGATGAGTGGACAACTACCTCCACTTCCATTACCACTTACGAGACGGGTGTGAGAACCTCATTTTCTCAATAACTAATATAAGTTATTCATTATAGAAATCGAAAAGTGAAGGTTAATCTCCCAAATTTCCAAAATAATGGTAGTGCTAGAGGAAAATTGGATGTGGGCCCTATTGGGATTTCTACAATTCAGATTAGGGCAAAACTTTAAAGTACTGATATTTGGAGTGAAATAATGAAATGGTAAGAATATGCATCTCAAAATTCATTTGTTTGCATATGTATCAGAGAGTATGAAACAAATTCAAAAACGACGATTGTGTCCATAGGCCGGAAAAACATTTGTGAATAACAGTCAATCTAGTTTGACTTTGGACCAATAGATAGTAATGGTTAACCCCTTGTGTGAAGAAGTCTAGCCTAATTCTAATCTGTAGACTGAATCACACGAAAACACCAAAAACTACATGAATGAACAATTAAGGCTATTTTGGTAATTTCACCAATTTGACAGGTCAAATTGTATTAAAAGTCAAAGTTTTGATTAAACTATGTTAAATAAATATAATTGGCATGGAAATAAAATATTTTGAAAATTAAATTAAATATTTAAATGAATATTAAATAGTTAGGATATAAAGGAAATTTAAAAAATTGTTAAAGGGCAAAATGGTAATTTGACAAAAAAGATATTATAAAAGCTTAAAAATCTCACCATCATCATCCTTAAGACAAACCACCATTGTGAGGAGAGAGAATGTTGTGAGTTTTCATGTTTTTAGAGAGAGCAAGCTTGTAAAACCCCAGTGTACAAGCTTTAAACCAAAAAGCTCACTAAATGAAAGTTGTTCCTCTCATCAAACTCTATCACATCCCTTGAAATCATCTTGTGTAAAGGCCATTTTCATGGTGAAAAAGCCACTCAAGAATTCAGCCAAAGAGTAAGGTGAGAGAAAGCATATACAACTTTGATTCTTTTTAATGTATGTTAGTGTTTTAAGTTTGTATAACATGTGTATGGTGTTAGAACTTATCAAAGCCAATTCTATGAGATCTTGAGGGTTTCTACCATCGAGGAGTCTTAATGATACCATGTTTAATTTCATGCAAAAATTATGTAGAATTAATGTAGAGTAAGTGTAAAGAATGAATCTAGCTTTAAATTGTTGAAATGAAGAGTTTGGTGAGAGATTGTGATTTTGGCCAAGTGAAAGGGAGGATGAAATCATGCTCAATTTGATGAATTAGTGGTTATAGAATACTTTCTAAATTAATACAAGACTGTTGGTAAAGTTAGAACTGAAAAAGGAAGTGTTTTGGTTGTAATTGCAATTATAGGCACCGATATGAAGTAAACTGATTTTGTTGTTGTATTAGAAAATATGATAGATATTAAAAAGTTATACAATCTTTATAGCTGAAACACTAAAGTTTGATTGTATCTGTATAATGTTTTACAACTAGGAAGTGAGGATGGTTAAGGGAAGATAAACCAATATATGCTAGTTTATAAATTTTGGTGTTGCTGAATTATGTTTGTGAATTATGTTTGTGTGGTAAGGGATATATGTAGCAAAATGTAGGGATATGATGATTGCATTAAAAATGGCTAGATGAAACATAGCATAATTGAATAGTGAAACTGTATTAAGATCGCTTGACTGGACTGTGTGACTTGAACTGATTGACTAGACCGTGTGATTTGAAAAGAATGATAAAACTGAGTGATTGATATTGTGACTAATTTAGCAATGAGAATTGGATTTGTGGTTATTGAATTGTGCTTTAAGTGCAAAAGGGTTAGGATAGATAGTACCGTTATGCTGTCGAAATTTCGTAAACCAATCTTAATATCATAAACTGATAATAAGAAACTGCTAGTGTAAGAAAGGATGATGGAAAAGAGTGATTAATTAAGTTAACATTAAGGCTTATACATTTGCATATATTTGTAACATTGTTTGGAAAGGTTTTATAATGATTTCAATACTTTCCATGAAACCGATAAGCTTTAGAATTACTTTTGTACATAAATAAAATATTTTGAATACTATTTATTGTATGGAGAATTTTTATACTGTATAATGTTTTTACCGAACTTTACCACTTTAAATGCAGCTATAATTGATTTTATGAACTTATGGACTAACTGAAGATATGTTTCGATTGAACATTGTAAAAGGCGGAGTGTTTTTCGACTGGTTTATGAAATGTGTTATCAGAAGTTTTGAACATCTAACTGAAGTGAATACTTTGAATGTTTTGGATTGATTGACTCTGTTTTACTGAAAGTTTTGATTGTCTGACTGAAGCTAGTGTCTTCAGTGTTTGAGTGAAGTAAATGTTTTGGATATTGTGAACTAACTGAAAAGGTTTTATTGAAAGTTTGGTTTATCTAACCAAAGATAATGTTTTGAATTAATTGACGCTGTTTTACTAAAAATGTTTATTTTTAGACTGAAGTTAATGATTTGAATGTGTCAGATTTGACCGAACATATTGAACAAAATGTATTGATTTTCGAACAGTATAATTTTAAAACAAAACTTGGTTCCCAAAAGTTTATATTTCGATTGTATTATTGTATAATGTTTTGAAAACATAAAGTATTATTTTATTGTTTTCATGGGAATCGAGTAAATGATTTGAGACTATTGGCTCCCCGTAGTTACATTCGGGTAATCATACTGTACTAAGTGAGTTTATTGTATTGTTTTTTGTTAGACATTGAGCAAGTCTATAGCCACCTCTATATCACCTACTTCGTGGTACTATAAGGTGCACTATTTGCTGTTAACTATAAGCAAGTATTCAGCGGTCGTTAGGATGTTACTAGCTCATTACACTAGATGAACACCTCTTTGACTGTGGTCGTATGTCATTACTATTTACTCCCTTTATGGGTGAAACTGCATGATTTCTAATGGGATGTTGCCATGTCTCCACGAAATTGTTTACTGAACTGTTTACTAAACGGTCTACTATACTGTCTACTGATGGATTTACTGAACTATTTACTAACTGTTTACCAATCTATCTACTGAACTATTCATTGATTGTTTTTTGAACTACTTACTGACTAGTTTACTGAATCGACCACTGAACTGTTTATTAAATTGTTTACTAACCAGTTTACTAAATTGTTAATTGAATGACTTACTGAACGATTTGCTGAACTATTTACTGAAATTGTATACTGAACTATTTATTGAGTGCTTGCTGAATGTATATATATATGTACTATTGATTTGACCAATTTTAAATTATAAATGATTGATAATGATTGTTTACTATATAGTATTGTCACTGAAAGATTGAAAGGTTTTGCCACTGATTTGACACACATGAATTCTTTCTTTGTAAAATTTTCATAGATTTCCTATAGTCGAACTTATGGACTAAGACAAGTGAGGTGCTCTAAAGCATCATTTTGTACTCAACCTAGTATCCCTAATCGATTTAGTATCATTTTTAATGATAGTGACTGTAAATGCATGATAATGTTTTGGATACACACATATAGTTGTGCATAGTATCAGTTCTTTTATATATATTTCTTATTGGGCGTAAGTTCATCCCCCTTCCACCTTACAGATTATATTTGCAGTAGTAGCTGCCTTTGTTAAGGAAGATTCTCATCAAATTCCTGGGAAGCTTTGATATTGAATAGCTATTTTATTGTATAATTGAATCTCTATTTTATTGTATTTAGACTTTATTGTACAATACATTAGTATGTAAAGGGATGTAAACTAAAGGAGTCCGAGTGTTAATTTTAGTCCTTTGATACTAGATATTTATATAGTTAAGGCAGTTTATTTGAGTATAGTTAAGAAGCACTTTAACTTGATTTGATGTAATTGAGACAAAAATGTAAATAAAAGTAAGTACATGCTGTGAATGATTGTATTGGTTTGAATAGTTGGATAATGATTTAGCTAACTAAGTTTAGCTTAATATTAGAGTGATGACACAGAGCATAGCCCAACCAACTGAATGAAAAAGGAAAAGTTAGTCCTAAATTTTACGATTCTAGACATGACAACAGGTTAGTCTTAATACCAATCTGACTAATCTAAAGCATGAAGTTAATGCCATCAATGCTAGGCTCACATTGTTCCTCTACTAGAATATCGAGATGTATAGGCCACCTCAACCACCACTTCTTATGCAATATCCCCAGACCTATCAATATGATCGCCAACCTTTTCCTGCTATTATACAACCATATGCTACTTTCTCAATTCTAGCTGTATCACCTTCAAGGGAGAGGGGTAGGACTATTAAGGGTACAAGAAAGATTAGAAAACCCTTTATTAGTATTATTTGTGATATCTGCAGGAAATGTCATAGGCCACGATCTTGTCACTAGGCGACAGGAGCGTGCTTCAATTATGGGTTGGTAGGGCATCAAGTTAAGGAGTGTCTTGTAATGCTCCCGAAAGCTAGGAAACTTAGGCTAACATTTTCCTTTACTTACTATGCTTGTCACTTGATCAGTGTAGTTATCACCTAATGTAACGCCCGTTATATACAGTGATTATCGATCCTTTCATATTCATTTAATTGGTTGGGCTGTCTGCAATGCCTTTATACCATTTTCTTACCACAATAATAAATTTTTAAATAAAAGTCTATCTATAAGTAATTATTATTATTTACATAAATAGTATTTCTTTCAGTACATTTCACTAAAATTTACATCCCCTGTATATAAATTATACAAAAGTAGTACTGTACAAAAACATCTGAACAAATAAGAGTAAAATTCACGATCTAGCAACTGCCACCTGAGGGTACCAAAACCGCAACCACTTAGTGGAACGATATATCATTGAAGATAATTTGTGAGGAAGGGAAAAAAAAGGGGTGAGCTTATTGCCCATTAAGAAATTCGTATGCAAGGACTGATAATATGAAATCTACATGCTTAAAATGATTTAATTCCTAGCAGTACACTGAGGGACATTTTAGGAAGGATACTATAGTCGGCTAGGTAATCGGATAGAGTATGAGAGGATACTTTGAAATACCTTTCGTGTGTCGATCCCTATTTTCAACTATAAGGAATGAATAGTTGAAGATGATATAAATATTAGTATAAAATCATTAAATAAATCTCATGCAGTCTTTCAGTCAATAAACCATATATAAAACAATTTGTTAAGCAATTCTCTAAAACAATTTCAGTAAACTGAACGGTAGCATTTCAATACCATGATGTAAAGAAATATATTCAGTACTTTCACTTATTACCAGTATAAAATCCAATTCAGTAAAAACAGTACAATGGAGACCAAGTAACACCCTATACATATCATACTATAACAATATCCCAAAAAGGGAGAAACAGTAACAATAAGACATATGGCCATAGTCATAGCGGTGTCCACAATATGCATTGATCAAGTGACAACTGAGATGCTGATGATATGATCAGTATCAATTAGCAAACAGTACAGTAATAGTAACAATAACAGTCAGTCAACATGATATGGGGACTAACAGTCTTAAAACAGTTTATAAGTAGTATAAATACCTTTAAAGAAATCAATTTCAGTGATAAAACCTTCAGTCCATAAATTAGACTTGGCAATTTGTTTTTAATTCATTTTCATGTTATGTAAAATTGTGTTCGTGTCGTATAAACACGAAAATTTCTTGTCAAAATTCGTGCTTACACGAAAAATATAAAATCTTCTTTTTTAGCTTTTACAGTATTGATATACAATGTTTACTTAATTTTAATCTGTGTCACCTTGTGTCACCTTGTGTCTCCTTGTGTCACCTTGTGTCTCCTTGTGTCTTATATTGATATCGTTTTCATGTCGTTTAATCGTGTTGTATCTAAGATTGCTAGGTCTACTATAAATGCATATATTGGAAACATAAGCAGTTCAAAATAAAAATTCATAAAATATTCACAATTCAGCATTCAGTTCTAAAAATATTCCATTTATCTGTAATAAAATTATAAAAACATGCTAGTATTCTCACTTGCACAAAATTCAATAGCATGAATTTTCAAATATATAATTTTGGAGTACGGTAAGAATATGGAATCTCAATAAATATGATAAAATTAACTTAATAAATCTTTCATTTCTAGTATTTAAGGATATTAAAATATGATTCTATAAATTTATTAGAAATTTTAGTAGTATAACTATTGTTTCTAATCTAGCCTTCCTGCGGTAAAAAAATAGTTTAAAATACCACAACAGTCCACAATTTCAAGGCAATCCACTTCAGAACAATTTCATAAAAATTATTTCAACCACAATATGCATTCACAATATCCTTACGCCTTCCATACTCATTCCTTACCTCTTGATTTCTACCAAAACAACTGATAGCACCACGCGACTATTTTCACTCCTGTGTTGCAAGACATTATGAAAACACCATTATTTCACTACACTTCAATTATAATTAATTCTTTTCTCACTAAAATCTATCACATTATCTACTGTAGTGACTAAACCAGTCTAATTTACACCAGTGCTAAAACTGTAACTATGCTTAAATCAACTTCCTTTTCAATTCCAATCACACCGGCAGTCTTGTTTTAATTTATACATTATTATGGGACCTAAAACTCATCAAATTGAGCACAATTACTAGGTCCCTTTCTCATGGCCGAATGCTTCATGAGGAAATTCATTAAGCTTTTCAACAATTTAAGTCTTAATTCATGCTTTATCATTATTCTTCATTCCTTTTAGACCAACTTCATGCATCAAAACACCATTATTCATAAACATTTCATCATGTTCGAAACCATAAGGGAACATTTGAAGTGGTTTTGATTCAATCCATGGCCAAAATCAAGCTTAACTACCTTAATTACATCACTAATAACCATTAAACCAAAAAAAATTCACATCTTTACCTTTGGTAGGTGGCCGAATTCAAGGGGGAGTCTTTCACCTTGATTTTGTCCACTTCACCCTTAAATATTGGTATTAGGCACTGAATTTGGGACAAGTTTGCAGAAGAAATTTTTTGATTTTAAGGTTGTTTACTTAGTGTTTTGGAAGCTTTTCTAACTTGTTAATAGTGGAAGAGTGCAAGGTTGAAGATGATGGGGTGGATGGCCATGAAGAAATGTGTGGAAGTTTCTTTTAAAATGATCTTGCATGCAAAGTGACCAAAATACCCTTATACTTAATGATTTTGGACAATTTTGCCCTTAAACTTTTGTAATACTTTTAACTATTCAATTTAACTCCAAAATATTTTATTTCATCACTGAATATTAGAATTGAGCATATTTTAATGAATGGATGGGGTCTTATTAAGGTTTGGCTGACCGTAAGGGTAAAATTACCAAAATACCCTTAGCGAGTCAGTCGCGTAGATTTATTATTTTACATATGATTCAATCTATCTAATGACATGACATAGAACTTATTCACACGTAGATTATCATGCTTTAGTCAGTTGGTCAAAAGTCAATTTAGTTTGATCGTTATTCGCAAAAATTCTTCCGACCTATCCTTAATCGTCAATTTCTAATTTGTTGCACACTTCCCAAAAATAACCTAAATAAATGATTTTGGTATCTAGATTCTTACCATAGGTTTATTTGACTCTCCTTTCTGAGTCTACCAAGTCTCCCTTCTATCTGGGCACTTTAGGGCCTCTAAGACCCACCACGTTGTTTCTTTTTATACTTACGAAATATGCAGTAATTGAACAGTGGTGAGAAGTCTTATTCGTATAACAGTACTAGAATATGTGATTCTCACATCCTCCCCACCTTAGGAAATTTGGTCTTCCAAATTTGATCGAACCAATCACTAGAATAGCTCCAGACACTTTTCTTTCATCAAACTCTCTAATTCCCATGTAGCTTCTTCCGTTGAATGGTACTGCTAGAGTACTTTTACCAAGGGAATAGTCTTAGATCGTAGCACCTTTTCCTTCTGATCCGAAATCCAAATAAGCTTGTCTTCATAACTCATATCCTCCTTGATCTCCAACGGTTCGTATTGAGTTAGTGAGATGGATCTGGATGATACTTTCTTAATATAGATATGTGCAAGACATTATGCACTCCGAATGGTTCTGGTGGTAGTGCTAATCGGTAAGCAACATCTCCCACATGGTTTAAGATCTCAAATGGCCCAATATACCGAGGACTTAATTTTCCTTTCTTTCCAAACCGCATAATGCCCTTAAAAGGTGAGACTTTCAAGAAGATTAAATCTCCAACAGAGAACTCCAAAGGTCTGCGCCTGTTATCAGCAAACTCTTTTGCTGACTCTGAGTAGTCTTTAATCTATCACAAATAATCTGAACATCCCTAGAAGCTTGTTCTACCAAATTAAGAGCTAATATTTTCCGATCACCCATTTCTTCCCAACCAATTAGGGATCTACACTGTCTACCATAAAGAGCCTCATATGGTGCCATGCCGATACTGGAATGGTAACTGTTATTATAGGCGAATTCCGCTAATGGCAAGTGGTTGTCCCAAGAGCCTTTAAAGTCCAGTGCATACTCTCAACATATCCTCGAGCGTCTGAATGGTGCACTCGAACTGATCGTCAGTCTGTGGTTGGAAAGTAGTGCTAAAATTCAATTTGGATCCCATGGCATCTTGGAATCGCTCCCAAAAATGAAAGGTGAACTTGGAATCCCTGTCAGAAGTTATGTTTACTAGAACTCCATACAGTCTAACAATTTCTTTGACATATAAAATGACCAAGGCATTGAGGGAATTAGTAGATTTGATGGCAAGGAAGTGGGCGGACTGTGTTAATCTGTCTATAATAGCCCAAATTGCATCACGATTCCTTGGCAAACCCATGATATAGTCCATAGTTATGTGCTCCCATTTCCATATCAGGAACGATAGAAGCTGTAATAACCATGCAAGCTTCTGATGCTCTATCTTTACCTGCTAACATGTGGACATCTAGCAACAAACTACGTGATGTCCTGTTTCATTCTAGGTCACCAATACACCATACGCAGATTATGGTACATCTTGTTACTACTTGGATGTAAAGTATACCTGGATGCGTAAGCCTCTGTCAAAATAAGATCCCTTAGCTATTGATCATCGGGAATATAAATTCTGCTTCTGAACCTTAGAATACCATCAGTATCAATCCCAAAATCTAACTGAATACCCCTCTACACTTGACTAGCAATTAGAGATGGCAAAAGCTAGCCCGAGTCCTAAAATCCACTAAAATCCGCCTGAGACCGAACTCGGACCAACCCGAATTAACCAAAAAAGTCAAAGGCCTGAAATCGAAAAAAGCCCACAACTAAAAAAGCCTAAAACCGAAAAATCTGAAACCAAAAAAACCCGAACCCGATACAATCTGAAACCAAGACTGATTCAATCCAAAACCCGTAAAAAATCGAATTTATAACCCAAAAAAACCTGAATTATAATTATATGATTATTATTTAAAAATAATTAATTAATTGATACACTTTTTTAATTAAAAATTTTAAAATTTTGAAAACAATTATTACATATTGTACAATTATATCAATTATGTATTACCAGCAAACTAAATATTGAGTCTTTTTAATTCAATTATTAAATAAAATTAATTTAAAACACATAATATATTATATCAAAATAATCTTTAATATTATACTTATTGTATTTATAATAATAAATATATTATTAATTTAACATTTGATTTTATTATAAAAATCATTATAACATTTTATTATTTTTATTTTATAATAAAATTTTAATTTTAATACAATAACAAATCAAACATATAAAAAATTATATAATTTCAATATTTGTTTGAAGCTTTGAATTTGATATTTTGTACAACACATTAAGAACATTATTAATAAAATTAAATTTAAACTATACTTTTCTTAAAGTTTGAAGTATATAAAGATATTAAATTTACATAAAAAAAAACTAATCTTAAAATTAAAATTCAAGTTTTTAAGATTAAAAAAGTTATATAATTAAATTAAACAATACACACACAATTTTTTTTTATAAACTTGGATATCATTGAAAGAGAAAATTATAAATCAAGCTAGTGGTAATTAATTATTTATTATATTATAATAATCTTATACATGAATAAACCAATTTGGTATCTTATAATAATGATTTATATATTATATTATAATAATCTTTTAAGAATAAATTATGTGATCTTTTAGTGTGTAAGTATTATTTTGATAGAATTAAGTATTTATTAAAAATAATTTATTTATTATCTATTAAATATAAAATTAAAGTGTGGATAAAAATAATAATTCTACACTATAAGAAAACTACCATATATTGACGCTAAAAAAATGTCATTAAAACTCAAAAATCCGTTGATATAGCTCATTCAATTCTATAATTATAGTCAAAATGTGTATTCCGATAATTTTTTAGTCATCGGTATGTATATCCTTCGTCGATATAGACCTATTCTGACGAATTTTAGACCGTCAAAATAGGTAATAGGCTTTTTACCAACGATTTGTGTCCATTAGTAATGCTATTGTTATTGGTATAGCTTTCTTTCCTGTATCAACAAATGGCATCGTCAGTGAAACTATAACCATTGGAATAGCTTCCTTGCCTATATCAATATATTTTATTGTCAAAATAAGTATTAAAGATATACCAACGGCATGATTCCTTCAATAACACTATAGTAAATTTCTTGCTTTTACCAACAAGTTGTACTATTGGAAAAAGCATTAAAGATATAACAATGACATGAATCCATCAGTAAAACAATTCATGAATATAACTACCATGCACATATCAACAATATATCTGATTCTATCCAACAGTCAATTCAATGTTATACTTTTAGCAACGCTTGATACCTATCGGTATAATCTTGTAATTTTCAATGATAGTACACACTAAAAGTGGCAAATGGGCGGGTCGGATCGAGTTTGGGTTAGGTTATTTTGGATCGGATCATTTCAAGTTGGGATAAAGTCAGGTTTGGGTCAAGAAAAAATCAGTCTATTTCGAGTTCGGATCATTTCGGGTTTGGATCAATTTGAATTCGGATCAATTTGTGTTCGAATTAAATCAAGTTTTGGTCGTTGAGTTTTTTAGTCAATTCGAGTTGGTCAAATTTGGATTCGGGTCGATTGGACAGGTTTATTGGGTTAAGCATTGGTCATTTCGATGTGATTTATTTTGTATGAAAATCAACTGAAACCATAATTCTAAGAATTACAAAACTCATCAAAATAAAATTTTCTTCTTAAAATTTGGATTGAAATAATCAAAATATTTAATAATCTATATGATAGTTTTCTTTATAATATATTTACCAATATTCATAAATTAATTACATTTTTTCATTTTATTTTTATTATCTATAATAATTAATAACTTTATGAATCAAAGTGATTTAATAACCCCTACTAAATATCATAAAACATAAACAGTACTATATATCTCTTTAATTTATCTTAATTTTTTATAGAATATTTGAAGATATTAAGTGTGGGTGATATAGCTTCTGTACTCTATTATAGATTAGCCATTAAATAATTATACATTAAGTTCAAATGAATATAATGTAAAAGTGAATCTTTAAGTTTAACTAGATTAAAAAAATATATAACACTCATATTATTGAAAAAAAAATTATATTTTTACTGTATAAAAATACTTTGATAATTAATTTTAACATTTAAATATTTATTGATAATATTAAATTTAAGTTTGAATTTTTTCAAGTTTAAGTTAATTTGGATTCGGATCAATTTGCATTCAAATCTATTCGAGTTCAGATCAGGTTTGATTTAAGTTAATCTAAATTCGAATGAATTTGAATTTAAATCAATTCGAGTTCGAATCAAATTGGATTTAAATCAATGTGAATTTGAATAAATTTGATTTCAAATCAATTCGGATTCGAATCGAGTTTGATTTGAATTGTTGACTTTTTTAGTCAAATCAAATCGATCGAATTTAAATTCAAAATAATTGAACAAATTTTTCTGATCGAATCAACTTTTACCACCTCTAGTACACACTATGTACGTATTACTAATAATTTATTACCTTTAGTATAATTTTGGATATTCCAACAATAAAAAACATCAATATAAATACATGAGTAAAACATTTTTTTAATCATATTTTTAATCATTAATATTATATTTCTAATACTACTCAAATATAGCTCCATATAAAGTTAAAAAAATCACAATAAAAAACGAAGTATTTAATAACACTTAAAATAAAACTACAAACATTTTTTAGAATCCGAGTCTTAAAATAAGTAAAGAACAAAAATCTAGAAACTACAAGCATCATTAAATGTCTACAAACATAATACTTGAAGTAAACAAATAACTATCCAATGTAAATGATCCAATCATGGGTTTTCATCCTGCATGAAAAAAAGAAGCATAATTAGATATTTAAATTAAGAGCAAAAGTATTATAATATTTCTAAAAATGATGACAAAATACATGCTAGGAAAGGATGGACTAGGTTTAAAAAAAAAAAGTTCTGGACGTTTAATAATACTAATGATTTCTACTAACTGACAATACATATATCCAACAGAAACAAGCTTTGCATTGGAATGATGCAAATTATGTTTATCAAATTGAGTAGGCAATTCAAACATGCAATATTAGGAGACAAAACCAATCAATGATTTACTGCATTAAAAGTTTTGGTACTTAGCAAACACTAGATATTGTCCCAAAGATAAATCAAACTGTAAAACAATATTAGCTTGTAATAATAACAAGAAACTGATCATAAACTTTATTGTTTTTGCCTATGATGACTGGCTCTAAAAGACATCAAAATCTTTTAGCGAAACAATTATTCAAACACGCAATAAACATGCTTTGAAAACTAAATTAACTCAAAAATATAAAGAAATAGGACAAGAAGACTTACTATTCAAATCTGAAAATTAACTTAACTGCAAGACAAATGTAAACAAGTCAAAACCAAAATTAAAATTGCATAACTGAAACTAAATTTAAAATTGAAAAGAACTAAAACCGAAAATCTTACCTACCGAAAATACTATACCTAAAGGAAACTTGTCTGTAAAACTTGAAAGCATATGAAGTCAATTAAAAGCCAACACTTAAAATATTTAACTAACATGAATATAGAAGATGAAAACTGAACCTAATTGACTACCTAAAACCAAAACTACATTGTTTAAATTTAAATTTAAATGCTAAACTACCTTTGATCCTAACCTTAAGAGATCTTTTAACCCCTAATGCTTTAAGTATAAATTAAACAAACTGACTTTGAAATACGAAATTTACACCCAAATCAGTACCTAAACTCAACAGCAACAGTAAACTAAACTCTTTATGTGAAATTAACATGAGAGCTGAGGCTTTGAAACTTGAATTATTAGAGTTTTGCTTTTGTTACTTGTAATAATGAAATGAACCTAGTGTCTAATGAATTTTAAGAATTATTAAAACGGTAACTTAAATCAGAACTAAAAATAATTCAGATTGACTTTGAATTGTTCTTAAGAGTAATTTAATCAAACATCTAATAGACTCCTATCCTTAATTATTAACTCATTATCAAATGGTTCAAACAAATAATTCAACGCATAATTTATCATCAAACAGAACATCATTGAGTAAATAAATAGCAAAACAGATTTGAAATAGAAAAATAAAAAACCGAAACTGAAAATTGCATCAAAATCGTGACTTAATTTGGATTGAAAACCAAATATAAAATTGATGAAAACCTTTACTTGAAGATGCAAAACTGTGAATCATTAAGGCTTGTTGAAGCCAAAGATAAAACTAAACTTCAAATAATTTAAACTAATTAAAATCTGGGAAGCCTTAAAAGACAAACTAAAGAAGGAAACCAAAAACTTAACAAATACTAGAATCGAAACAAAAACTTTAAAGCTTTAATTTCCTAGAATGCCCAAAGAAACAAGCCTAAATTTCTAATAAGTTTGATGCCTAAATCGGCCTCAAGTAGCACAATTTAATCAATTGATTTTTGTAGAGTTATCACAGGTGATTAAAAGAAAGAGGAGATTCAAGCACAACCTTCCATTTTCTCACCATTTCTCTGCAACCAAACACAAAAGAGCCACCTAGACACATGAAACCTGTGAAAAGGATCAAAACTTTGGAGTAATTTGCAAAGGAAAATCAACAAAAATAAATTTTCTCACCTCTAAACAATGAAATATTTGCTTAAAACACGAAATTCATAGCCAAACGTAAGATCGCAAAAAGAACTAACTACAAAGTAATTTGTTGAGAGGGGGCTTGGGTTTGGGCGAAGAAGAGGAAAAGGAAATACAAGTGCAGAGAGTTTGGGTTGGAAAAAAAAACGAAAAATATTTTGATAGGAGGGGCTAGGCGGCTAGCTTGGGGTTGGTGAAGAAGAAGAGGATGAGGGTTTGCCGAGAGATTCATTGGGATGGGAAAAATAGTGTTGTCGTGTTGATGAAGGGAGAAAAAAAAGGGAAAGGGTAGTGGCTAAGTATGGAAGGTGTAAAGTTTTTTAATCAAAATCATACTTTACTTTCAAAAGATCATTTTAATAAAATAATTATAAATTCTAAAATAAATAAACAAAAATATGATAAATAGTAAAAAAATCAATAAAAAATTATAAATTTAAAAAAATAACAAAACGTAAATTTTATTTTCTTTAAAATTTTTCTTTATGTTTTTTTATTAATTAATTATAATATAATAACTATAATTGATACATTTTTGTAATTTTTAATTTGTTCATTGCGATTTTTTCTTTAATGACAAATGTAAAATATGCTTTCAACATTCAATCAAAATCATAGATATTTTTTGATTAATATGACTATAACTTTTTTTCTTAAGAAATACCTTATATTTGTTAAAATCATATATATAATTAATTTTAGTAATCAAATTGGTTGTTATCAACTATATATCAAACCTTGTCAGGTTAGAGACAATTAAAGTTTATTTAAAATTAGCTAAATGTAAATATTTATATATTTGAAAATATTAAACTTGATTAAACACTCTAACGGCTAATGATGGTTTGTCATAAAATAAACTATATAGTTACCAATATTATACATAATATTATGCTCACTTATAAAAATCGTCACAAATTATTAGATTCGTTATAGTGGGATGGGATTGCCATGCAAGTAAAACGTAAGTAAAATTGGCTTTGAATATTTTTTTTATTAATTAAAACCTCTTATTATTATTATTATTATTATTATTATTATTATTATTATTATTATTATTATTATTATTATTAGTAGCAACATAATGTCTTTCATTCCATAAATACGAGAATATAATTTTTTATAATCATTCATTATTTATAAATATAAATCTCAAGTGTATTTTAATAGATTATACATAGTTTCCAGTTATGATTGATAATTATAATTTATATCTATATAAGCATGAAAGTGAGGTTTAAATTACCAGTATTAAAGATTGGTTCAAATTGAGGGCAAATTAAGCTTTATTCATAAACAAAACATTTGAAGCTTTTAAGCGTTAGTTTTCAAGCTTTTAAGCAAATTATCTTTAATTTTCAAAAAAAAAATAATTTTCCATCACATATAATATAATAAAAGATTATTGGCACCCAAAATTTGTATAAATGGAGCAAAATTAATTAGCTTAGAGTACTAAATTGTATTGTATCATGGGCGACTGAATCCATTTGACTAGTTGAGAAATACAAAACTAATAAGTGAACAACTTAATAATTCGAACCCGTGAATGTGTAATTTAATAATACACTAGAATAGTAAAATATTCTCTCTGAAACTTTCTCTGTAGAAGTTGTTGGTTACAGTTTAGTACTTGTCTCAGAGTTTGATTGTGTTTATTGTTAGTATGGTGACTTAACCATTCCTTTTGTTCAATATTCCACCACTTTCTTTCTCCCTTTTCTTAATTCTCAATCTCTTTCTAAACATGGCCGACTCTTTGCATGTGGCGAAACTTTACGTTAGCCGAGGATGAACGTGACAATGTATCTGTTGATGACTCGGATGATGGTGATCATTCTGTTGAGGGTAAATGTTGGTTGGTTGCTAAGGTTCACACTAATAGAATGTTCAATAAAGAAGCATTTTTGGGAACAATGAAGGTCGTCCGGAAACTGTCTCGGGAAGCAGAGGTGATGCTTTTAGATGATAATTTGTTTCTGTTTAAGTTTGCTACTGAGGCAGACAAAATTCGTGTTCTGAATGGGTCTCCTTGGTCTTTTGATAAAAATGTGGTTCTGTTCCGAGATTATGATGGTGCCTTGCATTGCAACCTCGACAATATGTATTCTCTTCTGTTGCATTTTGGGTTCGGGTATATGGACTACCTTTGTGGATGTTAAATGCTTCAATGGCGGAAAGGATAGGTAACAGGATTGGCACTTTTGTTCTGACGATCAATGGTAAAACATATCCGGTTACTGGGGGCAAGTTCTTACGCTTGCGTGTTCTTATCAATGTGGCAAAACCCTTGTGAAGGTTTGTGACTATGGATGGACGAACGCAGAATGAGGTGATCATGGGTCGCCTGTCCTATGAAAGGCTTCAGAACTACTGTTATTCCTATGGATTGCTTGATCATACGGAGGATGATTGTGAGGGTGTTTTGACTCAGCAAGATGTGGCTCCATCTACAATTCAATACTGTGAATGGCTTCTAGCATCTCCTTTGTCTCGTCGTGATTTTCAACTTTTTCATTCCAATCATGTCACCTCAGATGCGGTTGGACAGACGAAAGGGGCAGTGCGTGGTTTGCCTACAAGAAGGCAGTTACTTCTAACCCAATTGAACACCAACAGTTCTCCCAGTGGTAACGGGTCTAAACTTCTAGAAGTAACTGTCGCATCCCCATTAACTTCCCAAGTAGTTACCACAACTATCAATCCTACCAACCAACTCCCTGTCCCACTTCGAGGAGATCATCAGGTACACTCTACTCAGGACAAACCCATCCAGGCTGACCACCAACCTTCCCATGTAAAGCATGCCTGGAAGCGGATGGCTAGACAACCATTTCTTCCTCCAGATAATATTGGTGCAGTTGGTTGCAAGCGGAAGACTTTACCAGAAGATGTTCAGATGACAGATAATATACTGGAAAAGAGCAAAGATGGTACAACTAAACTTGACACTCTTCCCTCTTCATCGGAGGTGACTGGTTTCCAATCCCGCCGGTAGCCATGAAAGTCTTAGCCTGGAATTGTCGTGGGCTTGAGAACCCATGGGCAGTTCGTGCTCTAGTTGAGCACATGAGAAAGCAAGACCCCCATGTGGTTTTCCTATCTGAAACAAAACTACATGTCAATAAATTGGATGCTATTCGAAGGAGGTGTCGTCTTGACAGTTGTCTGGGTGTGAGTGCTACTGGTCGTAGTGGGGGATTGGCGCTAATGTGGAGTTTTGAGTTCAATATCTCTGTGCAAAGCTATTCATTATATCATATAGATGCGATGGTCACGGAGACTAATACCTCTTCTCTTTGGAGGATGACAGAGTTTTATAGACATCTGGATCACTTGAGGCGTAGTGAGACATGGGATTTGTTGTGTCACTTGGGATCGAATTATAGCCTCCCTTAGTTGTGTCTTGGTGACTTCAACGAGATTCTTTGGAATCATGAAAAGAATGGGGGCTCCTTACGGCATGTATCACAAATGAGAAATTTTCAACAAACTTTGGATGATTGCCAACTTTGTGATCTTGGATTTAAGTATACCTGGTTCACTTGGAGTCGTGGCAGTAGCGAGCAGACTCTTGTGAGGGAGCGTTTGGATAGATGTGTATCTAGCCAAAGCTGGATGGCCCTATTTCCCGCATATGAGTTAGTTCATTTGGACTATTGTTCTTCTGATCACTGCCCGATACTGTTAAATACAGTGAAGATGGACCCATTACAAAAAACGCCACCAAGGAGCAGATTCATGTTCGAGGCAGTATGGGAGGACGAACCAGAGTGCAAGTCCATTATAGAAGAAGCGTGGTCAGATGCTACCTGTCAACCGCTGCCATGTAAACTTCAGCAAACTGGGGCCAAACTACAGCAACGGGGGGCTTCTTTCTTCCATTCCACTAGATGAATGATTTCTAATGCCAAGCGTCGGCTTCACTTGCTACATCAAAAGCAAGTTAGCGAAAGGGTGCTCACAGATATACAGAGCTGCAAGAAGGATCTTGATTCCTTATTGGCAAAGGAAGAATTATTTTGGTGGTAGCGTTGTCGTGTTTAGTGGTTGCGGGAAGGTGATTGTAACACCACCTATTTCCACCAGCAGGCATCATTAAGGAGATGACGGAATAAGTTGGTGGGCCTTTTTGATGCAAATGAGCGATGGTGTGAAGGTCTCCCAGCCATGACTAATATTGCTGTCAACTATTTCCAAGCAATGTTTCAATCCATGCAACCAACCGTCTCGGACACCTTGATACACACTGTGGAACCAAGAATCACAGATGGTATGAATGCAGAATTGTTGCGGGAATTTACAAGCGAGGAAATATTTCTTGCCATTACGCAAATGAAGCCGTTTAAAGCGCCTGGCCCTGATGGTTTACCTGCCTATTTCTATCAGCAATATTGGTCGATCATTGGGGATGATGTGGTGAGGTACTGCTTAGATTGCTTGAATGGGAAGGCTAGCATTGGAGACATAAACCAAACTCATGTTTGTCTGATTCCTAAACAACCACATCCAACAAGGCTTACTGAATTCCGACCAATAAGTCTCTGTTGTGCTCTACAAAATAATTTCCAAAGTATTGGTCAATCGAATGAAGCCTGTGTTACCTTTTTGTGTTAGTGAAATGCAATCGGCATTTGTGCCTGGGAAGTTTATCATGGACTATGTGATTGTTGCTTATGAGGTATTGCACTCTATGACAACCAGACATCGTGGCCATCCTGGTAGCTTTGCTCTAAAACTTGATATGAGCAAAGCCTATAACCGTATTGAGTGGTGCTTCCTGCAAACAATGATGGAGGCTCTTGGGTTTCATCATCGATGGATTGCTCTGATCATGAAATGTGTTACTAGCGTTACTTATTCTATAGTAATTAATGGCTCCCCATCAAATACTTTTACTCCAAAACGTGGCTTACGCCAAGGCAACCCTTTGTCCCCATATCTCTTCTTGCTATGTTGTGAGGGTTTTTCATCGTTGCTCCGGAACTTTCAGAGGAATGGTTCATTATCTGGTGTACGTGCTAGTAGACATGGACCTGGTATAACCCACTTGCTATTTGCAGATGACAGTCTGCTGTTTGCAAAAGCAACTTTTCAAGAGGTCTAAAATCTCAAAAGGGTTCTCCAAATTTATGAGCAAGCATCTGGTCAACAGATAAATCTCCACAAGTCAACGGTCTACTTTAGTTCCACAGTCTCAGCTGCCTGTAGGAGAATGATAATGGATAATCTGTCTATCCGTATTGCTACTTCTACTGAAAAGTATTTGGGGTTGCCTTGAATAGTGGGGAGAAATAAAACGCAAGCATTACGGGACATAACTGATCGTGTCTCATCCAAGATTAGGGGTTGGAGTACTAAAACCCTTTCATGTGGTGGTAAAGTGGTTTTCATGAAGTCAGTTCTTCAATCCACGGCCACTTATGCTATGCAATGTTTCCTATTTCCCATCTCTTTATGGAACGAGCTTAATAAATTGATGGCACGTTATTGGTGGCTCCATAGATTCGATCAACAAGGAATACATTGGCTCTGTTGGCAGGCGATGTGTAAGAGGAAAATGGAGGGAGGCCTTGGTTTTCGGGATATGTATCAATTTAACAAGGCTTTGGTTGCAAAGCAGTGATGGCGACTTCTAAGGAATGATTCTGCTTTGGTATCCACTGTGTTGAAGGAAAAGTATTATCCTCACGCTTCATTCCTTAATGCACAGGTGGGTTCTCAACCTTCCTTTGTCTGGAGAAGTTTGTGCGCAGGTCGTGAAGTTCTACAGCAAGGTCTTTGTTGGCGAATTGGTTTAGGAGAGATGGTAAAGGTTTAGATAGACCCTTGGATGCCTTTCACTCCTTCTGGTAGGCCTCTTTCTTTGCAAGGGAACTGGGACTCCAATCTTCATGTTAGTCAACTTATTGATAGATCAACTCAAGATTGGAACTGGAGGTTAGTGTTTAATATGTTTGAGAGGAGGGAGGCAGAACAGATACCGTCATTGCCTCTGTGCTCTACATTGCAAGAAGATCAACTTATGTGGCATTATTCTACTAATGGACATTACATAGTTAAATCAGGATATCATCTGCTTTGTCATCAACATGGGGGTGATTCTACATTACCTGTGGGCTCTAACATTTGGAAGAAACTCTGGAATGTCCATGCACCAGGGAAAATCAAAATATTTTTACGGCGTTGTTAGCAAGGAATTTTACCAGTTAAAGAGAAGTTAGATGGCTATGGTGTTCACCTCTCTATGACTTGTCCTCGATGCAATAGGCATGTTGAAACCTTCTCCCATGCTCTTCGGGACTGTGTTCATGCTCATAGTATTTGGAGGTCCTTCCAGCATGATCTGCCATCTTCCGCTGACTGGTTACATGATGCTTTTCATGTCTATACCAATGAGAAACTCCAGTTATTTGCGATAATGACTTGGCATATTTGGAAGGATCGTAACTGTGTGGTGTTTCGGACTGTGGATTGCTGCTTGGAGAGAACTTGTGTGTCCATCAAACAATATGTGCAGGATTATAATAATGCCAATATAATACACTCTGTGAATCGTTTTTCCTTGGTTAGCAGAGTCAACCACGCCAGATGGAAGGGCCCGAGGCCAGGAATGTGTAAAATCAATTATGATGCAGCTATAGATAGACAAGGAAAGAAAGGTGGCATCGGAATAATTGCCAGAGATCATACAGGCCAGGTGCTGGGAGTTTCAATTGCTTGTGTGCCCTGGAAAATGGATGTTTCTGCTGTTGAGGCTATGGCTGTAAGTAAGGCTGCACACTTTGCAATTGATATGGGTTTTAGGGAGGTTGTTCTTGAAGGTGACTCCCTACACATTACATAAAGACTACGTGCCCCTGGAGAGGATCTTTCGACGTTGGGATTAATTTTGCAGGAAGTAAGAAGGACCACCTCAGCTCTACAAGTCTGTCAATTTGTGCATACTCCTCGCTCAGGCAATGAAACAGCGAATTTACTAGCATCATATGCTCTATCTTGTCCTCACCCTTTGTACTGGGTAGAAGATCACCCATCTATATTGAATAATGTTTTAGAGCATGATGTACTCTTTCTTAATGAATAAATGAAGTGCTACTTTACATTCAAAAAAATAAATATACTAGAATAGTATTATTGTGTAAGTAGGAATTTTAATAAAATTTGTTTTTTATACTTTATTAATATTATTATTAATTATATTTAAATAACTAGCATTATATTAATTAATTTAGTAATATCTACTATTTAACATTTTAATTAGACATTTGATCAATTGGCGTACATCTAATATTATTATGTCAATGTGAACATGAAAAAATTAGTACTTAATTGGTATATAACTGTATATGATATAATTATATCAAATGTTATTATTTATAATATAATGTCAATTGGTGTATATAACTTATTTAATTCAACGTTCTAAATTTTTAATGAGATATTTGATTAATTAGTGTGTACAAGTACGATTCTAGTTAATGTAATAATGTTAATATTATGATTTATGTACAAACCAAAAACAAAATAAATATCAAATTGAGGATATTAGTTGATCAATTATTCATAATATTAAATTTTTTTTAATGTATATTATATTTTATTCAACATTATAATTGAACAATTAGTTAACTAGTCATATGATTGGATTTAATTTAATTACTAATTATATTGGTATTTAAAAAACAAAATAAATGTAAAAAAATTCTTAAAAATTTAAAATTTTATTAAAAATATAATATAATTATTAAAAAAAAGCTAATAAAACAAAGTAAAAAAAAATTATTAAACTAAGAGTGTCCAAATTCCAATGGTTCAATGTTGCCCCAAAAAAAAATATAATGACCCAATAAATTATTATTAAGAGTATAAAGCTATTTATATAAATATTTAATTGTTTAGTGTGATTTATTTATAATTTGTTAGTTATTTATTTGTATTACTAATACTTTTGGATTTTCATTTTCCTTTAGTTTTACTATATAAATATATATTTAACTCGCTTAAAAAATAAATTTTTATATAATTATTAATATATATATATATAATTATATATTTTATAACAAATGTGAATGTCTCAGGAAATTAAAAAAATAAATAATAATTGTCAAGTAATAAAAACATTAAAATGTAAAAATTTATATTTATATAAATATTTATTAAATTTTAACTTTAATTTAGCATTTCTATTATATTTTTATTTAACTATATAAAATTACATTATTTATTACATTCAAAATTATAAAAATATGTATAACTTATAAAATTTCAAAATAATTTGTCTAAGCCCACTAAGCCCACCCGGTGAAAACCGGATCAAACCCAAAACCGGATCAAACCCAAAACCGGATCGAAACCGAAAATAATCGAACTCGAAAATATCTGAAATCGAAAAAACCTGAAATCGAAATAACCTAAACCCGAATATAGCTTGGACCGAATTCGCTCGAACTGGCCCGTTTGCCACCTCTACTAGCAATCTCTATATAATTTGCATCATCCTCTTGAGCATTCTTGATTCTATCTGTCAGATCTGGTTCAATTCGAATACTAGCAATGAAACCATACCTTTCAAAGGAAACAACATTCAAATTGAGGCTCGAGAACTACTCTAACATATCATACTTCCGAATCATCATGTATGAAACCATACCTACGTGCTTCCTGCTCAAAGCATCTACCACCATATTTGCCTTCCCTGGGAGGTACAAGATCTCGCAGTCGTAATCTTTCAACAGTCCATCCATCTACGCTGTCTCATATTCAATTCACGTTGTGAGAATATATACTTGAGGCTTTTGTGATCGGTGTATGCCTAGAATTTTTCTCCATAGAGATAGTGCTGCCGTATCTTCAATGTAAACACCATGGTAGCTAATTCCAAGTTATGCGTGGGATAATTCTTCTCATGCTCTTTTAACTGTCTAGAACCATAAGCAATCAATTTTCCATTTTGCATAAGTACACAACCTAAACCCAATGCGAAAGCATCACTGTAGACTAAGAATCCTCCTGATTCACTGGGAATGGTAAGAATGGGAGCTGTGGTCAACCTTCGCTTCAATTCCTAAAAACTGCGCTCACGTGCATTTGTCCACTCGAACTTAACATTCTTGCATGTGAGACGCGTCAATGGGGCAGCTAATCTCGAGAATCCCTCAACAAACCGGTGATAATATCCAACTAGACCCAAAAAAACTCCGTATCTCCGTCACTGTCTTCGGTCTCTCACATTGTACAATAGCTTGTATTTTAGACAAATCAATCGACACCTCGTCTTTAGGCACCATGTGTCCCAGAAATGTGATGTGATCTAACCAGAATTCGCACTTACTAAACTTGGCATAAAGCTTCTGGTCCCTAAGGGTCTATAGGATAATATAGAGATGCTGCTCATGTTCCTCCGGTGACTTAGAATACACCAGGATGTCATTGATAAAGACAATGACAAATTTATCCAAGAATGGCTTAAACACCTCATTCATCAAGCTCATAAAAGCTGTAGGGGCATTGTCAGTCCAAAAGGCATCACCAAAAACTTGTAATGACCATACCGAGTCCTGAATGCAGTTTTAGGGACATCAGCTTCTTGAATCATCAATTGATGATATCCCAATCGGAGGTCAATTTTAGGAAACACTTGAACACCCTTGAGCTTATCAAAGAGATCATTGATCTTGGACCAGGGATATTTATTCTTGATGGTAACCTTATTAAGCAACCGATAATCTATGCAAAGTTGCAAGCTACCATCCTTTTTCGGATAAATAGAACTAGCGCATCCCATGGAGTGACATTGTGGCGAATGAAGCCCTTGTCTAACAACTCTTGGAGCTACTTCTTAAGTTCCTCCAGCTCTACTAATGCCATCAATATGGTGGTTTAGAAATAAACTCCGTACTGGGTACCAAGTCAATAGTAAATTCAATCTCCCGATCTGGTCGTAGTCCTGGTAGTTCATCCGAAAACACATCATGGAAATCTCTGACCATGGGAATCTCGTGCAGCTCCAGACGTTGTTTGTCTATGTCCTCAACATATGCAATAAATCCTTCAATCATATTAACACAACACTCATAGGCAATAAGTTCGGGATGAAAGAAGGTTATAAACTTAGTATAACAGTCAAACTAACATAATTTGTAGCTAACTAGTCCATTCTTAGGATTACATCAAAATCATACATATTTAACAAAATTAGGTCAGTTGTAGTTTCCTTCTCTCCTACTGTTACTTTACAGTTTCGGTATACAACATCAATCATTTGCGATTCTTTAAAGGGTGTATTTATTAGTAAGGTATACCCTAAGGGGCCATTTGGTTCGGGGAATTTAAGATTATCGGGAATATTAAATTACCGAAATATTATTTTACTTGACGGATTACTGGGAATATTAGATTCCTGTGTTTGGTTGTATTGGTGGGAATATAAGATTTCTGTGTTTGGTTCAAGGAATTTAGAATTACTAAATGGTAAATTTTACTATACTACCCTTTTGTAGTAAAGTAAATAAAAGGGTGATTTAAAATGAACAACACATTGATAGAAGTTATTTTAACATAGTTATTTATTTATTAAGTTTATTCATTTGAAGAATATTAATTAATTTCTTTAACACAATTTTTTTTGATGAAAAGGTGACAACTTATTTAAATAGTAATTGTAGGAAGATTATAGGAAAGTTGATCATGGAGAATAGCAGCCTCCACAAAGGGTGAAGTGTCCTCTAGCCAAACCATATCACTTACAACATCTTTTGCATATTTAGCTAACAAATGGACCACTACATTGCCACTACGTTTGACGTGTCTGATGGAAAATTGCCTGAATTGTAGTAGTGATACTTTCATGACCTTTAATAACGCCCCTGCAATAAAATGATCTTCCCCACGTTTAGTAACAGCAGAGATTGCTACCATTCGCCACCTCTGTTTTGCTAAAAAGCAAGATTAAAAGTTGATAGGCACTTAAACCCCAACCCACCCTCCGATTTTGTTTATAGGATATAGGATATTGAATAAGTAAATTATTTCATGAAAAACATTTTATAATGTTTTAATAAGTGTAAACCAAGCACATTAAGTAACCTTCAAAATTTTCATTCTTTAAGAAAAAAGAAATTAATATACCAAAAGCAGGAAGTTAGCACAAAGAAAATGGCTACAACAAAGTATCTTAAACACCAAATTGTAAGCCACAAGCTAAAAACAAGCATACTAAAACAAAAAAAGATCCATCACCATTCGTCATAATAATTTAGCACAAGCTAAATGCAACGTAATAGCAATTTCAAGATATGTGAAATACAACAAAATGATTTCCATAATTCATAAGTCTTAACATTCATAATACTTGTTGCCAAAAATAAACATTCCTCATCAACATCCATTATAACATCCATCACCATTCGCCATTCATAATACTAGAGAGAAAACCAAAAGCATCCTATTAACCAAAGTAGCATACTATCATCCTATCATGAAGTTAGAAACTACATATCTCCGCTCCGGGTGTAGTCAAAGGATGGGCGATAAGAAGTACATTCATGCAACTGCTTAATCACATAATCCTTCCTATATTCTCTAGGCATAGCAAAGAAGAAATCTACCTTGTGACTGTCTCTGCTTATGTATTCTCCAACACTTAGCACTTCATCCCTAGATAACCCTTCAAGTTGCATGATTTTTGTACAAAGTGCCATCCTCCTATCACTCCCCTCAGCCTCTTTCTTGAAGAATGAGGCTATACCTTTGATCTCCTCAGTAGCCTCCTGAAATGCACTTCGAAAGTGGCTGATTTGCTCAACTAACTCACTTAGGCCATTAGAACTCCTTGATCTCTTTTTGCTAGATCTGGCTCTTGTACTTGTCACAAAATTTATGTGACATGTTGAACCATCGACTTCATCTCTAACATCATCCCTTTCATCTTGAATCTCATTGTTACCTATTACATGACTATCCTGAACCATATCCTCTTCCTCATCACTGTCTTCAACTGCATCCGCTGCAATTTCAGCTCCGACACCAATAGCTCTATCTTTTCCAAATATGATGACAGAGTCATCGAAATGAGGAAATGCTTTGTTTCTCAGCCCTTTGGCATGCAGATGAGTCTAACAACAAATGCAACAATTGTCAGAAAATGCAAAACACATAGAGAAATTATGAATTCAAAAGAATTTGTATAGTACTTACCTTAACTCATCCATCAAAGACATCTTTCGGTGCAGTCAAACATTTATCAGTATCATTCCACCCAAATCCACTACCAATGTTAATCATCTCACAAATGGCATTATATTGTCTCTTAACTAACTTGACTCTTGATTCAATATGTGGATTGGCCCTTAGATTAAATGTCGGAAGTCTTTCCTCCAACATCTTCTCCAATTGGCTTAAGTAGCCTACTCTGAAAGTCCCATTATCTCCCTTCCACTTAGGATCCTCTACCAATATATGTAGGCATTTAACTAGTTCATCATCTTATGTCTTGGTCCAATGGTGATGATGACCGAAAGTAACTTTCTTAGCTGTTTGTTTCTTTTTTTTTTATTTCTCACATCCACATTCATTGAGGACATGTCCAAGTCCTAATATAAACAATCAAAGATAAAAAATGTGTAACAAATCAAAATTGATATTTGTACCATCCAAAACAATTCACTTACATCAAATATATGAAAAACATATAATATAAATTATTCAAATACACCAAACTGTAGCAACAACATCAAATTAGGTCTGTCATATTCAATCATTGTCTCATAGCGATTTTAAGAAACCATACGTTACAGAAAACATAATATTTGTCCTTACACTCAACAACTGAAATCATACAAGAAAAAGCATAACATAGCATAACATAACACTTGTACTTAAGTACGCGATGCCATCCAATTGTTGAACATCTCTTCTACCAACTTGTCTCTCCACTCAGTCCAAGCATTACTTGACTCACAGTGCCTAATCAACCCTTCTTCATCATCCCCTTCAGGTTGGATACTAATCTCATTGTCAACATCACTTTCAATGGGGTCAATAGACATCTTAGACCTAATAAAATTATGGAGAAGACAACAAGCAGAAATGATTCTACACCGTGATTTTACCGAATAAAATGATTTTTCCCTTAAAATTGCCCACCTAGCTTTCAATATGCCAAAACATCTCTCTATGCAATTTCTTGCTTGAGAGTGTTTCATATTGAAGTATTCTTGAGGTGTGGTGGGTTGGTGTCCTTGCCTCCAATCATTCAAGTGGTATCTTTGGCCTCTATATGGTGCCAGAAACCCTTCCCCATTTGTGTACCTAGCATCACATAAATAGTATAAACCTATTTCAATGCACAACTTATTTAATTAATATAATGGTTAAACCATTAACTCAATGAAGACCTATCCAAGATCACTTATGTATGTAAGATTACCTTGTGGAATCCTTAAACCATTTCTCCTAGTGATGGCATCCCTCAATACTTTACCATCTGCTGCAGAACCTTCCCATCCTGGCAAAACATAAATGAATTGCATGGTCGGTGTGCAGACATTGAGAACATTTGTAGCAATTTCATTTTTCCTTGACCTGTACTTAGGTCTATCAACTGAGGTCACATTCACTCTCATGTATGTTCCATCTAAGGCACCCAAACAACCCTAAATCGAAGAGATTACAAAAGTAAGTAGGTAAATGCACTTTGGGAATGTTGATGTGTTGTTTGAAAGGATTTTAAGAAAATACCTTAAACCATTTCCATCTTTCATCTGTTGAATTATCTGGTATTGGCTCTGGTTTTTTAAACAACAATGAATGCAGTCTTAAAACAGCTTTCAACACCGCATGAAATCATCTACTAATTGTCTCACCAGATCTTGCAACTTGACGCTTAAGAACCCTATTTTTTGTATGGTGAGCAATGATGTGAAGAAAGCTTATAACCATTTCTTCTACACTTATATTTTTATTTTCCATCAATCCTCCTGTTGTTTTTAGCAAGTGACACAATTTTGCAAAAGTGCTCCTATCCATTCTACAATTATCAACACTTTGCCTATCACTCTCAAAAACCATTTTATGTAAATTTATTGTCCTAATATTATGTCTCTCAAGTGTTTGGTCAACATATGATATTCTACCCCTCCTTGCAAGTCTTACAGCAACTAATGTTACAGCCACAAACATAAGCATTTCTAACATAGACTCCAGCTGCCTCATTTGCAAAATAAGTACTGTAACTAGTTACATCTTCTTTCTTATTGATAAACGAGCCATAACTGTATGAAAACAAAAATTGAGCATGGTTAATAAAATATTGATCATAATAAATAGCTAATCTTGAATATAACAAAGATTTTGTTGCATATATTTCCAAACTCATATGTTTTTCAAAATATTATAATGTGTTTGGTTTTTAAACTAATGTCTATAAATAAATATATTATTTCTACTTTTACTTCTTTTGTTGTGGGATTAACTTTTGAGGTTCATCTAAAATTTTAGGAGATAAGAAATGGATACTAGTTAAGGGAACTTTTATTTCTAATTTTTTTAGAAAATTTTGTAGTAAAGCTCTGGTTCTGTTCTGATCTTTTAAAGCTTTAATAGCCTTAAATAATGGATTGATAAAGGCTATCCGGCTCATTCTTAGAGTTTTGATTGTGAGATATTAACCAGCCTTTGATAGGATCCATCCATCCTTCATTTTATTTTTCTTGCATATTCGTATGCAATTTGCTGCAGTTACAAACCATTTAGTAACAAGACAATACTTAATAATTCTGATCATAATGGATTAATGACAGAGATGGACTAGGCATGGCTATGGCACAAATGAAACAATCACCATGCAATATCTAGAATGTATTGAACAGGATGAAAACAAAGCTATAGTGACTGTAAATTCTTCATTCATTCATTTATTTATTTATTACTATTTCTCTCATCCTGTTTCTTTTGGTTATTTGAACAATTCAATACATAGAGAGCTTGATAGTTAACCAGTTAAATTTAATACTGCATGGTGCTAACTATTATTTCTAAGTTTTGTTATTTGAGGTAACTTTGCTAATTGTAAATGAAATTGATTTTAATTGTTTGATGCACACATCTTCAAAGTAAGCAAAATTTACAAAGATCTCCATTCACTACCCTGTAAAATTGTGTGGCCATGTATATCATATCTTAATAAAGAGATATTTAAATAAATAATTACTAAAATTCCATCAATTTAATTATTTTGAGGAAAATGATAATTTTGTAAAAACAATTGTATTTTATTAAAATTATATTTTATTAAGATTCCATTAAAACTAATCATCTTTCTATCGTACTAGAGTTATTTATTTTTTATCTTATCATACTTATTGTACGAAACTTACATATGCTACAATTAATTATTTTAAAATTAAATCATGTTACGATTTATTTTGAATTGTGTAACTTGGAAAGCTTTGATTTAGCACATCAAACTTGCTGAAATTAGGATAAAATACAAGGTTTCCATTAATTTTTTTTTCGTTGATTTCTCTTAATTTCTTTGAATGTATATCATACTTATTATAATTTACTAATACTTAATTCTCCACAATGTTGTATGTTTTCAACCAAATTATAATTTAATAATACTTATTAATAATTATAATTTAATGTTAATTATTAAAAATATTAATTAATTTTTAATAATTAATTAATATTATTAAATTAATTAATAACTATCTACTGAAAATTTTTTCCCTCAAAGCTCTATCGTTCTCTCTACTCTCCTCTTGTTCATTTACTCCTCCTTATTTAGTCAGATCTAGTAATTCATCCAAATCCCATTCAAGCAAAGCAAATAACCAAACAAATTTATCCATATCCAAAACAAATCAAACCTAAAATCAGAAGTTCTTCAAAATTAAAAAAAAAAAACCCAAATTTCTCATAGCAATTCCAAAAACCCATTCAATTCATCAAAAGCCAAATCTTAACATAATGGGTATTTAATCTACAATCTCAATATCAGCCAAAGCCTAGCAAACAAAGGTTGTGTAAACCATGTTAGAATAGAAACAGTAAACATTTATAATGCTTGGTCTGTGAAGGAAGAAAACGTGAGGAAAGTAAGGAGATGAAGCTTTTAGCAAAGAGAAAAAAACGAAAGGAAAGGAGAAGAAAATAAAGCTGTCAGCAAAGAGATGAAACTAGAGAAAAAGAGAGAAGATGAAATCGTGAATAAATGAATTAATAAATCAAACAAAAGGCAACAGAAAAGAAAAGGAATGGATGCATCGCAGGCCGACATACCTTCTCAGAGGAGATTAATGGCGAGGAAGCTTTGAGTTGTAGCCACAAGATGTGACCAACGCTGGAAGAGATCAACAGTGCCGAAGGAGATCGCCTGGGAGTGGGGTGATTAGGAAGAGAGGGGTATGGGTGAAGGTGTCGTGTAAATTAGGTTTGTTTTTGTGGTAAATAGTTGTAATATTATAATTATTAAGAGGGTAAATTTGGCTTAAAAAATAACTTTTCCCCTGGAAAAATAAAAAACCTCAGCACACGGGGGGAATTTTTTCACCGCTATTTCCCCCCCATTTTTCACTGTTTTAAATGTAAAATTCCCGATGGAAAAAAAAACCAAACTATCCAAACATGGTAATTGGATTACGGAAAAAAAATTCTAGGGGGTAATATAAAATTCCCCCAACCAAACAGCACTTAAGGGTTCAGGTTCTACCGGTATCTTACTAGCACATGCAGGTAACACAAAAGAGTGCATGGAACCAAGGTCGAATAATGCAAGTGCAGTAATATAAAAAATGTAAATCTTACCCTTACTAACATCAGTGAAGTATCAGCAACCTCCTGATCGATAGTGTACACCCTACCTTGGGTCGTAGCCTTCTTACCCTTCTCTGTTGCTGTTGCCCTTCTCAGCTATGAAGGTGTAGCCTTCTCCGACTCCTTCAGAGGTGTTGTAGCTATAGGTGGAATTGTGGCTGGGATTGTAGAGGCAGCTGACTCTCTCAACAACGGGCAATCCCTAACCATATGCCCTATTTATGCACATCGATAACATGCTCCTATAAACACATAACAGGGCCGGGTACCATGCAACCTTCCACAATGAACACACCGAGTTGCTTTACAATAGAAGCAGACTTAGTTGTCTTATCCTCTGAATCTTAATGCCCGATGTCTTAGCCTTCTTAGGCTGCCATCTACCCGATCGATCCTCGAAACTTCTCTTTGCTTTCTCCTTTCCCTTTCTTTTAGCTCGAAACCTGGTATCCACATGGAACTGCTCACAATCCCGCTTACAAAGCTCAGCTTGTTGAACAACCTCATCATAAGTTCGAATATCAAAAGAGACTAACTGGGTCCGGATAGAGTGCTTCAAACTTGCCATGAATCTGTCTATCTTATGCGCCTCACTCATTTGGGTCTAAGGATCAAATCGATTAAATGTGGTAAACTTGGACTCATACTGATCTACAGTCATACTCTCTTATGTCAATTCCAAAAACTCTAACTGTAACTTCTTTTGTGCTGTCTAGGGAATATATTGTCTATAGAAAGCCTTTAGACAAAATGATCCATGTCACCACTGGATGTTAAGCTACCAATACCGTTTGGGTGGACTTCCACCAATGCTCGACATCATCAGTCAACTGAAAAGCAGCCAATCCCATTTTCTTGGTTTTAGAGCATCGCATGTACTTAAATAACTTCTCCACTACATTTACCCAGTGCTCTGCTAGCATTGGATCCTTATCTCCCTTAAACTTCGATGGATCCAGCTTATTAAACTGTCGCACTAAATTTACATCACAATAAGACTCGATGTCTGCAGGTTGCAGTTGAGCTGGTAGTGGCAGCGCTACCTATGGATGGGACACTGGCTGTAGAGCTAGTTGTGGCTCGGGTGGCACCTGTGCAGGCTGAGGTAGGGGTGGTACTACTTCGGGTGTCGCTTTAGCGTTATTAGCATTATAGGTCATTATAAAGTCGTCAAACATCCATTCCAACCTCAAAATTTTTGTATTTAGACTTTCGAGCTATAGAAGGAAAGCAGATTCTAAGGCGGCTTTGTGAGGGCCCGAAGTGCCTTACGGGTCATTCATCACCTCACTCATCCGTACTGTCCGCTCTGGGTTCTAGAGGTGGCCCCCGTCACACAGACGTGGCACTTAGCCCCTCACGGATTTATCGAGAAACTTATCCCAATTCGCGTCCGCCGTGACTCGAACCCCTTGCCACTTGTAAGTGTCGAGACACGACTAACCATTGGACCTAGGTACGGTTTCCCGGAAGCCTACACGAAGCCTGAGCCGACTATCAACTCGTATGATCTGCAGATGTTAAATTAAGGGGTGAGCAATCCACGGCTCAGTAAGTAGTTTAAATAAGTACATACTAGGCTCATATCGTAAAACACGAGCATACATGCTTGAATTATTGTAAATTAGCATGTATGGATTATACTAAGGTTTATTATCATTCCGTAAGTGCACAAACGGCATAAACTTGTTCATGCTTACATTTCATCCTTGATTTCACAAGGCATCATTCTCTTTAACAGTATGATTAAGTGTGGAAGAACGAACATTCAAGTAGCACACGTTCAAGTGGCATATATAAACATAATCCAAGAATCGAAAGAAATGAACATTCAAGTAGCACACGTTCAAGTGGCATATATAAACATAATCCAATAATCAAAAAGTAACACATGTTCAAGTGGCATAATAAACATAATCCAATAATCACACACATAATTTGTCATATGCATAAGATCTATTATATCCTTCGACCTTCTTCGCATTCACATATCACTATCACTTACTTTTCGTCATAATATCTAACGATTTCTCATATTTCGTCGGAACTCGGTTTGGCCTTTAGTACTTAGACTGACTACTAACACATCGAAACTCGTGTAGCACTTAGTTCCCGAAGGACTCTAGAGGTGGCTCCCACGGTTCGGAACTCGAGTCTTTGCTCGGTTTGGTTTTTACATCAAAACTCGTGTAGCACTTAGTTCCCGAAGGACTCTAGAGGTGGCTCACACGGTACAGAAATTGAGTCTTTGCTCGGTTTGGCCTTTACATCAAAACTCGTGTAGCACTTAGTTCCCGAAGGACTCTAGAGGTGGCTCACACTGTACAGAAATCGATTCTTTGCTCGGTTTGGCCTTTACATCAAAACTCGTGTAGCACTTAGTTCTCGAAGGACTCTAGAGGTGGCTCACATGGTACAGAAATCGAGTCTTTGCTCGGTTTGGCCTTTAAATCAAAACTCGTGCAGCACTTAGTTCCCCAAGGACTCTAGAAGTGGCTCACACGGTACAGAAATCGAGTCTTTGCTCAGTTTGTCCTTTACATCAAAACTCGTGTAGCACTTAGTTCCCGAAGGACTCTAGAGGTGGCTCACACGATACAGAAATTGAGTCTTTGCTCGGTTTGGCCTTTTGTTTTCCTAGCTTTCGACAAATATAACTGGGTGCTGATTAGGTCCATTGACTCAACATTGGGAGCGATATGTATATATTGTACTCAAATCACATATGCTTACTCGAAACATAACAGTACGATAACATATTCAGTAATCATAAGGAAACCATAACACATCACACAATTCACAACAAGCTCACTTTCCAAATAAGTATCTTTCACAAGCGCATCATGTCCGATTTAGAATCTTACCATACTTACTCTATTTGACTTACCTGTAATGTCCAACCAAAAATTCTATATAAATTTAATTAATTATTTATTGAGGATTCTTTCATCTCTTACGAGATGATACTAGTAAGATTTATTTAACCCACTTACCTCGAGGTTTAATCGTTTCTTCTTGACCTTTTGGAATCCAAAAGCAAGTCCTCAACCGTTCCGATTCACTCTATTTCCATGTAGTAGAAAATCCGATAACCTCATTTACTCCTCTTTATTTCTCGTACTTCATACTGCACAATAAATCTAAATTATATTCAAAATCCTATATTACAAATTCTATTTCTAATAAATATTTCATCATTTGCTATCTTCTATTTATCACTCTCAACAATTAATCTATTTTATTTTCTATTAAATAACACAATATCATTTACAATTAAATCATTTTCTTTCCTCCACCTAATTTCTTCAATAATCCCATTTAGTTTATGTTTCTTTAACCTTTAAATTATAAATTAAATATGAAACCTTTACCAATTTTTACTTGTTCAATTTGATACTGTTACTCAAACTCATTCTTTTCTAATATTTAATTTCATTAATAATCTTTACTCACTTTGCATTTTTATTATACACCCTTCATAATTATTGAATTATTTCAATCTCATACAATTTATCCTTGACTAAATGTTACCCTTTTTTTTTTAAACATTATCACGTATAGTTAAATTTAATTTCCCAATTAATCTTTATTCCTCCTATATATGTTATTCCTTAACTATAATTTTATAATATTTACATGAAAAACTCACATTAATCCTTGGTCAAGTTTCACATTTATCCATGTTTAATTATTTTTTCCTAATTTTAACTTTACATTTACTTCTAATTTATCATTATTTCCAAATTATATCTAAAATTTATATTTTAGCTATAATGTATTTTTCGAAATTCTTATCTTCCCTTAATAACTTCAACAATTAATCTATTTTATTTTCTATTAATTAATACAACATAATTACAATTTAAGTTATCTCTCTTTTTCACACCTGATTTCATTCAATGACTTTATCAACCTTAGTTCAGTTTTCCTTTAATCTTTACATCACACACGTTAGCATGAGAATCCTTTGTCAATCGTATATAACCTAACCACTACTTACCAAGCCCATCTCTTTTCTATTCCAATTGTCATGAATTTTTTTCTATTCATTTTCTACATTCATATCATCTCTTTTCACATTAGAATTGCATTATCCCTATCACGTTTTTGCCAAAATCAAAAAACTCAAATTAACTTAATCTCATTCTTTCACCAATTCAAATCCTACTAATACTATTATTAATCCATATATATACCATTCATTAATTATCTACTACAAGATATCATGAGACTCTTAAACATTATGCCTTAGACTAATATTCATTATTAAATTTTATTTGTTATTTTTCAATTCTAATTTCAAAATTAATCATTATATATATATATATATTTTTTTCTTTTTATTAATTAACTAATTAATATATAAAATATTTCGTCAATACAATTTCCTCCTTTCCTGGCCGAGAGCTCCACACTACCATATTTTCATGTTTTGTTCATTCTCATTAAATCCTGTTGTCAGGAACACTTTCTACTCCTCCAAGATCTTTATCATACACATTCAATTCATAAAAGTGTCTTCACTATTAAACAGCCCTTGTTTTGGTTAAACAACACCCAAATTCACGTCACTAAATGTCCTAAAATTTTCCATTTAAATCAATCTTCAACTAAGTTCCTGTAAATATCATTCATCATTTTCTATTAATTCCTACCCAACAAACATTAAAATTTCCATTATTTCTTCATTTTTCTTCCATGGCAAGTTGGGTTCTATACTTCTATATTCTCATTTAATTCAATATAAAACTTTAATCACATCAACAAAGCTTGAAACAAGTGAATCTCATGGCTAACACCAAGGAAAACATCACTCCATCAGCTTACCTTGCTTAACCGAACAACAAAAGCCCTAGACCCATTCTGTTTTCTTCACATCACCCCTCTATTTTTATATTCTGTCCACGCCATTCTAGCCATAATTAACTCTTAAAATGAAGAAGTACGCTTGTTAAGGTGGCTTGATGGTTTGATAGAGGGAAGTAATGGATTTACTAAAAAAAAAATGGAAGAAAATGTGAAGGAACTTGGGGAATTTTTTTTTTGGACAGAAACGAGCAGCAAAACAGGCGAAGGGGAGGTTGGTTGGCTGAGTTAAAATGGAAGATTCTTTTTTTTATTTATGTCTCAACCAAGGAAAAATTGTCAAGTAGTTCAATATTAAAGTTCCCCTTAAATTTCATCTTATTTACAATTTTACCATACTAGATATTTTATCATTTTAAATTTCCAGATTTTAATTTTTTTATTAGTAAATTAAATTTAATTAATTTAAGTACTTTTAGTCAAGTTTTGACCAATTGACCAACTCCCATATTAAATTATCATAATACCCCTGTACTATTTCACTAATTCCCCTAACATTATTTTTTTTATTATTTTCAATTTTAGAATTTATATTTTATATTTTATTATTTTTCACATATTTTAGTTGAACATGGTCAATTATTAACTCTTGAGGAGATTTAAATTGATTATGGGTAGTGAAATTATTAAACTACCCGTTACGAATGCTTTCGATTTTTGTTTCTTGCTTTTTCAAAATACACTCAAACCAGGTGCTTTTTGAGATACATATTCTTGCTATATTCATATTTCACCTCCTTTATCATCATTCAAGGGTCTTATTTCGATCTAGATAGAGAAAGTCCCGGTGGGGCCCTCAACGAGTACCTCTCTAAACCTTATCGAACAGACCCTTATTTGATTATTTTAACAATTTATATTATCTTCTTTTTTTTTTTATTCTTACACGCTGTAGATTATATCAAATATTAGAAAATTTAGGTTCTCACATTCTCCCCACCTTTAATGAATTTGGTCCTCCAAATTCAATACAAGTACTCCGACAATTCAGTACTTGGAGACTTATCATTTTCATAACTACTCGTTGCAATTAATCATATCACTCATTCATATCAATATTCTCATACCACGTTTACACCATTTCCTATCAATTCACCTGCATTTGTTAATTCATATCGATTTCCACATCAATCATATTCCATAAGATCATTCTATTGTCTCCAATTACTCGAAAACCATCAATCACTTCCGATTACTCTTACTCAATCTGATTCCATTTATTATTATCAATTATCTCTGATCATTTAGTATCTATCTTTACAATATTTCCACATCAATTTTATCATATATGATTATTCTGTCATCCTTGGATAGCACACTTTCTAATCAATCTTTTTCAATCACTCAATACCAACCCCATTTGTTTGTATCCATACTCCCATATAACTTTTGTATCATCCACCAGTAATTCTCATTTCTTTCTATATCATTCAGCTCCACTATAATCATCTATCTCAAATCACCTTAACCTGGTTTCCACATTATGCTAAATACATTCATCACCTGTTATATCAATAAAGTCAACAATTTACATCTTGTATCCATGTTTCTTATGCACTATACAAGCTAATATGCGCTCCTTAGTCAATGGGAGCATACAGTGTTTATAAAAATATACTTTTATATACGCATCCTCCATAGCAAGATCCATAAAACATTGTAATTCAATATTTTCTCAATCTTGTTATTACAACAATTATCAAAATTAACAATTTTCCATGGCCTCAATGAATCCATCACACATAAATTATCTCTCAATAATACCTCAAGACATAAAAATCACCTTACAATCCTCGTATGTATCATAGAAAATGCTTTCAAGACATCATTCGTGGTGTCATAGAGCAGCTGACCTATGTAGCCTATTTCCACAAGGTCATACTCCAAGTTTTCCCACTTAATTTATTCGACGTGTCATAATTCACTTTTCTACAAGAAAGTAATTCATCATAGACACATCACGTTCCAAAATCATTGATTATGCTCGCCTACGATCAGATTTCAACTTTCTTATAGACAATTTATTTGCATCAACCATTGCATAGCATTATAAAATCATACACATCAATTCCAGTCCATCCCCACATAAGTCTTTCACTTCCTCAACAATCCACATAATAGCATAACCTTAATTCTTACCTTTGCAATACACAAATGTATATGTATACAATTACATAAGCAAATGTATTCCCAATCATCACAAGCATAATTCTTACTCTCATCATCTAAATCACACCACCAAGGTGAATTCTTCATCCTTTTTTTTAGAGGCTATTAGATTGGGCCAATATCAATATCAATATCATAACAAGATGATCCTGAGGTTCTTATCTCATACAATCTTAACTTTCACATCAGTTTCTTATCTTGCACAACATGCTCCAACAATCTCCAATTTCCAATCTAAGCTCCTTTTTTTTTTAGTCCTACTATCAACTTTACTAGTGAGATTATGAAGAGTCTTGTGGATCTTGAATCCACATAGTTCAAAATCATAAGGTTCACTTCATTAGACTTTCAAGGTCCATGTAATTTAAAGAGACAAATTTCAATAGTCAAATAATTTAAAATTCATGTAATCTCCAATTCACAAATTTTCTAAATCACATTGTTTTCTGAAGGCCATACACTTCTCAACATATACGAGATTTTGAACATCTCTTAAATCCATAAGGAAGTTAAACAAAATTTTTTTTGTCAAATCAACAAATCAGTATTTAAATCATTTTGATATCCAAATCATTTCACATTTAGTCCAGTGGAGACAGTCACATCCAATAGGATCATGCATGATACAGTATTCCCAGAGGGAAAATCAGTAACGAGTGGCTATCGTCGACAATCACAGTTCGCACGAGTCAGGTGCTCATTGTGAAAACCTGTGGGTTTGACCAGATTCCCACAATCATAAATCTGCGGAATTGATCAGGATCTCGTAGTCATATACACTCAGTATGCATGATCACTAAGGAGCAACTGTCTCAAAACATTTTCATAAATCATATAAAAGAATGATTATTGAATTTGGAAGCAATAAAGCTCATTAAAAACTCATTGAAAACTTTAAATATACTAATAACTAGTTGGTACATAAATAAATAATAAATCCTTTATGTAAAAATAATTAAATATCATTTATGCTATTTAAAAACATATTAAGACTTTATGCAAATTAAAACAATTAGAACATCATATGCACTTGGAATAAACCTATAGTTTATGCAATTTAAAACATTTCATGTAAATCATTCTATGTAACTCTCATACATGTCCCTTATTTCAATGCTTGATCATATATATATATACTATTCTTAGGATGCACTATCATAACTCAAATTTATATCTCAACACCATGCTCATGTATCCAAGCTCATTCCACCATTTTCATAGTTTCTTATCTCTTAACATCAATTTTTTTTTATTGCTCTATCAAAAGCCTCATAGTACCCACATACGTTTCTGCAATTCCATATCGACGAATTCCTCTTGCATCTTTCAATCATATAAGAGGCAATAATTCTATCTCTTTCAAAGTAAATCGTATTCCAATTGATCATCTCAGATCATTGCATGACCTATCTTAAGCCAACTATGCTAGATTACTTCACAAGTAATTCCATCAGACGAAATTCTTAAGCCTCGATAGGCATACCATATCAATCTCCACAACCAAATATTACCTATTGGCTATTGTGCCTGTTTCAATTCTTGTCGTACATCACACTACCTTATAGGCCATTGTCTCACTTCTTGAGGCTTCAAACCATCCACAACTAAATTATTTTATGCACCTTGTTATCATTTAATTTCAATGCAAAACACATGCATTTAGAACAGTTTTCTGCACTTATTGAGCATTTAACATTCAGGCATTAACAATACTATGGGTGACTATCCAGTCTATACCCAAAATGAAACCAATGTTGTAAAAGTGCAACAATATCAGATCCACTATTAGGTTTTTATTTCTGACCTTCGCTTTACACTAATGATAAGCACTCTCTTTCATCTAAGACTTCCTTGAATGGAGTGCTAATATGCAATAGATGACTTAAAGTTTCTAACTTTATATATAATCTATTACATGTCTAACATAAGAGGGTGATGGAATCGATGGTTGCATCGTTGACCACCGAGGTGGCCTTTCGGGCCCACCTTTACGTCAAATCCTCCTCATTCAAATTCGAATTAAAACAACTATACCAAGAGTAGACCAATCTCAATATAAGTCAATAATTGAAAATTTTCCAAACATATATTTCACAGTACATGGGATGTAACACTACAGACGGTCTAAACTACACTAACACGTACTAGACAAACCAAGCTCTGACACCATTAAATCTGTTACGATCCGACGGCCAATGACGTTCGCTTAACACTTACTAGATTTCTTATGAAAATTTCGAACTAAATTTTTCTTTTTCTACTTACGGTTTGTATTCGGTGTTAGTGTAGTATCTAAATCAAATCCTGTCTTACTCATATTATATCTCGCGCTAAGTCACGTTCCTCAAGGAGGTTTTTCTTATGATTTTCGTCTTATTTTACTATTACCAAAAGAAATGGGTCGAAAACCTCCCCTTTGTATTTTATCAATTTCCCCAGGTATAATTTCCTGCATTAAAACACATTTTAAATCACATAGCACAGCCAACTGGTGTTTCTCCACAGTTCATACAATCGAGTATTTCAAAGATCTCAAGAGTTTAACCATTACTAAGCTCACATCTATCACTTTATATATATATAATTTAAAACATACGTAAGGACTCGGATCGAACTCGATAACCACCTAGATTCGCATACTTATCTAGTGTGATCCAAAGTTACATCCCATATACTTTCCTAGTACTGTGAAATTAACGTACACATGATCATCAAAATGATATACGAGTACTATACCTCATAATACAAAATGCTAGCTCCGAAAAACGCAAACGAGTACCACTACTAGGTACGGTTTCCCCGGGAGCCTACACGAAGCCTGAGCCGACTATCAACTCGTATGATCTGCAGATGTTAAATTAAGGGGTGAGCAATTCATGGCTCAGTAAGTAGTTTAAATAAGTACATACTAGGCTCATATCGTAAAACACGATCATACATGCTTGAATTATTGTAAATTAGCATGTATGGATTATACTAAGGTTTATTATCATTCCGTAAGTGCACAAACGACATAAACTTGTTCATGCTTACATTTCATCCTTGATTTCACAAGGCATCATTCTTTTTAACAGTATGATTAAGTGTGGTAGAACGAACATTCAAGTAGCACATGTTCAAGTGGCATATATAAACATAATCCAAGAATCGAAAGAACTGAACATTCAAGTAGCACACGTTCAAGTTGCATATATAAACATAATTCAAGAATCGAAAGAAATGAACATTCAAGTAGCACACGTTCAAGTGGCATATATAAACATAATCCAATAATCGAAAAGTAACACATGTTCAAGTGGCATAATAAACATAATCCAATAATCACACACATCATATGTCATATGCATAAGATCTATTATATCCTTCGACCTTTTTTGCATTCACAAATCACTATCACTTACTTTTCGTCACAATATCCTACGATTTCTCATATTTCGTCGGAACTCGGTTTGGCCTTTAGTACTTAGATTGACTACTAACACATCGAAACTCGTGTAGCACTTAGTTCCCGAAGGACTCTAGAGGTGGCTCCCACGGTTCAAAACTCGAGTCTTTGTTCGGTTTGGCCTTTACATCAAAACTCGTGTAGCACTTAGTTCCCGAAGGACTCTAGAGGTGGCTCACACGATACAGAAATCGAGTCTTTGCTCGGTTTGGCCTTTACATCAAAACTCGTGTAGCACTTAGTTCCCGAAGGACTCTAGAGGTGGCTCACATGGTACAGAAATCGAGTCTTTGCTCGGTTTGGCCTTTTGTTTTCCTTGCTTTCGACAAATATAACCGGGTGCTGATTAGGGTCCATTGACTCAACATCGGGAGCAATATGTATATATTGTACTCAAATCACATATGCTTACTCAAAACATAACAGTACGATAACATATTCAGTAATCATAAGGAAACCATAACACATCACACAATTCACAACAAGCTCACTTTCCAAATAAGTATTTTTCACAAGCGCATCATGTCCGATTTAGAATCTTACCATACTTACTCTATTTGACTTACCTGTAATGTCCAACCAAAAATTCTATATAAATTTAATTAATTATTTATTGAGGATTCTTTCATCTCTTACGAGATGATACTAGTAAGATTTATTTAACCCACTTACCTCGAGGTTTAATCGTTTCTTCTTGACCTTTTGGAATCCAAAAGCAAGTCCTCAACCGTTCCGATTCACTCTATTTCCATGTAGTAGAAAATCCGATAACCTCATTTACTCCTCTTTATTTCTCGTACTTCATACTGCACAATAAATCTAAATTATATTCAAAATCCTATATTACATTCTATTTCTAATAAATATTTCATCATTTGCTATCTTCTATTTATCACTCTCAACAATTAATCTATTTTATTTTCTATTAAATAACACAATATCATTTACAATTAAATCATTTTCTTTCCTCCACCTAATTTCTTCAATAATCCCATTTAGTTTATGTTTCTTTAACCTTTAAATTATAAATTAAATATGAAACCTTTACCAATTTTTACTTGTTCAATTTGATACTGTTACTCAAACTCATTCTTTTCTAATATTTAATTTCATTAATAATCTTTACTCACTTTGCATTTTTATTATACACCCTTCATAATTATTGAATTATTTCAATCTCATACAATTTATCCTTGACTAAATGTTTCCCTTTTTTTTTATACATTATCACGTATATTTAAATTTAATTTCCCAATTAATCTTTATTCCTCCTATATATGTTATTCCTTAACTATAATCTTATAATATTTACATGAAAAACTCACATTAATCCTTGGTCAAGTTTCACATTGTCATAACGTATTAAGTTTCGGAAAACCTAATAGCTAGACACAAAACTACGGAGTCGCCACCAACCATTTTAACCTAGGTGTGATTGGTCACCTATTCAAACTAAGGATAAGGCTTGGTCTACGTTAAGAGTTCTAAGTTCGGGAGTACGGTTACGTGTGAGGAAGGATTAGTACCCTCACAACGCCCATTCTAAAATGGTACCAAATAATCTAAGGTTATCTTAATTTTGCCTTTGACTTTAATTTCGATATAATGAAATATTGAAAAATCTTTTAAGTCTCCTCCATCAAGCTGGTTGGATAACCTAAAAGTTTTTCTTACCTCAAGAGTATTCAAGTAGGACCAATCACCTTTCTTGAAGAGGCTCCATCGTCGGATTGTTTAGATATTTTTATGCAAATCCTATTTTGACTCCTATCCAATTTCTATTTATTATTTTATCTTATTTTATTCTGTTGTTATTATTTTCTTATATAAATTATTATTTTCATTTATTTTTATATCTTTAAATAAACATGTATTATTTGATATTGAAGATTTTCTTAAAGACCTTCCATCAAGCTGGCAAGACTTAAAAGAACTCTCCTCACCTTAGGAATTTTTAAAGAAATTACTCAAGCGCAATTCCCTTTAAATTCCATCGGAATAATTCACATTTATTAAAATATTTAATTTAATTTAATTTCTATTTATTTTAGTTATTTTCTAATTTTAATTCTAATTTATTAATTTGATCTTTATTCTTTATTATAATAAACTTAATTTTAATTTACTATTTTTTAATCTAATTTAATTTTTATTTTTATAATTTAATTTATAAAATCTTGGAAATATCCTTTAAATCTTCCATCAAGCTGGCAAGACTTAAAAGAACTCTCCTCACCTCAAGATATCTAAAAGTACTACTCAAGCGCAGTCCCTTTAGAATTCTGTCGTTGGATAATTTGTATTTTTTTATTATTTTTATTCTATTTTAATTTCTAAATATGTTAATTTTTATAATTCTTAATTTTTAATTTTATTATTTATTCTTTTAGGTTATAGTTAATCTTAACTAATTCTTATTTCGATTTCTAATAATAAATTTGGATTTTAAATATTGGAAATATCTTTTTAAATCTTCCATCAAGCTGGTAACACTTAAAAAGAACTTCCTTACCTCAAGATATCTGAGAGTATTGCTCAATCGCAATCCCTTCGGAGTTCCATCGTCGGAATATTCGTAGTTATATTATTTTGCAATTGATTTTAATTAATTTTTATTTCAATTTTTAATAAATTTGAGTTTTAAATATTTGAAATAACTTTTTAAATCTTCTATCAAGCTGGTAAGACTTAAAAAGAATCTCCTCACCTCAAGATTTCTAAAAGTACTACTCAAGCGCAGTACCTTTAAAATTTCATCGTCGGATAATTTGTATTTATTTTCATAATTAATTTATTTTTTTATTTTAATTTAAAGGACATCTTATAAATTTTATAATTTAATCTTTTACCATTAGTTTAATTTTTGATTCTAAATCTAAAATAAAATGAATAAAACATGAATTGATAAAATAAGCCAATTACAATGATCATTCCATATTAAACAAAACTTTTAGATTTAAGTAACACTAATTATAAGGGCTTTTATAATTACCTTAGAACATAATTCATACTTCAACTAATCTAGCTTTTAACAATACCAAAGCATCATATCATGATTAGAAAAGAAAAAAAAATAATGGAGGATCCAAGCCCACGTCAAAACACAAGATGATTAAAAACACATGCTAACAAATATAACTTTTGCACTAATTAGTCAATAAAACAAGTCAAAGATATACAAAGCAATGATTAAAAAAAGAATAAAAAAGGAGGAAAAGAACACATAGCTATACGGGAATGCTACTTTTTCTTTTCTTTTCTTTTCCTTGTACTTTATGATTACAAGTAACCACTTTCCTTTATGATTACAAAGTGAGTCGTAGCAGTGTAAGTGATGCAGCTTAGGCTCAATGTAAGAATAATGCAAGAGCTGTGTAGCGGCAGTGCAAGAGCAGGACGAGGCACAAAGCAATGAGCGTGGGATGATGAACAGGGCGGTGGTGCGGGTATGTGCAGCAAGCAGTGGACGATGATGATCAGTCGTATTTTTTTTTGTGTCCCTCCTCCCCTCCTCCTTTTTTAGGGTTTTCTTTTCTCCTCCTTTAATACTTGTCAAAATTTCATGGAAAGAAATAAAAAATTTATAATTGATCCCATGATTATGGGATTTTTCATTTATTTTGTCTGACTTTCTCCCTTTTTTTTAAATTTATTTCCTTTTTATTTTTTATTTTTTGGCAATAAATTTTCAGATTTACTTTCAACCAATTTCCTTCCTTTTGTTGATTTATTCATTGATTTAATGGCTGATTATTCTTTTTCTTTTTAAGCAACAAATTTATTTTATTTTTGGCAACAATACCAACTTTAGTCAACTCTTGAAGGTGTGAATTTTGCATGTGCTTCACATGAGATTTTCAAATTTGAAATTTTTAATTTTAGAGTTTGCATGGGATGCATGGGGTTCCAACTTAAGATTTGACCAAAATTGACTTGTTTATTTTTATCATTTTTTATTTTTTATTTTTTATTTTTTAATTTAGAGAAATTGTTCGGACAAAATTAGGTGTCTACACACATTTATCCATGTTTAATTATTTTTTCCTAATTTTAACTTTACATTTACTCCTAATTTATCATTATTTGCAAATTATATCTAAAATTTATATTTTAGCTATAATGTATTTTCCGAAATTCTTATCCTCCCTTAATAACTTCAACAATTAATCTATTTTATTTTCTATTAATTAATACAACATAATTACAATTTAAGTTATCTCTCTTTTTCACACCTGATTTCATTCAATGACTTTATCAACCTTAGTTCAGTTTTCCTTTAATCTTTACATCACACACGTTAGCATGAGAATCCTTTGTCAATCGTATATAACCTAACCACTACTTACCAAGCCCATCTCTTTTCTATTCCAATTGTCATGAATTTTTTTCTATTCATTTTCTACATTCATATCATCTCTTTTCACATTAGAATTGCATTATCCCTATCACGTTTTTGCCAAAATCAAAAAACTCAAATTAACTTAATCTCATTCTTTCACCAATTCAAATCCTACTAATACTATTATTAATCCATATATATATACCATTCATTAATTATCTACTACAAGATATCATGAGACTCTTAAACATTATGCCTTAGACTAATATTCATTATTAAATTTTATTTGTTATTTTTCAATTCTAATTTCAAAATTAATCATTATATATATATATTTTTTTTCTTTTTATTAATTAACCAATTAATATATAAAATATTTCATCAATACAATTTCCTCCTTTCCTGGCCGAGAGCTCCACACTACCATATTTTCATGTTTTGTTCATTCTCATTAAATCCTGTTGTGAGGAACACTTTCTACTCATCGAAGATCTTCATCATACACATTCAATTCATAAAAGTGTCTTCACTATTAAACAGCCCTTGTTTTGGTTAAACAACACCCAAATTCACGTCACTAAATGTCCTAAAATTTTCGATTTAAATCAATCTTCAACTAAGTTCCTGTAAGTATCATTCATCATTTTCTATTAATTCCTACCCAACAAACATTAAAATTTCCATTATTTCTTCATTTTTCTTCCATGGCAGGTTGGGTTCTATACTTCTATATTCTCATTTAATTCAATATAAAACTTTAATCACATCAACAAAGCTTGAAACAAGTGAATCTCATGGCTAACACCAAGGAAAACATCACTCCATCAGCTTACCTTGCTTAACCGAACAACAAAAGCCCTAGACCCATTCTATTTTCTTCACGTCACCCCTCCATTTTTATATTCTGTCCTCGCCATTCCAGCCATAATTAACTCTTAAAATGAAGAAGTACACTTGTTAAGGTGGCTTGATGGTTTGATAGAGGGAAGTAATGGATTTACTAAAAAAAAAAATGGAAGAAAATGTGAAGGAACTTGGGGAATTTTTTTTTTGGACAGAAATGAGCAGCAAAATAGGGGAAGGGGAGGTCAGTTGGCTGAGTTAAAATGGAAGATTCTAGTCCTTTTTTTTATTTATGTCGCAACCAAGGAAAAATTGTCAAGTAGTTCAATATTAAAGTTCCCCTTAAATTTCATCTTATTTACAATTTTACCATATTAGATATTTTATCATTTTAAATTTCCAGATTTTAATTTTTTTATTAGTAAATTAAATTTAATTAATTTAAGTACTTTTAGTCAAGTTTTGACCAATTGATCAACTCCCATATTAAATTATCATAATACCCCTGCACTATTTCACTAATTCCCCCAACATTATTTTTTTTTATTATTTTCAATTTCAGAATTTATATTTTATATTTTATTATTTTTCACATATTTTAGTTGAACATGGTCAATTATTAACTCTTGAGGGGGTTTAAATTGATTATGGGTAGTGAAATTACTAAACTACCCATTACGAATGCTTTCGATTTTTGTTTCTTGCTTTTTCAAAATACACTCAAACAAGGTGCTTTTTGAGATACATATTCTTGCTATATTCATATTTCACCTCCGTTATCATCATTCTAGGGTCTTATTTCGATTTAGATAAAGAAAGTCCGGGTGGGGCCCTCAACGATTACCTCTCTAAACCTTATCGAACAGACCCTTATTTGATTATTTTAACAATTTATATTTTCTTCTTTTTTTTTATTCTTACACGCTGTAGATTATATCAAATATTAGAATATTTAGGTTCTCACATTCTCCCCACCTTTAATGAATTTGGTCCTCCAAATTCAATACAAGTACTTCGACAATTCAGTACTTGGAGACTTATCATTTTCATAACTACTCATTGCAATTAATCATATCACTCGTTCATATCAATATTCTCATACCACGTTTACACCATTTCCTATCAATTCACCTGCATTTGTTAATTCATATCGATTTCCACATCAATCATATTCCATAAGATCATTCTATTGTCTCTAATTACTCGAAAACCATCAATCACTTCCGATTACTCTTACTCAATCTGATTCCATTTATTATTATCAATTATCTCTGATCATTTAGTATCTATCTTTACAATATTTCCACATCAATTTTATCATATATGATTATTCTGTCATCCTTGGATAGCACACTTTCTAATCAATCTTTTTCAATCACTCAATACCAACCCCATTTGTTTGTATCCATACTCCCATATAACTTTTGTATCATCCACCAGTAATTCTCATTTCTCTCTATATCATTCGACTCCACTATAATCATCTATCTCAAATCACCTTAACCTAGTTTCCACATTATGCTAAATACATTCATCACCTGTTATATCAATAAAGTCAACAATTTACATCTTGTATCCATGTTTCTTATGCACTACACAAGCTAATATGCGCTCATTAGTCAATGGGAGCATACAGTGTTTATAAAAATATACTTTTACATACGCATCCTCCATAGCAAGATCCATAAAACATTGTAATTCAATATTTTCTCAATCTTGTTACTACAACAATTATCAAAATTAACAATTTTCCATGGCCTCAATGAATCTATCACACATAAATTATCTCTCAATAATACCTCAAGACATAAAAATCACCTTACAATCCTCGTATGTATCATAGAAAATGCTTTCAAGACATCATTCGTGGTGTCATAGAGCAGCTGACCTATGTAGCCTATTTCCACAAGGTCATACTCCAAGTTTTCCCACTTAATTTATTCGACGTGTCATAATTCACTTTTCTACAAGAAAGTAATTCATCATAGACACATCACGTTCCAAAATCATTGATTATGCTCGCCTACGATCAGATTTCAACTTTCTTATAGACAATTTATTTGCATCAACCATTGCATAGCATTATAAAATCATACACATCAATTCCAGTCCATCCCCACATGAGTCTTTCATTTCCTTAACAATCCACATAATAGCATAATCTTAATTCTTACCTTTGCAATGCACAAATGTATATGTATACAATTACATAAGCAAATGTATTCCCAATCATCACAAGCATAATTCTTACTCTCATCATCTAAATCACACCACCAAGGTGAATTCTTCATCCTTTTTTTTAGAGGCTATTAGATTGGGCCAATATCAATATCATAACAAGATGATCCTGAGGTTCTTATCTCATACAATCTTAACTTTCACATCAGTTTGTTATCTTGCACAACATGCTCCAACAATCTCCAATTTCCAATCTAAGATCCTTTTTTTTTTAATCGTACTTTCAACTTTACTAGTGAGAATATGAAGAGTCTTGTGGATCTTGAATCCACATAGTTCAAAATCATAAAGTTCACTTCATTAGACTTTCAAGGTCCATGTAATTTAAAGAGGCAAATTTCAATAGTCAAATAATTTAAAATTCATGTAATCTCCAATTCACATATTTTCTAAATCACATTGTTTTCTGAAAGCCATACACTTCTCAACATATACGAGATCTTGAACATCTCTTAAATCCATAAGGAAGTTAGATCAATTTTTTTTTTGTCAAATCAACAAATCAATATTTAAATCATTTTGATATCCAAATCATTTCACATTCAGTCCAGTGGAGACAGTCACATCCAATAGGATCATGCATGATACAGTATTCCCAGAAGGAAAATCAGTAACGAGTGGCTATCGTCGACAATCACAGTTCGCATGGGTCAGGTGCTCACTGTGAAAACCTGTGGGTTTGACCAGATTCCCACAGTCATAAATCTGCGGACTTGATCAGGATCTCATAGTCATATACACTCAGTATGCATGATCACTAAGGAGCAACTGTCTCAAAACATTTTCATAAATCATATAAAAGAATGATTGTTGAATTTGGAAGCAAGAAAGCTCATTAAAAACTCATTGAAAACTTTAAATATATCAATAACTAGTTGGTACATAAATAAATAATAAATCCTTTATGTAAAAATAATTAAATATCATTTATGCTATTTAAAAACATATTAAGACTTTATGCAAATTAAAACAATTAGAACATCATATGCACTTGGAATAAATCTATATTTTATGCAATTTAAAACATTTCATGTAAATCATTTTATGTAACTCTCATACATGTCCCTTATTTCAATGCTTGATCATATATATATACTATTCTTAGGATGCACTATCATAACTCAAATTTATATCTCAACACTATGCTCATGTATCCAAGCTCATTCCACAATTTTCATAGTCTCTTATCTCTTAACATCAATTTTTTTTTATTGCTCTATCAAAAGCCTCATAGTACCCATCATACGTTTCTGCAATTCCATATCGACGAATTCCTCTTGCATCTTTCAATCAATACCTATTTCTGCATCAATCATATAAGAGGCAATAATTTTATCTCTTTCAAAGCAAATCGTATTCCAATTGATCATTTCAGATCATTGCATGACCTATCTTAGGCCAACGATGCTAGATTACTTCACAAGTAATTCCATCAGACGAAATTCTTAAGCCTCGTTAGGCATACCATATCAATCTCCACAACCAAATATTACCTATTGGCTATTGTGCCCTTTTCAATTCTCGTCGTACATCACACTACCTTATAGGCCATTGTCTCACTTCTTGAGGCTTCAAACCATCCACAACTAAACTATTTTATGCACCTTGTTATCATTTAATTTCAATGCAAAACACATGCATTTAGAACAGTTTTCTGCACTTATTGAGCATTTAACATTCAAGCATGAACAGTACTATGGGTGACTATCCAGTCTATACCCAAAATGAAACCAATGTCGTAAAAGTGCAACAATATCAGATCCACTATTAGGTTTTTATTTCTGACCTTCGCTTTACACTGATGATAAGCACTCTCTTTCATCTAAGACTTCCTTGAATGGAGTGCTAATATGCAATAGATGACTTAAAGTTTCTAACTTTATATATAATCTATTACATGTCTAACATAAGAGGGTGATGGAATCGATGGTTGCATCGTTGACCACCGAGGTGGCCTTTCGAGCCCACCTTTACGTCAAATCCTCCTCATTCTAATTCGAATTAAAACAACTATACCAAGAGTGGACCAATCTCAATATAAGTCAATAATTGAAAATTTTCCAAACATATATTTCACAGTACATGGGATGTAACACTACAGACGGTCTAAACTACACTAACACGTACTAGACAAACTAAGCTTTGATACCATTAAATCTGTCACGACCTGACGGCCAATGACGTTCGCTTAACACTTACTAGATTTCTTATGAAAATTTCGAACTAAATTTTTCTTTTTCTACTTATGATTTTTATTCGGTGTTAGTATAGTATCTAAATCAAATCCTGTCTTACTCATATTATTTCTCGCGCTATGTCACGTTCCTTAAGGAGGTTTTTCTTATGATTTTCGCCTTATTTTACTATTACCAAAAGAAACGGGTCGAAAACCTCCCCTTTGTATTTTATCAATTTCCCCAGGTATAATTTCCTGCACTAAAACACATTTTAAATCACATAGCACAGCCAACTGGTGTTTCTCCACAGTTCATACAATCGAGTATTTCAAAGATCTCAAGAGTTTAACCATTACTAAGCTCACATCTATCACTTTATATATATATATATAATTTAAAACATACATAAGGACCCAGATCGGACTCGATAACCACCTAGATTCGCATACTCATCTAGTGCGATCCAAAGTTACATCCCATAAACTTTCCTAGTACTGTGAAATTAACGTACACATGATCATCAAAATGATATACGATTAGTATACCTCAAAATACAAAATGCTAGCTCCGGAAAACGCAAACGAGTACCACTACTAGGTACAGTTTCCCCGGGAGCCTACACAAAGCCTGAGCCAACTCTCAACTCGTATGATCTGCAGATGTTAAATTAAGGGGTGAGCAATCCACGACTCAGTAAGTAGTTTAAATAAGTACATACTAGGCTCATATCGTAAGACACGATCATACATGCTTGAATTATTGTAAATTAGCATGCATGGATTATACTAAGGTTTATTATCATTCCGTAAGTGCACAAACATCATAAACTTGTTCATGCTTACATTTCATCCTTGATTTCACAAGGCATCATTCTCTTTAACAGTATGATTAAGTGTGGAAGAACAAACATTCAAGTAGCACATGTTCAAGTGGCATATATAAACATAATCCAAGAATCGAAAGAAATGAACATTCATGTAGCACACGTTCAAGTGCCATATATAAACATAATCCAAGAATCGAAAGAAATGAACATTCAAGTAGCAGACGTTCAAGTGGCATATATAAACATAATCCAATAATCGAAAAGTAACACATGTTCAAGTGGCATAATAAATATAATCCAATAATCACACACATCATAAGTCATATGCATAAGATCTATTATATCCTTCGACCTTCTTCGCATTCACACTATCACTTACTTTTTGTCACAATATCCTACGATTTCTCATATTTCGTCGGAACTCGGTTTGGCCTTTAGTACTTAGACTGACTACTAACACATCGAAACTCGTGTAGCACTTAGTTCCTGAAGGACTATAGAGGTGGCTCCCATGGTTCGAAACTCGAGTCTTTGCTCGGTTTGGCCTTTACATCAAAACTCGTGTAGCACTTAGTTCCTGAAGGACTCTAGAGGTGGCTCACACGGTACAGAAATCGAGTCTTTGCTCGGTTTAGCCCTTACATCAAAACTCGTGTAGCACTTAGTTCCCGAAGGACTCTAGAGGTGGCTCACACGGTACAAAAATCGAGTCTTTGCTCGGTTTGGCCTTTTGTTTTCCTAGCTTTCGACAAATATAACTGGGTGCTGATTAGGGTCCATTGACTCAACATCGGGTGCGATATGTATATATTGTACTCAAATCATATATGCTTACTCGAAACATAACAGTACGATAACATATTCAGTAATCATAAGGAAACCATAACACATCACACAATTCACAACAAGCTCACTTTCCAAATAAGTATATTTCACAAGCGCATCATGTCCGATTTAGAATCTTACCATACTTACTCTATTTGACTTACCTGTAATGTCCAACCAAAAATTCTATATAAATTTAATTAATTATTTAATGAGGATTCTTTCATCTCTTACGAGATGATATTAGTAAGATTTATTTAACCCACTTACCTTGAGGTTTAATCGTTTCTTCCTGACCTTTTGGAATCCAAAAGCAAGTCCTCAACCGTTCCGATTCACTCTATTTTCGTGCAGTAGAAAATCCGATAACCTCATTTACTCCTCTTTATTTCTCGTACTTCGTACTGCACAATAAATCTAAATTATATTCAAAATCCTATATTACAAATTCTACTTCTAATAAATATTTCATCATTTGCTATCTTCTATTTATCACTCTCAACAATTAATCTATTTTATTTTCTATTAAATAACACAATATTATTTACAATTAAATCATTTTCTTTCCTCCACCTAATTTCTTCAATAATCCCATTTAGTTTATGTTTCTTTAACCTTTAAATTATAAATTAAATAAGAAACCTTTACCAATTTTTACTTGTTCAATTTCATACTGTTACTCAAACTCATTCTTTTCTAATATTTAATTTCGTTAATAATCTTTACTCACTTTGCATTTTTATTATACACCCTTCATAATTATTATTGAATTATTTCAATCTCATACAATTTATCCTTGACTAAATGTTTCCCTTTTTTTTATACATTATCACGTATATTTAAATTTAATTTCCCAATTAATCTTTATTCCTCCTATATATGTTATTCCTTAACTATAATCTTATAATATTTACATGAAAAACTCACATTAATCCTTGGTCAAGTTTCACATTTATCCATGTTTAATTATTTTTTCCTAATTTTAACTTTACATTTACTCCTAATTTATCATTATTTCCAAATTATATCTAAAATTTATATTTTAGCTACAATGTATTTTCCGAAATTCTTATCTTCCCTTAATAACTTCAACAATTAATCTATTTTATTTTCTATTAATTAATACAACATAATTACAATTTATGTTATCTCTCTTTTTCACACCTGATTTCATTCAATGACTTTATCAACCTTAGTTCAGTTTTCCTTTAATCTTTACATCACACACGTTAGCATGAGAATCCTTTGTCAATCGTATATAACCTAACCACTACTTACCAAGCCCATCTCTTTTCTATTCCAATTGTCATGAATTTTTTTCTATTCATTTTCTACATTCATATCATCTCTTTTCACATTAGAATTGCATTATCCCTATCACGTTTTTGCCAAAATCAAAAAACTCAAATTAACTTAATCTCATTCTTTCACCAATTCAAATCCTACTAATACTATTATTAATCCATATATATACCATTCATTAATTATTTACTACAAGATATCATGAGACTCTTAAACATTATGCCTTAGACTAATATTCATTATTAAATTTTATTTGTTATTTTTCAATTCTAATTTCAAAATTAATCATTATATATATATTTTTTCTTTTTATTAATTAACTAATTAATATATAAAATATTTCGTCAATACAATTTCCTCCTTTCCTGGCCGAGAGCTCCACACTACCATATTTTCATGTTTTGTTCATTCTCATTAAATCCTGTTGTCAGGAACACTTTCTACTCATCCAAGATCTTCATCATACACATTCAATTCATAAAAGTGTCTTCACTATTAAACATCCCTTGTTTTGGTTAAACAACACCCAAATCCACGTCACTAAATGTCCTAAAATTTTCCATTTAAATCAATCTTCAACTAAGTTCCTGTAAATATCATTCATCATTTTCTATTAATTCCTACCCAACAAACATTAAAATTTCCATTATTTCTTCATTTTTCTTCCATGGCAGGTTGGGTTCTATACTTCTATATTCTCATTTAAGTCAATATAAAACTTTAATCACATCAACAAAGCTTGAAACAAGTGAATTTCATGGCTAACACCAAGGAAAACATCACTCCATTAGCTTACCTTGCTTAACCGAACAACAAAAGCCCTAGACCCATTCTGTTTTCTTCACGTCACCCCTCCATTTTTATATTCTGTCCACGCCATTCCAGCCATAATTAACTCTTAAAATGAAGAAGTACACTTGTTAAGGTGGCTTGATGGTTTGATAGAGGGAAGTAATGGATATACTAAAAAAAAATGGAAGAAAATGTGAAGGAACTTGGGGAATTTTTTTTTGGACAGAAACGAGCAGCAAAACAGGGGAAGGGGAGGTTGGTTGGCTGAGTAAAATGGAAGATTCTAGTCTTTTTTTTTTATTTATGTCTCAGCCAAGGAAAAATTGTCAAGTAGTTCAATATTAAAGTTCCCCTTAACTTTCATCTTATTTACAATTTTACCATACTAGATATTTTATCATTTTAAATTTCCAGATTTTAATTTTTTTATTATTAAATTAAATTTAATTAATTTAAGTACTTTTAGTCAAGTTTTGACCAATTGACCAACTCCCATATTAAATTATCATAATACCCCTGTACTATTTCACTAATTCCCCTAACATTATTTTTTTTATTATTTTCAATTTCAGAATTTATATTTTATATTTTATTATTTTTCACATATTTTAGTTGAACATGGTCAATTATTAACTCTTAAGGGGGTTTAAATTGATTATGGGTAGTGAAATTACTAAACTACCCGTTACGAATGCTTTCGATTTTTGTTTCTTGCTTTTTCAAAATACACTCAAACAAGGTGCTTTTTGAGATACATATTCTTGCTATATTCATATTTCACCTCCTTTATCATCATTCAAGGGTCTTATTTCGATCTAGATAGAGAAAGTCCTGGTGGGGCCCTCAACGAGTACCTCTCTAAACCTTATCGAACAGACCCTTATTTGATTATTTTAACAATTTATATTTTCTTCTTTTTTTTTTATTCTTACACGTTGTAGATTATATCAAATATTAGAAAATTTAGGTTCTCACAGGCTTCTAGTGCTAGTTCCGGAGATGGCTCTGCCCTACTTCTACCTCTACCTCTACCTCATCGGGTAACCCCTCACCCACTCATTCTGTACAACATAAACATTCAAATCGATTATAGTCACTCAAAAACATTTATACATTCAGACAATTACAGTACTACAAGGGATATAATCTTTTTTGGACATAAGTACACCAACAGACATCAAACCAACTTTGCTCCGATACCAATTAAACTATAACATCTGTTATATACAGTGATTATCAATACTTTCATATTTATTCAGTTGGTTAGGTTGTCTGTAATGCCTTTATACCATTTACTTACCACAATAATAAATTTTTAAATAAAAGTCTATTTATAACTAATTATTAATATTTACATAAATAGTATTTCCTTCAGTACATTTCACTAACATTTACATCCCCTATATATAAATTATATAAAAGTAGTATTGTACATAAATCTAAATATATAAAAGTAAAATATACCTCCACGATCTAGCAATTGTTGCTTGAGGGTACCAAGAGTGCAACCACTCATTGAACGGCATATCATTAAAGATAATTTGTGAGAAGGGGAAAAGTGGGGGATGAGCTTAATTCCCAATAAGAAATTCTATGCAAGGACTGATACTATGAAATCTATATGCATAAAATCATTTAATTCCTAGTAATACACTAAGGGACATTTTAGAAAGGATACTATAGTCGGTTAAGTAACCGGATAGAGTATGGAAGGATACTTTGAAGTACCTTTTGTGTCTCAATCCCTATTTCCGACTATAGAGAATGAACAGTTGAAGATGATATAAAATTAGTATAAAATCATTAAATAAATCTCATGTAGTCTTTCAATAAATAAACCATATATAAAACAATTTGTTAAGCAATTTTCTAAAACAATTTCAGTATAAAAATTCAGTAAACAACACGATAACATTTCAATAACATGATGTAAAGACATATATTTAGGACTTTCACTTATTAACAATATAAAATCCAGTTCATTAGAAATAGTATAGTGGAGACTAGGCAACACCCAATAGATATCATGCCATAACAGTATCCCAAAAAGGGAGAAACAGTAATAGTAAAACATATGGCCCTAGTCACAGTGGTGTCCACAGTGTGCACTGATTAGGTGACAACTAAGACGCTGATGATATGATCAGTATCAATCAGTAAACAGTATAGTAACAGTAATAGTAACAGTAACAGTTAGTCAGCATGATAAGGGGCCTAATAGTATCAGAACAGTATATAGGTTGTATAAATACCTTTAAAGAAATCAATTTTAGTGATAAAATATTTAGTCAGTCCATAAAATCATATATTGGAAACATAAGCAATTCAAAATGAACATTCATAAAATATTCACAGTTCAGTATTCAGCTCTAAAAATATTCCATTTATCTATAATAAAGTTATTAAAACATGCCAATACTCTCACATGCACAAAATTTGATAATATGAATTTTTAAATATATTATTTCGAAGTTCGGTAAGAATATGGAATTTCAATAAATATGATAAAATTAACTTAATAAATCTTTCATTTCTAGTATTTAAGGATATTAAAATATGATTCTATAAATTTATTAGAATTTTCGGCAGTATAACGGTTGTTTCTAATCTAGCCCTCTTGTAATAAAAACATAGTTTAAAATACCACAACAGTCCCAAATTTCAAGGCAATCCACTTCAAAACAATTTCATAAAAAATATTTCAACCACAATATTCATTCACAGTATTCCTACACCTTCCATACTCATCCCTTACCTTTCAGTTTTTACCGAAACAGCCAATAGCACCACGCGACCATTTTCACTCTCAGGCTGCAAGACAATATGAAAACACCATTATTTCACTACACTTCAATTATAATTAATTCTTTTCTCACTAAAATCTATCACATTGTCTACTGTAGTCACTAAACCAGCCTAATTTACACTGGTGCTAAAACTGCAACTATGCCTAAAATAACTCCGTTTTCAATTTCGATAGCACCGGCAGTCTTGTCTTAATTTATATAGTATTATGGGACCTAAAACACATCAAATTGAGCACCATTACTAGGTCCCCTTCTCATGGCTGAGTGCTTCATGAGTAAATTCATTAAGCCTTTCAATAATTTAAGCCTTCTTTTACACCAACTTCATGCATCAAAACACAATTATGCATGAACATTTCATCATGGCCGAAACCCTAAGAGAACATTTGAAGTGGTTTTGATTCAATTTATGGCCAAAATCAAGCTTAACTACCTTAATTACATCACTAATAACCATTAAACCAAAAGAAATTCACAACTTCTTTACTTTTGGTAGGTGGCCAAATTCAAGGGGGAGTCTTTCACCTTAATTTTGTCCACTTCACCCTTAAATATTGGTATGAGCTTGTAGAGCACTAAATTTGGGACAAGTTTGCAAAAGAAATTTTGCGGTTTTAAGGTTGTTTACTTAGTGTTTTGGAAACTTTTCTAACTTGTTAATGGTGGAAGAGTGCATGGTTGAAGATGATGGGGTGGCCGGCCATGAAGAAACGTGTGGAAGTTTCTTTTAAAATGATCTTGCTTGTAAAATGACCAAAATGCCCTTATACTTAATGATTTTGAACAATTTTACCCTTAAACTTCCATAATATTTTTAACTATTCAGTATAACTCCAAAATATTTTATTTCATTATTGAATTTAGTATTGAACATATTCTAATGAACGGATGGGGTTTCATTAAGGTTTGACAGACCGTCAGGGTAAACTTACCAATATACCCTTATCGAGTCAATCACATAGATTTATTTTTTTACATATGATTCAGTCTATCTAATGACATGACATAGAACTTATTCACACATAGATTATTATGCTTCAGTCAATTGGTCAAAAGTCAATTTAGTTTGACCGTTATTAGTGAAAATTCTTCCGACCTATGTCCTTAATCGTCATTTTCTAATTTATTTGCACACTTCATGAAAATGACTTAAACAAAGGATTTTGGGTTCTAGATTCTTAACATAGGTTTATTCGACTCTCCTTTCTGAGTTCACCAAATCTCCCGTCCATCTGAGAACTATAGGGCCTCTAGGACCCACCACGTTGTTTCCTTTTATGCCTGCAAAATACATAGGAATTGAACAATGGTGAGAAGTCTTATACGTATAACAGTACCAAAATATGTGATTCTCACACCTAACGAGTAGATTACTACTCGTTTAACTATTTAATAGTAATTGTTTAAGGTCTCATTAATTATCTCATGATATGTTTCATTTATTGACTAAAAAATTTCGGCCTATATTATGTCCATTTTTACTCTTATATAACCTCATGATATTTCATCAACCTATTACATAACTAGTTTCTTAATATAGAACTCAAAGTAATACATATTCACTTAGTTCTTAATATCGATTAAATTCCATCACGAGATATATGTACTAGTATTCATTAGTACAGTTCTATTACTTACATCCCAATCTCTATACATTGTATATACAACAAGAATCTAAGTATGGAATATAAACAAAATGAATAAAGAGGTTATACCTCAAATCAAAAGTGATGAGCTCTATTGCATCTGTATCGAGCTTTCAGTGCATCACACTCACTCCCGAGCCTATCCGAAGTAATATGTGAGGAGAAAAAGGGAGTGAGTTAAAGCCTAGTAAGAAAATATATACTAAGAGATACTAGTCTCATATTGTACTGTGTAAGTGTATATGTATGTTAAAATTGAGTAATAATCATGTAAATCATGCCTTTTGTATATGTAGTGAGAAGACATAGCTAGACTAGACACTTAAGTTTATTTGTTAGGGCTTTTAGAAGTATTAGTAGGAAGGATGCTTTGAAGCTCCTCATATCCTCATACCCTGACACCTACCCTAAATGGTCCCCACACGAACATAACTTAAACATTGAATGCATGTGTCATGCATAAACCAAATGCGCCAACAATCTATTGACTAAGTGAAGTTTACCAAAAACACTAAATTTTTTATATAAACACAATTATGTAGTGTAAAACCCTTAGGCAGATAAACGTTAAATCATGTAAGTGTTCGTACCGATACAAACCAATTCCTATACAAAAAGGACTAGGAAACACATTTTTCCTTAAATAAATCCAAAAATGCATATTTAAAAGCTTTAATTTAGAGATGGCCATCATTTCCGAGATTGGTTAATATAACCAAGAGTTGGTACGATAACCAGTTAAGCTTTCTACGAAAGAATTCACTATAACTAACAGTGGTCACGGTCCTATACTAAAGCTCAAATCACAGTCCCATACTAAAGCTCTTTTCATGATCATGAATCATTCCAGCACCAGTGATCATCTAGGTGCTAAGATATGTGTCTCGACTAGTTGCCGAACAATTCACAGTCCTATATATTTATACATCGGTATCCATTGCCACATAGTAGACTCCATGATGTATATACATATACAGGTGTCTAAATGCCACAAAGGCAACTCATAATGTCAAAAAGACATCCCATGATGCCACGCAAGCATCTCACGATGTCACACAGGCATTCATGGTATCAAAAAGATATTTCATAATGTCACGAAGACATCGTACAATGCCACAAAGGCATTTGTGCCACAAAGGCATCTGTGCCATAAAGGCATCTCATGATGTCACAAAGACATCGTACAATACCACAAAGGCATCTCAACTGTGCCAAATGTCTCAAGTATCAAAATCCGTGCACAAACAACTTTAAGATGTAGTTTGCATGATCAAAGCATTTGTCATTTAAACACGTGCAATTTGATGACAATATCAAAAGATTAATCATGCTTCAAACACTAATCAAGATGTGAAATCACTATAGCAAAGCCATCTAGAAAATTAAATCATCACGTATAAAAAGTAAAATTTGATACTTTAGTAAAATAATTATTTATTTTGTTAGAAGCATACGATTCTCGATGTAGAAGTTTATTCACACCATGCATGGTAAATATAATGCAGAATGCAAACTTAGGCTAACCCTACAAGGTGTGCCTAAAATGATGTTCAATAAAAAATCCAGCATTACAATAGCATAAACATAACTATCTCCAGTACCACAATCACGCAGGTACATTTAACCTACACTATCATCTAACATATCTCTACAAATATATTTCGCAAATTATTGATATCATGTCAATCACATTCATAGCTAAGTATCGATACTAAGACCCCCACCATCAGTATGGGTCTCTTAATATCTCACGAATATTTAAATATTATGAATCCACCATAGCTTTAATCACAACTCTTTCATTCACGTATTCACCTTATGTGCATATACATTTAAATCATTTTCATGATCACATCAAACATAATTTTACATAGGTCAACCTAACCTATTTCCATCATAGCACATTCCCACTAATCCGTTAATCACACGATCACATCGTATATCTTACTTATCCACTGTACACATCATAACTAGATTAATATCCACACATTCAAATAATGTAAAAATTACCTATCCACGACCAATCAGAATTCACCAATGATTAGCATATAATACACATATAAATCACACATTTTAATTTAAGGATTGGATATTAACACAAATATAATATATAATTTTTACATATATATTTATATAATCATTGTACCATAGCCCAATATCATTTCTTACCATAACAGATATCTAAATCTCAATATCAATCCATACACTACCATACATTATATACAATTGCTATATCATCCTATTGCCATCCACAAAGCCTCATGGTCAAACCATACACTAAGCATTAATTCACATTTCCATACTAATCCATAATCATCCTAAAAGCTATCATACTGCATAATTTATCATTCTAACAAATCTATACTAACAACATGCTACTAACACATTTTTTGTATAAGATTTCTTTACTAACAATTACATAATATAAACATAGCATCAATTTGTACATAAATTCTTACCTTTTTATTGCACTAAGCTTTGACACACCTAGCACTGCACATGCATATTTTGGGCAATTGCCACTTCTTTGTATGTTTGCTATAATTCCAACATATCATCAATTCTTAGAACAATGGCAAGTATAAAAAAAATCAAAATTACATTACATAGAATTATCTTACCCTAAGAATTCACCATAGTTGACTATTACTCCAATTTCCTCAGGAATATCAACAAAATATTACACCAAAATTTATCTAGACATCATCCTATTCATTCATATCTTCCATATATATTAGTTTAAACTAAGGGAAGGATTCTTACCCTTAATTCCCATGATAACCGAACAAACCACTTTGGTTTTCTTTTAAATCTCAAACTATTTTACACCTCCAATAGCAGCCACTATTTCCAGGTTTTTCCAGCTAAAAATCATCCTATAACACCTTAACATTAGTGTATAAAATGCTTATATTATTTTCAAGCCAAAAAGGATAATCTGACCCTTGAAACCTCTCAAAATCGAGCTTATCCCCTACTACTCCTTTCCATCAATCAGTTGCTATCATTCTTCCTTTCAGGTACTATCTAGGTGTTTTAAGTGCCTAGAAGTAGTAGAGGCTATGGTAGGCTAGTCAAGTTTGAGTTTCCTTTCTTCCTTCCTTTTCTTTTTTCCCCTTTCTTTTTCTCCTTTCTTGGTTCTAGGCCAAACAAGAGCTCTCCTGCACTTGTGGTTCAACTCACAGTAACACAACAGCTAGTTCAACCTCCTTCCAAGCCTTGAGCTACCCTTAAGAACACCTTGTTTTCAAACCCAAACACCCTGTTTCGAGGATGTATTTAGCCTCTGTTCACATCCCAAAAAACCAACCTAAGCAAGTAGCTAACTTGCACCAAATGACTAGTCAAAACAACCTTACCGAAGCCTTTTTCATCCATACCAAACTGCTTCAATTCCCAAAGCCAGTACCAATTTCTTTCATTTCTTTCAAATTCTTTTCTTTACTTTGGTGTTACATGTAAGGTATAGCTCTTGGTTTCTCTCAAACACCAAAAGATGAAGCCCCTAACTTGGCTCCAAATCATCCTTTTAGAACCCCTGATTTTGCCTTGTTCTCACACCACTTTCAAATCTTATTTACCATTTCAAAAAGCCACCTGATTACCTCTAATTGCAGCCTTTAACACAGTCGAACAACATCTTGATCTTCCTGTATTTCAGCTCCTAAAACTAAGCCAAAATAAGCCTTCAAGCAGTATATATCCAACCCCAACATTCCTTGTTTATCATTGAAATCAAGTCTCCCCTACTTCACTCTCTCTTTCTTCTTCTCACTCTTGTCCCCTACTTTGATTCCAACTTTGTGTCTTATCACCCAATAATGCCAACTTTAAATCAATTTTGACCCCTATTTTAAGCCTGAAAAATACTCCTTACCAGCCTCTATTATGCCCTTATGCTAGCCTCCATTCAAGCTTCGTTTCCTTCTCTTTTCTTCAACTCAATCTCCATTTCAACATTAAATAGCCCTTTTTTGACCTCTCTTGCCGATGCCATGCCTAGTTGGACTCTCTTAGAAGTAATATGATTCAATCCCACTCCTTTGCTTCAGTTCCATCATTGCCTCTATCTCTTGAGTTCACCTCTCTAGCTAGGTTCACTCTCGACTAGTCCACTAACTCTCCTAATTCCTGCTCTCCTTTAATTCTTGTTTCCTTTATTTCTTTCTTTTCTTTGTTTGAAACAATAGTAGTGTGAGGAATGAGGGCCGTGAGAGTTGAGACTAATGGGGTTAGGGTTTAGCCTAGGTTTAGATGGGTTTTGGTGAGAAATATCCTACCAAATCCTGATTCTTTTATTTATTTTTTAATATATATTCATATATTGTATCTTTAAGTGTCTTATATATTTATATATATATATTCTTTTACTTTTCTTAATTTGAATATATATATATATATATTTGATTTATAAATATTTCTGATGAGGGGCATTTTAGCCTTAAGGAAGTTCAGCCTTTCATCTTGGATTGACATCGGGAATCATTAAGAAATGCGTCAACAAGAAGAGTGACTATGGCAGTCATACCCTCATTATGACCTTGGTATAACGTGTTTGGGTCAGCGCCTGATCCACTTACTCGAATCCACTTTTATCATTACCTTGGAACTCAACATTTTGGCAGGGGTTTGGAGAGAAAACTGGCCTTAACTATCCTGCGAACCTGTAGCACAGGTCAAAAAGCTCGAGTCTTTTTAATTTGACCATGTCCAAACTATCTGGACTACTCAATATAATCCCTCCACGTGTAACAGTCTGTTACCACATTTTTTACCTTATTTTACACAACTTATCCGATTGGACTGTCTGTGATACTTCACTTGTACTTAATGTTAAACAATTTTACATAACATTGTTTATATTATACGCATCCCCTATCTTAATTAATTAGACAAGTAGTACTGTAGACATGTCTAAATATAGAAAATAAATGATCATACCTCATATAAATCAGTCAGTCTGTCACATTGTCCTTTGTGTATAGTCGGATCCACAATCAACTGATCTCACAATCATCAAAACCTGAAATGTTAAAATTGGGGAGTGAGCAAAACCACGGCTCAGTAAGAGAGTTATATGTCACACTTGATATTCAGCTATCTATATGCTGAAAAACTTTTTCACTTTCTTTTAAATCTTCCGAGCTGTGTAACGACCCGTTACCCCATTTTTCACCTTATTTTACATAATTTATCTGGTTGGGCTATCTGTGATACTTCACTTTACACTTAATGTTAAACAATCTCATAAAATATTGTTTATCTTACATGCATCCCCTATCTGACTTAATAAGCAAGTAGTACTGCATACATGTCTAAATACAGAAAATAAATGATCGTACGTCATATATCTTAGTCGGTCTGTCACATTGTCCATTATGTGCAGCCGTAATCCAAAATTATTGGATCTTACCATCATCAAAACTTGAAATGTTAAAATTGGGGAGTGAGCAAACCACGGCTCAGTAAGAGAGTTATATGTCACACTTGATATTTAGCTACCTATATGTTGAAAATAATTTTTTTCATTTTCTTCAAAATCTTCCTAACTGGTTCTAGGCACACATATAGGAAGGATACTACAGTCGGCTAGGGATCCAGATAGAGTAAGGCAGGTATTTTAAAATCCCTAACTTCTTCCGGAACCTAGAAGCAACTGTAGAGAATACTAATTTCATTGCTTTCAAAATGATATAATTTTCGTTTTTCCAAAGAGTAAACCACTTTTGTCTTTTCACATTCAGTATTCTTTAAAACACATGACAGTTCAGTAGTAAAACAGTGGTTTACTTCTCTTCTCTTCTCTTCAGTACAGTAAAAACACGTGACAGTACAGTGGTTCGCAAATATCCAATCATTGGATAAACACTTTTGCGATTATTTCTATCTTAGAAATAATTCTTATGTTATTCTTTTAGAACATTTATTTCTCTTTTCAAATCAGTAACCGTATCATACAGTTCAGTACAACAGTAATTCGATACGGTTCAATCAGTAGACAATAAACAGTAGCTACCATTTCAGAAAACAGTATAAGGTAGCTTTCAGTTTAGTAAACAGTAAATGGTAGCTTTCAGTTCAGTAAAACAGAAATCAATGGCTACCATTTCAGTATACAATACAGTTCTGTAACCAGTGTTTTGGTACGATTTTTCATCAGTAAATAGTAAACAGTACAGTAATTCAGTACAGTATAGTAAATAGGATTCCGTAAATCCTTTCAGTAAACAGTAAACAGTAAGTGAGACTAGGCATCACCCTACAATTAAATCATGCTATCTCGTCCACTAGGGACACAGTAACAGTAATGAGATCTATGGCCATGATCTATAATATGTCCTCAGTGTACACTTGCTAGGTGACAATCCGGGACGCTGATGACTAGTTGGTCAATTAGCCACGTGACAGTAATAGTATGTGTGATGCATGAAGCTCGGGGCCGAAGTCTCAAAATAGTATAAAACCGTACCATAGCCTTTATGGATTTTAAACACAGTAGTGTAAAACATTTCACAATTATCCATAAGGCTCACATGTATAAATCATCACCTTTATGAAATTTATAAAATAAATAAACATTTTCAAAATATTTCATAAAGGTATAAATCATGTTTTCCATATGGTGAAAACAGTTATAAAATAGTCACACTGAAAACACATCTCGTGACTGTCTTTTTCCACCGTAAAAACATGTACGCACGTTTTTCTGTGCTTTATATCCAAAACATGGTTTTGAAAATTATCGAAATTTAATTCACATAATCTCATAATTTATGGAAAAATAAAATATTTATTTTCCAAATTATAAATCCCGTAACTATGTTTTCTTCTAAAAACACGTGTAGAGACCTCTAGTCTCGAAATCATAGTTTTTCCATCATTCTTAACCTTTATGGAATTTATGTAATTAATTATTTTCATAATGAAAACCATAAAGGTTTGATATGAAATCAAGTGAATATTTAAGCAATATTTATAAAATATTCACTTCAGTCTTTTTCATTTTCTATCTCATTTCACGTGAATTATCACCTACATGGTGAATTTTTTGTGATTCCATTTTCACCATTCTCGAAAACATGAATATTTTTAAATCAAATCTCCATATATTCATGTTTTATGAAAAATACTTGATTTCTCGATTTTTGTACCTGAAAATCGTTTCTTGTGAAATCAAATCAATTATTATGGTTTTCGGTGATTTTCGGTAAATTTTAGTAATTTTTCGATAATTTTTCGGTAGTATATCGGCTACCGATTGGCTAGCCTCCTGCACAGAAAATACAGTTTAATCTTTTCAACCGGTATTTCACCACAATTTCAAATCGATAAATCACCACAAATTTCAACCAATCATTGTCAATTGCATTTATAAAATTTAAATGCATAATTTAAAACATGTAGCCGAATATCCTTGCAGGCGGCACATGTCTTCCTTACCTGTCTCGGGTAGGCGACTGCCTCTCGAAGGTCACACCCGTGTTCACCTCTCCTGATTCCATCGGCTCGATTATCGAGGGAATCTTTTGAAAATTAAATTCTAAAATTTAGAATTTTTCCATAATTATTTAAATTAAATACTCGAAATTAAATCCCGAATTTCTTACCGAATTTCTCATATTTCTGAATTCCCGAGATTTCCCATAATTTTCGAAATTCCCGAATCCCGAAAATTTCTCTTTTTCCTTTTTCTTTTCTTTTTCTTTTTCTTTTTCTTTTTATTTTTCTTTTCTTTCCCAGTCGAACTGGTCACCTCCCCTCACCGCCGGTTCTTCTTCGACAACCAGTTCTCCGATGGTTCAGTGGCCCTTCAGTTGGCTGGCGCCACGGCAAACCTGGATCTGGCCTCCGTTCGATCTGGATCGGTGGCACAACGGCAAATCGACTTAGTTTAGGTCGGCCTCATCGCCGGCCCTCCTTCGCCGTTCTCCGCCTCACCGGTGGCCTCTTACCATTTCTTCTTCCTCCGGTGAAGCTTCGATGGCCGTGGCAGTGGCCAATTTGGCCGGCACTGCCAGATCCCTTTTTCCTCTTTTTCCTTCCTCGGCTTTCGCCGGCTTCCTCCGTTTCTTTCCTTTCTTCCGCCACCAATAACTTCTTTCCTTTCTCTGGCCGGTGGAGTCTCACCCTTCTCCTTTCTCCCTCGCCGACAATGGCAGCTCCGCCGCCGTCGGCCTCACTTGGGAGGATTGGGTTCCTCCCGATTTCTTCCCTTTCCATTTTTGTTTCACTTTCCTTTTTTGTTTTGTCTTATTTCTATATTTAGTATATAATATACTATATACTATATAATATATTTTATACATATAATATATACTATATATTATACATATATTATTTCATATATAATATAATACAATATATATTATATATAAAATATATATTGTATATTACAAAATATATATCTAGTATATATATATGTATATTTATATATTTTAAATTTAAATAACTTTTATATATATTTTCAAACTTTAATGTAAATTAATATTTACATTTCTTATATATATATATATATATATATATATATATATACATAAAATGTTATATCTATACATACGTATTATTTAAATTTGTAAAATAGTATACACGTATATATATACCACTATATATTAGTATATACTATATACTATACAGTATTTAAATACGTATGTATTTGTTTAAAAATACATTTATATAATATAAAATTATATAAATATATTTCATTTTCTTTTCCTCATTTTCTCATTTAATTTGGATTTCCATTTATCCAAATTAAATCTCCTCTTTCCATTATTTTTCGTAATTCCAATTTTATTTTCCTTCACTCGTATTTCTCAATTTATCACTTCCTCAATTCTCGTGATTTTCACCAATATCCCGTACTCACAATTTTAATTATTTCCACTGATTTATTTTCTCCAATATTTATTTCCAATGAATGGAATTTACAGTTATCACAAGCTGGCTCTAGACTCACATGTAGGAAGGATACTACAGTCGGCTAGGGATACAGATAGAGTAAGGCAGGTATTTTAAAATACCTGACTTGTTCCGGAACCTAGAAGCAACAGTAGAGAGTACTAAATCCATTGTTCTCAAACCGATATAATTTTCATTTTTCACGAAGTAAACCACTTATTTCTTTTCACTTCAATATACTTTAAAACGCGTGACAGTTTAGTAGTAAAATAATGGTTTACTTCTATTTTCGTCAGTATAGTTAAAACACGTGACAATACAGTGGTTTATAAATATCCAAAACCATTGGATCAGTAAACAATAGTTTTGGGTACTATTTATTAATTAAGTACCTTACTAGTCAGTAAAACTGTATCCTATAGCTCAGTAAAACAGTAATATTCAGTAAAACAGTATTTCGATACGGTTTAGTCAGAAAACAGTAAACAACAGCTACCAATTTAGTAAACAGTATGCGGTAGCTTTCAGTTCATTAAACAGCAAATGGTAGCTTTCTTTTCAGTAAAACAGTAATCAGTGGCTACCATTTCAGTAACCAGTACAGTTCAGTAATAAACAGTGTTTTGATACGATTTTTCATCAGTAAATAGTACAGTAATTCAGTACAGTAAATAGGATTCCGTAAATCCTTTCAGTAAACAGTAAGCAGTAAGTGAGACTAGGCAACACCCTACAAGTAAATCATGCTATCATCGTCCACTAAAGGACACAGCAATAGTAATGAGATCTATGGCCATGATCTATGATATGTCCTCGGTGTACACTTGCTAGGTGACAATTCGGGACGCTGATGACTAACTGGTCAATCAGCCACGTGACAGTAACAGTACGGTATGATGCATGAAGCTCTGGGCCTAAGTCTCAAAATAGTGTAAACCGTACCATAGCCTTTATGGATTATAAACACAGTAAATTGAAATATTTTTCAAATATCCATAAGGCTCACATGTAATAAAATCATCACCTTTATGAAATTATAATTTAAATAACATTTCTCAAAATATTTCATAAAGGTATAAATCATATTTTCCATACGGTGAAAATAGTTATAAAATAGTCACACTGTAAAACAAATCTCATGACAGTGTCTTTTTCACCGCAACACATGTATGCACGCCTTTCCGTGCTATCAATCAAAAACATGGTTTTTTAAAATCATCGGAATTCAATTTAAATATTTTTGTAGTTTATGGAAAAATAAAATATTTATTTTCCAATTTTCTAGAATTCCGTCACCATGTTTTCTTCTAAAAACACGTGTATATACCTCTAGTCTCGAAATCATGGTTTTTCATCATTTCTTAAACTTTATGGAATTTATTATTTTCATAATTAAAACCATAAAGGTTGTATATAAAATCAAGTGAATATTAAAGAAATATTTATAAAATATTCACTTCGGTCCTTTTCATTTTCCATCTCGTTTCACGTGAAATATCACCTACCGGGTGAATTTTCGGTGATTTCATTTTCACGATTCTCGAAAACATGAATATTTTAAATTTAAACTTCCATATATTCATGTTTTATGAAAAATACTTGGTTTCTCGATTTTCATGACTGAAAATCGTTTTTCGTGAAATCAAATCAATTATTATGATTTTCGGTGATTTTCGGTAAATTTTAGAAATTTTTCAATAATTTTTCGGCAGTATAACGGCTGCCAATTGGCTAGCCTCCATCACGGGAAATACAATTTATATTTCTCAACTGGTAAATCACCATAATTTTCAAACAGATAAATCACCACAGCTTTCAACCAATCATTGTCAATTGCATTTATAAAATTTAAATGCATAATTTAAAACATGTGGCAGAATATCTTTACAGGTGGCACATGTCTCCCTTACCTATCCGGATCGGTGATCGCCTCGTTCGTCGCGCCCGTGTTCACCTTGCCCGTTTTCCTCGGCTCAGTCATCGAGAGAATTTTTTGGAAATTAAATTCTAAAATTTAGAATTTTTTCATAATTATTTAAATTAAATACTCGGAATTAATTTTCGAAATTCTTACCGAATTACTCGAATTTTTTTGGGTTTTTTGAATTTTCAGGATTTCCCGTAATTTCTGAAATTTTTGAATTCCAGAAATTTCTCTTTTTCTCTTTTCTTTTCTTTCTCTCTTTTCTTTCTTTTTTTTCTTTTTCTTTTTCTTTTCTTTTTCTTTTCTTTTTTTTTTTTTTTTTTTTTTTCCTTTTTCTTTTCTTTCTTCCCAGCCGAACCGGTCACTTCCCCTCACCGTCGGTTCTTCTTCGGTGGCCAGTTCTCCTGCGGTTTGGTGGCCCCTCAGCTGGTTAGCACCACGACGAAGCCGGATCTAGCCTCCGTTCATCCCGAATTGACAGCACGGCGGCGGATCGACTCGGTTTTGGTTCGGTTCCTTCCGCCTCTTCGTTCTCCCTCCTCCGTCGATCACCGCCTCTTCGGTGGCCTCCTACCTCTTCCTCTTCCTCCGACAACGCTTTGGTGGTAGTGGTGGTGGCCAATTTGGCCGACATCGCCAATTCCTCTTTTCCTTTTTCTTCTCGGCTTCCGTTGGATTTTCCTTCTTTCCATTTCTGTTTCTCCTTTCTTCCGTCGGTCATCGGCTTCTCTCTCTGTCGGCGCCGTTTCACTCTTTTCCTTCCTCCCTCGCCGGCGGTGGCAGCTCCTTCGCCGTCAGCCCTTTGGCTGGGAAAGATCGGGTCCTTCCCCGATTCTTCCTTTCTTCTCTTTTTTATTTGTTTTCTTTCCTTCATTTTATTAACTTCATTATACATATAATATATTATATACTATATATCATATATTATACATATAATGTATATCAAGATATATTTATATGGTGTATTAAAAATATATATCTGGTATATATATATATTTATACACTTTAAAATTAAATAACATTTATATATATATATATATTTATATAAATGTAATGCTATAATATATATTGTATTTACAATATATATACACACACACACACACACACACACACACACAAAAACTTTAATGTAAAATGCTATTTACATTTCTTATATATGTATATATTTATATATACATAATATATATATATATGTACTATTTAAATTTATGAAATAGTATATATTCATATATATACGAATGTATAATAATATATACTATATATCATTTAAGTACATATGTATTTGTACAAAAACATATTTATATAATATATAATTATATAAATATATATCATTTTCATTTCTTATTTTCTTATTTAATTTGGATTTCCATTTATCCAAATTAAATTTCTTTTCTTCTATATTTTCCATAATTCCAACCTTATTTTTTCGATTTAAATTTCCTTCACTCGGATTTCCACCATCCATTCCTTTCTCAATTCTCGGGATTTTTACCAATGTCCCGTTCTCACAATTTTATTTATTTATTTCCACTAATCTATTTTCTTTAATATTAATTTCCAATAATTGGAAAATTTACGATTATCACATTGCAGTCAGAAGTTCGACGTTCGTGTGGTGCACGAGATAACGCAATCTTGATACACAGGTAAGAGATGCATGTGTAGATTTGTAGGATACCCGGATGCATTATTCAAATGCTATGAATTTTATATGAATTATGAAATATAGTTTCACTACGAAATAGAATGAAAGACATTGGTTTTGGGTTGGTACACTGTGGTTATACATGCAGGGAGGCTAGGACCTAGCTGTCGAAAAGTATTCAAAATATTTCTAAAAATATTAGAAATTATCTTGGTACATTATTGATATTTTCCTAACCTCGAAAGAAATAAAATAAATATTTTTCATAAAAGGTTACTATATCGAAAAATATTTATTAAATATTCCTAACACCAATTTTAGGAAGGTATCATTACTGAAAATTCATCCCATATGTTTTACAGTGAAATGTATGATTGGTGAAATGAAAAGGTGAATAGTGAATATTTTATAATTATTATCAGTATGATATTCACTATTTTAATTATCATTTCCTTTATGGAATAAATAAAATGTTATTACATAAAATGACTTCCATAAAGGTTTAATCATTGTGAAAATATTATTTTGAGACTAGAATGTCTCACATGTGTTTATAGAGGAAAATATGGTGGTGGAATTGTTGAATTTGGAGAATAAAACATTTTATTTTTCCATAAATCATGAAAATATTGAATAGATTTCCAATAACTTTGAAATTTATGTTTTGGAAAGAAAGCATGAAAACACGTGCGTATATGTTTTACGGTGAAAAAGAAATAGTTATGAAATTTTATTTTTTAGTGTGATTATTTTATAAACTGTTTTCACCGTACGAGAAAATGTGATTTATACCTTTATGGATCTTTTGAAAGATGCTATTGGTTTTAGTGAATTCCATAAAGGTAATGAGATTTCACATATACTGTTTTGAGACTAATAGGCCCCATATCATGCTGATATGTGATACGTGATATGTGACATGTGACATGTGATATGTGATAGTCCCGGTCGGCACCTGATCAGTGATCCATCAAGGACAATATAGATTATAGCCATAGATCTGACATGATTATTATTGCCCTATGGGGTACTTTCTCTCTAGCATGATATTTTAGGTGATGCCTTATCTCCACTTTTATGAAATATGAAATGATATGTGCTATGAAAAGATGTGGCTATATGGAAAATGAATATGAATATGTTTTATACGAAAGAAGAATGGTTTCTAAACAGTTTTCTGTACTGCACATAATACCGTGTTGTTTACAATTTATATGTGATACGCAATATGAAATTTTAAATTAGAAATATGATTTACTTGAACTAATATTCTTTTTAAAGAATATATGAATATTAGTTTGTTTTACTCAAATGTTTTATTTTATAAAAGCATTACTTTGAAAAGGATATGAAATAGTATAGAATATGAGTTATCTCAACAATGCTATTTACTCCTTATAGTCGCTCTAGGATTTCGGGACAAGACAAGTATTTCAAAATACCTTCCATGCTCCATCTGGATTTTTCGACCGACTATAGTATCACTCTCTTGTAGAGTGCCAGTTTATAAATAGGAAATTAAAGATTTTATAGCATATAGTCTTCGAGGTATCAAGATTTGCATACAAATCTCTTACTGAGCCGTGGTTTTGCTCACTCCAATATTTTATCTCCCCAGATATTTTACAGTGACCATTTGAGGTATATTATCCGAGGACACGAGGCTATATATTTAGCACCCCAAGGTAGAGGTATAATAAATTTATTTTATATGTTCAGACTTTTGATTTACAGTACTATGATATGGTATTAAATAAGGGGATGTAAGTATTGATTACAAATACAAATTGTGAATATTTATTTCCGTTAACTATATTGAGTTACGAATATTGTGTTTCAGTGAATAAAATGTGGAAAATAAGATATCGCAGATGGCCCAACCTATTATATGTTATGAAAATGTGTAAAAAGGGTAAAATACTGTGTACTTGAGATGTGTCAATTTTAATGGTATCAGAGTAAGGTTGGCCAGATGTCTGTCAATATCTTAGTGATAAAGTGAAGTGATTACATCCCCTGTAGTACTGTAGAGTCTGAATATATAAATGGGTCACTAAGTTAAATTCGTCGAGGTTTAAGGGTGAGAGAGATCCACTAGTGGCACAGCAGTGGATAGTGACTGTGGAGAAGCTATTCAGATACATGAGATGTTCTGACACGGAGCGAGTCGGACTAGCGGTGTTCCAGATGAGTGATGATGTAGAACACTGGTGGAAGTCTGCGTAGACGGTAGTCTTCACCCAGCATCCAGTTATTACATGGGACATTTTTATTAAGGCTTTCTACCGTCAGTACATCCCCGATACTGCCTAGAAGAAACTTCAGTAGGAGTTTATGGATTTGACCTAGGGGAGTATGTCAGTGGACCAGTATGAGTCCCGATTTACTACACTTAGCAGGTTTGATCCACTGACTAGGATTAATGAGCAGCGTAGGATTGACAGATTTAAGGCTGGGTTAAGATCGTCTATTCGGTCTAAGTTGGCTCCTTTTGATATTCGAACGTAAGATGAGGTGGTTCGATGTGCTCAGCTCTGTGAGCAAGATTTCGAGCAGTACCATCCAGAGTCCACTGGTAAGGGTAAAGGTAAGGCAAAGAGGGGCACGGATGATAGATTTGGTAGAGAGCAGCATAAGAGAGCTAGATCTTTTGGTATTCAGATCTCAAAGGGGCGACCTACGAGATCGACTGCTCCAGCCCCCACTACTACTAGTCCTGCTTCTGCGCCGAAAGGTACCACGGCTAGATGTGATCGGTGTGGACGGTCACATGGTACTCGACCTTGCCACATGTCGACCAGGGCTTGTTTTAGATGTGGGCGGGTGGGACATTTAGTGAGAGATTGCCCCATGCTCTAAGAGGCAGCTGCATTTACCACACCAGCCCCAGTACTTCCATTACCGACTCCGGCACCAGCAGTTTCGACGGAATTGGAGAGAGTGACACCCTCTCAGCCTAGACGGGCGACAACAACGAAGAAGGGTAAGAAGCCCATGACTCAGGAACAGGTGTATGCATTGGATCAGGAGACTACTGATGCATTCGCGGACTTTATTAAAGGGCTTCAGTAGAGCCAGAGCAGTCAAGGTATATAAACATGAAAAAATATTCTTTTTAAAGAATCTCAGATTACCGATGTATATAGAAATTGTAAGATAAGAGTAGGTGAGAGGGAAACTACAGCTAACCAAATTTTATTAGTGATGTATGATTTTGATGTGATATTAAGTATGGATGGTTAGCTGCGAATCATGTAACTATAGATTGTTACATTAAGTTTGTAACCTTTTCCCAACCCAAGAAAGACATTGTAAAGCTTTATGATAAGATATAATAAAAGTGACTATATATGTCATGCGTTAAAGGATGTGAATTTAGAGCGAACAGACACTCTGAGCCAAAAGCATGTAGCGATGATGTTCTATATGATGGTCAGGGAACATGAGATACTAGAGCAGTTCTCGAACCTTAGCATTAATGTGGTATCCTCTAAGAGTTACGGATTCACTACGAGTTTCAGAATTTACCCAGACTTTGATAAATCAAATTAGGGACGCTTAGAGGACAGATGATTACTGTATATTGGTTGCCAGTGAGGTACCGGTGGGAGTACAATTAGATTATGAGATTGGCACCGACGGGATTCTGAGGTTTCGAGGCAGAAATTGCGTTCTCAATAATAAGCAGCTTAAAGAATTGATTTTGATTGAGGCCTATACCTCTTGGTACAATCTGCATCTTGACAGAACTAAAATGTACCAAAATCTATGGAGAATTTATTGGTGGCTAAAAATGAAGAGAGACATTGTCTCATGTATCAACAGGTAAAGATCAAGCATCAAAAGCCTACAGGATTATTATAACCTTTACCAATTCCTACTGGGAAATGGGAGCACATTACGATGGACTTCATCATGGGTTACCAAGGACCCGTAGATAGCATGATGCAATTTGGGTGATAGTTGATAGATTGACGAAGTCCGCCAACTTCCTAGCTATTAAATCTAATGATTCCCTCAATGCCTTGCCGATTTCTATGTGCAAGAAATAGTGAGGCTACACGAAGTTCCAGTGAGCATACATCGGATAGGGATCCCGGTTGAAATTGAGCACCGCCTTTCATCCGTAGACTGATGGGCAGTCCGAGCGAGTGATACAGACACTCGAGGATATGTTACGAGTGTGTGCGTTGGATTTTAAAGGCTCCTAAGACGATCATTTGCCGTTAGCCGAGTTTACATATAATAAAAGTTACCAGACTTGCATCGGCATGGCATGATACGAGGCGTTATATGGTAGACGATGTAGATCTCCAATTACATGGGAAGAAGTGGGAGATCGGAAGTTATTAGCTCTTGAATTGATAGAGCAAGCCTCACAGGATGTACAATGAATATGTGAGAGACTCCGTATAGCACAGAGTCGACAGAAGAACTATGTGGGCATGAGACGCCGACCACTTGAGTTCTCACCAGGTGATTACGTATTTTTGAAAGTTTCTCCATCTAAAGGCATTATGAGATTTAATAGGAAAGGAAAACTTAGTCCTCGCTACATTGGATCATTTGAAATCCTGGATCGCGTAGGAAACATGGTGTACCAATTGGCATTACCAACCAAGTTATCAGGTGTGCACAATGTATTCCATGTTTCGATGCTTCGGAAATACCGTCCAGATCCATCCCACGGAATTCGATATGAACCCTTGAAGATACGTGAAGATATGAGTTACGGGGAGTGACCTATCCGGATTCTGGATCGAAAAGATAAAATGTTGCGATCTAAGACAATTCCTCTAACGAAAGTGCTCTGGCAGTACCCCTCTGAAGAAGAGGCTACATGGAAATTGGAAAGTTTAATGAGGGAAAAGTATCCAAAGCTATTTTAATGAATAGTTCGAATGAAAATTAGGAGGACCAAATTTCTTAAAGTGGAAAAATATGAGAACTCGTTATTTTGTACTGTACATGCACGGAATAACAAATTTTTTGATAATTTCTAAATATCGAAATTTAGGTAGGATAAATTCGAAATTTTGAACTTATACAAGGGCAAAATTAGTTTTTTTTCAAGAGTGATCAAAGTGGACCAAATAAGCCATAATTTGGCTTAAGAAATAATTAAAACAAATAAAGAATTAAATCAAATATGGGCTGGACAGAAAAGAAAATGGGCAGTGGCACAAGTTAGTAAATTTTAATGTTTACAAGGTCATTTTGTAATATTTTGGATGGTGACGGAAAAATTAAAATGAAAAAAAAAATAGGGACCAATTGAAATGAAACAACACGCCACAATCAGCTTTTATGCAGCAAACTCCACCACCTCACAACATTTCACTCTGTTTCAGTCTCTTGTTCCCGATTTTTCTGGTTCTCCAAGCTTCTTCCGCCCCTTACATGCTAAACCCTCATTTTCTTCACCTAATTAGTTAGGCCCTTCTACAAGAATTATCCCTCACTTAAAAGAGACTTCCTAAACATCATTAAACCTCAGCCAAACCGTGCAAAATATTAGCAAAACAAATCTGTTTTGCTTTGGTCAGTAACGTATTTGTTGCACAAGACAATTTTCAGTCCACGTTTTATGTACTTCGATCATTTGGTTGTGATGTTGTTGGCCAAGTAGATGATGTGTAAGAATAAGGTTTAGAAGAAAAACATGTAGCAAATTCTTAGGACCGAGATTTTGATTGTTGGTGATGTTAATGGCTGAGAAAATACTGCTGTACGCGTGTATGACATGAATAAAAGGAACCAGAATTTTTGCTGTGTAAATGTTATAGCGTAGCTGAAACAAAGAATAAATATGGAAAAGAAATGAGGTATATAAAAGATAGACCTTGTTGTTGAGCAGCCATGGAAATTTAGAAGAACCAAATTGTGTTTAAAGGCTGAAACAGGACATAAAGTGGGCTGGGAACCGAAACAGAAAATAAGAAAAATGAAGATTATATAGTACTGACCGAATAGGATGTATTGGCATAATAGTCAACAAAGATGGCTGTTGAGGCAAGAAAATAAGAAGGAAAAAGAATACGTTGCTGCCGTGAAAAGAGAAAAACATGGACTGAATTAATGAGAAAGGACCAAAAGAAAAATGGTCAACAATAAAGGCTAGTGATGAGAAAATGTAACTATAGAATATAAGAAACTAAAACACATAAATAGTCAATATATGGGCTGCCGCTTATAGAGAGAAGGAAGAAAATAAAATATTGCATTTTGTCTTAATGGTGGAAAAATGCAAATAAGGTGACAGCTTGTATATTTAATGCCTTGACTAAGAAATGAAACAATAAATATAACCATACAAAGGCCATTCGGCCATAATGGAAAAAGGAAAGAAAATGGCATGAAGACTAATCATCTTTAGCTATGAGAAATTACTTACATTTAGTATTGATATAAGTCATAGCTTAGAAAGGTAAGGATAATTAAGCTAATGATTTGTTGAAATGACATTGCAGTCAGAAGTCCGACGTTTGTGTGGTGTACGAGATAACGCGATCTCGATACACAGGTAAGAGATGCCTGTGTAGATTTGTAGGGACACCCAGATTCATTATTCAAATGCTATGAATTTTATATGAATTATGAAATATAGTTTCACTTCGAAATAGCATGAAATACTGTGGTTTTTGGTTGGTACACTGTGGTTGTACATGCAGGGAGGCTAGGACCTGGCTACCGAAAAGTATTCAAAATATTTCTAAAAATATTAGAAATTATCTTGGTGCATTATTGATATTTTCCTAACCTCGAAAGAAATAAAATAAATATTTTTCATAAAGGGTTACTATATCGAAAAATATTTATTAAATATTCCTGACACCAATTTTGGGAAGGTATCATTACTGAAAATTCATCCCATATGTTTTATAGTGAAATGTAAGATTGGTGAAATGAAAAGGTGAATAGTGAATATTTTATAATTATTATCAGTATGATATTCACTATTTTAATTATGATTTCCTTTGCGGAATAAATAAAATATTATTACATAAAATGACTTCCATAAAGGTTTAATCATTGTGAAAATATTATTTTGAGACTAGAATGTATCACATGTGTTTATAGAGGAAAATATGGTGGCAGAATTGTTGAATTTGGAGAATAAAACATTTTATTTTTCCATAAATCATGAAATATTGGAATAGATTTCCAATAACTTTGAAATTCATGTTTTGGAAAGGAAGCGTGGAAACACGTGCGTATATGTTTTACGGTGAAAAAGAAATAGTTATGAAATTTTATTTTTTAGTGTGATTATTTTATAAACTGTTTTTACCGTACGAGAAAATGTGATTTATACCCTTATGGATCTTTTGAAAGATGCTATTGGTTTTAATGAATTCCATAAAAGTAATGAGATTTCACGTATACTGTTTTGATACTAATAGGCCCCATATCATGCCGATATGTGATACGTAATATGTGACATGTGACATGTGATATGTGATAGTCCCGGTCGACACCTGATCAGTGATCTATCAAGGACTATATAGACTATGGCCATAGATCTGACATGATTATTATTGCCCTATGGGGTACTTTTTCTCTAGCATGATATTTTGGGTGATGCCTTAGTCTCCACTTTTATGAAATATGAAATGATATGTGCTATGAAAAGATGTAGCTATATGGAAAATGAATATGAATATGTTTTATACGGAAGAAGAATGGTTTCTAAACAGTTTTCTATACTGCACATAATACCGCATTATTTACAATTTATATGTGATACGCAATATGAAATTTTAAATGAGAAATATGATTTACTTGAACTAATATTCTCTTTAAAGAATATATGAATATTAGCTTGTTTTACTTAAATGCTTTATTTTATAAAAGCATTACTTTGAAAAGGATATGAAATAGTATAGAAGATGAGTTATCTCAACAATGCTATTTACTCCCTATAGTCGCTCTGGATTTTCGAGACAAGACAGGTATTTCAAAATACCTTTCATGCTCCATCTGGATTTTTTGGCCGACTATTATAGTATCACTCTCTTGTAGAGTGCCAGTTTATAAATAGGAAATTAAAGATTTTACTGCATATAGTCTTTGAGGTATCAAGATTTGCATACAAATCTCTTACTGAGCCGTGGTTTTTCTCACTCCAATATTTTATCTCCCCAGATATTTTGCAGTGACCATTTGAGGTATATTATCCGAGGACACGAGGCTATATATTTAGCACCCCAAGGCATAGGTATAATTAATTTATTTTATATGTTCAAACTTTTGATTTACAGTACTACGATATGGTATTAAATAAGGGGATGTAAGTATTGATTACAAATACAAATTGTGAATATTTATTTTCGTTAACTATATTGAGTTACGAATATTGTGTTTCAGTGGATAAAATGGGGAAAATAAGATATCGCAGACAGCCCAACCTATCTCTGTCACATCCCGTGACCCTATTTTTCTCCTTATTCTATACCTCTTTGGGCTGTCTACGATACTTTACTTTTCTTTTACATATAAACAATTTCATATTAAATTATAATATGAATTACATCCTCTATCTTACTTCATAAGGAAGTAGTACTATAAGTAAGTCTAAATACAGAAAATAAATGATCATACCTTGAGTATTAAATCAAGCTGTCGCATCGTCCCTAAATGTGCAACCAAAATCCTTTAGGTGTCAGACTCTCAGTCTTCGAAAACCTGAAATGTTAAAATTAAAGTGTGAGCAAACCACGGCTCAATAAGGGAATTATATGCCTCACTTGATACTCAGCTATCTATATGCTGAAAAACTTTTTCATTTTTCCTATAGGGGCTCTAGGCACACATGTAGGAAGGATACTACAGTCGGCTAGGGATCCGGATAGAGTAAGGCAGGTATTTTGAAATACCTGTATTGTCTCGGAACCTAGAAGCAACTGTAGAGAGTAATAAATTTCTTTTCGTTTGAAATTTACATCCTTTTTCCTTTTTATTCCATATCATTTTCATATTCTTTTCAAAATAATGCTTTTATGAAATAAAGCATTTAAGTAAAGTAACTAATATTCATATATTCTTTGAATAGAATATTAGTTAAGTCATCGTCAATCTCATTTAAACTCATTTCATGTTTTATTATACAATCATAATTAGTACAGTACTTTAAATAGCAAAATAAGGTATTAAATCTTTTTCGTATAACATATACATCATTTAAATCTAATATTCAATTTAAAATTAAAATAAGAATATTAGATTTATTTTCCTCCTTTTTCCTTTTGAAAACATATTACATGTTCATATCACATGTCATATGAAAATCATCTCGTAGTACTAAAATCAGTACAGTAATAAGCATTATGTAAAATGTTGTAAATCATTTTCATTCAACTTATCACATATCATGTAAAACATTTACATTTCACGTATCACATATCATATAAAACATTTTCATATATGGAGATTGAGGCACGCCCAGCCCATCCACTAGGTCGTTACTCATATCATGCTATAGACCCTGAAGGGTATAAAATAATCATGTCAGATCTATGACCATAGTCTATAATTGTCCTCGACGGATCACTGATCAGGTGCCGGCCGAGACTACATATCACATATCACATATCACATATCAGCATGATAAGGTTGCCAACTAGTCTCAAAATAGTATTTTTCATCATCAATAAACCTTTATGGAATTTATAAAACCATTCAGTGAATATTTAAGAAATATATATATTCACTTTATTTCTTTTCATTTTTCATCTCGTATTACGTGTAATTTACATATCCAGAGAATTTTCGGTGATTTCATTATCACCATTCTCGAAAACATAAATATTTTAAAGTTAAAATCTCATATATTCATGTTTTATGAAAAATAATTAATTTCTCGATTTTCGTGGTTGGAAATCATTTCTCGTGAAATAAAATCATTTATTATGATTTTACGTAATTTTCTAAAATTTTTCGGCAGTATAACGACTGTCGATTGACTAGCCTCCCTGCACAGAAAATACAGTTTAAATATCCATAGCCAGTCAATCACCACATTTTCCAACCGATGAATCACCACAAAATATTTCATAAAATATTTCAAAATTTAAAAGCATGCAGACTGAATATCCTTACAGGCTGCACATGCCTCCCTTACCTCAGTACACTGTAGGAGGTGCTTCAAATTGCATCACTATTGCTCTTATTCCACCGAATTATAAACTGCCAAAATAACAGTTTACTATCATTAATTTTCGGTATAACTATATAAAACTCCTTTACTTATTTAACATCTTACTTGTATTATCCTTATTTAGAATATTAGAAATTCCTATGAATTTCCTGTGCTAAGTAAATATTTCATTTATTTACTTTTCTGTTTTGACATCATTAGCCATTTTCCAACTTCAATTCATCTTCCTTTTTAAATGAGCAAATGCCATTCTTTATGTATAAGCTTACTTGGCTTATGTGCTTTATTTCTCATGTTAGCATATATATTATGTTTGTATATTTTCCAGCCATCTATTTTGTTAATTCCTCAAATTTGCTCCACTAACTTACGCCTCCTTTCTTGTCTATTTCTTTGGCCGAATGGTCTTCTCAATTAACAAAGCCTATTTGGCATTATGTCCTTTATTTTTCCTTGTTCTTATATTTATCTCATTTTTGCATATTTTCAGCCCCTTTTTGTTGACCACTTCTTCTATTTTTCCTCTCATTCACGTCACTTCTCTTTATTCCTCATTGTTGTGGCCGAATGGTTTTAGTTAAATGTAGGAAATTTCTCCATTTAAATTATATCTATATTACTTATAATTTATGCTCTATTCTACCTGTTTGGTCAAGTCAATTTAACCTTTTTCTTTCTTTCTTTCTTTCTTTCTTTTTTCTTTCCTGCTGCATGCTGTCCAAACCGACAGCTTTCTTTCCTTTCTGTTTCAGCCCACGTTGGCTTTCAGTTTCTGTCTCTAAATTGTGGCTAGACTTAGTACATGTTAGGTTGTCAAAAGTCCAGCATTCACACAGATAAAGTCAACAAAAAATCAGCCTTTACTTCCCTCTTTTGTTTCCAATTTCGACTGCACTATTCAGCCACCAATTCTTCTCCATTTTCAGCTGTACAAACAGCCTAGATGATCTTCATTTTTTTCAACCAATCGTTGACTATAAGAGAGCAATATTTCCTTTTCACATGGTTCACGGAAAGCCCTACCTATTGTTGGATTATGCCCTTAGAACCATTCATTAGATGATTGACTTTGGCAATTTTATGTATCATGACATTTTTATTTATAGTTCATTATTATATTTGTCTTATAACTGCGTAATATAATCTTATATGATAATGTCCTTAGAATAGTAATAACACACTATTCTTAAAATATCCCTAGTCAAGTATTATTGTGAACAAGGATAACACTGATACGATAAGACTAGTATGTGGTTGACTGATGACCATTGTCATGGATATAGGATATCAAGTCATCACATAGGTACATGTTAGAGAACTATGTACTGGATCGACCCTCCATGAGAACGCTACATGGATTGTTATATGAATGTCATAAGCGATTCTCATAGTGATGATGGTGTATGTGATCCTTTGACTTGAGATCATCAGAGATCCCAACATAGAGAATTGCATACTTTAATGCTACTAGATGTCATTCGTAACAGGATGGACTATAAAGGTGGTAATTGGGTATGCCTTGATCTATGTAGAGGGATGTTGAGTGATCAAGATAGGATTTATCCCTCTTATATAACAAGAGTGATGTCTTGGGCCCTTTGATAGAGTGAGACTAAAATGCATGGCCGTGCTCAAATAAGTCAATATGAGATATTGATTTTATTTGTTTAATTAGTCTACTCAGGAATCAAGAAACGCTGATTAGACTATACAAGTGTGACACATTCCATGACTTGTGTCTAATCAAGACATCAAAGGATAAAAGGATTAGACTACACGGTAACATCTATCACGAGTAAGGTTATGTCGAGTCATTGACATTCTCGTTACATGGGTAGCAATGATGTGTTGCTAGATACCGCTCATTGCCTGTGACAATTTTGTCATTGCCATTGTTTTGAGAACCTATTGGGTCGCACACTTAGAACGGATCAATGAGGAGCTTAATTAATCCTATTCTGAATTGGATTAAGGATATGTCTAATCCTATTCTGACTTGGATTAAGGATATAGTTAATCCTATTCTAAGTAGGATTAGAGTTCTGTTTGGCAGTAAATTTTAGGGTAAAATTTACTGCCTATAAAAAGGATGTTTTCTGAAACATAGCCGCACAACAATTCAAAAACAGAAAAGTATTCTTTTAATCGAAGCTAGCAGTTCGGTTAAAAGAATCAAAACGCTCCTTAAGGCATCTGATCGTGAGACGTTTAAGAGTGGTGAGATCCGTTCGTGTGGATACCATAGAGGCAGGAACGAAAAGTTGCTGCTTGGGATTCGACCAAAGACAGAAAAGCAGAGAAAACGTTAGGTAAAATCTCGAAACCCTAATCAGGCAACCCTCCGAATCGATCCTGGTGGAGGCCGAATGATTTAAATTCCGCTGCATGTTTGTTTCGGTCTCCTTCACTGGTATCCGAGCCAGATTCGTAGTCCCTGATTTGATAAAAGCATGATCTCTGGTTACTTTCTGTTTATGATTACATGCAATCGTTTTAATGAGATTAATATGGATTAGAATGTATATGATATATTCAGAGGCTACAAATCGAATTGTTGAAATTATATATATGATATATATCAATTTCGATTCAACTTATATGTGAGATATAATCTGTGATGCGAATTATTAATGGCGTTTCTGTTCTGCATAAACGTTATGGATAATCTGTGATGCGAATTATTAATGGCGGTTTCTGTTCTGCATAAACGTTATGGAAGAAACAGAATAATGTCGAAAGTGTATAAAGATTGAAACACTTTTAGATAAGAGTTCTAATGCGACTAAAATTATAGTCAGTATGAGATACTGGCTGGAACATCCTGATAAGATTAGGACACTTCCGGATAAGGGGCGTTGGCAATGTCAATACTGTTGACCTTTTTTTTTTCGGGGGCTCCGCCCCCAAACCCCCGCAAGGGGCGCTGCCCCTTGACCCCGCCCGCTGACCGGCCAGCGGGACCGCCGCCCAGGGGCTGGTGCCCCTGGGAACCCCGCAGTCGGGTCATAATTCTTTTCAAATATGCCTCGTTAATAAAACTAAAATTTGAAATTGCATTACACTTGTTTGTATAACACGGTGGTTGTTGTTTGAGCATGGTGCATAGTTATAGCCCTAGCCCAATATGATTGTATTTTGGTGGTTGTAAATTTTAATAAATACGACCTGCGTGTCGTGCCTTGTTCTTGAAATTCTTGTTGTACATTCTTTTCTCATCTTACTCCCCTCGAATGTAACTCGAGGTTTCTCTTAAACTATGTAATTGGAGCTGACAACCATGCAAAGGATGACCAAAGAGGCACTTGGAGAAGATGCTATTACCTTTAGGTTAACCCTTAGGGTTTCTCATTGGCTTGGGAAATCCATTTAGTTTGGGCTATAACTATGTCACGTTTATTTTATTGCTTAATTGCATGAGATGCATGGTTTATTTTGTACGTTTATGATATGAAAATCATATGATAATTTTAAAAAAGTAAAATTGGTGAGATCTTATTCAATAAACTAAGAAAATCCCTCAAATTAAATTAAGTCAATAATAGATGCCTACCAATGAATAGCACTCGTCAAGGCTAGAATCGATTTTGTTATGTTTGCCAAAGCAAAATATCATATCTATCTTAGTAAGACACGATGGGATAATAGTGATATCCAAAGGCTATAAATTGGGTTGACTTAACTAAATTTCCTCAATAGGATTGGGAATTTAGAGGCATAAAGTTGGGCTTCCATTCATGAGATGAATTAGAACAAGTGTTGTTCACCCAACTATCTAAGAGTTACATGAGATGTAATTGGTAAGTGTTGCCTACCTAAATAGCCAAATCTTGGGCGATTAGCCAAAGCTAACTCTAGATAAGGTGAAATATGGATCTTAGCCCACTAGAGAAATTATGTGATAATTTTTCTGAATTAATAGTGAGGGTTGTTGATTCGATAAAAATAGTGGGAGCATCATTTAATAAATATTTAATTAAATGAATGCATTCATGATACTTATATTTTGCATATTTTTGTTGTAGATTACCATGGCATCAAACACAAATAACACACTTTCACTGCGATCTGTCCTTGAGAAGGACAAGTTGAATGGGACAAACTTCCTGGATTGGTACAGGAACTTGAGGATAGTCCTCAAGCATGAAAAGAAGTTGTATGTCCTTGAAATTCCCTTACCTGAGGAACCACCCTCTAATGCTCCAAGGGCAGAAAGAGATGCTTATAAGAAGCATCAAGATGATGCATTGGATGTTAGTTGCCTTATGCTTGCCTCCATGAATCCTGAGCTTCAAAAGCAACATGAGGAAATGGATGCGTTCGATATGATCGAGCATCTCAAGCAACTCTATGAAGAGGAAGCTAGGCAAGAAAGGTACAATGTCTCTAAGGCATTGTTTCAGTGTAGGATGGCAGAGGGGACTCCCGTTGGTACTCATGTGCTCAAGATGATTGGGTACACTGAGAACCTTGAAAGATTGGGATTTCCTTTGGGCCAAGAGTTGGCCACTGATGTGATTCTGCAATCGTTGCCAGACAGTTACAGTCAATTTGTTGTTAATTACAACATGAATGAAATTGACAAGACTCTGCCACAGTTACTTAGCATGTTGAAAACAGCTGAATCCAACATGAAAAAGGCCAAGCCCAAAGATGTCTTAATAGTTAAGAAAGCTAAGGGCAGGGCTAATGCAAAGGGCAAGAAAAAGGGTAATAAAACCAATGGCAAGTTCAAGCCCAATGATACTGCACTGAAGCCTAAAGGTGGGGTTGCCAAAGAAGGGAAATGCTTCCATTGCGGTGAGACCGGACATTGGAAGAGGAACTGCAACAAATACCTGGAAGAGCTAAAGAAGAAGAAAGGAAGTGAGACTACCACTTCAGGAACTCAAAAGGAGTAGATCGTTGACTAAGGGCGAGGTCGACCTACGAGTGGGAAATGGAGCAAGGGTTGCTGCATTAGCTGTAGGAACTTATATTTTGACATTGCCCACAGGGCTTGTTTTAGAATTAGATGATTGTTATTATGTGCCTTCCATCACTAAAAACATTATTTCTATTTCTTGTTTGGACAAGAAGGGTTTTTCATTTATAATAAAGGACAACTGTTGCTCCATTTATTTAAATGATATCTTTTATGGTAGTGCACAACTAATTAATGGTCTTTACATTCTAAATCTTGATATGCCTATTTATAACATAAATGCTAAAAGGATTAAATCTAATGATCAAAATCCAACATATCTCTGGCATTGTCGCTTGGGACACATAAATGAGAATCGCATTTCCAAACTCCATAAAGATGGACTTTTGGACTCATTTGATTTTGAATCGTATGAGACATGTGAATCTTGTTTGATGGGTAAGATGACTAAAGCCCCTTTCAAAGGACATAGTGAAAGGGCAAGTGATTTATTGGGCTTAGTACATACAGATGTATGTGGACCTTTAAACACACAGGCCAGAGGTGGGTTTATGTACTTTATTACATTTACTGATGATTTCAGTAGATATGGCTATGTGTATCTTATGAGACACAAGTCAGAATCTTTTGAAAAGTTCAAAGAATTCAAGAATGAAGTACAAAACCAACTTGGCAAGAGCATTAAGGCACTTCGATCAGATCGAGGTGGTGAATACTTAAGCCAAGAATTGCTTGACTATCTTAAAGAGTGTGGGATTGTCTCACAATTCACTCCTCCAGGTACACCACAATGGAATGGTGTATCTGAAAGGAGAAATCGAACTTTATTAGATATGGTTCGATCAATGATGAGTCATACAGATCTTCCAGAATCCTTTTGGGGACATGCATTAGAAACAGCTGCTTTTACATTGAACCGTGTTCCATCTAAATCGGTTCCAAAGACACCATATGAGATATGGACTGGTAAACGTCCCAGTATGTCTTTTATGAAGATTTGGGGTTGTGAGGCTTATGTAAGACGTCAAGTCTCTAACAAACTTGCACCTAAATCTGATAAGTGCTATTTTGTGGGATATCCTAAACTAACTAAAGGATATTATTTTTACAATCCCACTGAGCGCAAAGTGTTTGTAGCTCGAACAGGTGTCTTTCTAGAAAGAGAATTCATTTCTAGAAGAACTAGTGGGAGAAAAGTAGAACTTGAAGAAATTCAAGAGCTACAAGATAGCGCACCCGATGTTGAGATGGAGCCTGAGCAAGCACCACAAGTTGTTGTGGAACCAGAACCACAAGCTGTTGTGGAGCAACCGCCTGCTCAAGAGACACAAGCCTTGCGTAGATCAGTTAGAACACATCGTGAGCCACAGAAATATGGATTTCTAAATGACTCAGAACGGTGATGTTTTGCTCATGGACCAAGATGAGCCTACTACCTATCAAGAGGCTATAACAGGGCCAGACTCTGAGAAATGGCTTGAAGCCATGAGATCTGAGATGGAATCCATGTATGCCAACCAAGTTTGGACCTTGGTTGACTTACCCGAAAGGGTAAAACCTATAGGGTGTAAATGGGTTTTTAAGAAGAAAACCGACATGGAAGGAAATGTTCATACCTATAAAGGGCGATTGGTTGCTAAAGGTTTTAAACAAATTCATGGTATTGACTATGATGAAACTTTTTCACCAGTCGCGATGATCAAATCCATTAGGATCTTGCTTGCGATAGCTGCATACCATGATTATGAAATCTGGCAAATGGACGTCAAGACCGCTTTTCTTAATGGAAAGCTACTCGAGGATGTGTACATGACACAACCTGAGGGTTTTGTTGATCCAAAAATTGCTGGAAAGGTTTGTAAGCTGCAACGTTCTATTTATGGACTAAAGCAAGCTTCTCGAAGTTGGAATCTTCGTTTTGATGATGCAATCAAAGAGTTTGGTTTCATCAAGAACGAAGATGAACCTTGTGTCTACAAGAAGGTCAGTGGGAGCACTATTGTCTTCCTGGTGTTGTATGTAGATGACATACTACTCATTGGGAATGACATCCCTACCCTTCAGTCTGTAAAGACTTGGTTAGGGAATTGCTTTTCAATGAAGGACTTGGGCGAAGCTACCTATGTACTGGGTATAAGGATCTATAGAGATAGATCAAGGAAATTAATTGGCCTAAGTCAAAGTGCATACATAGATAAAGTGCTAAAGAGGTTTAGCATGCAGGATTCCAAGAAAGGATTCTTGCCTATGACACATGGCATTACTCTCTCAAAAGAACAGTGTCCTACAACACAAGAAGAGAGGGAACGTATGAGTAAAGTTCCATATGCATCTGCTATTGGATCCATTATGTATGCCATGTTATGCACACGTCCCGATGTCTCGTATGCCTTGAGCATGACGAGTAGATATCAAGTTGATCCTGGTGAACGTCACTGGATCACTGTCAAGAATATTCTTAAGTACTTGAGAAAGACTAAGGATACATTCTTGATATATGGAGGTGAGGAAGAGCTCATTGTAACAGGTTACACTGATGCTAGCTTCCAAACTGATAAAGATGACTATAGATCGCAGTCTGGTTATGTGTTTTGCCTTAATGGTGGTGCTGTGAGCTGGAAGAGTTCAAAGCAGGCGACAGTGGCCGATTCTACAACAGAGGCTGAGTATATAGCTGCCTCTGAAGCTGCTAAGGAGGCTGTTTGGATCAGGAAGTTCATAACTGAGCTTGAAGTTGTTCCTAGCATTGTAGATCCGATTGAGCTCTATTGTGACAACAATGGAGCCATCGCACAAGCTAAGGAACCTAGATCTCACCAACGATCCAAACATATACTACGGCGCTTCCATCTCATTCGAGATATCATCGAGAGAGGAGATGTGAGGATATGCAAAATACCAACTGACGATAACATCGCCGACCCACTGACGAAGCCTTTGACGCAGCAGAGACATGATCGTCACACTAGGTCACTAGGTATTAGATACATGAGTGAATGGTCTTAGTGCAAGTGGGAGATTGTTGGATTATGCCCTTAGAACCATTCATTAGATGATTGACTTTGGCAATTTTATGTATCATGACATTTTTATTTATAGTTCATTATTATATTTGTCTTATAACTGCGTAATATAATCTTATATGATAATGTCCTTAGAATAGTAATAACACACTATTCTTAAAATATCCCTAGTCAAGTATTATTGTGAACAAGGATAACACTGATACGATAAGACTAGTATGTGGTTGACTGATGACCATTGTCATGGATATAGGATATCAAGTCATCACATAGGTACATGTTAGAGAACTATGTACTGGATCGACCCTCCATGAGAACGCTACATGGATTGTTATATGAATGTCATAAGCGATTCTCATAGTGATGATGGTGTATGTGATCCTTTGACTTGAGATCATCAGAGATCCCAACATAGAGAATTGCATACTTTAATGCTACTAGATGTCATTCGTAACAGGATGGACTATAAAGGTGGTAATTGGGTATGCCTTGATCTATGTAGAGGGATGTTGAGTGATCAAGATAGGATTTATCCCTCTTATATAACAAGAGTGATGTCTTGGGCCCTTTGATAGAGTGAGACTAAAATGCATGGCCGTGCTCAAATAAGTCAATATGAGATATTGATTTTATTTGTTTAATTAGTCTACTCAGGAATCAAGAAACGCTGATTAGACTATACAAGTGTGACACATTCCATGACTTGTGTCTAATCAAGACATCAAAGGATAAAAGGATTAGACTACACGGTAACATCTATCACGAGTAAGGTTATGTCGAGTCATTGACATTCTCGTTACATGGGTAGCAATGATGTGTTGCTAGATACCGCTCATTGCCTGTGACAATTTTGTCATTGCCATTGTTTTGAGAACCTATTGGGTCGCACACTTAGAACGGATCAATGAGGAGCTTAATTAATCCTATTCTGAATTGGATTAAGGATATGTCTAATCCTATTCTGACTTGGATTAAGGATATAGTTAATCCTATTCTAAGTAGGATTAGAGTTCTGTTTGGCAGTAAATTTTAGGGTAAAATTTACTGCCTATAAAAAGGATGTTTTCTGAAACATAGCCGCACAACAATTCAAAAACAGAAAAGTATTCTTTTAATCGAAGCTAGCAGTTCGGTTAAAAGAATCAAAACGCTCCTTAAGGCATATGATCGTGAGACGTTTAAGAGTGGTGAGATCCGTTCGTGTGGATACCATAGAGGCAGGAACGAAAAGTTGCTGCTTGGGATTCGACCAAAGACAGAAAAGCAGAGAAAACGTTAGGTAAAATCTCGAAACCCTAATCAGGCAACCCTCCGAATCGATCCTGATGGAGGCCGAATGATTTAAATTCTGCTGCATGTTTGTTTCGGTCTCCTTCACCTATTTCAAAGCCTAATCCCCTTTGACCGATCACTTATGTTTTTATTCCTTTTAAATTTTTCATAGCTATTTTCGGTTCTATAATCAGCCTATTTCCACGTTCATCTCATCAACATCATCTTTTCTCCTTTGAGCCCTCATGACCGAACCTCTAGGCTTCATTTATATATTTTCTTACTTCAACATCATACCACAAAAAGCTATGTTTGACCGATCACTTATGTTTTTATTACTTCACTACAGTCATGATTAAAGAACCAAAAAGCTTAAAAAAAAAACTAATATTGGAAGTTACCTGTACAGGGGGAAGAATCTGTCCACGTTGATTCAGCCTCTGTTTGGAGGTTTTTGAGCGCTGTTTTTGGTGTTCTAAGAAGCCTGTAAGGCTAGGTTTATTTTTCCTGAAGAACCTTTAATAATTAGCTGAAGATCATGGGTGATTCCACTATGAACAGAAGGCTACACGGCTAGCAAAAACAGAGTAAGGTCTTCGGTGGTGATGGCTGAAGATAAGAAACACGATGGACTGAAAAAAATAAAGAAAAGGAGAATGTGTTGGCTGAACATTAGCGGCCATCATTTAAAGCTCTTAATTACAAATTTTCCTCGTCTCCTTGTTATTTATTTATTATTCTTCTCTTTTTTTTTCTCCATGCCGCCACACGATTCTGATTTTCCAAATCAGAATTTTCCAAGATCAAATTAATTTGTTTTAATTTACTTATTTAAATGTTTGTTCCATTATTGGTCAATTTGGCCAATCATTTAATTTACTCAAAATAGTTTCATTTTGAGTCTTTAATTTTCCATAGCAATATTTTTTTTCCATCTTTTGTCTAATATTTTCCCACTACTATTCATTTCTTATAACTTAAAAATTTTCATGTGAGGACCACCTTTCTTTTATATTTAATTTAGAAAAATATTATCAATAATTCCTTTATTGATAAATTAATCAGATAAATGTACATATACAGTACAAAATAACTGGGTCTTACAATCTATATGTTGTGAAAATGTGTAAAAAGGGTAAAATATTGTGTACTTGGGATGTGTCATCTAATCACACATCCTCACTCGTTCCCCAGTCCAAAAACCACCATCAAGAAACGATATTGATCAGCCTCCACCCTCCTCACCGTCATTACCACTAAAAGAAAAGGTAAACGCTAGCTCTTCCTCTACACCAGAAATCATGGAGAAAGCCAAATCCAAGACTTAACAAAACCACTCCGCCAAAAACCCAAAAAAGCGCCTTGTTTATGGCCCCCACAACCAAAGACAGAACCCGCAACCAACTAGAGGCTATGTAAAGATGGATACAAGATAAGGCATAGATCCACATAGAAGAACTAAGGTTGTTAGAAACCTTGCCATTCTCGAAAGAGATCAATAAAGCTCAGCCACTGACGGGGTTCAAGTTGCCCGTAATTGAGGCATGCAATGGTACTTCCCACCCTTTTGATAATTTAGAACTTTTCCATGCTAATATCTCTATACAAAGAGCGAACGACCCTCTGATGTGCAAAGCGTTCTTGGTGACCTTAAAGGGGGCAGTTCAAGCTTGGTATTTTGATTAATGCCACAATCAATACGCTCTTTTAAGGAGCTCAGACACTCTTTCTTGACTCACTTCATCAGTAATCGTCGAGCTAAGAAAGCAACTTTTAGTTTAATGGCAGTCAAGCAAAAACCCAAAGAATCCTTGAGAGAATATGTCACAAGATTCAATGTTGAAGCCCTGCAAGTAAAAGATATAGAACAATCTGTGGTAGTGGCTGGCCTGAAGAATAGCCTTACGGATGGCGAGTTCCATTTCAAGTTCTCCCTTTCCTTAGACCCCCAAAAACTCTACTTTAGCTCTTACACAGAGCTGAAAAGTATATCAGTGCCAAGGAAATAATTACTTCTAGTCTAAATAATGAAGAAGAAAAGGAAGAGCCTCAATGCTACTAAAAACAAGGGCGAAAGGTCGAAAAAGACCAAGGAGGAAGAAATTTAACAAAGCTAGTGGGTACCTAACCAGGAGAAGTCTAGAAAGGAAGGGTAACGATGCCCACACTCCCTTGAACACTACAAAGGAAAGGATATTGATGCAAATTAAAAGGATCCTGTAGCTAAAATGGCCAAAGCCAATGAAACCAAACCCCTAAAGGTCCAAGAACAAGAGGTGTGCATTCCATCGAGATTACAGTCACTCAACTGAAGAATGTATCAACCTCATGAATGAAATTGAAAGCTTCATGAGAAGAGGTCATTTGAGGAGATTCGTACTGGATAACACGCGGTAAGAGTTCAAGGGAAGAGGATGTCAACTGGGAAATCGTAATACGTACAACGGTCGACCAAGATACCAAACACCCTAAGCTACCAACAATATCAATGGTAGAAATGCCAGGCCCTATCAACTAGGAGAGAAAAAGAGGGAAGAAATAAACCAACCCACAGCAGGAGCAATCAATGTCATCACTGATGATGCCTTAAGCTCACCAAGAAAGAAAGTAGATCGAGCCGCAATCATGACCATGGGATCCTCAGCCAAGAAACCAAAATCCTATAAGGATGAACCCATCTCTTTCTCTATAAAAGACCTTGAAGGTATTGAGTTACACTATGCTGATGCAATTGTGGTCAGCACAGTCATCTACAATCATGTGGTAAGGAGAATACTTTTCGACAATGGGAGTGCCAGTGATGTTTTATGTTACATGGTGATGAGAAACATGGGAATTACGGAGGACAAGCTTAAGCCCTACCCAACACTTTTGGTATGGTTCGGGAACGAACAGGTCCCAATGATACGCACTATCTTGCTCCCACTTACTTTGGGCATGCAACAAGGACGACTACAGCAATAGAGGAATTCATGGTAGTTAAAATTCCCTCAACGTACAATGTGATTTTGGGAAGACTTAGCCAGATGAAGAAGAGAGTGGTTGGATTTGTGCCACACCTAAAGTTGAAATTTCCTATCCCCCATGGAGTGGGCGAAGTTTGAGGTGACCAAACTTTAGCCCATATATGCTACATAATAGCTCAAAAGGTTAAGAGATATGGCAGTGAGACTTTTGCTATCAAAATTGTATATCAAAGGCCCAAGCTAGATTTGAGTCAACCTGAACCAACAAACGAATTAGTCAGCATCCTGTTTCATGCGAACAACCCAGACAAATTCATGTTGATAAGCTTTAAGTTGGAGAGAAAGGAAGAACTCATACAACTTGTCAGAAAAAAAAAAGGTGCTTCACACTTGAAAGACAAGAAGCAATCAACAAAGAACTGTTTAAACGTTTGAACATTGGGTTCATTAGGGAAGCTTATTACTCGAAGTGGCTCGCAAATGTAGTAATGGTAAAGAAGCATAACGGAAAATGGAGGATGTGTGTAGATTTTATGGATTTAAACAAGGTGTGCCCAAAGGATAGCTTCCCTCTATCCAGCATTGACAATGGTGTAACAAAATATAATATGATGATTTTGAGGTTTAAAATCATCGAATTATATTATTATGAATTTTTCTGAATTTTTGTGAATTTTGTAAAACAAATTAGAAAATGACGGTTACGTCTCGAGGGCATTTTCGTAAATTACGCCCAAATTAAAATGAGTTGTGACGAAGTAAAAATACATAATATTCTACATGAAAAGAAGAATAAGATAGTGTCAAGAGATTTATCGAAATAGTGGTGAAGTGAGATAAATTCGTCAGTGAGTCGCGAGGGTAAAATCATAATTTCTCACTACCCGTGCACCACACGTCAACAAAACCACTTTCAATCATCAAGATACATTAAATATGATTATTTGGCAGTGGAATCCAAAATTTTGGAGTCCAATTACACAGTTTTTACGATTTTGGAAGTTAAAAGCGAAATTGTCAAGATTTTTTATAACCTAGGACAAAATGATCATTTAACATGGGAAGAGTGGTCAAATGGTCAATATTTGACCATTATTTACTTAAATAAATTAAACTAAATTAAAATAAAATTCAAAATCTGAAATTAGAAAATAATGAAATGTTATGTGTAGTATAAGTATGAAAATTAGGAAAATAAGAATGGGAAACATACTAGTGGACCATGTGGCTGTTTATTATTGGTTGAAAAATAAATAAAGAAGACCCAAAACTCAGCCATTTCTTTAGCCAAAATCGACTTTCCTTCCCGTTTCTCTGCTGCACGTTTCTATTTTCTTCTTCTCCGTGGATCCTTCACGCAAGCCTTGTAAAATCTCACTTTCCCTTCATCAATTCATCCCAATTCCTTCAACCAACCTGCCCCCCACGTCCAGATTTGTCTTGAACTCAAAATTTGTGTGGCTGACGTGAAGAAAAATTTATGGGTTTGAGGGGCTGTGTTGCACGGCAGATCAAGGTAAGGTAGTTTGATGAGGTTTTACTTGAATCTAGCTATGGTATTTATTGATTTCATGCATAAATGATAGGATTTTTGTTTTAAATTGAATCAAATTGAAGTGAAGAGCTGCAGGACAGGTTCTGTTATTAGAGGAAAACGTGGAAATCCATGCTGATTTTCATGTATAATGTGTGGAAAATGGAAGTAAATGATGAAAGGAAATTAACCATAGTGATAGTTGGTAAAAACATGGAGCTTGGTGTGATGATAAGTTTCAAGACATGAAAGTGGCTTGAATGGGATTTTAAGTGGCTGTTCAGCCAGAACAGAAAATGGATAATAGTGAGGACATTTTGATGCATAAAAGATGTTTGACGATATTCTTAGATGAACAAAAGAAATACATAAAAACTGAATTGAACAAAGCAAACAAACCATGAAAGGGGAAATCATATGGACTCACGGCCATGAGGAGAAAATGGCGTGGGGTGATTTTAATTAATTGATGATTCTAAAATTTATATGGTGATGATAACATGATGAGCTGAAAATGTATGATGAAAGTCCCAAGTAAAATTATAGACATTCATAAATGGGATTAAGGAAAGAACAGATGAATCACCATAAGAAGGGGTTCATGAAGGCATTCGATCATGAGCATTTTTAGATTGTTATCATGCTGCATTTTAGCGTTTGAACATGGGAAATGACGGTAGAAATTAAGAGAATAATTAATGACAATTTTTTTGATAAAATTATTTTGCAGTTCGAATTTACGGTTTTCGGTTGGTGCTATTGAACAAGTCGATAGTGCTAGACAGGTAAGGGAGAAGTGTGTGAGTTGTAAGGATACAATGAATTGCATGATTTATTAAGTGTGATTTTATGAAATTATTGGAAGCTTGAATTGCTTTGAAAATCATGCAAATTGTGGTTAAAAGCTGGTTTTATATAATGTAATTTTCGTGCAAGAAGTTAGAAATTCGCAGCCGTTATGCTGCTAGAAAATTATCAAAATTATTCTAAAATATCATGAAATATTTTAGATACATAATTTGAATAAATTATGAATCGTGGAAATCATTTCCATAAATTTTTCATAATTTGGAAATTGATGAAAAATGTTAAATTAAATATTCATGTTATGGATTTTATTTAAAGTGAAAATAAAAATATATTCTTTATAATATTACATATTCAAAAAGAATATTTGTGAGATTTCTCACTAAATACATGAATATTTATCGACTGTTTTCATTGTATTTGCAGGTATGAAATAAATACCTTTTTGGAATATTTATTTAAATAAATGATTAAATTTATTAAAATTCCTTAAAGGTATTTTCTATGGAAAATAAATGATTTTGAGACTTTAGGCCCCAATTTCATGCTCACTGTTTACTGTACTGTCACATGGCTGATTGACTCGCCAAGTCATCAGCAGTCCCGGAGTCACCTGGTAAGTGTACACTGAGGACGCCCTATAGACTATGGCCATAGATCTAATTGTTTACTGTTACTGTTTCCCTTCGGGGATGATTATAACATGATTTGATTTAGGGTGATGTCTAGTCTCAACCTACTGAATACTGTTTACTGAACTGGATTTTACTGAATATTGTATTGTACTGTATTGAGAAATATTGTTTACTGAACTGTATCTTACTAATTACTGTTTACTGAACTATATCTTACTAATTACTGTTTACTAAACTGTAATGAAATCCACTGTTTGTTGTGAAAGAATATTATGAAAATTATTTCTAAAATTAGAAATAATTACTGAACTGTTTATCCACTGATTTTCTAGATAATTATAACATACTGTACTAAAGTGTCTGTTTACTGTTTCTACGATTTTATACCTACTGATTACTGAACTGTTTTACTATTTTACTGTCACATGTTTTAAACTATTACTGAAGTAATGAAAATTAAATGGTTTATTCCATTTATATCATGGGAAATGAGTATTAAATTGTTTTATCATAACAATTTATAAATTACTCCCTATAGTCGCTCTAGGTATCCGGGACAAGACAGGCATTTCAAAATACCTTCCATGCTCCATCTGGATTTTCCGATCGACTATAGTATCCTTTTCTTTTACTGTGCTTAATGAACCACTAGGAAAATAATATTTTTCTAGCATATAGATTTCATTATATTAAGCTGACATATGACTCCTTTACTGAGCAAGTTGTCGCTCACCCTTTTATTTTCCAACTCCACAAGAAATAAAAAGAGATTAAAAGGGGATATATATTAGAGGATCGACTGATATTTGGTTACCGAGACTTCTTGTGTCAAATTGGGAGGTATTTGTACTTTCTTTTATACTTCAGATAAATTATACAGTACTACTTAAATTGTAAAGTAGAAACAGGGGATGTAAAGAATAAGGAGCATTGTAAGATTTTCATATTCCGAATTTATAAATCAAATAAATGTTTACTATTTATTACTGTTATTGTTCAAGTTTTAAAGGCAACATAGACATCCCAACCGTCAGAAATGTGTAAAATGTGTAAAAATATGTTATTTACTGTGCATTTGGACTGTTACAGGCCGAAACCCTTGGAGAGAGATTGAAATGGTTTTGATTCAATTCAAGGCTAGATACAGGCTTAAACACCTTAAATACATAGCTTAAAACCATTAAATCATGAAAATTTCAAGATTTCTATAACCTTTCTTCTTGACCAGATCTAATAGAGGTGTTTCACCTTGATTTTGGCCACTTTATGTCATACCCCGAAAGTACGAGTCATTTTCATTAACGAAATAGCGGAAGAACGGATTTTGGGGCTAACTTTTTTCCTTTTACTTTAACTACGGACTGTGTAGCGAGTAGTCTCACTATTTCAATTTCGATTCACTATTCACCGATCACAGTTCAAGCTTAATATTCTTAGGTCCCAGTTCATTTCATAACTTAAAATCACTCAAGACTAAATTTCGGTAGCATTTTCGCTGAACTACGGAAAACCCCCTACAACATAATTCAACAACAAAACAATATACTATCCATTTTCCGATATCTTTGGCCCTAAATGGCCTATCACACTCTCATACAGTCCAATAGAATATTCGAGAAAGTTTCATAATTTTCTATTAACCCGAAGGTCGTTAAAAATTTTCTTAACCAAAACTTTTTATGTACTTGCCACTATTCACATCAACAATCAACCAACACTCGTTTACATCCCATTTTAACCCGATTTTTGAAAATAATCACATATTCATACTTATCACATCTCACCCTACATTACTGTACAAAATCATCCAATTCCAAGTACATATAAATAGTAAACATATATACCGAGCTATGAACTAAGGTTTGACGTCTAGCTTAAAACGTCAAAATGAGGAACGACTCTTATCAAACGTTGCTATCTCAGCTTAACCTGTGGAGGAGAATGAAAGGGTGAGCTTTGGGAAAGCTCAGTAAGCCACTACATAAGTGCAGAGATAGTAACAAACAAGATATAGCACCACTAATGCATGCAACACATGTTTCGTATAAAAACACATATCAATAACTCACTTAAACTTCATATCTCATGTAACTCAATATCATAATGCCTTTATGGTAAAACCGATGTCATGCACATAAAACGATGCAAAGTCGGTTTTGTCAAACCATGTAGTTATCAAAAAATGCTTCGTAAAGTTCAATCACATATCATGTAACCTCATATGCCATGTACATAAAACATTCCTCGTTAGGCAAACCCAGATATTCAACTAATAAAGTCTTAGCCTACTGATAATAATATATTTGTTATATTATTTTTATTATTTATTACCACATTTATTGCTATATTCTTGTGTAAAATTAATTGTTTAATGTATCTTGTGAATTAATTTAGAGAAAGTGATTTGGGAATTAATTTTGAAAATTATGGCATGAAATCAAACAATAAATTTTGTAATTGGAATAATTTTTTGAAATATACATTGTTTGACTTTCTAATGTTGTAATTAAATTCTGATTTGTTTTAAGGATTTTTTTGGGACCGCAAGATTAAAAAAAAGAATGAAGGGCTGAGATTTATTCTTGACTAAGAAAAAACCCTAAAAATCTTAAAAGACAAATTATAAAAGGAGAGAGGCGGCAGTAAAGAGAAACACAGAGCAATTGTACGAAGGAAAACAGAGGGCAGTAAAGGGTTATCGGTCTTGAGTTGTTTTGTTAGTATTCTCTTTTGCTGCGTGTTTTCCTATTTTTGCAAAGAAATTCTTTGCAACTAAAAGGAAGTTGCAGCAAGCCTTGAAGCTGCTAATCGGTGAAGCTGTTGGAGCCTTGAGCTGCTATGGTATTGAGTTGAAGAAAATTGCTGGAGTACGTGGCTGTAGTGAAGGGCTGGAGCAGAGGCGTTGTAAAGGAAGGCAGAACACGTGTAGTTGCTGTTGCTGTAAAATAGAATTGAACCGTGGCTCTACTATTTGATGCTAAGGCGTGAGCAGTAAAACCATGAGCACCTGTACACGTTTGTTGAACAAAGGCCAAAGCAACATCTTCTTTGCTGTACACGTTTGACACCAATTGCATAAAGCTTGGTTTTGGGAGGCTGCCACCTTTTTGACTTAATTGCATACATTATTATATTAATTGTTTTTATTATTATTAGCTACTATTTGATAAGCATGAATGTTCAATTTAATTTGTTGGTTTGTGCTAAATTAAACATGAACTAATTTATTTACTAGGAATTTGATTGAGCCTACTTGCATATTTTATATTTTTATGATTAATTGATCAATTCTTAAATTCTAGTATCATTCATTGTGATTAATTCAATCTTTTAATTTGTGTTATTGATTGGCCACCTTTAATATAAATTAATTGATTGTTTGAGACATGGTAAGGGTACACATCATATGCTAAGCCATGTATAGCTCTCTTGAATGATTGAATAAATATTTGATGCATACATCAAGCTAGAATATTTATTTGGTTCTTGTTAGATGTTCTTCTGTTCTTAATGGGTTTTTTAATCATAGATTATGCTACACATCATAGATAATTTAATGATTAAAAATACTTGATTAGAGCTGCCATCAAACAGAGTAATCATATATTAGGAAGAATGAACCCTAGAATTGAATTGAGATTTTTAGGATTGAAGACATAAAATTGCAATGTATTGGTAAAATCAAATTCCTAGGCTTTTCTCTATTGGTAAATTCATTTATTTTAGGTTAATTAATTTCATTAGTTAATTAGATACTTAGATAATTATTTTTATTGGCTTTTATAATTTTTTAGAGCATAAGTAGTTGAATTTTAATTGAATAAATTTAGCAAATCTCTGTGGGATCGACTCTTGTACTTGCACGCTATACTATCTTGATTCGTGCACTTGCGAGGATATAACTTTTTGTTCATCACCTACTGTAGCTATCAGCAAGCAGTCCTCATTACCCCGGAACTAGGGTGTTACCTATGGCCATAGATCCTCGTCATCTCTAATCCTAGTGATCAACAAGAATTGGAACCTGTCAACGACAATGTCGGATAAGCCTCATATTGCCCATATAAAAGTATCAACTACTCGGGCATGTTCCATAGTGCTTTATTAGTCTCATAGTACAATCGGATGCCGTAAAAGTCTGTAAACTAGAAATCATCTCATGTTTTGAAGTTTCGCAACAATAGGATGTACAAGCAATGCATGCTCAATCTAAAAACTCGTATGAATATGCTATAAAGTCATATCATTCACATACTTCAAAACATAATGTAAATGAGATGTAAAAGCTTTCATACGTTTCGTATAAAGTTTGTGTAAGCTTAACTCTCATAAAACCAATTATGCATAAAGATGCAGTAGCATGATGCAAACATAGAGATCTACATCCAACTTTTAATAATTTTTCAAAATTTCTGCAACAAGACGGGGTTAGGATATGTCATTACCCAGCCTGCAAAGGAAAAACAATTTGTATTCCCAACAGCAACACATCTCGAAATTCACATCCAAATTAATTCATTTACTGCATAAACCTTTCATTTATTCTATAAATCATTACTTGTAGCTTATGTAGGACACTTACCCCGTAAGCTATTACTTGTAGCTTGCATAATAAACTTACCAAAAGCAAAGATTAAGTTTGCTCGTTCAAGCTTGGAAATCCGTGTACTATACACCACCAAACTGCATCATTAACACTACAAGCATATATAGACAATGTCAGTTACCACCTTACACTTACACTTACACAACCATTTAACACTAACTAATTGTTACTCTTTCTTAGCTGCACTTAAGCTGTATTGTGACAAAAGTCACTAGACAATCTTTTTGATCATTCCAACTGCACCATTCACATTAGTACTCATCTACTTCTCATTTACTAGTGTCATTTCACCTTAAAGGTAAATTTACTACATTGCCCTTCCTTAGCCCTAATGTTTATCTTTCTATATACAAGTCCAAATTTCACTTTAAAGCTTCATTACACTTTACTCATGTTCATTAACAGGAATTACACTATCAATAACAAAAGCACCCTTGTCTCCTTACACTTTCCTTATGGAAACCCATTTGGCCAAAACTTAAAAAACTTCTTTAGGGTCAGTTTTACACCATTATAACACTAGAAATAGGCTTAGAAAATCAGAAATGCAACCTATATCCAGTTTAGAAAGAATAGAAAATTTCTAGCACTACTTACCCTGTACAACAGAAATTTCCAGAAACAGATTTCCCTTAACCAACGTGGTCCACTTGAGCTTATTTTTGGATATGTGATAGAGAAGAGGTAGAGATTCAATTGATCCTTCTTGGCCTTTTCAATAAAAGCTCATCTTCTTGATCGTTTCTTCCCTACAAAGTGATCCTCTCAATCTCGTCAAAACAGGGCAACTTGATAGATCTGAATTCCAGTAAACTTCTCACCAGCCAAACAAACTCTGTTTGAGTTGAAACTAGAATATGTTATAGAGGAGAGGATTTGGAACAACTTTCATGAAGCAAGGAGAGGATAAAACTGACTGGAAGTAGGACGAAAAATGGCAACAAAATCTACTTGCACAATAACTTACGGGTTTCCTCTTTTCTTCCAATCTCACGTTTCTTCTCTTATTTTTGACTTTTTGCTAGGTAAAAAAAAGTGGCTGCCGTGCACTTAAAAGGAAAGGAAATAAAAAGATTAATAAAATAAGGCTTTTAGGTTATTCCATAAGCCTTGCAACCAAAATATCCTACTTTACCATTTTTCTTTCTTATATATTTTTTTTCAAATTTTCCATAATTCATTCTTTCTCCAAACAAAGCCTTAAATCATTTTCCATATTCCTCCTGACTTAAAAATATATTCAATTAATTTAATAATGATTTATAAAATAGTGATTCTTACATTACTCCCCACCTTAAGGAATTCAGTCATCCGAATTTGACTCAGTTTGATCGAATAGCTGAGGGTACTTATCTCGCATCAGGCTCTCTAGCTCCCAAGTAGCTTCTTCAAAAGTGTGATGTTGCCAGAGAACCTTAACCGAAGGAATAGACTTGTATCTGAGAGTCTTTTCCTTATAGTCCAATATCCGGATTGGTTTCTCAATGTAACTCATATCCTCCCGTAACTCAAGTGGTTCGTATTGTATGATATGGGAGGGATCCAGTTGATATTTCCTCAGCATCGATACGTGGAAGGCGTTGTGCATACTTGCCAACATTAGTGGTGAGGCCAAACGATATGCTACATCACCCACTCTCTCTAGAATCTCAAATGGACCAATAAATCGAGGACTTAGTTTCCCTTTCTGTCCGAATCTCATGATACCTTTAGATGGAGAGACTTTCAAAAATACCTTGTCCCTAACTTGGAATTCTAAGTGACATCTCCGAATGTCAGCATAACTCTTCTAACGACTTTGTGTAGTCCTCAATCTATCATAATATGATTCTAATCGTTTCAGAAGCTTTCTCTACTAGTTCGGGAGCAAAAATATTTCGCTCACCTACTTCTTCCCATGTAATGGGAGATTTACATCTCCGACCATATAATGCCTCGTATGGAGCCATGCCGATACTCGAGTGGAAGCTGTTATTATAAGCAAACTCTGCTAAAGGTAGGTGCTCGTCCTAGGAGCCTGAAAAGTCAATAGCACATGCTCTTAACATATCTTCTAAAGTCTGTATAGTCCACTCGGACTGACCGTCTGTTTGAGGATGAAAAGCTATGTTGAACTGCAATTTAGATCCCATGGCTTCCTGAAACTGTTCCCAAAAGGGGGAAGTAAACCTGGAATCCCTGTTTGATACTATGCTCGCTAGAACTCCATGCAACCTGACTACCTCTCGTAGATATAGCTCTGCTAAAGAACTCAGAGAATCTATGGCTCTCATAGGTAGAAAGTGAGCAGACTTGGTCAATTTGTCAACTATGACCCATATCGAATCATGATCCCTTCGTGTCCTACGGAGTCCCATAATGAAATCTATAGTAATATGCTTCCATTTCCATGTCGGTATTGATAAAGGTTTGAGTAACCCCGTAGGTCTCTGATGCTCAACCTTAATCTGCTGACAAGTGAGACATTTTGACACATAATCTGCAATGTCTTTCTTCATCTTGGCTTACCAATAGACACCCTTCAGGTTTTGGTACATCTTAGTACTACCTAGGTGCATTGTGTATCTAGAAGTGTGAGCCTTCTCGAAAATCTGTCTCCGTAGGGTATCATCCTTGGGTATGCATATCCAACCTCTATATCTCAATATCTCATTCTCACTGACCTTATGCTTGGGTTGAAGCCCTTGCTCAGTCTGACTAGCTAGCTCCACCAACTCTGGATCCTGTCTCTATGCATGTCGAATCGATTCTATAATATTTAGTTCAATCCTAAATCTAGCTATCAGACAATTTACTGAAGGTTCTACTCTTAGACTCATCTCAGAAAACTTCTCCAACAAACTGTACTCTTGTACCATCATGTACGAAACTACGCCAATGCTCTTTTTGCTTAAAGCATCGGCAACTACGTTTGCCTTTCCTGGATGATACAAGATCTCGCAGTCATAATCCTTGAAAAGCTCTAACCATCTGTGTTGTCTCATGTTTGATTCTTTTTGTGAAAACAAATACTTGAGGCTCATATGGTCAGTGAAGATCTAAAATTTTTCACCATATAGGTAGTGGCGCCATATCTTAAATGCAAACACTACAGTGGCTAGCTCGAGATCATGGGTGGGGTAGTTCTTCTCATGATCCTTTAGCTGCCTAGATCCATAGGCCATTACCTTGCCATGCTGCATCAGCACACAACCTAAACCTTGGAGAGAAGCATCACTGTTCACTATAAAAACCTCAGAGCTGCTCGGTATGGTCAAAATCGGTGTCGATGTCAACTTCTGCTTTAGTTGCTCAAAACTGCTCTCACACTCGTCTGTCAACTCAAATTTGACGTTCTTACGTGTGAGACGTGTCAGTGGTGCAGCTATCTTTGAAAAGCCTTCAACGAATCTACGATAATACCCAGCTAATCCAAGAAAACTACGAATCTCGGTAACTATCCTCGGCCTTTCCCATCTCAACACTGCCTCAACTTTGGACGGATTTACTGATACTCCATCCTTAGTCACAATGTGACCCAGAAAAGATATCTGTTCTAACCAAAACTCACATTTACTAAACTTGGCATAAAGTTGTCTGTCTCGGAGAGTATGGAGAACTATTCTTAAATGTTCCTCATATTGTTCTCGAGATTTAAAATAAACTAGGATATCATCAATAAACACAATCACAAACTGATCCAAATAAGGCTTAAATACCTTGTTCATAAGGCTCATGAATTCTGTAGGTGCGTTGGTTAGCCCGAATGGCATAACTAGGAACTCATAGTGTCCATACCGGGTCCTGAATGCTGTTTTGGGTACATCTTCCCCTTTAATTCTCCACTGATGATACCCAGATCGTAGATCGATTTTAGAAAAGACCTGTGCACCTTGCAACTGATCAAATAAGTCATCTATTCGTGGTAAAGGATATTTGTTCTTCACTATAGCTCGATTCAGTAATCTATAGTCAATACACAACCGGAGACTTCCGTCTTTCTTACGGACAAATAACACCCGAGCACCCCATGGTGATACACTTGGTCTAATAAAACCTTTGTCGAGGAGATCTTACAACTATTTCTTCAACTCCTCCAATTCCATTAATGCCATTTTGTAAGGGCGCTTTGAGATAGGCTGAGTGCCAGGTAATAGATCGATGGCAAACTCAGTCTCTCGCTCAGGTGGTAATCTCGGTAAGTCATTTGGAAATACATCAGGAAACTCTCTGACTACGGGGATCTTTGATAACTTCGGATGTGCCCTGTTAGTATCTTACACAAAGGCTAGATAACCTTCATTCAAAATAACAATATTTCATATCAGGCTTCATATACCAAAAAGAATTCTCATTTCATTTCACTTATCAAACTTTAATACAACTTGTTGGCTCTATAGGCTATACCGAGAGGAGGGTGAATCGGTTTTTAACTACCCTTAAGCTCGTTTTGCGATTCTTCTAAATTCTCTAGCCTATTTGATTATTTTCTAAGTTCTCTAAGCTAGGCAAGCATGCAATCCAAGTTCAATGCAATAAACCTAATATAATTGCAAGTAAATAAAGAGTAGAGAGAGAGATTTACACAATCGATTTATAGAGGTTCGGCTACCTTGCCTACGTCCTCTACCTTGAGACGCTCCCAAGGACTTTCTCCAAATCCACTATCTTGAATTTGTGATTACAATCCCTCTTTTTCTTAGGCTCAAGAGTAACCTCCCTCTTTTTCTAGGCTCAAGAGAAACCTCCCTCTTTTTCTAGGCTCAAGAGAAACCTCCCTCTTTTTCTAAGGCTTAAGAGAAACCTCCCTATTTTTCTAGGCTCAAGAGAAACCTCCCCTTTACAAGGAATGGTGGATTACAAATAATGTAATCAAAGAAGGGCCTCTAGATAGGCAAGTGATTATAGAAATTAGGCACAAAGAGAAGCCTATACAATGTTTGTGCTAAACAATACACGAGATATGTGAATGATAGAAAATGAGGAATTTGTAGCTCTTGATTTGTTGTTTAGGCTTGAGGATTTGAGGAATATGTGTTTTGGAGTTGTTGAGTAGTTCCTCTTACTTTCTTTAGCTTCTAAGCCTCTATTTATAGTCCCTTGGATGTATTCTATTCGTTGGGTGGAGCCAAAACTTGAATATGACCGTTGTCTCACAAAAACTAGCCGTTATAGGCTATTTTCGGGCAAAGGGATCGATCCCTTTCCATAGGGGATCGATCCCAAGCTTCTAGGATGTTAAATCTAGGCTTGAGGATCATTCTGCCTTGAAGGGATTGATCCCTTCCCTTAGGGGATCGATCCCATGCCTCCAGAAAGCTATTTCCTGCACTTTTTGGGTTAGAAATGATGTGGTCTTTGATCCTAATACAACCCAAAACATTTTGGCATTTTTGTGGGAGTTTTTCTTGACTTTCTCTGATGAAAACATGGTCCAAAAATTCATCAAGTGATTTTCTAAAATATTCAAAACATTTTATGAAGTATTAAGACCAATAAGAATATGTAATTAAATCATGGTCTTAATGTTTGATATGATCACTTGAAAATGGATTGAGAAAATCATATGTGATAAGGCAAATTTACAATATGTATTATAACATTAAATCTTACTTAAGTTTTTGTCATTTCAAAATAAATATTGCAATTTAAAGCTAACAATCTCCCCCTTTTTGATATGAAAAAACTTAATGTAAATTTGCTTTGAAAATTCTTTGATAAAATACTCTCCCTCAAATAAAGCAGGATTTTATAAAGCTCCCCCTTAATATAAGCATGGGTTTTGAAAATGAATTTTCAAACTATTTCTCCCCCATTATCTCTCCCCTTTAATATCTCTCCCTTTTAATAATCTCTCCCCCTTAATATCTCTCCCTTTTAATATCTATCTCTCCCCCTTTTTGTCATAGCAAAAAGAAGGAAAAATAAGAAATATGCTCCCTCTAAAATTATGGCCATGTGAGAAGAGATAAAAAAAATATGCTCCATTCAACAAGAAACATGTTAGTACATGGGACTCATAGCATAAATAAAGAAGTCAATATCCATAAAGAGTATGAAATATTCATGCAAAGAATATGACTTATGATCCTATACCAATTGTTTGTAAATAATTTTTCAATAAGTTCTCAATTGGTAAGAAATGAAGCAAGTTGAGTATAAATATCTACTAAGGTCTATGACTTGCTTATTTCAATCCTATTAAGCACCTAAGTGTATCAATTGTTCTCTAAAGTCCAACTAAGGTGCATGTTAATACATCATGATTATGAGCTTAAATTATATAACATATCATATGCATGTACTCATAAATCATTTTCAAGAAATATTGTGCCTAGAATTAAGATACATAGTAATTAACTACAAATTCTAACACACAAGAGTTTTATGCAAAAATATCCTAAGAGAATTCTTCTCTATTTGTCATTTCAATCTAAAAAGCATGAGAAGAGTTGTCAATTTAAAGCTCATACAAATTGGCAATTTAGATTTGGTTTACCAATTATTGAAAATATGATTACCAATGATACTAATTGTTATTTCAATCTTAATACCAATTGTTACTAATGGTTGACTTAGTCATTTTGCATGAATCCAATATTTATGTGTAGTGTGTTCATGTCAAGAAAATAATCATTCTAAAAATGCAAGAACACAATCACACACCATCAAATATGCATATGGATTAATTAAACAATAGCATACTATCATAAAGTATTAATCCATATTCAAATTCACAAAATTATACCACATGGAAGATTCAAAAAGTCAAGATATTCAAGCAAACACATTTTCTTCCGTGAAACTAAAGAATCCTATACTCAATTTTCCATTCAAGATCTTAATCAATTATGAGCAAGGAAAGATTCAAATAATAAATGCATGGATATTAATCAAAATCCATATGTTCAAGTTTGCATTTATCTTTGAACGTTGGTGTTGTCATTAAAGCCCAAGTTCTTTAATAATTTGGCCATAAAAATATAAGTTCATGGATGATAAAGTTTCATGCATTATAACATTTAAGATCCATTTATCATCACAAATTATAGGCCAAGGAAAATTATGACCTTATACCTATTGTTATAATGCATACCCAAAATTACATCTATGTCATGTATATTAAGCAAAACTAAATCTGCCTCTAGTTCTTTATCTCCCACTTTGACTTTACACTTTTTTATAATTGACTCAGTCATCTGGGATTCTTTCAGTGGTGTGCTAATGTGTAATATGCATCCCAAGGGTTCTGGCTCTACGTTCAATCGTTAACAAATAAAGGAGAAATGAATGAATGCGTAGAGCCTGGGTCTATCAAACATAAAGCTTCACAATCAGATATTGGAAGCTTACCCTTAACCACTGAGTCTAAAGTGTCAGCTGTCTCCTGATCTAGGGCGAACACTCTGCCTTGAGCCACTTGTCACTTACCTTTATTTGTCGATGCCTTAACTTTCTCTACCGCTGGTGTCTTAGTCTTAGTCTCAGGAGTTTTCCACTCTGGGCAATCTCTGATAAAGTGTCCTTTCTTCCCACACTTAAAGCAAACACCAATCTCGTAGCGACATGCTTTAGTGCTATGATTCCTGCCACATTTTGGACACTTCTGATCATCTTTAGGCTTATTAGCGTTCTTTGGAGGCTCATATGTCTTCTGCCTCTTATCTTTCTTCTTACCACTAGACTGATCGGATGGTGCCTTACCTTGAGTCTGCCTCTTGCCCTGACCTTTACCCTTACCCTGAGTTTCATACTGTGCTTGTGCCTTATTAAAGTCTTGCTCAACTATCAAAGCTCTCTGTACAGCCTCGGAGTAGGTCACAATCCGTAAGACTGACAATCGACCCCTGATTTCAAACCATCGAGAAACTTAATAGCTTTTCTTTCCTCATCCTTAGCCATCAATGGATCATAGCGGCTCAGAATAGTAAATTGGGACTCGTACTGTCCCACTGTCATACTCCCTTAGGTCAAGTTCAAAAACTCTGACTGCTTCATCCATTTCACACTCTCTGGAAAATACTGTAGGTGAAAAGCAGCCAAAACTTATCCCAAGAGATAAACGGGTCCTGTCCCCTCAATGTCCCTTTCATCGATCTCCACCAATGCTCTACCTCACCCTTGAACATATACGCGGCTAGAGTAAATCTCTCCTCAGGTCCATAGGTCATGTACTCAAAGACCTTGTCTATCTTAAGTAGCCATACCTCAGCCTCCTCTAGATCTTGAACCCCTTTGAACGCAGGTGGATTCATTTTCTGAAATTGCTTAAGCCTGTCAGCACTAGGTATAAACATCGAAACTGTCGCATGCTGTGACTGTGGAGGAGGAACTATCTAAGGTGGAGGTGGCTGTTGTGGAGGTGACTGGCGGATCTTGGGAATTGGATGCCTGATGGACTGGTGGTCTAGCTGGTGGTGGCGGTGTACTAGTACTTCTGAACTGTTGAGTCATTAGTGTTGTTAGATCGCACATACTTGCAGCCATATCAGCTACATTACGCTCTAACAATGCCAGACGTCCTTGTGTATCGGAACTTTCTGGATGATGCAGGTGGAGGCGTCTCAGGTGGCCTAGAAATCTCCAACCTCCCCCGTGGTGGTCTCCCTCTACCACGTTGCATCACTATAATAATAACACATGCATGCATTAGAATAGTATCCATTACTATTTTTTTCAGTTCATAGTCAGACATATACAGTATTGTGAGATGTGACATGGGATGTAAACACTCTTTAGAACAATTTTTTATAGACTGACTTGACTAGACAAACCCTACTCTGATACCAATCTGTCATACCCCGAAAGTACAAGATAATTTCAAAAACGAAATAGCGGAAGAACGGATTTTGGGGCTAACTTTTTTCTTTTTACTTTAACTACGATTTGTGTAGCGAGTAGTCTCACTATTTCAATTTCAATTCACTATACACCCGATCACGGTTCAAGGTTAATTTCCTTAGGTCCCAGTTCATTTTATAACTTAAAATCACTCAAGACTAAATTTCTGCAGCATTTTCGCTGAACTATGGAAAACCCTCTACAACATAATTCAACAACAAAACAAGATACTATCCATTTTCTGATATCTTTGGCCCTAAATGGCCTATCACACTCTCATATAGTCCAATAGAATATTTGAGAAAGTTTCATAATTTTCTGATGACTCGAAGGTTGTTAAAAATTTTCTCAACCAAAACTTTTTATGTACTTGACACTAGTCACATCAACAATTAACCAACACTCGTTTACTTCCCATTTTAACCCGATTTTTGAAAATAATCACATATTCATACTTATCACATCTCACCCTACATTACTGTACAAAATCATCCAATTCCAAGTACATATAAATAGTAAACATATATACCGAGCTATGAACTGAAGTCTAACGTCTAGCTTGAAAAGTCAAAACGAGGAACGACTCTTATCAAACGTTGCTATCTCAGCTTAACCTATGGAGGAGAATGAAGGGATGAGCTTTGGGGAAAGCTCAGTAAGCCACTACACAAGTGCAGAGATAGTAAACAAACAAGATATAGCACCACTAATGCATGCAACACGTGTTTCGTATAAAATCACATATCAATAACTCATTTAAACTTCATATCTTATGTAACTCAATATCACAATGCCTTTATGGTAAAACCGATGTCATGCACATAAAACGATGCAAAGTTGATTTTGTCAAACCATGTAGTTATCAAAAAATGCTTCGTAAAGTTCAATCATATATCATGTAACCTCATATGCCATGTTCATAAAACATTCCTCGTTAGGCAAACCCAGTAATTCAACTAATAAAATCTTACCCTAATGTAGCTATTAACAAGCAATCCTCGTTACCCCGAAACTAGGGTGTTACCTATGGCCATGGATCCTTGTCATCTCCAATCCTAGTGATCAGCCAGAATTGGAACCTGTCAACGACAATGTCGGACAAGCCTCATATTACCCATATAAGAGTATCAACTACTCGGGCATGTTCCATAGTGCTCCATTAGTCTCATAGTACAATGGGATGCCGTAAAAGTTTGTAAACTAGAAATCATCTCATGTTTTGAAGTCTCACATCAATAGGATGTACAAGCAATGCATGCTCAATCCAAAAAACTCATATGAATATGCTAATAAAGTCGTATCATTCCCATACTTCAAAACATGATGTAAATGAGATGTAAAAGCTTTCATACGTTTCGTATAAACTTCGTGTAAGCTTAACTCTCATAAAACCAAGTATGCATAAAGATGCAGTAGCATGATGCAGACATAGAGATCTACATCCAACTTTTAATAATTTTTCAAAATTTCTGCAACAAGATGGGGTTAGGATATGTCATTACCTAGCCTACAAAGGAAAAACAATTTGTATTCCCAACAGCAACACATCTCAAAATTCACATCCAAATCAATTCATTTACTTCATAAACCTTTCATTTATTCTATAAATCATTACTTGTAGCTTATGTAGGGCACTTACCCTATAAGCCACTACTTCTAGCTTGCATAATAAACTTACCAAAAGCAAAGATTAAATTTGCTCGTTCAAGCTTGGAAATCCGTGTACTATACACCACCAAACTGCATCATTAACACTACAAGCATATATCGACAATGTCATTTACCACCTTACACTTACACTTACACAACCATTTAACACTAACTAATTGTTACTCTTTCTTAGCTGCACTTAAGCTGTATTGTGACAAAAGTCACTATACGATACTTCTCATTTACTAGTGTCATTTCACCTTAAAGGTAAATTTACTACATTGCCCTTCCTTAGGCCTAATGTTTATCTTTCTATATACAAGTCCAAATTTCACTTTAAAGCTTCATTACACTTAACTCATGTTCATTAACAGGAATTACACTATCAATAACAAAAGCACCCTTGTGTCCTTACACTTTCCTTATGGAAACCCATTTGGCCAAGACTTTAAAAACTTTTTTAGGGTTAGTTTTACACCATTATGTGATAGAGAAGAGGTTGAGCTTCAACTGATCCTTCTTGGCCGTTTCAAGAAAAAGTTATCTTCCTGATTGTTTCTATCCTAAAAAAGTGATTCTCTCAATCTCGTCAAAACAAGGCAGCTTGATAGATCTGACTTCCAACAAACTTCTCACCAGCCAAACGAACTCCGTTTGAGCTGAAACTAGAATATGTTATAGAGGAGAGGATTTGGAACAACTTTCATGAAGCAAGGAAAGGTTAAAACTGATTGGAAGTAGGACAAAAAATGGCAACAAAATCTGCTTACATAGTAACTTACGGTTTCCTCTTTACTTCCAATCTCACGTTTCTTCTCTTAGTTTTGACTTTTTGCTGGGTAAAAAAAAAGTGGCTTCCGTGCACTTAAAAGGAAAGGAAATAAAAGAATTAATAAAATAAGGCTTTTAGCTTATTACATAAGTTTTGCAACCAAAATATCCTACTTTACCATTTTTCTTTCTTACATATTTTTTTTTCAAATTTTCCATAATTCATTCTTTCTCCAAACAAAGCCTTAAATCATTTTTCATATTCCTCATGACTTAAAAATATATTGAATTAATTTAATAACGATTTATAAAATAGTGATTCTTACACTTTAGGACTTGATTTTGGTGTCAAAAAATAGGGCATTGAAAACTATGTAAGGTTAGTGAAGACAGTTTTTGGTTTCGAAGTGTTTAGGCTAGGGTTTCATGGACTTTCTCTCTCTAAACACAAACTTCTTAGTGAGAAGGTGAATTGGAGAAGATGATGCCGGCCATGGAAGAAGAAAAGAAGAAAAAATCTTTTTAAAATATCTTTTGGGGATTACCAAAATACCCTTCAACAAATTTGAAAATTCCAACTACGTCCCCTTTCTTTCTACTTGTTGGCTCTACCGAGAGGGGGGTGAATCGGTTTTTCTAGTTATTTCTACTTTTCCTAACTCTTAATGCACAATCAAAGTTAAATAAGCAATAATGAAACAAATGCAGTAAATAAGAGTAAGGGAAAGAGAAGCAAACACAAGGTTTATAGAGGTTCGGCCAATCTCTTGCCTACGTCCTCTCTCCTTGAACTTCTTGTCAAGGTTTTGATTCACCTCTTCCTTGAGAAAGCTTACAAACCACTTGAAGGTGTGGCAAGACCTCTTACAATTTCTCTTGGGACTTTAGAATTCTCCTTCTAATCCTCTACCCTTGTAGTATTCCCACACTCTACAATATCAGACCTTACAAGGATAGCTCACCCCTTTGAATATCTGATTTTTTCAGTGGATGGGTGAAGGATACAAAAAATACTCTCACAAAATGGAGTCACAATGAGATTTTCAGATTTCAGATTCTCTCTTGAAGCTTGATTACTTTTGAATGCTTGTTCTCCTTCCAAACTTCATAAATGTCACTATTTATAACCCACCAAACGGATAGAACAGTTGGTGAAGCATTTAATGTAATTCTTCCCGTTGAAAAACTCAGAAACTAGCCGTTACTGTCAGGTCTGGGGCAAAGGGATCGATCCCCCAACAGTAGGGATCGATCCCTTTTCTCCAGAATGCTATCCAAGCATTCTCCCGGGTGTTTCCACTTCATTCTGCCATTTGGGGATCGATCCCTCTACAGTAGGGATCGATCCCTTTTGTCCAGTAGCCCTCCTGCACTTTAACATGCTGCAAAGTTTATAGCTTTTGTGATTTTAAGTCAGTTCAAAAATCTTCTAACACTTTTCTAAGAGTATTTACTGACTTTTTCATTTGAAATCTCAATCCAAGACTTTGTTAAAATAGTTTCAATTATTGAGTTCATTCAAAGCAAATTTACTTGTATAAAAATCATTTCTAAGCTTGCTTGAGTTTTGTCATTTTCAAAATACTTGTCAATTTAAAGCTAACAATCTCCCCCTTTTTGATATGACAAAACTTAAGGTAAATTTGCTTATATGTTTGAAAATTTAGATCTTGATTTTTGAAAGATGTTACTCCCCCTCAATATTTGCTCCCCCTCAATTTAATACAAGTTTACCACATTAATTCTCCCCCTTTTTGTCATAGCAAAGGAATAAAGAGCACGGAGATATGGTTAGTGGTGGAAGGCAATTTAAAGCAATAAGGGTAAACCATTTGAAAGAAAAAGAAGCAAAAGTATTGTCAAGGAGATAGAGAAGAACAACAAACAACCCATTGTCATTAAAGCACAATTAATATCATGACATAGTCATTGACAGAAAACAACTAGCAAGCATAACTAGCAAAGTCATTAACATAAGCATAGACATAGTATGAGCATAAAACATCTAGAAATCATAACTAGCAAAGTCATAAAACAGCAGGACACATGTCATAACAAGGAGGATCAACGTCTTGGAAAGGTCTTGTGATATTGCTCAACAAAGTCCTCATGTTGCATGCGAACATCCTGAATTTCATCGAACAAGGCAGCTTGAGTGGCCTCGATGTGATCAAGTCGCTCACCCACGTCATGCTGAAAGTTTTGAAGCATATGCATGATCTGGTCAAGAGAAGCAGATGAGGAGCCGGAAGGTGCAGAAGATGTGGCTGCTGCAGGTGCGTCGGCTGCATCCGCTCCTTCTTCGTCGTCTGGTGCCGGAGCATGTTCGGGAGACGCAGGCTGACCATGACCCTTGACCCATTCGACAGTGTCGCCCACTTGATGGAGATACCATCCCAAGTTATGGAGGGTGGTTAGATTGATTGTGGTGTTGGCATCGGGAAGTATGCCAACCTCACATGAACAGTCAACACCTTCAGAGATTAAGTAGTAGGCGAGAGGCTGAGGGAAAACAATAGTGTGGACCTTGTTACGAACAATCTTCACCCAATCATGAAGGATAAAGTGTAGTAGGTCTGGTGGGTAGCCGTTAGGTTCATGAATATGATGAAGCCAAAAACGATCAAGTTTGCGAAGATGAGAGTAACGGGTGCCAAGAGGGCGGAGATTCCATGAGATGATGATATGGAGGAGGCGTGCAAAGACAGGAAGGTCACTGGCACGATTATCGGTAACGGGAAATGCTAAGGGGACATTGACATGGTCAGTGATGGTACCGCCCTCAGGAAGTCTAAAGGCAAGGGAGAGGGATTCCGTGGTCAGTTCAATATGCTTGCCCATGACATAAGACTTAATCCCGACAACTTTACATGCATCATTTGGAGAATAGATGATTTCGGCGTTGGAGAAGAAGGCTCGAATGATGTTTGCTGGAACCGGAGTATTGATTTTGAGAAATTTGGTCCAACCCCATTCATTGAACTTGGCGAGGTAAGGAAAATGAATTGACTCGAGAAAGTCGAAATCAATAGGACGCCAATGCTTAATGGGCATATTGGCATATTCGGCTAGAAACTTGGTTTTCTCATTAGCATGGCGAAAACAGCGGTTAAAGGTGGTTGGTATGGAGGATGAGGAAGAGGAAGCAGGGGTTTTGCGCTTTGAAGCAGCGTGCTTAAGCTTAGGAGCCATATGGAGAAGGAAAAAGATACGAAATTTTGTTAAGGACTTTTATCAAACAGGTGGTGTGCACAAGTTTGAGGAACTATGGATGAGTGTGTGGGAGAGATGGGATCTAACCAACAGCAGAGAGCCACAACCCAAGATGCATTTAACAAGTATAACAAGGAAATTCGGATGAAAAATGACAAATAGTCTAAGTATTAACTAGAGAAAAATGCAAGTGCCAAAGGAGTTGAACACCTAGATGGAGAAGAAATTGATGCAAGATATGCACATGGGTAGGCAAGACATGATAAAAGAAACTAGAAATGCAAGAGAAATTTAATGAAAAATGTTAGAAAAACTTACAATTTAAATGTTGGGTGAATAGTAACCATGGTGTGGAAGAACAAAAGGAATGAAGAAATGAAGAGTTTTTGTCAGGAAATGAAGAGGGGAAATGAAAAAGAGAAGAAAATGAGAAAGATTGGTGAAAGAATGGAGTGATTTGGTGGAGAAAAGAGTGAGAACCGGTAGTTTTGGTTGAGAAAAGATGAGGAACGGCGTGGAGAGGTGAGGAAGAAAGGGAATAGTTGAGGTAGGAGAAGAGGCCGACGGTTAAAAAACACCTTGGAGGCAATTATGCCACGAGGGGATCGATCCCCACTGTAGAGGGATCGATCCCTTTTTGGCAGATTGCTTTCCAACGTCCAGGAGGCTATTCTGGCACTAGGGGATCGATCCCCACTGTATAGGGATCGATCCCTTTTAAGCAGGAAGCTTCCCATCACCCAGAATGTTGGCCAGACAGACTTGGAATCCAATCCTATGTGAGAGGAATTGTCTCCGCAGTCATGTGGCTCATTTATGATGTACAAAAATGATTTGAAAGCATTGAAACTTATGCAGTTTGAGCATCTGAAGATCAAAAGTTGATTTTTGCATTTGAGATTCATGAAATGAGTTTGAAAAAAAAATGCAGAAAAACTGCAGAAAAATGCAGAAATGGCTTAAGTATGCAGACACAATATGTGAACATGGATGTGATAGTGTCTTAATCATGAGAAATGGGTTTTGGCTAATGCAAGAGGTTTAACATGAGAAGAACACACAAAAATTCAACATTTCAATCTTAAGGAGCTATGAACATGAACAGTAACTTAGTAAGCACAAGCCAACCATAAGACATTCATGCAACATCAAATTACTTCAAGGAGCATTCATAATGCCTAATTCACCTCTAAGAGTGCAAAATCTCTCCTTGTCCAAGGGCTTTGTGAAATATCAGCTAATTGGTGCAAGGTGTCCACATACTCTAGAATTATGTCTCCTTTTTGCACATGATCTCGTATAAAATGATGTCTAATCTCAATGTGCTTGGTTCTAGAGTGTTGGATGGGATTTTTTGTTAGATTGATGGCACTAGTGTTGTCACACCTAATGGGAACTTGGTTTATTTCTATTCCATAGTCTCTCATTTGTTGCTTAATCCATAACACTTGAGCACAGCAACTTCCGGAAGCTATATATTCAGCCTCGGTTGTGGATTGAGCTACACTATTTTGTTTCTTAGAAAACCATGAGATGAGTCTACTTCCTAAGAATTGGCATGTTCCCGATGTGCTTTTCCTATCCACTTTACATCCACCAAAATCCGCATCGGAATAGGCATGGAGGTCAAGTGTAGAATCTTTAGGATACCAAAGTCCTAAGGAAGAAGTGTCTTTGAGGTATCTAAGGATTCTTTTTACTGCTTGTAGGTGTGATTCTCTAGGAGATGACTGAAATCTAGCACACAAGCATACACTAAACATTATATCGGGTCTACTAGCAGTTAAATATAGCAATGAGCCAATCATAGACCTATATAGTTTAGTGTCTACACATTTTCCTCCTTCATCCTTATCAAGCTTAATGTTTGTGCTCATAGGTGTAGAAAAAGGTTTAGATTCATCCATTCCAAATCTTTTGAGCAAATCTTTAGTGTACTTAGCTTGATTTATGAAAATACCTTCTTTACACTGTTTCACTTGAAGTCCTAGAAAGAAGGTCAATTCTCCCATCATACTCATTTCAAATTCACCTTGCATTAGCTTTGAAAAATTTTTGCACAATGACTCATTTGTAGAACCAAAAATGATATCATCTACATAAATTTGAACTACCAATAAGTCATGACCCTTAGATTGAATAAACAATGTTGTGTCTACCTTTCCTCTTGTAAAACCTTTTTCGATTAAAAACTTTGAAAGTCTTTCATACCAAGCTCTAGGAGCTTGTTTTAATCCATATAAGGCTTTTGAAAGTTTGAAAACATGGTTAGGAAGTTTTGGATTTTCGAAACCGGGAGGTTGCTCAACATAAACCTCTTCATTTATATAACCATTTAGAAAAGCACTTTTTACATCCATTTGATATAACTTAAAGTCCTTGTAACATGCAAATGCAAGTAGCATCCTAATGGCTTCTAATCTAGCTACCGGAGCATAGGTTTCATCATAGTCAATCCCTTCTTCTTGTCTATAGCCTTGAGCTACTAACCTAGCCTTATTTCTAACAATAATGCTATTTTCATCCATCTTATTCTTGAATATCCATTTGGTTCCAATGATGGGATAATCTTTAGGTCTTTCTACTAATGTCCACACTTTGCTTCTTTCAAATTGATTTAATTCTTCTTGCATGGCCATAATCCAATTTTCATCATTCAAGGCCTCATCCACTTTCTTTGGCTCAAATTGTGACACAAAGGCAACATGTTGACATATGTTTCTATAGGTTGACCTAGTCCTAACTCCAATGGTAGGATCTCCAACAATATCATTATCTTTCACATATCCAAGTTCTCTAGGACACCTAGATTCCTTCTCAATCACTTCTTGTTCCATGGACTCCTCATCTTTGTTAATAGTAAGATCTTCTAAGTGTTCCCTAACATCCTTATCTTGAGATGGATCAACTATAGGTTCATCAAAGATCTCTACTTCATCATCAAGATTGGTTCTACTAGTGATATTTGATTCATCAAAGATTACATGTATTGACTCTTCTACAACAAGTGTTCTTTTATTAAAAACTCTATAAGCCTTAGAATTTAAAGAGTAACCAAGAAAAATACCTTCATCACTTTTAGCATCAAATTTTCCTAGGTTATCTTTACCATTGTTCAAAACAAAACATTTACATCCAAATGGGTGAAAATAACTTATGTTAGGCCTTTTTCCTTTATAAATCTCATAGGGAGTTTTCTTTAAAATAGGCCTCACCATAGCTCTATTTATAACATAGCAAGAGGTGTTTATTGCTTCAGCCCAAAAATATTTAGGTAAGTTGTTTTCACAAAGCATGGTTCTAGCCATTTCTTCTAAGGTTCTATTTCTCCTTTCAACTACCCCATTTTGTTGAGGAGTTCTAGGAGCTGAAAAATTATGGCTAATGCCATTTTCATTGCAAAATATATCAAAACCAATATTTTCAAATTCTTTTCCATGGTCACTCCTAATACTTGAAATAGAATAACCCTTTTCATTTTGAACAAGTTTTGAGAAAACAATGAATTTATCTAAGGCCTCATTTTTAACACTTAAAAAGAACACCCAAGTAAATCTAGTGTAATCATCAACTATCACAAATCCATAGTGTTTACCTCCTAAACTAGTTGTCCTAGTTGGTCCAAAGAGATCTAAGTGAAGAAGTTGAAGTGATCTAGAGGTAGTGACACACTTCTTAGATTTAAATGAATTTCTTTTGTGTTTTCCTCTTACACATGCTTCACAAACTTTATCATTTTCAAATTGAAGCTTAGGTAATCCTACAACTAGGTCTCTTTTGGCTAACTTAGACAGAATATGCATGCTAGCATGGCCTAGTCTTCTATGCCACAACCAAGGTTCATCTTCTCTAGTAGCCATAAAGCATACATTTTTGCTATTAAGTTCATTTAAATTCACGATATAAATATTTCCTTGTCTATGTCCAATAAACATAATTTGATTAGATTTGGCATTAACAACATTGCAACACAAATCATCAAACATAACTTTAAATCCCTTATCACACAATTGACTAATACTAAGCAAGTTATGTTTCAAGCCTCTAACATACAAAACATTCTCAATAGTTGAGGAAGAGTTACCAATGGAGCCAATTCCTTCAATTTGTCCTTTGGAGTTGTCTCCAAATGTGACTTCTCCACCACTTTTATGCTTTAGGAACTTGAATTGACTCTTGTCACCCGTCATGTGTCTTGAGCATCCACTATCAAGGTACCAATGCTCCTTGGACTTAGCCTTGTAGCAATACTCTTCCTCCTACAAACACATCAAGCTTTCATTTTAGGTACCCAAATTTTCTTGGGTCCTTGAGAGTTAGTACTTATAATTTTAGATCCTTTAGGGATCCATTTCATCTTTAATGACTCATCACTTGAATTTAAAACATGTTTAGGTACCCAAATTTTGACAGCCATTTTTCCTCTTATCATGGTCTTCCTAGAGGTGCATGCTTGTGAGGAGTGTCCTAGTTTATTACACAATGTGCACAAAACAAATTTTCTATCTTTAACTAGGAAGTTTTTAGATGAGTCTCTTTGTTAGATGCATTATAACCTAACCCTTCTCTATCAAAGAATGCTCTTTGAGTCTCTAGCATTTGATCAAGTTTTTGTTGGCCCATGTAAAATCTAGAAAAGGAGTTTTGCAAATTAATGTTCTTTCTATTTAATTCTTCTATTTCTAGATTTGCATTCTCTAATTTCTTTTCACATTCTAATTTAACATTCACAAGCATTTCATTCTCCTTTTTCAACTTAGAAATCATTTTCTTATATTTCAAATTCATGCATTCAAATTCATTAGCTAACTCATCAAATGCATCTTGCAATTCATCAAAAGTATATTCATTAGTATCCAACAAGTTAGAAGTTACCTTTTCATCTTCAAAAGCCATGAAACAAAGGTTGGCTACTTCATCTTCTACATTCTCTTCATCGGAGCAATCACTATCACTCCAAGTAGCCACCATTGCCGTCTTCTTTTGTTTCTTCTCATTTTGCTTTCTATACAAAGGACAATCAAATTTAATATGACCAGGTTTTTTGCATTCATAACAAATAATTTGGTCCTTTTCTTTCCTACTAGTTTCTCCTCTATTAAAGTCTCTCCTAGGGGGTCTCCTAGAGTTACCACTAGTTCTCATCCTCATAAATTTATTAAACCTCTTAGCAAACATGGCCATTTCTAGGTCCTCATCATCACCACTCTCATCATGATCTTTTGATTCCTCAATAGTGGTGGATTTTAAAGCTACTCCAACTTTCTTAGGAGGATCTTGATTTCTCTTGATTTTCATCTCATAGGTGAGTAGAGATCCCATAAGTTCATCTAGTGAGAGTGTATGAGGATCCTTAGATTCCTCAATAGCAGTGACTTTAGCCTCCCATGTTTTAGGTAAGCTATTGAGTATCTTTTTCACCATTTCTACATTAGAATATGTCTTACCTAATGCTTTAAGACCATTTATGATGTCAGTAAACCTAATAAACATGTCACTAATTGATTCATCATTCTTCATTCTAAATAATTCATAGTCTTGTGTGAGCATGCCTACTTTGGTTTCTTTGACTTGTGTGGTTCCCTCATGTGTGATAGCTAGTTTGTCCCAAACTTGTTTAGCATTCTCACATTGTGACACTCGATTATACTCATTTGGTCCTAATGCACAAAAGAGTGTGTGCATTGCTTTAGCATTAAGTTGTGCCATCCTAATATCATTAGTATCCCATTCATCTTCTTTCTTAGGCACATCCGACCCATCTACTTTCTTAATAGGAATAAGAGGACCTTTAACAATAATTCTCCATACTTCATAATCGTTGGCTTGAATAAATAGCATCATTCTAGTCTTCCAATAGGCATAGTTTTCACCATTAAAGAGTGGAGGTCTAACCGTAGAGTGTCCCTCTCCTACCAAGGGTGTAGACAAACTAGTTTGAGCCATTAGTGATCGTTTATACTCGATAGATGTTAATCTAAGTCACTCTCGAGCCCAAGCTCTGATACCAATTGTTGGCTCTACCGAGAGGGGGGTGAATCGGTTTTTCTAGTTATTTCTACTTTTCCTAACTCTTAATGCACAATCAAAGTTAAATAAGCAATAATGAAACAAATGCAGTAAATAAGAGTAAGGGAAAGAGAAGCAAACACAAGGTTTATAGAGGTTCGGCCAATCTCTTGCCTACGTCCTCTCTCCTTGAACTTCTTGTCAAGGTTTTGATTCACCTCTTCCTTGAGAAAGCTTACAAACCACTTGAAGGTGTGGCAAGACCTCTTACAATTTCTCTTGGGACTTTAGAAGTCTCCTTCTAATCCTCTACCCTTGTAGTATTCCCACACTCTACAATATCAGACCTTACAAGGATAGCTCACCCCTTTGAATATCTGATTTTTTCAGTGGATGGGTGAAGGATACAGAAAATACTCTCACAAAATGGAGTCACAATGAGATTTTCAGATTTCAGATTCTCTCTTGAAGCTTGATTACTTTTGAATGCTTGTTCTCCTTCCAAACTTCATAAATGTCACTATTTATAACCCACCAAACGGATAGAACAGTTGGTGAAGCATTTAATGTAATTCTTCCCGTTGAAAAACTCAGAAACTAGCCGTTACTGTCAGGTCTGGGGCAAAGGGATCGATCCCCCAACAGTAGGGATCGATCCCTTTTCTCCAGAATGCTATCCAAGCATTCTCCCGGGTGTTTCCACTTCATTCTGCCATTTGGGGATCGATCCCTCTACAGTAGGGATCGATCCCTTTTGTCCAGTAGCCCTCCTGCACTTTAACATGCTGCAAAGTTTATAGCTTTTGTGATTTTAAGTCAGTTCAAAAATCTTCTAACACTTTTTTAAGAGTATTTACTGACTTTTTCATTTGAAATCTCAATCCAAGACTTTGTTAAAATAGTTTCAATTATTGAGTTCATTCAAAGCAAATTTACTTGTATAAAAATCATTTCTAAGCTTGCTTGAGTTTTGTCATTTTCAAAATACTTGTCAATTTAAAGCTAACACTACTTTCGGTTTAAACATTCAGTCTAACTTTCAAATATTTCATTCACTTGTAAAATACATCTATTTAACTCATTCTAATCATTGAATAAGCTTTTTTCGGGTTTGGCTGTAACAAAGGTGAAATTACCAAAATACTCCTAATCGTTAAATAGCGTAATTTTCTACTTTTTCGCGTGGTTTGATCTATTAGTTCATATGGCCTAGGACCTTGTCACATGAGGATTTTCCTATAATTGTCAATTGGTTAAGTGTCAACTCGGTTTGACTATAATTCATAAAAATTTCCCAAGCTATGGACATAATCGTTATTTTCAAAATTATTGCACATTTTTCAAAACATGCTCAAATGAAGGAATTTCGAGGTGCAGATTCCTCCTATTTCAGTATTTCACTCCAAATATCCTAACTCCGAAATTTCACGCCAATCCGGACTGTAAAAGTCCCGTAGGGCCCATATAGCAATTTCCTTCTATATGTTCAATTATTCTATTTCTTGGTAATTCATCCTCTATCTTTTCATTTACACAATCTTTAACTTATGAAATTTATTGGGAAAATGTGGTCCTCACACATAATATATCAATGTTGGACGATTAAATGAATATTAACCTTCTCAATTCCTTGTTTTAGATTAAAAAAAAAAAGGTTTTTAAAAGTTATTATAAAGAGTTAAAATAGAAAAATATACATATATGTATATATGTTAAGATTTATACATTATAATAATATATTATATATATTATACATTATATATACTAAAATATTATATATGTAAAGAATTATTTGTTGACTTACTATAATTTTTTTCTTAATTTCAGTATTTTATGTTCAGAATTTAAAAAGCTTATTAACTAAACATACTTAACTAATTTAATTTCATAATTAATTTAATTATCATGTTTCTTTTTTTTTTTTGCCAACAATATTTATATATAGTTTGTTTTAAGTTATATAAATTAATTTTCATAACAAATTATTTCAAGTTTTAAAATTGGTTCATTTTGTAAATCACTTAGTAATAAAAGTTTTTAGCCAAGGTTCAAAAACTTCCAAAAACACATTACTAATACAGGTTATTGTGTCTTCCACATGTTAAACATATTTTCGTGTAATACAATTTACTTGAACGTGTTTTTCATGTCTTACGCATGTTCATAGTTTATTTAACGTGTACTCCTGTGACAGTTTATTTAAATGTGTTTCTTGTGTTTTATATGTGTTTAAGTATATCAAATACTTGTAAAGACGAATAGTGCCTTGTCAAAATTCGTGTCTACATAATTAAATTTGAAACATAATTTTCCAAAATCCATACACAATTTTTCATGTTATGTTTAAAATTATCAAGTTTAGTTTCTTTTTCTACGATTGTACCCCAATGAAAAAAACATAAGTAGGTAGCTAATTAATTAACGTAAAATATTTTCTTTCACTTTCTTTTTTCAAAACATTATTCAACAATTCTTAGCACCTTTTTTATTTTAAAAAAGGTGACGACTTATTGATGCTGGATCAACTCTTTTTTTTTAAGGATCAATCTACAAAACAGAAGGTTTATTGGGGTTTTTGCCAATGGGATTTGCTTTGATACTTTAGTAACGCTATTTTGAGTATTTGTGCATGAAATAATGGAGTATAAGAGTGTATGAGAGTGTTCATACATTTACTGCTTCATAATATCTCCGTTTTATAAGAGATGGTTTCTTTTTGTATGCAACCCACATCCCTCGTGCATAAGGCATGCAAGAGTGAAATGTTATTTGTAATTCACATTACTGATTCAGAGGGATGATGGACTTACCTGGTCCGTCTTGGTCAAGTTAGGTTCCAATGTCTTGGTTCTAAAGCTTTCTTAGGTTGCGACTTAGAAGAGCACAATTTAATTTCAGTATAATTAGATTGATCTATCTGCAATTTGGTAGTAACAAAAAAGGGTTTAAATCTTTTTATTTTTCCTAAAAACAAAATTAGGATTCTCTAAAATCAAGTTTTAATTAAACAGAAAAAAATTAAAAATATTGTGATAATAATACTATAAAAAATCAAACTTTAAGTGTTTTTTTTTTAGCAAAGTGGTATTTTTTTTGTTGCCTATTAGTTGTTACTATTATTGATGGAGGAAGAGTACCTTATGATTAAATTTAATGTATGCCCTTTCTTTTCATAGGAAGAAAAAAGGAAAAAAAAAGTGGGAATGGCTTATCATGTGAAAACAACTTATAAATTTTAATGAAAATCCTCACATCTGGGACCACATCATCGTGACAGGTATTTGTCCATAATAATAATAATACAGGGTGATGCCTTCTGCGTCATGTAGCCACCGCTTAAGGGAAAAAAAAGTACTAAGTATTAAAAAATAGTATAAAAAAGAGATTTAAATCATAACAAAAACAATTATTCATCATAACACTAGAATGAGGTCAACATCGTTGTTGGTTGGCACTTGGCGGCCAAAGGCTACATAATTGGGGGAATTTTGGCTGCCTCTATTCTCTACACTACACATTTTGCTTATGGCTCGTGATACATACCCACCGTCTAACCTAACCGTTACCGTCCGTACCAATTTTATATTCTTTTTCGTGTAATTAATTGCATGATAATTATCTAATACATTATTAATAAAATTTTTTTTATTTTATAAGTGAGATTTAAAAGTGACACAAGTCTTTTAAAAGTATTAAAAAATAATAATATATAAAATAAAACATGTGTAATATTCTAATCTCGCTTGTGAAGTCGAAAAATTTTATTAATAATTTGTAAACCGAAATATATAAATATGTTTACCTTTTTCATAGGAGATATAAGAGGGAGTGAATAATCGATCCTTGAACTTAATTTTTCTTAAGAAAGAGTAACAACCACTAAGTTAAACATTGATTGTTTAAATTTTTTATTTTATTTCTTATATCAGTGTTGTTAATTAGATCATCCTCGTTAAAAGTTTTAGAAACTCAATTTTTTTTTTCAAGTTTAACTACTTGCTCTTTGTTCATGATTTATTTATTGCAGTGAAGTACTATATATTGTAGTAAATGATATTTTGACGATTTTTGTCTTATCTTTTTCCATTTTGAAATGATTTTTTCATTAGCCTTAGAATTTGAAAAGATTAAATCAAAGAAAAAGAAAGGGAATAAGACGGCACAATGTGATGTGAGAGTGCGAAATGAAAAACAAAAACATGGGGATTGAAAAATGTGACTTAATAGTCTATAATAAGTTCAATTTTATTCAGCTTACTAGAGAAAAAGAATTAAAAACTAAGGACAGAATGTTATGTGCCTAATTGCATGCGAAAGAGCACATATGGTTGCATAAGAGAAGTTTAATCACGAAATTGCTAGCAATATTAATAAATTAGATTCCAAGATGTCATATTTATTGATTTTTGAGAATAAGTCTAAATGCCAATAACCTCTTGATCGAATAGTTAAGAATCAATGTTGAAATATTATAAAGTTTGCATCTAAATTCAAGCAATCTTACTTTTATTTTTAATTATTAAATATTTTTCTTGTAAAGGCCTAAACTTTTCAGTCATTCAAAATTGAAAAATGCTTGACATGTTTGAGCATGTCAGGACAATCCTCTATCCAATGTGTCTTCCTTGTAATCAATCCCAATCCTGGTTAAAATATGCGCTGCACCATTCCTTTCTCTCAGAAGTATGCAAGCTATCTATTCTTTTTACTAATTATTTCTAGTTATTATATTATTTATTTTTCATATTATTTTGATAAGTTTAACTAACAAAAAAATGAATGATTTTTTCCGATTATCTTATATTATGGTTATTAATATGATGGTGGCTTTTATATATATATATATATATATATATATATATATATATATGAAATATTTGAAATCCACAAACGAGATTAAAATAATAGTACGTGTCTTTTAAAAATATTTAAAAAATAAATAAAATAAAATACATGTTATCATTTTAATTTCGTTTGTAAAGTTAAAAAATTCTACTGACGGTAGATAGAATTATAATCATATATATATATATATATATTCTTTTCTCTTATAAGATTAGCTTTCATGAAAGTTGATTAATAGTATTATTAATTTTAAATTTGAAATATTTATTATTTAAGGGAAAAGGAAAATAAAATCATATAAGATCGTATGTAATTGTGTGATGATATATTTATATTTATATTAATATTATCGATGGTCTCAAAATTGAGGACGCAAGACCAAACTTTCTAATTTGAAAGGAAAAAAAAATAAAAATTTTCAAGTTTTATTTTAATATTTTACTAAAAAAAACCTTTGAGAAAAGGTTCAACGGGGAGACGCGACGTCCGTTACGTTGGCAAAGAATTGAGGGAGCGCCAAATGCGCCGCGCGTGGATGAATAGTGTCGGGTAAGAATTAAGAAGTCTAAAAGGCATGTGGTTAACACGTAAATATTGGAAGAGATGGCGTCCTTTCTCGTCCAAAAATAAAATAATCATTGTAAAAGCTTTGAGTCCAAAGGCAAAACGGGGGATTCACAGTTTCCAGCTCCTCGATAAGAAAGCTGAAGTTTCGGTAAAACAAAGGACGCGTAGAAGCCTTAAATTTCCGACTCAAAGTCTGCATGCAAATCAACAATTCATTGTTTGGCTGCTCAGAAAATAGAAATCTTCCTAAAAGCAAAAGCAAAAGCAAAAGCGAAAGCAAACTACATAAAGAGAAGAAGATTCCTCTCTAGTTTTCCAACTGTAACTGTCCACCTCTTGGCGAAGATTCCGTGCTTCTATTCTGATTCTCTGTTTTCTAAATTTGAGAAACTCGTTTTCTGTCTACCAAACTGAAGATTGAAGATTGAGAGTTCAACGAGCGAAAATAGTAAGCATTTTTTTTTTCTCTGGTTTTAGTTGATTTTTAAGTTTCTGGTCGTTTTGTCATTTCTCTCTATATTTTCTGGATTTGCATGTTTAATTGATGGAAAGAACTAGCGTTAGATCGATATTTGAAGGTTCCAATTACGAGTCGATCTTAATTTTCTGTTAGTGGTTAATAGATATTGCGCTTAATTTAATCGTTTCTTTTGACCATGCAATTAGCTGATCTTAGAAACAATTTGGCTTGTTTAGTATATCTCTAAGCAGAAAATCAAGAAATATTTAGCACATTCCCAAGTTCTTTTGCTTGGATTATTTTGTTTCGAACTTTCTAAGTTATTGACTTGCTTGCTACTTGATTCATTGACCGCTAAATTGATATAGAATTGTTAACTGCTGACTTTTTCAATCATTTTGTAAAGAGGATGAGTTAGGTTCATGTATCAGTAAAGGAGTTTCATTTTGACTAAATTCAGGGACTGGGGAAACACAATGCATGGATGATATGCAGGATTGGAACTCAGTCGAGAATTGGTTGAGAATGGGGCATGAACTTAAATCTTTGTTTCAATTGGATACCAGGAAATTGATTTGGCTTATAGTAATAACGTTTGTCGTGATTATAACATTCCAGTATCTTGAACTTCCGTACGGGAATGTTTTGTCAACATTATTTCCTCTTGGTAAGGTTTCAGTTGAGGAACAAAGTAACTTCTTAGCTAGTGATACATCTTCCGCTGAGTCTGGTTTGGACCATAATGGTACATATGCTGGTAATGAGATGGCTCATGATAATGGTATCTCTGAAAGAAATGGCACAGATTTGAATAATGACGTTATATCAGAAACAGATGTGAGTTTGAATAAATCTTCTGTATTTGATGAGGGTAGCAAACCTCTGAAGGAGTCTTCAACTACAGAATTGGTAGAATTAAATAAGAATTCAACAGTGGACTATTCTGAAAGTTCAAAAAATAAGGCTTCAGCAGAGAAGACTGGTAGTCTGTCATGGGAGTCTGAGAAGGAAGGTAACGTTACAGGTTTAGATAGTTTGAACCAAACAGGTGCTGTTTATGAAACACCTAAAGCTAAAGATTTTGGGACCTCTGAAGGAAAGGACAAAGATCAAAATGATGATTTCGTATCGAAAGGAGAAGTAGGCTTGAATAGATCTTCCATATTAGATAAGGATAGCACTTCTTTTAGGGAATCTTCAACTGAGGAATTTGAGGACCTAAACAAAAATTCCATGGCCGATTTTGCTGAAGGTTCCAATAATAAAACTGTTGCAGAGGAGACTAGCAAAACTGAGGAAAGCTTTTCCTCAAAGAATGATACTGTTGATGTTAGCACTTCAAAGGACAATATTGAAAATGGAAATATTACTTTATCACCACTAAGCACAGTGTCCTCAGATACTGACCTTGGATCTACTTGGCCTGCCTTACCCCCTACAACTAACACTACCTTAGAAAAAGATGTTGAGAGAAATATCAGGACTCCTGTTGTGTCTGTCAATTCCAGTATATCTTCAGTGGAGCAACATGTGACACCAAGTTTTGACAAGAATGAAAAATCAGAAGAGATTCACAATGATTTCACCACATCAGCTGATAACTCTTCTCCTTTCAATACTCCCAAGATGAATAAAAAGTCTGAGATGCGACCTGCTCTGACTACGATAGCTGATATGAACAATTTGTTTTATTGGAGTCGTATTTCATATTACTCCACGGTATGTGCAAACATTTTGTTTTCCATGATTGCCAAGGAATAGCTTTAATTCTATAATTCAATATTTATTTCTATATCCATTTGTTTGCAGACACCAAAATGGCCTTCAGGAGCAGACAAAGTTCTACTAAATGCAAGATTGCAGATCGAGAATGCACCCATTGTAAAGAATGATCAGCAACTTTATGCACCTCTTTATCGAAATGTTTCTATGTTCAAAAGGTAGATTATGACTCCATTTTCTTTTTCATTTTTAATCACAATATTAAAAAGTGTTACAAGGAAAAACAGAGTGCTGGTAGAGTTGAGAATGTATGATGGATATATGCAAATACAAGAAAAGAAAGAAATAAATTCATTGACATGAGAAGTTGATTTAGGCAATCAAGTCTAAATGAAGGGAAGGATCTTAAATCATTAGGTCATCTGCAATGTTGGTGCAGCGAGGCACAAAGTGGTCAGTCATTTGATGTAGAAGGAATAAAAGAACTAGAGTTAACTGAAATCGCGTCAATACTATTAGTCAATACGGGATAGACTTTTCCAGACATTTCATGAAGATTATGTGCTATATAGCTTGCATAGTGGAGGGAAATCTTTCTGGTTTTCTGAATGGTATTAAAAACTTAATCAATTTAAGTTTATATTTGTGAATGATTTCTTCCTTAGACCATAGGAGTAGCATTTAATGTATAATATTTAATAGGAAAAATCTGAACCTAGACAACCTTATCCTTACCTTGCTTGTTTAATTGGCAATACCAATATGGTTTGTTCCTTTGAACCATTTAAATGACCTTTTCTTTAATTAGTTTTGGAGTTTCTAATTCTTCTCCCTCACTTTTCCCATGTTAACAAATATAAAAATGGTTCATATTTCTTGATGTTAGTGATACTCTCTTGCAAACCTAGCATGTTAAATTGGCTGAGTAATTTTGGAAAAAGGGAAGCAAGGATCCTTTAGTGGAAATAGTTAGGTGAAGTTTACTACTAAATAGTTTCTTATTCAATGCAAAGAAGAATTTCATTGCAATGACTCTTGATTGGTTTGTGGTAAAACAAAATTAGTTACTGTTACTCAAGTGCATAATGTATAAACAATTTGCATCATCATTTGCAGGAGCTATGAATTGATGGAAAGCACACTCAAAGTATATGTCTACAGGGAAGGAAAGAGACCCATAGTACATACGCCAGTTCTCAAGGGTATTTATGCCTCTGAGGGATGGTTCATGAAGCAGCTGGAAGCTAATAAAAAATTTGTCACTAAAAACCCAAGAGAAGCTCTCCTGTTTTACTTACCGTTTAGTTCTAGAATGTTAGAGGAAACCTTATATGTGCCTAATTCTCACAATCGTAAGAACCTTGTAGAGTATTTGAAGAACTATGTGGACAAGATTGCAGCAAAATATCCTTTCTGGAACAGAACTGAAGGTGCTGATCATTTTCTGGTTGCTTGTCATGACTGGGTACGTTTTTCATGCTTTCTTGGGTTTCGCCATTACATTATTTAGTGTGTGGAATTTTTCATTAATTTCAAATATATCCATCTATTTTACTTAACTATAGTATTTCAAATAGGTTAATTTTCATGGCATTTGAAACGACTTAAGCTATTTTACTTTGTTACGTCTGGGAAGTTATTGCCAATAATTTGGGGAGAAAACAATTGATTTTTCTTCACCACTAAGTTTTGTTGCCCTTTCTCCCCTCGACTCAACTGCTGTATAGATACACATATATACCCTTTGTTTGTAAGCATGCATTTCAATCGCTGCATATTTTCATTTTTCTCTATAGACAGACCAATAGGTTGATATTTTTCTTGGTATATGATGCAATGATTCTCAGTTTTTTCCTGGAACTGACATCTAATAAACACTACTTTGTCAGGCACCATCTGAAACAAGGAAACATATGGCCAATTGCATAAGAGCCCTCTGCAATTCTGATGTTAGGGAAGGTTATATTTTTGGCAAGGATGTGTCTCTTCCTGAGACCTATCTTAGGAATCCTCAGAAGCCTCTCAGAGACCTTGGAGGCAAACCTCCCTCCAAGAGATCAATCCTGGCTTTCTTTGCGGGAAGCATGCATGGTTATTTAAGGCCAATTCTGTTAGAACAGTGGGGAAACAAGGATCCTGACATGAAAATCTTTGGTAACATGCCTAATGTTAAGGGGAAAATGAACTACATCCAGCACATGAAAAGCAGCAAGTATTGCCTTTGTCCGAGAGGCTATGAGGTTAATAGTCCCCGGGTGGTAGAGGCCATTTTCTATGAATGTGTTCCAGTGATCATATCTGACAATTTTGTACCCCCTTTTTTTGAAGTTTTGAATTGGGAATCCTTTGCTGTCTTCATCTTGGAGAAGGATATACCAAACTTGAAGAAGATCCTCCTCTCGATCCCTGAGAAGAGGTATCGGCAGATGCAGCTGAGAGTAAAAAAGATACAGCAACATTTTCTTTGGCATCCTAGACCTGAGAAGTATGATATTTTTCATATGATCCTCCACTCAGTTTGGTACAATAGAGTCTTCCAAATGAAACCTAGGTAAGTGAACAGAAGACTGCGTAAATAGATGTTCAGATTTTCATTTTTTTTATACAAGATGTTGAGGCATTTTAGTATAAAATTTGTTTTGGCATCCACAAAATTTGTTTTCATTGCAATTGGTTTTAGCGGTAAGATGGTTTGTAAATATAATGTTAGCAAAGAGGTGAGAAAAAAAGGAAGAATTACTAATTATTCTTTGGTAAACTACAAGTTGTCCTCGTACTACATTAAGTATGAAATTAATTTGAAATTTCTCGCTATAGATTATTTTTACTCAAGAGCTCATTAAAACCTTACCTCACTGAATTACTGGTTGTTGTTATTATTATTATTATTATTAGAAGGCCGAATTAAATAAATAACAATATATATAATGTAAGCATAATACAGATTTTAAAAATAAAAATTATATGTTTAATTTAATGTATTCTATTTGGATTGATATTTTTGCCGACTTGTTCAATTTTCTTTTTCAAAATTATGTCAGTTTGGACTTTGGAAAGAGGAAACAAGAAAAAAGTATGCATAAGGAAAAGGGGAGAGAAAAGTTCCTACGGGAGTTCCATGCAAAATTGTCTCTTGTACTTATCAAAAGAAGATAATAACAAGAAAACAATGGGAATTTTCTTTTCCATCGAAACAAACAGAATATAGAATATAATGATTAAGAGTATAATCAAAACCGATTTAGTATTAAATTTGAGCTTGATTCGTTTTAAAAACATGAGATTTGAAACTTAGCTCGAATTTAATGGAAATAAATTTTTAAAATTTAAATTTGATTTGATAAAATATTCGAAATGATCAAATTCAACTACTTGAGCTCCTTAGAGTTAAAATTTTTATAACTTGAGTTTGATTTGATAAAATATTCGAAATGATTGAGCTCAACTAATATGAAAAGATAGTATCCGGAAGCAACCCTTTTTTCCGTTTTGATCTTCGCAATCACTTTGTAAGTGAAGTTACAGAGATTGATTGGGTGAAAGTGACCAATCTCCTCCAGAAATCTCTGTTTCGGGATTAACGCAAAGTTTGTTCTATTAATTTCATTAAGCAAAAACTACTCTGAAAAAAACTTTTAACGACACCGCAAACATCAAAAGCCACAACATCCCAAAACGTCTGGAAGAACACACCTGGAAATCCATCAGGTCCAGGCCCTTTGTAGGGGCTAGCTCGAACTCGGCATCACGAATTTCTTCCTCCCCGACCTCTCTACACAGGTTGGAATTACCATCATCTGATATCACCTATGGAACCGACTCTAACACATCACCCACATTCGACAAAGCCCCAACTTTAAACGACTCTTAAAATGGTCTTCAATGAAACTTCGAATCTAAAGCTCATCTTTAATCCACTTCCCATTACTTCCTTTGATTTTGAGGATTTCAGTTTGACGCCTCCTCTTCATAGTGGTTAAGTGGAAGAACCTTGTGTCTCCGCTTCTCTCAATTCAACATACGCCGCATTGAGCGAATAACGGTAATTCTTTTTTTCCACAAGAAAAATATTAAATGATTGAAAATGAGATACTTAAATTTAAATTCAAAATTTATGATATATTATAATTTATTCTTAATCACTTAGTCAAAAAAATTGTTTACAATAACAGCAATTCTCTACACCACACTGACACTGTTAAGTTCCTTTTTTGGGTCCCTAAAAATCTTTTTATCCCAAGCCCTCAAACGTTTTCCTGTCCAAAAGAGTCTCTTTTGACAACAAAACACGCGAGATCCAGAAAAAAAGGCAACCCAAGCTTCATTCACCACGTTTGGACACTCGTGGTGCACTAACCATTTTTATTCAAATTTAAAACCCTTCCTTAGAAAAATAATTCACGGATTATGGTCAGATGCCAAAGCCACCTCCAGCAAACCTTGGGCTTGAGGGAAAGCCTCACACCATCCTGAAGTAAAGAGGAACTTATTCAGCCTTGGACAAAAATGGACCTCCCCAATCTTATTATTAGACCAAGTAAAAGCTTCGCCTCCCAAATCCATATCAATAAATAAAATTATTTCGTACATCGTACGAGGCTCGAGTGAATTATTATTATATATGATTTATTATATGCTTTTAGTGCACGGAATTTAAGAGTTGACAGCCTTAAAAAGCAGTTAAACGGTAACAACCAACAAGGTTTCTACCTCTTTTTCTTCATACCCACCTTTAATAATTTAACAGACAAAAAAAATTAAACAGATTCTTCAATGAAGGCAAGAAGAAGATAAAAGAATTGATTAGATCAGATTAGCATATCAGCAAAGAATTGAAATCTGAATGTTAAAAAATTTCTAGAAATGACCTTAGAGACAAAGGCCAATTTGGTTAAGGTCAAGACCGGGGATCAAGATGGTACTTCAAAGGGAAAGTTTAATGCTGCTATGAACAGGAAGAAGGTTGAAAGTTCCAGCAAACAGCTTGTTGATGCAAAGCAAAAATCTGCGTCAACTGTCATAACAAAAACAGAGGTGCCCATCTCAAATTTCCTTGTTAAATTGTATTTATTTAGATTTGATGGTTTTTATTGATTGTTTCCCGATTTGATTATCTGGGTTCATTTTTTTTTCAGTGATTTGTTGGTTTCTGAGTTTAGTTTGCTTATCTATAGTAAATTTAATGATGGATTGATTGATCCGGATCTGGCTTGTGCTATAATTTGTTGATTCTAGTATGGCTTTTTGGTCAATGAATTTTATTAATCTTTGATGAATTGGGAGATTTTTGGCAGTCTAGTTTTTTGGCTGTCGACATAAAGGTTTGTTTCTTCTATTTTAAAATGTATGAATTTCATTTATTTTTTTCTTTCTTTTATCAATTTTGAAGGTAAAATCGAAAACAAGTTCAAGTTCATCGAAGACCACTGCAACCACCAAAACTAAAGTTAGGGAGAAGAAGTGTTATACTTTGCCTGGCCAGAAACATGATCCTCCTCAAGAGGTTGTCTTCATACAATCTCTAATATCTGCTTTTTTCCAGAAACATATCTCTAATAATGATGTTATTCAATGCTTTTTTGACAGAGAGAGCCATTACGAATATTTTATGAGTCTTTGTTGAAACAGATACCAACAAGTGAAATGGCAGAATTTTGGTGAGGCTTCATTCTTCTAATAATATTTCTTGGATATTATTATGCTTTATAAAGATCACAATAAATGAAAATCTGCAGTTCTGGAATCTGGAACTTGTTTAACTGCTCAAGTCTTAGATCATGAAGGTCAAGTAATTTCTTTGTAGTATCTGTTTGAGGTACTAACCGTGTTGGAAATTGTTATTCAGTAGAAAGGGAATGTTTGAATCAGTTTCATGTTGCTCAGGTCAAGCCTAAAGCATCTCCTTGTACCCTTGTGGAGTTAAGGTCATGTTACAATCATCCTCTATCTTTTGATGGTGGAAGTTCAATTCTTTTATGCTATACTTCACAGTTGTTTGGTTATTAGGATAATTACTATGAAGCATGCTTTCCTTGGTTTGATCTGAACGAAAGTAATTTCTCTGCATAAAGTGAAACACACATCTCTTTAAGTGCATAATTCAGTATTTTCAACTCTGCAATAGAATCTCATCAATGTAACATGCAGAACTTCTGATATATATGTGTGTGTGTGTGTGTGTGTGTGTTTTATCAATCATATTGGAAGACAGAAATGACAACTTTGTGGGAAACTTTAGATAGAAAATATTCTGGTTAATCAGGAACTAAACCTATGGACTTTTCTATTCATATATTCACTGGTTTTTAAGTGCCAGAGAATTAACCTATGATGCAGGTGACAAGAGATACTAAAAGAATGGATGTAGTCTATTTAAATATCTCTCTATTTTGTTATTAACAAGTACCAACCAAAACAGTTTTGTTGCTTCTTTTCCATATCACACACTCAAGTGATGATAATTTAATTTCTTGTTTTAATGTCCATGATGAGAGAAGGAGATTTTGAGCAAAACTACAAAGGTCTCTGGGTGTTAGTAGGCAAATTTCAATCTAAAGATTTTGGGAGGGAAAAGTGGCACTTGGGTGAGAGCATAATTTCAGTGTGAGTCTTTAAAAAATAGCTGAGAGCATAATTTATGGTTATCATTCTCCATGGTACAAAGAGGGAAGATTCTTTCTTTTGTGCTGATAGAAAGGTCAATTACTTCTCTCCCTAAGAAAAGTGCTTCTCAGGTCTCGTCTGTATTGGTCTACAGTCCTGTTTTGCATTGCAATTGCCTGTGAAGGAAGAAAATTTTCTTTTAGATTGAAAATCTCTGGCTTCCTCTTTTCCAACATGATTTGGAGTATAAAATGGAATCAAATTCTTTGATGATTCTCTGGTGAAAATTAGGGTTGATGTTGCAATTGTTTAATTAGCCCTCTCATTCTCACAGATTGTGTCACCATATAGAAAGAGAGGAAATTGGAGACACTAGACAGATGGGTCCCAAAGTAGTAGTTGGAGAAACTTTTTATAGTTTCTGTTGAAATGGAAAACAAAAATGTTGGCCTCCTCTGATAGGGCTGACAAATCAAGTACATGTGAAGGTAGTGGCCGTTTGCTAGCCCAGAAAAGGTAGGCTCTGAACCTCATTTTGTTATTTATATTTACACACAAAGGTTGGCGGAGATGATTACACCGGTCATGAGCTCATTGCTTGGGACTACAATGATCAGTCTTAACTCCTAAGCCTTGCAACTTCATTCTTCTCTTCCATTTCAAAAAGAAGAATTGATACTAAAATTAGCTTTCGCATATTAAATCAAATCTGAAGCTGTTTTCTTAGATATAGGCATGCTCTTGCTATTTCATGCTCCTCTTTAGTTTGTTAACATCTAAACAAATGAATATACTGTTGCACTTTGCTTTACCTCATCCATTTTTGCTTTCTCAGGGTTCTATTGTCTGTCCTAAGATAGATTCAGTTAATTGTCATCATTATATTAATCTTGGTAGGAAAAAGAAAAATCTTTGTTTAAGCAGTAGAGATACATGGATTGTGTCTCAGGTCCAACATCCCAGAATCAAAGCTATAACCACTGGAATGGATGAAATGTTCTGAAAGATGGTCATATTTTCTGTAAAAAGGCTCAATCTATGCTTACCAAATTAGCCTTTCCTGATGTACCCTGAATCCTCAAGGAAGAAAAAATTGCATTGCGACAGGGACCATGGAGGTTCTGGCTCCAAGCTTTCTGGTAAAACAAAATGAGGCATCATGAAAGTGCCTGCAATTGCAAGGCTTTCAGTATGGCAGGCCTGTTACTATAATGGTTCACTGCTTCCTTTGTTGCTATATAAACAAAGATATGTCATTTAATCCCAATTGATGAATGGGATTGGTTCCATCATTGACTCTTTAGTGCGCTTCATTCTTGTTAGCCTTAATAATCAACGGCATGGCCTAGTTCCACTTCAAAACTTGAGGTCTGTCTGTACATATTGGCAACAGATGGGGAAAATCTATTGTAATCTTTCCAAATTTCCCTCATATTTTATAGGGCAAACTTCCCACACAGATAATATGCATATTTTATGGTTGCTGCTTAAGACATGAATTATCAGAGGAATTTACTTTTCCCTTGTTACCCCTTTAATTCTCTGGATCCAGCATAATTTTAACATGGATATAACATTTTTTTTAATAACATCTTTTTCAGTTTGTTGAACATAAGCCAGTAATTTTGTTCGATTAAACATTTTATAGGAAAAATATACAAGTAAGCAATGTTTCTGCTCCAGTCCAACGATGTTACAGTACGGAGAGTGGATAAAAAAGGAGTTAATGTAGCAGAAACTAACTAGTTTGAGTTGACTTTAGTTGCCTGATTTCAATGTACTGTGGATATAACATTTGCTATGTAGTTAGTGACAGATATGTGTAAGTATTGTGACAGATTGCTCATTTGTAAACTTTATTCTTGTATTTTGGTCGGTTTCAACATAAATGATACCACCAGAAGATTGGTCTTACGATAAATTGGTTAAAGGGCTCTATTTACTCTGAAGGGTATTTGCAAAATATACATTGGATGAAGCATCCATGAGAATTCAAAAGATGGGCTACTCCTTTTTGTTTTTCCGTTTCTGAATAACGATGAAGAGTTTTCTGGTGGATGTATTATATTTCTAACTTATCAATAGAACTTATTTAAAGAGAAGAAATAACATGGTTCGCTTTGCAGGATGATGGAACATGGCTTCTTGTCTCCAGAAAAAGCCAGAAAAGCATATGAAAAGAAGCAGAGAAGGCAGAAGGAATTTCGGACGGGCACTCCAATTAAATCTTCAAAACCGAGCAGCAAACCTGAGAGTTCACAGAGGCAGCAGCTGGCCTCAAATAATGGAGATGTAAAAGCCAAGAAAAGAATCAACAATGATTTTGATGATAATGATGATGACTTTATTTTAAGTCCCAAGAGAAGGAAAGGGTAAGAGAAAAGCTCTCCAGCGTCTGTAGTGCTGTATTTCTAGGAATAACTTAATTTAAATCCCTCTCACAATTAACTGAAAAAACGTTTGTGTTGTGACAACAGTAAAAATAATAGAGTAAGACATTCTTTATGTCTTCTAACTTGTGGAAATAATAAGAAAAGACAAGTTCCGGGCTTGTTTGGTGCATGCTTTTATGTTTCATGATGTGAAGATCTGACTTCAGGTGGGTGTCATACTCAAGGAAATAAAGGCTTCAAATTATGCATGCATTTCACTATAATCAGTACGTTTTAGGTGTCTTCAGTTTGTTTTGTCATGTTAGGACACATTTTTCATTGTTGAACTCACCTTCTAAATCAGACTGTACTGAGTCTAGCCATAGCTGTGAGCCTGACTGAGAAACATCCCCCTTCAGTGCTAGCCATTTAATCAGCTATAGTAAGAAAACAAGCTAGATGGTGGCTCTGCCCCTTATATGCATGTTTGCATAAATTCCTTGTTATTATTTTATTAGCACTATAATGGAAGATGAGGGGATTTTTACATGACAATTCATTTGGACTCTCAATGGAAAAAGATCCTCTCTGCTATTATGTAGTGCAAATGTCCTCTACTTTCATTATAGACTGCACATATACTTTAAACAAATCTAAGGTCAAATTTTGTCGACATCATTTTACCTTTGTTAATTAATTTTGATGCATCTTCCTATTTATTTTAGGCCACTAAAATTTAACCATAGATTAATTTCAATGTGCATTTATTACCCTAGGATGAAAAAATGGACATCTCCACTATTTGTAGGAGATGATCATTTTCCTTCTTTTTTCCCCCTCTTTGATGTATAGACCCATATCTAAACATCCGAAAGGTCAGGAACACATGGTATGATGATTTCTGTGGATTAATGTTAAGGTTTAGTTTGAAAGACTTTTAAAACATGGTTTGTTAGCTAAGCGATTGTAGTGGATAAACTAGATGTGGTTCATTTTATTAGTTAGACATTTGAGCAGAATGAACATTATATAATGCGTTGGACATGATCAACAATATCTTTGATAAGTAGAGGATAGATAACTAGACTAGACTAAACTCCAATATCTTTGATAAGTAGATGATAGATAGCTAGATTAGACTAAATTTTATAATACCAGAAACTATTGAAAACTATTGGACTGCAAAGCCCCTATTCCATGATTCTGCAAATGTGTTTAGTTATCTACCTTGAATTCACACAGCAGTGGATAGCAATCGTATTCCAACGAAAGAAAAAACTTCGTAGACCATCACAGAAGCATTATGGAGCTCGATGAGAGAAGCACCAACTTTCTCAGTGCCTCACTGGCAGGTAAAAGAGAGCACTCATGCTTCAATTAGATAAAATTGAAGAGTGTACTGAGTACAACCCCATCATTAGAACATGAAAATTAGATTAGTGATGATTATAAATTAAGAAAGGTCTTGATCAGGTCCCACGCTTGTTATATTTATGATGAATGTGTAGATTTTAAGCTGCATATCCTCCATGTATGGGCTGTATGTAGTTATAAACACCAGCCTGCACAAGTCTGCATGCACATGAGCAGCTTGTTATATTTATGATGAATGTGTAGATTTTAAGCTGCATATCCTCCATGTATGGGCTGTATGTTATAAACACCAGCCTGCACAAGTCTGCTTGCACATGAGCAGCATGTGAATTAAGGCTTTGTTCCATATGAAGATTACCAAAGAGAAATAGCTGATCCCATTCTATTCAGGTCCCTCATGCCATGCAGGAATTAATGAATAGAACAAACTTATAACTTGAATCTTGTGTATGGGCAATGCATGTGACAAACAATCGGTGAAGCTGCATGATTCAGATCATTGACATTGGTCTTCCCTCTTCTGTCTCAATTGAAGAGCACCGGCCATTAAAGATTGCCAAAAGTAGTAAGCTTCTTTTTACTGTTGGATGCGATGAAAATGACAGACACGTACATAAGATGGTGGACCTAATTTATTAACTATGCCAGGATACTCCCAGATTTTGTTGAATAATTATGAATGAATATTTTATTTCTAGGATGCAGAATCGTGGGATTTGACACTCCAGGCTGGCTGAGTGGCTGTAAATCCTGAATGAATATTAGGAAAAATATCTGAAGAAGAAAGATGAAGGAAGATCGCATTAATGAAGGAACCATGAATGTTCAGAAGTGGTAGACTGGGCAGAAGAATGACGCTGATTAAAGAAATGGTTTTGGGATCCAAAACACCAACTCATGGAACAGCTGGGGCTGCAAATACCTGGTTTTGTCGTCTATTCTGATTATGACCCAAAAATTTAATAGACCGCACAGGTAATGCTGTTATTTCTTCTGATCATTGACGACTCCTTAGAGTTGATGCAATTTGGCAACAAACTATCTAAAAATTATCAAGCTGATTTTAATTTGTTCAGTCAATAAAATATACAAACACCCTGATTATTGGTGCATTTCACTGCACCGCAGTTTGCTCAGTGGGTGTGTGTGTATATATATCATTGTAGAAGAACAATAATAAATACAGTGTACAAACCCTGACAAGATGTCTCATAAATTGAATCTTGACCTCTTACAAACATAAAACTATACATAGAAACAAGATAATTAAATAAGCTATGGACACAGTCGGCATCGTGCTGTCCTTGAGGTAATTAAGGTTTTACAGAAATTTCCTGTCTGAATCCGTAATCTTTCATCAACATTATCATCACCCCACCAAAACATGACCATCCGGCCATAACTGGTTTCTCACGGTGCAGTTAATGTACTGCAAAATTCAATTTTTCTTACTGAAAGATCGATGTCTGCCGTACAAGCGTGTTGATCATTAATTAAATCTCTATACGTAAGCCAGCTTCTGCTTCGGCTGCTGAGTGATGGCAGCCGGTAAAAATTATTTTCATAGTTTGGCGGTGGGAGAAAGGATTGTATGAAACAGTTACGTCACGTCAGTATTTATCTTTTTCATTCAAATCATGTCACGTAATCACTTTATTGAAAAAAGTCATTCATTTATTACATATCACATGTGATAATTATATTGTAAATATTTATTTTAAGAGACTCATTAATGATTCTGATAATAAATGAATGATTTTTTTAATAAAGCGATTACATGACATGATTTGAATGAAAAAAATAAATATTGACGTGACGTAACTGTTTTATACGATCCTTTTTCTGGCATTGAAAAGTTAAAATGAAAGCCCTGCTGACTTGATGGTTGACGAGTGCAGCTTTGCCCTTTCAATTATTGATGTTTTGTTGTGATCCAAGCTTTCCAATGCCTCAAATTTCCGGTGGCCCTATTTGTTCACACACAGTTTTTACATCTGTTGATGGAAGATAGGTAACAGCTTATCAGAAAATACAAATCAAAGCCCCCCTCCCAAGAAAAGAAATTGAAGTCTTTTCTTGTTCATTTATATCTATATATCACAATTCACAAGCTAAGAATTAGTTGAAACAATAAATAATAAAGGATATGAGTAGAGGGTTGGCGATGTATTTGAATAATTAAATATTTAAAATTAGTTTAATTTGTATGAGATGAATTATTATATAAAATTTTTTTAAAATATTTTTGTATATTGACGACTCAATAAAAGATTATATATTGATTCATATGATCTATTTAATATTAAAATAAAAAATTTGATGACAATGATGATGGTGAAGAATATATAATAATAAAAATAAAGCAACCAACTTTTGCCATATTAAATGTAATGGGTACATGTTATGTGAGTCACTCATATTTTGCCATTGATGCACAGGGCAAAACTTTGCCGTACGCAACCACAGGGCCTAGCTATATGCATTTGATCCATATGTCCAACCGTCCAAAATGACAGCTGCGCGTGGTCGGACCGATCAGTTCTTTCTCTGAAGGCGTTTGGGGCCAGGGTGTAAAACGGGTCGAAGTCTGCGGGCTTATCCGTTAAATTCGTGAGTTTTTAAAGGGTCGGATTCAATTTTTTAGGTCCGTTTCTAAACGGGTTGGCCCGCACAGGTCGACGATCCGCACGCTCCGGTTCATATGTCTGCGGACCAGCCCCATTTTGGACCTTTTTTTTCATTTTTTTATATAATTTGTTTTTTAATTATATTATTAATGTATTTTTATTTTTTACAAAATAATAAATACATTATATGATTTTATTATATTCTAGCAAAAAAATGAATTCATGTAATTTTATTTTGAATTCAAACCATGATATTTTATATATATATATATATATATATATATACACACATATAATAGTGAAAATAAGATGTTGGAAGAATTTAATGTTTAATAGAAATTTATGTTTTTTTTTTAAGATTGTAATTATTTATTTTAAAATATTGTAAGTGAATTGTAATTGTATTTAAATTGTATTTGTACATAAATTTTAATGATTTTTTAAATTTTATTTTATTTTTATTATTTTTTATTTAAAAATTATTTGACTCGCGGACCAGCTCGGTCCGCATTAAAAACGGACCGAGCATGTAAAAAACCTGGCCTAAACGAGCTTGACCCGTTTTGGCCCGTATAGATACGGGCCGACCCGTGCCCGTCCCGACCCGCCCGTTTTACATCCCTGTTTGAGACTCCAAATTAATCTCTCTCGTGTGCTAGCTAGCCGATCAATATACAACTAAAATATCTTATAAATAGGTATAAGAAATGCTAGTCAGTCCATTGTGATTGTGATTATAAAAACATGCATGCCTGACCTAACATTTTTCTTCTGGAAAAATGAAATAGCTTTTTGTCCCTAGCTCAAAGATGGCTTGGAGGCGGTTGAATCATACAACCACCGGCATCTTCAAGCAAAATCTGGAAATTTCAGCTAGAGCTGGGATCTTAAGGGCCAGTTTGGCTCATCAGTCCAGTGAGCCATGACTTGTTCGCTTTTTCAACAAAAAGATAAAAAAATTAAGGCTTTGCTTGGTAGGGTGGAAAGAAAAATGGAAAGAAAGAAAATTGAAGGGAGAGAAAATTGGAAAGATGGAAAACTTTAATTTTTTTCTTTAGGTGTGCTTGGTATGAAAGATGGAAAAATAGATGGAAAGTATATTTCTTTCCTCCTATTGCTTGGTAGAGTGAAAAAATGAGAGGAAAAAAAATTAAAAATAAAATGATTTTACCATCCTACCCTTATACAAATATTTATTAACTATAATTATTTTTGGATAATATTTTTTTGACATTTATTGAGTTTTCATTTTTAAAATTTTTTAAAAAAATCTAGTCAAAATAATTAATTAATAATTAATTATTATAATTAATTATTTATATAATTAATTAATTATTAATTAATCATGTAATGAGCAATAATTGTTAAATACTCAACTCAACCATGAATAATGTCAAAAAAAATATCTAATACTAATAGAATTATTTTTATACAAGAAACTTGATATGTCATATGTCAACCCCTAAGAAAATAAAAAAAAACATAGATATTGATGAATGCATCAAATACTATAAATTTGTCTAGACTTTTTTTCAATTATCCTTGCACACGATAACACGATAAAAATTGATATGAAAAAATGATACAAAGGTAATGAATTTGACAAAAGTTAAAAAAATATTTTCTTTTTAATGTGTCACATGAATTTAAATATGATAATTTTCATATTTTATATGATATGAATACGAAATATATCCGAGAATTACCATACCAATTCCATTTCCTTTCCTACGTCAACAAATGGAGTTTCTAGTGTTGCAAGCAGTCAGATCTGGTTCTTCCAACATGGAGGAGCAGAGAAAGGGGAAAAAATAAGTTATATTCTCCACATGACTCGAACAGTTCTTCGAAATGAAAAATTATCCAATTATGAAGAGACTACATTTCACACCCTAACACGAGATTAAAAAGAATTGACAACAAGAAAACACAAGCACCCTGCACCCATCATCCTGTCAACACAATTAGTTTAGCATCCACTACATGCCGCTCGTTGAACCAAAGTTGATCCTTTTAGCTTGAACCACAGCAAGCCGATTTTTGTGCTGCTTGACCAGCTCCAGCTGCATTGGGTTGATTGATCTTGATTGTCGAAGGCTACAACCATGGAAAAGTTTTCAATAATTATAAGAACCTAAGGTTCTTTTCATGAAGTTTTGTTTGAGACAAGGCTGGCAATTTTGAATACCTCAGCCTTTGAGTCAGTATCAGCAAGTCTTTGCTTTATGTCTCTTGCTATTGAAAAGAAAACTTGCTCCACGTTTAGATTTGTCTTTGCACTCTGCATGATACAGTTTCTTTCAGCATACACTACACAGGATCTCCAATTCAACTGGTCCAGCAACTACAATCAGAACTAATTACTTACGGTTTCAAAAAATTTATTCCATACTCATCAGCAAGTGCTTGTCCCTTCGAGGTAGGCACAGCCTTAAAAAAGAGAAAGGTAGAAGATCAGAAAATAGATGCATCCGTCCACAAAATGAAAGAGGAGAGGGGTCTAGAATTAGTTGTTTGTATCATTAGTTAGATTAATCAACCTCCATATCCCAATTCCGAAATCAAAATATTTGTTTTGGAATGAGTACTAAGCAAAAGTTATCTTTGCTTTCTCAGCAAAAAAGCACAGATCAAACAGCACACTTAGCAAACTTGGATAACATGCAAAGCAAACTAAATCTTATGGGGAGTAGTATACCCTTTTGCTTTCATCCATGTCTGCCTTGTTCCCTACCAATATCTTGTTAACATTATCTGATGCATGCTGTTCAATGTTCCGAATCCAATTCCAAATATCTGCAAGAAGAAAAGCCACTCTATAAGAGATTTAACAGAAAAAAAAGGGCGTTATAGCAACAAAAAGCATTAGGAAAATGTAGAATTCAAAAAGCATTAGGAAAACGTAGACACCCAATTATCAAGTAGCAGATAAAGGCTAAGCACAAATAAAAATCTAATGGATCGGTACCATCTGTAAACAATCAACTTGCAGAAAAAGAGGAGCTTGTGGAAACAAATTTAGCCAGAAATGAACAAAATTCATCTTTGTTTCTTCCACAAATCTTTAGAGACAACAAATTTACAATCCAAAAGAGTATAATCTACTTCCAAGTTTTAAAGCATCAAGGAGCATTCATTCAAATTTTAAGTACCTGGAATGATATTCTTGGGAAATTTAGAATTCAAAAAGCATTAGGAAAATGTGAAAATGCAGGTTGGTCATGCTAGATGCCTAATAGTTCTATTAAGTCTTTCACTGATAAATACAAGAATCTGTCAAATTAAGGAGCTTCCCGAGTTTGTTTCCTCTGAGCATGACAAAGCATCTGCATCGGCCATAAAACTTGGTCTTCACCAGCCTGATCCTCAAATTTACATCTAGACATTACCATCTAGAAGTTGGGAATCCAGCAACTCTAGTCTAGTAATAAATTGATGCTTCAATGGATATAGTGCCAAGTGCCAACCACAAGTCAATATTAGTAAAATTGCATACGGCATATTAAGTACAAAAGCTAATGGTCTAATCTAGCTATGGTTTATAAAAGGCAAGATAACCCTAACTAAAAATAAAGAATACAAGAATCTAAAAATACAAATTGAAAAACTCAATATATAAAAGAAAAAGGTGAAATAATGGAGTAGATAATATTACCCAAAAGTGAAGAACGATGGCCTAAGGTGGCCCAATGTCGACAACAAAGAAAAGAGAGATGACGACAACACAGAAGAGAGGCGTCGGCAACAGAAAAGAGAGAGACATCGGCGACAGAGAGGAGAGAGACGTCGGCGATAGAGAGGAGAGGGATGTCGGTGACAGAGAAGAGAGAAAGGTGGATGCGGCAGAAGAAGAAATGAATAGTGGATGAAAACAAAATTTGGATTTTAAATTTATTAAAAGGTAATTTTGTAATTTTACATAACTTACTGCCCATGACTCCAATTTCTTTCTTCCCATCTGCCCAAATTGGACGGAAAATATTAATGAGAAGGACAGAAAACACATTTCTCTCCCATTTTCTTTCCTTTTCATTTTCTGTCCTACCAAGCAATGTCAAAATCTATTTTCTTTCCATTTTTCCCTCCACCCTTTTCTTTCCTTTCTTTTTTCCACTCTACCAAGCATAGCCTTAGAGTAAAACTATTTTTTTATCTTTAATTTTAGTTTTTATTATTTTATTAAAAAACATATATCGTTAAACATCTTTTCATTATTTTTAATTTCATCTAAATCAATTTCATTACCCATTCAAACTAACTTTAAGTTGTTTCTTGGCGGATGTGAAACACAAGGACAGGGACGTCTTTCCTTAATCTAATCTAGATATGTGGCTATTGATTCATATTCCAAATTAGTCGAATCAAAAATGTATACGGAGTACACATATATACAGATGTAAGTCCTGAATCGAGAGGCGAAAACTGGTTATCTGGGTCCATGTCTATGCCAATCAACAGCTCACTTGTGGAGGTACATTTTCAACTTCTTTTGAAAGTACACCGTCCGGAAAACGCAAGAATAGAAGATAGTTAATACAAGGTGTATGCTTACTACATTTATTACAAAACCATAACATAAAATTATCCTGTACGTACATATATATCCGGAAACCTCATAAAAAATTATTAAGGCTAAGCAAATAAAAATCCATTCTCGATCGTCAACCCTTCCATGCTATTCTATAATTCAAAAATTATGTATGGAATTGAATTTTCTTATGACAATTGGCACTTGGCATGCATAACATACTTCCACTTCATAGAGTATCGTATAGCACTCAAAAACGCAAATTGAGAATTTAATGAAAGGAGACCATTGAGTTTGTGCGTCGCAAAATTTGGTTGAAGCTTTAATTGGCTTAAAAAATATGAGCTATCCTTATTATTTTTATCTAATTAAATGTAAAATATTCCTATATTACCTAGATTTTTGTGGGGTAAAGTATCAGGGAGAATACATACAAGTATAGCAAATTTGAAATGATTAAATTGTTTAGAAAAAGAACTGAACCAAAGAATTAACACAATAACTACACAACAATGATCAATCAAGCTTATAAAATTCTGTCTTGAAACCTTTAAATCTAGCTAAATAAATTCATGGTCAGTTGGGGGAGGCTAGCTTTTAATTTTGTACATGAATTTTGATGCCAAGGATGCGAAGCACCACCAAAGGCTAGATGGAAATGAGGAAACCCCGATTGGTAATCCAATTCTTAGCGATTCCATGTACCCCTTGATTTGCTTGAGACAAGTCATTTTTAACAAGTGGGGCACGAGGGCTCCTTCATTTAATTCAAGGGAATAAAATTTAAAATACACTCCTTTTTTAATATAACACGTTTCGAGCCACCATTCTTGGTCGCAGCAAGGTCGTAAATCGTCCTGGACCCAGCTGATGAAGTGTGACTCGTCTCTGGTGCTTGACCTATGGTTTAGAAATCAACTTAACTACTACCAAACTATGCATGATTTAGACGATCATCCATGAAATTTATGGGCCTCTCCATATAACTAATATAAGAAGATCTCTTTCTTCTTTTACCATTAAATTGAATGTAATTTCTTTGCATTAATCATTGAACCATATTAAAAAGAGATTATAAAAGTTTTTTATTGGGTTTGATCACTTTAAATATGACTGGTACAATTTACAAAACAAAACTATGTGGTCACTTTATCCACTGAAGCTTGCCATATTTAATCTTTGTGTCGAGCAGTTTCAGTTTCGGTTTCGGTTACTTTCTTTTCTTCTATTTTCCCCCAGTTAGCCCATTCACTGAAAGCTCTTTTACTTCATTCAGAACTTCTCAATGTCTTTGACTCTTCCATGGGTACTTTTTCTACTACATTTTTTTTGAACTGTTTTCTTCTGTTTGTTATATATAGTATTTGACACATTCATTTGCTATCGTTATCAATAACTAATGTCCTTTGATCAGCCGTGCACCCAGCCATCACAATACTAGCTAATAGTAATTATAAATGACAAAAACAAATTTCATAAAAGAGGATGAAACAAATTCTGGTCATTTCTTTTGCATCATTAATTCATCTTTCTCTTTTCTGAGTTTTGAATGGGTTTTTGAAGACTTACGTATTGTTTGTTAAACTACTGAAAATTTTCAATTCATTAAAAATAAAAATTTTCAATGATTTAATATTTTCAATATGTTTAATAATATATTTTAAAATCAACTTAAAAAAAAATTTTCAATGAAAAAGCATTGAATAAGATAAGTAGATAAACACCTACTTATTACTTAATGTAAAAAAATTTCAGCCACTTTATCAATAAAAATAAAATAAATTAAACTATTTTATCCTAAAAATTTATATAATTATCTATTCATTCATCAGGTTACGTATATACTCCAACTAAACTCAACATTATATTATTATTTCATCATGTTTACGTACAAACTCAATGTTTTTTAACCACCATTCTTTTACTATTATAGCATGGATATTGAAAAAAAGTCAATATCTTCCCCCGTTGAAAACTTTAAAGATTTGAAGGCTGATATATATGTTACAAACCTTGAATACCATATAATGGTGCATATTGGTTTTTTTTTTCAACCTTTTGTTATTTTGATGTTCTAATTGTCATTAATATCAAAAAAGTTTTTTGTTCTGGTTCATTTTGGCAGATCATTCCTTGAAAAAGTAATGATCTCACGAATAATTTGGGACTTTTATTTGTAATGTTTTTTTAATCTAAACTTGATTTAGGTTTTTGATTTCTAAAAAAATATTTTATTATATTTAAATATTATTTTAATTTTTTTTAAATTTATGATGTTTTTGGATTTAATAGTTATAGTTTTTCTCATATTTCATACTTGTATTATAAAATAGAATATATCAATAAAAACTCGAATTTATTTGAAATAGTATGAAAATAAAGGTAAAAATGTAAAATAACAAAATTTGAAATTGCAAACATTTATTGTTATCAAACAATATATTTATATTCAACACTTATTTTTTAGTAAAATACCAAATGGTTTTCATAATTCAAATTTAATATTATTATATTCAATACTAAAAATTCAGTACTTAATTTTTTAATACTTATTTTTTTAGTTTATCAAACAATACCTTAGTTAAAAAAGAATTAGATAGACTTAATAGGTTTTTGATTCATTGGGGGATGATAATATCAGGAACAGTATTTATTCTCAAATTGGCCTTTCGGACCGGACCCATTGAAGGTATCGGTTTGAGGCTGTTCTGCTGCTTCCAGCTTGTGACCCCAATTAAATGCAGCGCTTTGGAATTTTTTTTTTTCATACAAGTTGATACTAAAAACAGAGTTTAGTTACTTTATAAAGAATCAATCATCAAAGGCATAAACAATCTACGTAATGTAATAAAATCATGCAATATGACCTGACAGCACCGTAAACCCTACTTTGCAACCTCACAACATATTTACCTTTTTTATTATGAAATTGTTGCGCTTGTATATATATAAAATGGAATCAAATTCTTTGATGATTCTCTGGTGAAAATTAGGGTTGATGTTGCAATTGTTTAATTAGCCCTCTCATTCTCACAGATTGTGTCACCATATAGAAAGAGAGGAAATTGGAGACACTAGACAGATGGGTCCCAAAGTAGTAGTTGGAGAAACTTTTTATAGTTTCTGTTGAAATGGAAAACAAAAATGTTGGCCTCCTCTGATAGGGCTGACAAATCAAGTACATGTGAAGGTAGTGGCCGTTTGCTAGCCCAGAAAAGGTAGGCTCTGAACCTCATTTTGTTATTTATATTTACACACAAAGGTTGGCGGAGATGATTACACCGGTCATGAGCTCATTGCTTGGGACTACAATGATCAGTCTTAACTCCTAAGCCTTGCAACTTCATTCTTCTCTTCCATTTCAAAAAGAAGAATTGATACTAAAATTAGCTTTCGCATATTAAATCAAATCTGAAGCTGTTTTCTTAGATATAGGCATGCTCTTGCTATTTCATGCTCCTCTTTAGTTTGTTAACATCTAAACAAATGAATATACTGTTGCACTTTGCTTTACCTCATCCATTTTTGCTTTCTCAGGGTTCTATTGTCTGTCCTAAGATAGATTCAGTTAATTGTCATCATTATATTAATCTTGGTAGGAAAAAGAAAAATCTTTGTTTAAGCAGTAGAGATACATGGATTGTGTCTCAGGTCCAACATCCCAGAATCAAAGCTATAACCACTGGAATGGATGAAATGTTCTGAAAGATGGTCATATTTTCTGTAAAAAGGCTCAATCTATGCTTACCAAATTAGCCTTTCCTGATGTACCCTGAATCCTCAAGGAAGAAAAAATTGCATTGCGACAGGGACCATGGAGGTTCTGGCTCCAAGCTTTCTGGTAAAACAAAATGAGGCATCATGAAAGTGCCTGCAATTGCAAGGCTTTCAGTATGGCAGGCCTGTTACTATAATGGTTCACTGCTTCCTTTGTTGCTATATAAACAAAGATATGTCATTTAATCCCAATTGATGAATGGGATTGGTTCCATCATTGACTCTTTAGTGCGCTTCATTCTTGTTAGCCTTAATAATCAACGGCATGGCCTAGTTCCACTTCAAAACTTGAGGTCTGTCTGTACATATTGGCAACAGATGGGGAAAATCTATTGTAATCTTTCCAAATTTCCCTCATATTTTATAGGGCAAACTTCCCACACAGATAATATGCATATTTTATGGTTGCTGCTTAAGACATGAATTATCAGAGGAATTTACTTTTCCCTTGTTACCCCTTTAATTCTCTGGATCCAGCATAATTTTAACATGGATATAACATTTTTTTTAATAACATCTTTTTCAGTTTGTTGAACATAAGCCAGTAATTTTGTTCGATTAAACATTTTATAGGAAAAATATACAAGTAAGCAATGTTTCTGCTCCAGTCCAACGATGTTACAGTACGGAGAGTGGATAAAAAAGGAGTTAATGTAGCAGAAACTAACTAGTTTGAGTTGACTTTAGTTGCCTGATTTCAATGTACTGTGGATATAACATTTGCTATGTAGTTAGTGACAGATATGTGTAAGTATTGTGACAGATTGCTCATTTGTAAACTTTATTCTTGTATTTTGGTCGGTTTCAACATAAATGATACCACCAGAAGATTGGTCTTACGATAAATTGGTTAAAGGGCTCTATTTACTCTGAAGGGTATTTGCAAAATATACATTGGATGAAGCATCCATGAGAATTCAAAAGATGGGCTACTCCTTTTTGTTTTTCCGTTTCTGAATAACGATGAAGAGTTTTCTGGTGGATGTATTATATTTCTAACTTATCAATAGAACTTATTTAAAGAGAAGAAATAACATGGTTCGCTTTGCAGGATGATGGAACATGGCTTGTTGTCTCCAGAAAAAGCCAGAAAAGCATATGAAAAGAAGCAGAGAAGGCAGAAGGAATTTCGGACGGGCACTCCAATTAAATCTTCAAAACCGAGCAGCAAACCTGAGAGTTCACAGAGGCAGCAGCTGGCCTCAAATAATGGAGATGTAAAAGCCAAGAAAAGAATCAACAATGATTTTGATGATAATGATGATGACTTTATTTTAAGTCCCAAGAGAAGGAAAGGGTAAGAGAAAAGCTCTCCAGCGTCTGTAGTGCTGTATTTCTAGGAATAACTTAATTTAAATCCCTCTCACAATTAACTGAAAAAACGTTTGTGTTGTGACAACAGTAAAAATAATAGAGTAAGACATTCTTTATGTCTTCTAACTTGTGGAAATAATAAGAAAAGACAAGTTCCGGGCTTGTTTGGTGCATGCTTTTATGTTTCATGATGTGAAGATCTGACTTCAGGTGGGTGTCATACTCAAGGAAATAAAGGCTTCAAATTATGCATGCATTTCACTATAATCAGTACGTTTTAGGTGTCTTCAGTTTGTTTTGTCATGTTAGGACACATTTTTCATTGTTGAACTCACCTTCTAAATCAGACTGTACTGAGTCTAGCCATAGCTGTGAGCCTGACTGAGAAACATCCCCCTTCAGTGCTAGCCATTTAATCAGCTATAGTAAGAAAACAAGCTAGATGGTGGCTCTGCCCCTTATATGCATGTTTGCATAAATTCCTTGTTATTATTTTATTAGCACTATAATGGAAGATGAGGGGATTTTTACATGACAATTCATTTGGACTCTCAATGGAAAAAGATCCTCTCTGCTATTATGTAGTGCAAATGTCCTCTACTTTCATTATAGACTGCACATATACTTTAAACAAATCTAAGGTCAAATTTTGTCGACATCATTTTACCTTTGTTAATTAATTTTGATGCATCTTCCTATTTATTTTAGGCCACTAAAATTTAACCATAGATTAATTTCAATGTGCATTTATTACCCTAGGATGAAAAAATGGACATCTCCACTATTTGTAGGAGATGATCATTTTCCTTCTTTTTTCCCCCTCTTTGATGTATAGACCCATATCTAAACATCCGAAAGGTCAGGAACACATGGTATGATGATTTCTGTGGATTAATGTTAAGGTTTAGTTTGAAAGACTTTTAAAACATGGTTTGTTAGCTAAGCGATTGTAGTGGATAAACTAGATGTGGTTCATTTTATTAGTTAGACATTTGAGCAGAATGAACATTATATAATGCGTTGGACATGATCAACAATATCTTTGATAAGTAGAGGATAGATAACTAGACTAGACTAAACTCCAATATCTTTGATAAGTAGATGATAGATAGCTAGATTAGACTAAATTTTATAATACCAGAAACTATTGAAAACTATTGGACTGCAAAGCCCCTATTCCATGATTCTGCAAATGTGTTTAGTTATCTACCTTGAATTCACACAGCAGTGGATAGCAATCGTATTCCAACGAAAGAAAAAACTTCGTAGACCATCACAGAAGCATTATGGAGCTCGATGAGAGAAGCACCAACTTTCTCAGTGCCTCACTGGCAGGTAAAAGAGAGCACTCATGCTTCAATTAGATAAAATTGAAGAGTGTACTGAGTACAACCCCATCATTAGAACATGAAAATTAGATTAGTGATGATTATAAATTAAGAAAGGTCTTGATCAGGTCCCACGCTTGTTATATTTATGATGAATGTGTAGATTTTAAGCTGCATATCCTCCATGTATGGGCTGTATGTAGTTATAAACACCAGCCTGCACAAGTCTGCATGCACATGAGCAGCTTGTTATATTTATGATGAATGTGTAGATTTTAAGTGCATATCCTCCATGTATGGGCTGTATGTTATAAACACCAGCCTGCACAAGTCTGCTTGCACATGAGCAGCATGTGAATTAAGGCTTTGTTCCATATGAAGATTACCAAAGAGAAATAGCTGATCCCATTCTATTCAGGTCCCTCATGCCATGCAGGAATTAATGAATAGAACAAACTTATAACTTGAATCTTGTGTATGGGCAATGCAAGTGACAAACAATCGGTGAAGCTGCATGATTCAGATCATTGACATTGGTCTTCCCTCTTCTGTCTCAATTGAAGAGCACCGGCCATTAAAGATTGTCAAAAGTAGTAAGCTTCTTTTTACTGTTGGATGCGATGAAAATGACAGACACGTACATAAGATGGTGGACCTAATTTATTAACTATGCCAGGATACTCCCAGATTTTGTTGAATAATTATGAATGAATATTTTATTTCTAGGATGCAGAATCGTGGGATTTGACACTCCAGGCTGGCTGAGTGGCTGTAAATCCTGAATGAATATTAGGAAAAATATCTGAAGAAGAAAGATGAAGGAAGATCGCATTAATGAAGGAACCATGAATGTTCAGAAGTGGTAGACTGGGCAGAAGAATGACGCTGATTAAAGAAATGGTTTTGGGATCCAAAACACCAACTCATGGAACAGCTGGGGCTGCAAATACCTGGTTTTGTCGTCTATTCTGATTATGACCCAAAAATTTAATAGACCGCACAGGTAATGCTGTTATTTCTTCTGATCATTGACGACTCCTTAGAGTTGATGCAATTTGGCAACAAACTATCTAAAAATTATCAAGCTGATTTTAATTTGTTCAGTCAATAAAATATACAAACACCCTGATTATTGGTGCATTTCACTGCACCGCAGTTTGCTCAGTGGGTGTGTGTGTGTGTGTGTATATATATATATATATATATATATATATATATATATATATATATATATCATTGTAGAAGAACAATAATAAATACAGTGTACAAACCCTGACAAGATGTCTCCTTGAATCTTGACCTCTTACAAACATAAAACTATACATAGAAACAAGATAATTAAATAAGCTATGGACACAGTCGGCATCGTGCTGTCCTTGAGGTAAATAAGGTTTTACAGAAATTTCCTGTCTGAATCCGTAATCTTTCATCAACATTATCATCACCCCACCAAAACATGACCATCCGGCCATAACTGGTTTCTCACGGTGCAGTTAATGTACTGCAAAATTCAATTTTTCTTACTGAAAGATCGATGTCTGCCGTACAAGCGTGTTGATCATTAATTAAATCTCTATACGTAAGCCAGCTTCTGCTTCGGCTGCTGAGTGATGGCAGCCGGTAAAAATTATTTTCATAGTTTGGCAGTGGAAAGTTAAAATGAAAGCCCTGCTGACTTGATGGTTGACGAGTGCAGCTTTGCCCTTTCAATTATTGATGTTTTGTTGTGATCCAAGCTTTCCAATGCCTCAAATTTCCGGTGGCCCTATTTGTTCACACACAGTTTTTACATCTGTTGATGGAAGATAGGTAACAGCTTATCAGAAAATACAAATCAAAGCCCCCCTCCCAAGAAAAGAAATTGAAGTCTTTTCTTGTTCATTTATATCTATATATCACAATTCACAAGCTAAGAATTAGTTGAAACAATAAATAATAAAGGATATGAGTAGAGGGTTGGCGATGTATTTGAATAATTAAATATTTAAAATTAGTTTAATTTGTATGAGATGAATTATTATATAAAATTTTTTAAAATATTTTTGTATATTGATGACTCAACATAAGATTATATATTGATTCATATAATTTATTTAATATTAAAATAAAAAATTTGATGATAATGATGATGGTGAAGAATATATAATAATAAAATAAAGCAACCAACTTTTGCCATATTAAATGTAATGGGTACATGTTATGTGAGTCACTCATATTTTGCCATTGATGCACAGGGCAAAACTTTGCCGTACGCAACCACAGGGCCTAGCTATATGCATTTGATCCATATGTCCAACCGTCCAAAATGACAGCTGCGCGTGGTCGGACCGATCAGTTCTTTCTCTGAAGGCGTTTGGGGCCCAGGGTGTAAAACGGGTCGAAACCCGCGGGTTTGTCCGTTAAATTCGTGAGTTTTTAAAGGGTCGGATTCAATTTTTTAGGTCCGTTTCTAAACGGGTTGGCCCGCACAGGTCGACGATCCGCACGGGTCGGTTCATAAGTCAGAGGACCAGTCCCATTTTGCGTCTTTTTTTTCATTTTTTTATATAATTTGTTTTTTAATTATATTATTAATGTATTTTTATTTCTTACAAAATAATAAATACATGATATGATTTTATTGTATTCTAGCAAAAAAATGAATTCATATAATTTTATTTTGAATTCAAACCATGACATTTTATATATATACACACATATAATAGTGAAAATAAGATGTTGGAAGAATTTAATGTTTAATAGAAATTTATGTTTTTTTTTTTAAAGATTGTAATTATTTATTTTAAAATATTGTAAGTGAATTGTAATTTTATTTAAATTGTATTTGTATATGAATTTTAATAATTTTTTAAATTTTATTTTATTTTTATTATTTTTTATTTAAAAATTATTTGACCCGCGGGTCAACTCGGTCCGCATTAAAAACGGACCGGGCATGTAAAAAACGGGCCTAAACGGGCTTGACCCGTTTTGGCCAGTATCGGTACGAGCCGGCCCGTGCCCGCCCCGGCCAGCCCGTTTTACATCCCTGTTTGGGACTCCAAATTAATCTCTCTCGTGTGCTAGCTAGCCGATCAATATACAACTAAAATAGCTTATAAATAGGTATAAGAAATGCTAGTCAGTCCATTGTGATTGTGATTATAAAAACATGCATGCCTGACCTGACATTTTTCTTCTGGAAAAATGAAATAGCTTTTTGTCCCTAGCTCAAAGATGGCTTGGAGGCGGTTGAATCATACAACCACCGGCATCTTCAAGCAAAATCTGGAAATTTCAGCTAGAGCTGGGATCTTAAGGGCCAGTTTGGCTCATCAGTCCAGTGAGCCATGACTTGTTCGCTTTTTCAACAAAAAAGATAAAAAAATTAAGAGTAAAACTATTTTTTTATCTTTAATTTTAATTTTTATTATTTTATTAAAAAACATATATAGTTAAACATCTTTTCATTATTTTTAATTTCATCTAAATCAATTTCATTACCCATTCAAACTAACTTTAAGTTGTTTCTTGGCGGATGTGAAACACAAGGACAGGGACGTCTTTCCTTAATCTAATCTAGATATGCGGCCATTGATTCATATTCCAAATTACTCGAATCAAAAATGTATACGGAGTACACATATATACAGATGTAAGTCCTGAATCGAGAGGCGAAAACTGGTTATCTGGGTCCATGTCTATGCCAATCAACAGCTCACTTGTGGAGGTACATTTTCAACTTCTTTTGAAAGTACACCGTCCGGAAAACGCAAGAATAGAAGATAGTTAATACAAGGTGTATGCTTACTACATTTATTACAAAACCATAACATAAAATTATCCTGTACGTACATATATATCCGGAAACCTCATAAAAATTTATTAAGGCTAAGCAAATAAAAATCCATTCTCGATCGTCAACCCTTCCATGCTATTCTATAATTCAAAAATTATGTATGGAATTGAATTTTCTTATGACAATTGGCACTTGGCATGCATAACATACTTCCACTTCATAGAGTATCGTATAGCACTCAAAAACGCAAATTGAGAATTTAATGAAAGGAGACCATTGAGTTTGTGCGTCGCAAAATTTGGTTGAAGCTTTAATTGGCTTAAAAAATATGAGCTATCCTTATTATTTTTATCTAATTAAATGTAAAATATTCCTATATTACCTAGATTTTTGTGGGGTAAAGTATCAGGGAGAATACATACAAGTATAGCAAATTTGAAATGATTAAATTGTTTAGAAAAAGAACTGAACCAAAGAATTAACACAATAACTACACAACAATGATCAATCAAGCTTATAAAATTCTGTCTTGAAACCTTTAAATCTAGCTAAATAAATTCATGGTCAGTTGGGGGAGGCTAGCTTTTAATTTTGTACATGAATTTTGATGCCAAGGATGCGAAGCACCACCAAAGGCTAGATGGAAATGAGGAAACCCCGATTGGTAATCCAATTCTTAGCGATTCCATGTGGGGAAGGGACCCCTTGATTTGCTTGAGACAAGTCATTTTTAACAAGTGGGGCACGAGGGCTCCTTCATTTAATTCGAGGGAATAAAAATTAAAATACACTCCTTTTTTAATATAACACGTTTCGAGCCACCATTCTTGGTCGCAGCAAGGTCGTAAATCGTCCTGGACCCCGCTGATGAAGTGTGACTCGTCTCTGGTGCTTGACCTATGGTTTAGAAATCAACTTAACTACTACCAAACTATGCATGATTTAGACGATCATCCATGAAATTTATGGGCCTCTCCATATAACTAATATAAGAAGATCTCTTTCTTCTTTTACCAGTAAATTGAATGTAATTTCTTTGCATTAATCATTGAACCATATTAAAAAGAGATTATAAAAGTTTTTTATTGGGTTTGATCACTTTAAATATGACTGGTACAATTTACAAAACAAAACTGTGGTCACTTTATCCACTGAAGCTTGCCATATTTAATCTTTGTGTCGAGCAGCTTCAGTTTCGGTTTCGGTTACTTTCTTTTCTTCTATTTTCCCCCAGTTAGCCCATTCACTGAAAGCTCTTTTACTTCATTCAGAACTTCTCAATGTCTTTGACTCTTCCATGGGTATTTTTTCTACTACATTTTTTTTGAACTGTTTTCTTCTGTTTGTTATATATAGTATTTGACACATTCATTTGCTATCGTTATCAATAACTAATGTCCTTTGATCAGCCGTGCACCCAGCCCTCACAATACTAGCTAATAGTAATTATAAATGACAAAAACAAATTTCATAAAAGAGGATGAAACAAATTCTGGTCATTTCTTTTGCATCATTAATTCATCTTTCTCTTTTCTGAGTTTTGAATGGGTTTTCGAGGACTTACGTATTGTTTGTTAAACTACTGAAAATTTTCAATTTATTAAAAATAAAAATTTTCAATGATTTAATATTTTCAATATGTTTAATAATATATTTTAAAATCAACTTAAAAAAAAATTTTCAATGAAAAAGCATTGAATAAGATAAGTAGATAAACACCTACTTATTACTTAATGTAGAAAAATTTCAGCCACTTTATCAATAAAAATAAAATAAATTAAACTATTTTATCCTAAAAATTTATATAATTATCTATTCATTCATCAGGTTACGTATATACTCCAACTAGACTCAACATTATATTATTATTTCATCATGTTTACGTACAAACTCAATGTTTTTTAACCACCATTCTTTTACTATTAGAGCATGGATATTGAAAAAAAGTCAATATCTTCCCCGTTGAAAACTTCAAAGATTTGAAGGCTGATATATATGTTACAAACCTTGAATACCATATAATGGTGCATATTGGTTTTTTTTTTTCAACCTTTTGTTATTTTGATGTTCTAATTGTCATTAATATCAAAAAAGTTTTTTGTTCTTGTTCATTTTGGCAGATCATTCCTTGAAAAAAGTAACGATCTCACGAATAATTTGGGACTTTTATTTGTAATGTTTTTTTAATCTAAACTTGATTTAGGTTTTTGATTTCTAAAAAAAATATTTTATTATATTTAAATATTATTTTAGTTTTTTTTAAATTTATGATGTTTTTGGATTTAATAATTATAGTTTTTCTCATATTTCATACTTGTATTATAAAATAGAATATATCAATAAAAACTCGAATTTATTTGAAATAGTATGAAAATAAAGGTAAAAATGTAAAATAACAAAATTTGAAATTGCATACATTTATTGTTATCAAACAATATATTTATATTCAACACTTATTTTTTAGTAAAATACCAAATGGTTTTCATAATTCAAATTTAATATTATTATATTCAATACTAAAAATTCAATACTTAATTTTTTAATACTTATTTTTTTAGTTTATCAAACAATACCTTAGTTAAAAAAGAATTAGATAGACTTAATAAGTTTTTGATTCATTGGGGGATGATAATATCAGGAACAGTATTTATTCTCAAATTGGCCTTTCGGACGGGACCCATTGAAGGTATCGGTTTGAGGCTGTTCTGCTGCTTCCAGCTTGTGACCCCAATTAAATGCAGCCCTTTGGAATTTTTTTTTCATACAGGTTGATACTAAAAACAGAGTTTAGTTACTTTATAAAGAATCAATCATCAAAGGCATAAACAATCTACATAATGTAATAAAATCATGCAATATGACCTGACAGCACCGTAAACCCTACTTTGCAACCTCACAACATATTTACCTTTTTTATTATGAAATTGTTGCGCTTGTATATATATATATATATACATACATATATATATATGTATGTCTATGCTATTCCTAACAAATAAAGTAAGAAAAATTTACAAACAATTTCTTGATTTAATGGTTAAAAATAAATTGTGACATATTATAAATTTTAAATTCGAACTCAAACACTCTCATCTTTAATTATTTAATATTTAAAAAAAAAATAGGAGAAACTTCTAAATTATAGAGACAACAGAGAAAAAAGGGCTGAGTGGTGATGATGGGGTGATGAACAAGAAGATAAGGGGTAAATGAACACTAAAGGGTGAAAGTGAAACTGGTAAAGAAAGTCGAAAAATATAAATAAATTTAATGGTGGTTGCGTGGTGCTAGCTTGAGAAGGGGACCCCATTGTGGCAGAGGGTATAGCAGGGAGACCCACTTCTTTTAGGTCACTGGCTTTCACTCTCGGACCTTTTAAGTGTTGTTTGAGTCATTGGGAAATGATGGAGAAAAAGGCTTCGATTGATCAGGAAAATAGAAAACAGCAACTCTCTCAAGGTGCATGAGCCCCTACCCAACCTCCTTCTGTTCAGCTAAGTGCGCAGTGTCTCATCTTTTTCATTCTATATTTTCTCAACACACACAAAAAGAAAAAGACACACCGGTACTTCCCATTGAATTTTTCTTCTGCTTTGCTCCACACAGAAGCCGCTCCAAAATCCCTAAACTTCTCTCTCCAATCTCCATTTCATTTTCTCTGCTTGGCAGGCCAAAAAACTACAAGACCCCCTGTTAATTGTAGTGTACTTTTCCCCTGTACGTTAATCTGTGGCTGAGTTATAGCTCCAGTGAGTCTAACTTACCAGTAGGGAAAAAAATGACTGAGCAGCAAAATTCAGAGACAGAGAGCAGCTCAAATTCATTATCTTCTCCTCCGCTATCACCCTCATCTCCAGGGTCAACTCATTCACCTCCTAACTCGGCCCCTAGCGCCATCACCACTCTAAACGGTAAACCTGGAACCACCTCAGACAATTCTAAAAAGATCAAAAGAACGAGGGATTCTAGTAAGCACCCTGTTTACCGTGGCGTCCGAATGCGAAACTGGGGCAAATGGGTGTCCGAAATTCGCGAACCACGCAAAAAATCCCGCATTTGGCTCGGTACTTTCTCTAGCCCTGAAATGGCAGCTCGTGCACACGACGTGGCCGCTTTAAGTATCAAAGGCAACTCAGCTATTCTCAATTTCCCCGAACTCACTAACTCTTTACCCCGACCCGTGTCTTTAGCACCCCGTGACGTCCAAGCTGCGGCAGCCAAAGCTGCCCAAATGGACAAATTTGACTCTCCATCATCTTCGACAACATCAACTTCAACACTCTCATCGTCCTCATTGCTGTCGTCTTTGGTTTCTCAGATGGACTTGTCTTCAGGGTCAGAAGAGTTAGGCGAGATAGTGGAGCTGCCAAGTCTTGGGACAAGTTATGACTCGGTTGAGTTGAATAATGAGTTTGTGTTTGTGGACTCAGTGGATGGATGGTTTTATCCTCCACCGTGGCTTCAAAGCATGGAAGATTGTGGGTATGTTTCTGATCAGTTAGTAGCGCCAGAAAGCGTTTTACAAAATGGTTTCGAAGAAGGTTTGCTATGGGATTATTAGTGTTTTCTTTTCTTTTTCTTTTTGTGTCTGTGAATGTCAGTGTGTATCGTTTTTTTCTTCTTTCGGTTTTAAGCCCTTTTTCCTTTTATTTTTTTAAGGGTTAAAACTTTATTTTCTCTTCTCTCTGTTTATGTATCTCTTTCAAATTTCAATGAATCCCACTGTACAGTGCTTAGAAGGGGAAGAAGAGGAAAGTGTCATAAATTTCTTCCCTTTTGGTTGGTGCAAACACGTTGAGGCCTTAAGCCTCTCTCTCTCTCTCTTTCAAAGTCCGCAACCCAAGCTTGAAAATTCTATGCCTGTTCTTTTATTAAATGAAAATTGTAAGTTTCTTTGAAAATATATACAATTATAGTAATAATAATAGTGATGAGAATGGTATAGAGTGGAGAGTAGAGTCATGAGCTGATCATGTAATGCTCTTTTGCAACAGCAGTTTGCAATTGGGAACAGGGAAAACATATAATACAAACAGTTAATCATAAGAAAAACTCCAATTCTCCTTATCATGAATGCTGAGGTTTGCTTTTGGCAGATGCCAGATGGTGGAATAAGGTAAGGTGTGAAAGTGACAATTTTCCCCATTAGGGTAGCAGTTTCTATCTAACCTGCCGCTACTAACTTTCCAAAATAATATATGATCTTTTCTTTTCTTTGATTGCACGGTTCGCCCGGTTCTGCTTGGATTTTTTTCTTCTTTAGATTGAGTTAAAGATGGTTGCTACCTACAATTGCCCTCGTGCATGTAATTTCTTTTTCTCTCTGTCTCTCTCTCTCTTTCTAGATATGAGACAACATTTGCTCATCCTTGTCAAATTAAGAATAATTAGGGTGGATAATCCTAATCCAATCTTCTTCTGCTATATATCCCTCTCTGTCAATTAATTATGTTGTTGAACGCTGGGCAAAATTTTCCTGCTGGCGATAAACAACTGTTTTAATAATAAACTCTTTGAAAAGATGAACAGATGTCAGGAATTTTCTTGCGTACATCCTTGTTGTAGATCGTTTATGCACTCAAAAGGTGTCTTCTTTAATAAACAGGACTCAGCTTTTTCTTTTGTATACTAATAACAATTAACCTTTAAAAACATATCCGACAGAAAACACAAGATTTAATAAAATTTATTTATCAATAATGGTTGAAAGAAATAAAAGTAATTTTTTTTAAATATTTGAATATTTAAATCGTCATTGTTAAAGAGTTTTACTATTTATTACTTTCGATTCAAACATAATTAATCTTAAGCCGTAAAAGGAATGAGATTACTTGTGATTAAACAAAAAAATAATGTTTATTTAATTATTTATTTCTAATTCGACAGCAAAATTCTAAATAAAAGCTATTATATATTGAATATTATTTTGAATAGTATACTTTCATTCCAAATTATAATCATGATAAACATATTACATTCCATAAACTAATAATTGATAAACAGGTATAAATAACAATAACAATCAATACAAATAATAAATTAAACTCAATTATACACTTAATGAGACTCGAACTTAAGATGAATATTAAGCATATAATATATATATACATACATGTATATATATATATACATACTTTTGCAAATATCTCTAGATCAGTTTATCAAATTAAAAAAAAAAACCAGTTAATTCAAAGAAACACATTGTAACGAAATAAAATAAAAAAAAAACGCGCACACACACACCAGATAATGGATATTTTTCATCATTATTTCTAACATTTGCATCAATGACAGACACGCTGCAGAACTCTACATTATACAGCACATTTTTTAAATCGACGAAAAGAAAATTAGAAAAGACTTTTTTCAAATAGGAACAAGTAAAAAATTGTAATTTTTAAAAAATATGAAAATGACAAACAGAAAATTCCAGAAGGATATCATAATTTTATGAACATTCATAAAATCCAGATAAAATTCTTTAAATTTTTTGAAGAATTTTATGAGAAAGTATCAATACTAACTGCAAAAATCTCAACATCCCCTAATTGATTGAGGTTCAATGTACACATAAAAAAGTTGGTCTTAAGACATCTCTCTAAAAAAATACCAATAAAAGCAAAGAAAAATAAGCTTTAAACAGAAATATTATGCTCTTAATTGAACAAATTAACTATCACTCAATTAGATAGGATTGAAAAATATTGGAAAACCAAACACATCACACTAAAAGAAAAGGCAACAAAAAAAAATCAACAAATAGAAAACAAAAAATTAAATCCTCTAAACATTTGTTCAAAAAACTCAAAAATCTTGTCTAAATCGTGTGGTGGAAGGTTCATGGTTGACCTCTGAAAAAATCTAAATTTTATGGTTGGGTGGCATTATCGCCATATTCACCACGCTCATTAAAGTGCATTTAGGCAGATCATGTCCGTTGTCCATGTACCCAATCCCTTTCCTCCTTTGGGAAAGCAAAAAGAAACGTACATGTTGCTTTCTTATATATCTGGAGATGACAATGATGATGTATTATATTTTTCCAGGTTAAGGAATCCTTGTTTGTTATTTGTTAGCTGTGACTTTCAAATTATATCTCTGGAAGGAAGATTTGGATTTCTTTTTTTCCATGTCTCTCTAACTTTCTAGCCATGCCAAAAGAATAATGCTGTGCTTTTTCTGCTTCTCTGATTAATGACTGAGAACACAGGTTGTGCATGACTTTTGAGAGAGGCAAAGTAAAGAGAGCAAATAAATTTGCACATTAGGACTATTAAATTATTTTAAAAAACATGGTATTATATATCATAATCATCCATATCAAAAGTCAAAGCTAAAATAACTATAAAGTTCTCTTAAATTTTGTATTAATAGAATTTTTAAATATCTGATTAAAATGAGTTCTGCTTTTAAAAATCTCTTCTACAAACAGATTCTTAATTTTTAATTTATAATTGAATAAGTCTTTAACTTTTTTTTGTTACCTTAATGCTTAATTTGTATCTAAATAAGTCCTTAACATAAATTAATATCTTATTTGGTATAAAGACATTTAAACACAGATTAAATGATAAAGGCTTATTTTGATATATACAATAAAAAAAAAGACATTCTTAAAAAAGTTAAAATAGTTTACAGACTTTCTTAATATTTTAACCAGAATCAATTATAGTTAGATTTAAAAAAAAATAAACAGGGTAACCTTTTAACATCTGACTTGTACTACGAAAGAATAGCACCATTTATCCTTCCCTAGTCTATTTTATCAAATGTCACTGGAACGAGGGGCCATGGCCCACCCAAGAGTTCTAAAATAGTTTATCTGCATATATATTTATAAATATTCATAAAAAAATTCTTATTTATTTTTTCTTTTTTTGAATAAAGGAAAATATAATTTAGATAAAATAATAGTTTTTAAAAAAATTAAAGTATTTAAATTTTTTAAAAATTGACGCTTAAAATCAATTTTTAAAATTAACTCTTAAATATAAATTTTATTATGAATTATTTTTTTTAATTTATAAAATTTGAACATTTAAATTTAGCTAGTAATTTTTCTCATTTTTACATTTTTTTAAATTTAAAATTTTGTTTTTTCTTTTTTAGATATTTTCTTGCTTTTTAGTTTTTTTCTCTCGTACAATAAAAGAAAAGAAAAGGAAAAACAAAAAAAAGATAATTTTTTTTATTGAAAAATCAAAGTATTTTTTAAAAGAATCATCTTATTTGAAAATTCCATTTTTCTAAAATAAATATATTCAACTTAAAATCATAAAAATTAAAAAAAAAGAAAAAAGAGTCAAAAAATACTGCAAAATATTTGTAATAAAAAATATATTTTTAACAAAATCAATTTTTTGAAATCATTTATTGTTTTTTAAAAAATCAGTATTTTATTAAAAATCATTTTTTAGAAAATAAATTTAACTTTCAACTATAAAAATTATAATAATATATTTTTTAGTTAAAAAACTTTGAATTATATTTGTTAAAGATTATGAATTTTAAATTATATCTATATAACTAGATATTAAAGGATCAAAAAGACCCTAAAAAAAAAAAACAGATTATTGTTTTTCCTTTACTTGACATGCAATCAGATTTTGTTATTTGTTAGATTGTAATTTTAATATCAATTTTGACCGATTTGAAAGTCTTTGCAAGTCTGATTCTGTTAAAAAGAGCATTCAACATTTTGTTGTGTCTCAATTGACAACGTAGATGAAATTTGTGAGAAGAATTTTCGGGTTTGACTCTTACTAAACACATCTTTGAGAAAGAATTAAGAGCCTTAACTGTAACTAAACTACGAATAAGATTAATCTCAGACCGTTAAAACAGATGAAGATATCTGTGATCTAAAAAAAACATTTCGAGACACGTGTTGAAAAAATGTGATTGCTTGACAGATGCAATCAATCCTTCGCTCATCGTTTTCAGCAATTCTTCCTCCCTTTGATTGCTTCTTTTTTTTTTTTGTTTGTTTTATTTTGATGTTCTGTACTTCAGTTACTATTTAAATAATTTTTTTAAGTCTTTGAAAAAAGTATTTTCTTTCTTTAGTTGAGCGTGGAACAATTGTGGATTTTATTGTAATTAAGGTTGAAAATAGATACTTCTCTCTTTTTTAAAAAAAAATTTTTCATTTACTTAATTTATGTTTCTCATAAATTTGTTTATGCACACATTTTATGAGAGAGAAAAAAAGACTTTCTTGCACAATTGCATTTTCAAATTAATATTTTTTTACATGTTGATTCCACAACAACGCATGGATTTTCAGTCTAGTTTACATTAAAAGGAGTATTTTTTTTATCAATAAAAAATATCATTTTTTATATCATACTCTAAATTTTATACATAACAAATATGATAAAAATTGTATTAACAAATATGATAAAAATTGTATAAAAATGATTCTATCTTACTCTTGACTCTTATACACACTAAACATAAAATAAGATTATATCGTCTAAGCCAATCCGATATAATCTTATAATATTATATCCTCTTTGTCATCCTATATATGCACTAAGGGTTAATATTAAAATTAACCTTTGAACTATACTAGTTTTATCTTACTCTTGTTGGTATTTGAATTTCAATTCCCTGATGCACTTTGCTACACGCTAACATGGTATGAATACCCAATGAAATTATGACATGTAACAAAAATGCCAACTCATTCGTGGGCTCATGTCACATTAAAATAAAAACTGATTTTTTAAATTTAAATTTAATTTTTTTAAAATTTAAAATAAAAAATAAAGAAAAAATTAAAAAGAGAGAGGAGAGGAAGGGGAGAGGGAAGGAGAGGGAAGGGAGCTAGTTGGAGGTGGATGGATCTGGCAGGTTGATCCCAACTAGAGGTGTCCATGGATCAGGCCGGGCCGGGTTGAGCCTAGACTATATATAGTCCTGAACCCGGTCTGGCTCGATCATTCGAGCTTGAATCTAAGCCTAAGCCTGTTTGTATAATTCATTATTCAAGTTCGAGTCTAGCCATGCTTGAGCCGATTTTATTTTGCCTTTTTCTTTTTATATTTTGATTTTTTTTTGTTTCTTTATTTTTTATTCTTTTATTTCATTAAAAATTTAATTTGGTTTGTCAAACTTTACATGTTAATTTTCATATTAAATATATAATATTTATTAATCAATAATGTTTTAAATACACATAATTGCATTATATTTAGTAAAACATATAAAAATTTAATATTAATAATGTTCGAGTCGGGTTAGGTTGGGCCTAGGTCTCCAAAGGCAAAGCTTGAGCCCGACCCAAAAATTCATCAGGCCTATTTTTTTGGAACAAGCCCATTAAAAAATTGGGCTAAATTTCAAATTTTAACTATCACAATCCAATTACCGAAAATCAGAACTAACTTTTCTCTTTTTAATTATAGTCGGTTGGGTTGTTTGTTGTGTCCTTACTTAAATCTATCATTCATCAACTATTTATATTTCGTATTTATTCGACCGATTCATTATTTAAGATATGAACCATAAAATTTCAACTTCAATCTCATATACATATACGAAATTCCTCAAATTTACATTCAGTACACTACAATTCACTTTGCATCCCATGCATGATAATTTACACAAAATAGTATTGTACAAAGCTAGTCCGAACTTACAAAGGTAAAACAATATACTTTTACAGTGCTCAAGTAACTGCTTGAGGGATACTTAGTCAAAATCCTCCTGTGCAGAGATAGAAACTACTGTAGGTAATCTGGAAGGAGCTTACGCCCAATAAGAAATATATATAAAAGACCTAATACTATGTATATCTATGTGCGTGTATTGTCGTAACGGTTTCGCGCTCGACGATTTTGAAAACATTTAAAAACAAAAAGGGAGTCGCCACCAATCTTTTTTGACTATGTGTGATTAGTCACCTAAAAATATTTATCTTTTTAACAAAATCTCAAAATTAATTAAGTTTTATTAAAAAGACAAATTGGGGTCTGCGAAAACAAGATTGGGTTCGGGAGTACGGTTACGTGTGAGGAAGGATTAGCACCCCCACAACGCCCGTTTAAAAAACGGTACCACAATAATCATGTGTTATCCTTTGATTTTAATGAAATGGTCTTGAATTAATATTTAAAAAGAACTCCATTTATTTTGAAATCATTTTTTATTTGTATTAATTTTGAAACATTTAAGTTTTATTTTTTATTTGAAATAAGTGAAAATCTTTTGTATTGAAAATTATTCCAAAGTACCCCAATACAGTGGTAGCATTTCGGATAATTTCCTCACCTAGAGATTTCTTAAGAATCACTACTTGTGAGTGTCGTAACGTATCAAGTTTCGGAAAACCTAATAGCTAGACACAAAACTATGGAGTCGCCACCAATCATTCTAACCTAGGTGTGATTGGTCACCTATTCAAACTAAGGATAAAGCCTGGTCTACGTTAAAAGTTCTAAGTTCGGGAGTACGGTTACGTGTGAGGAAGGATTAGCACCCTCACAACGCCCATCCTAAAATGGTACCAAGTGATCTAAGGTTATCTTAATTTTGCCTTTTACTTTAATTTCGATATAATTAAATATTGAAAAATCTTTTAAGTCTCCTCCATCAAGCTGGTTGGACAACTTAAAAGTTATTCTCACCTCAAGAGTATTCAAGTAGGACCAATCGCCTTTCTTGAAGAGGCTCCGTCGTCGGATTGTTTAAATATTTTATGCAAACCCTATTTTGACTTCTATCCAATTTATATTTATTATTTTATCCTATTTTATTCTATCGTTATTATTTCTTTATATAAATTATTATTTCATGTATTTTTATATCTTTAAATAAACATGAATTATTTGATATTGAATATTTTCTTAAAGACCTTCCATCAAGCTGGTAAGACCTTAAAGAAACTTTCTCACCTTAGGAATTTTTAAAGAAATTACTCAAGCGCAATTCCCTTTAAATTCCATCCTCGGAATAATTCACATTTATTAAAATATTTAATTTAATTTAACTTCTATTTATTTTAGTTCTTTCCTAATTTTAATTCTAATTTATTAATTTGATTTTTATTCTTTATCATATTGAACCTAAATTTAATTTACTATTTCTTAATCTAATTTAATTTTTATTTTTATAATTTACTTTATTAAATCTTGGAAATGTCCTTTAAATCTTCCATCAAGCTGGCAAGACTTAAAAGAACTCTCCTCACCTGAAGACATCTAAAAGTACTACTCAAGCGCAGTCCCTTTAGAATTCCGTCGTCGGTATAACTCATCTTTTTATTTATCCCTTATTGTAATTTTATTTAATTTATTTTAATATCACAAGTTTTGAATAATAATTCTGAATTTATTTACTATTTTTTTTATTTTTGAAGATCTAGGTCTTTATCCTAATGCCCTATACCAAATTATATTATTCAATAAATCATATTATAAAAGAACTATTCATGCAAAAATAAGAAACCAAAGAAAAGAAAATACCTCATGCAATTATGTTAGTCAAATTACATATTATCAAATCAAATATCATCATGCAATGGTGTCATGCATGGTCAAGTTAAATATTGTCATTGAGCCTTACGAGTATTGCATGAACAGTAGGTACTTACCAGTTCTTCTCCAGTTTTCGTTGAGAATTCCTGCTGAACCAGAAGCGTAATCCACCCCTTTCAGAATCTCTTTGCCTCTTGCCGTGGCAAAAGGAGGAATAAATTCTTTTCTTGTCTCTTGTTTTGCAACTTCCACTAACAGCCGTCGATATTTCTTTGCTCTTTTATGTTGAACACCACAGCTAGTCTCTTTCTTTGTTTTCTTGTTTCACGCTTGCAGCTCTTTCCTTAGCTTAGTATTCAATCTTCTTTCGAGAGCAGGTAGTAGTAGCTAACTCACGTACAGATGCAGCAGTAACGTGATACAAGAACAGAATAGTGGCAGCCACAGATATGCGACTAGGCTAAACAGAAATGCAGCAGCCAAGGGTGACGTAGTGCAGCGGTGAGTGATGGTGGCCGATTGTTATTTTTCAAAGAAGCTTGCTGTTTCTTTTTTTTCCGTCCTCTACGTGCTGGCCTCTCAAAACAGAGGCCAACTTACCAATGCAACAGCCACGTAGTAAGACCAGTGGCAGCAGTAGATACGTGATGCAGAAACGAACTAGCAACAAGGGACAGCAGCTCGTGACTTGCACGGTTCCAACTAGCTCTCCATTCTTCTTGACAGCTCCTGCTTCGATTCTTTTCCACTTTCAACAGCAGCTTCACGGGCTCTGCAGGTTTCTGATCATCTCACAACTCTACACCTCTTCAGCACTTCCTGCGTCACGGCTTCACTAGTTCTAGGTCACAATCCTGCTACAAAATGGATGGTGCTGAACGGAGGAGGTGGCGGTTTGTTGCACACAGTGGCTCGGTGCCGAGGCCGGCATGTAGATAGGGAAGCAGGAACGGTCTGATGATGATGATGGTTGACGATTTGAATCAAGAATGGAGTGATAAAACTGTGGCTTGTATGGTAGAAGGTAGGGTATGGACGATGCAAAGGCTTTGGACGTGGTGGAGCAGCAAAGGTCGGTTGATGGTGGACCGTGCAAGAAACTTAAAGTGACGATCTTTAAGAGAATACCCAAGCCGTGCTCCAAACAAGGGTCCCCCCCTGTGTAACCTTCCCCCCTTATCGTCTCTTTTTTTTTAGCTCCTTTTCTTTTTTAGCAGCCGTCCCCCCCCTTTTTCTTTTCCCCCAAACCCTAGTTTTCTCCTCCCTTTCCTTTCTAAACCCTAGTTCTCTCCCCTTTTTTTATGTGAGTTTGTCTCTTTTTCTTAATTTCCTTTTTTCCTTGATATGGGTATTAAAACCCATTTATTTCCTTTCCATCCATGCACAAGTTTGAGTTTGACTTGTATCTTCATTGATTCTCACTTGATTTATTGATTTTGATGTTATTTCAAGTTTCCTAACTCAAAATTTAATTCGTTATTATTTTTTTATTTTTTATTATTTTATTATTTTCTTTTCATTTTATTTATTTTTTTATTTTTTAATAATAAACAAGATAGTAATACAAAAATTAGATTCATCGTCTAATTAATATTAAAAGATCCCGGACAAAATGGGGTGTCTACAGTTGCCCCTCTTTGTACATTTGCTATGAAATAGTAATTGTGCAAAGACATAGACATCCATTTTTTCCGCATCCATTTTATTATTTTTCCCTTTTTTTTTCAAAAATTTTTTGTTTTTTTTTCTCTTTCCCCTTTTTCCTTGCGGATATTTACTTATTCTAAAAGAAATTGGTTTTCATCATGAAAATGCTCCTCCGACCAGGGAGGCCCTGAAACTTTCAAATTTCTCATCTCTAAAATGCTCCTTCGACTAGGAAGGCCCTGAAACTTTAAAAATTTTCTCATCTCAAAAATGCTCCTTCGACTAAGAAGGCCCTGAAACTTTAAAATTTCTCATCTCTAAAATGCTCCTTCGACTATGAAGGCCCTGAAACTTTAAAAATCTTCTCATCTCAAAAATGCTCCTTCGACTAGGAAGGCCCTGAAACTTTAAAAATTTTCTTATCTTAAAAACGCTCAATTATGCCCGGAGGTCTTACAAGTCTTACACGGAGGTTTTAGTGAATCATGCCTGAAGGTCTTACAGATTGTACCTGAAGGTTCTAATGAATCATGCCCAGAGGTCTTATAGATTGTACCTGGAGGTTCTAATGAATCATGCCCGGAGGTCTTATAGATTGTACCTGGAGGTTTTAATGAATCATGCCCGGAGGTCTTATGGATTGTACCCAGAGGATTTGATGAATCATGCCCGGAGGTCTTACAGATTGTACCCGGAGGTTCTAATGAATCATGCCCGGAGGTCTTATAGATTGTACCCGGAGGTTTTAATGAATCATGCCCGGAGGTCTTACAGATTGTACCTGGAGGTTTTAACGAATCATGCCCGGAGGTCTTACAGATTGTACCCGGAGGTTTTAATGAATCATGCCCGGAGGTCTTACAGATTGTACCCGGAGGTTTTGATCTTATCTCATCATTTCAATTATATCTTCTAGATCATCTTATCATTCCAGTTTCTTCTTTTTGTTATTTTCTATCACATTTTTTTTTATCTCATCACCTCTTTCAATCCCTTTTTCATTTTCCCATCATATCCATACCTTTTTAATTTCCTCTTTCTTTCCAAAATTTTAACATTTTTTTTTTCAAAACTTCATACCCTTTTTGTCACATCTCATTCCTAATCTTTCTCACATTTTCTGATTTTTTTTTCTTTTTCTCTCTTTTCCTTTTTTTTTTAATTTTCAAAATTATAGTCATCTAGTCTTTCAGACCTTTTTTATCCTATTGTCTTAACAAACAAATTTTTTTTTGTTGTTGTTGTTTTTTTTTTGTGTCAAAATGCATGTAATGTAATGCAATGCCATGCATGTCATGAATGCAATGCAAATGATAAACAATGCCTTACCAAGTCACATCATCAGTCTACCTTATTCTTTTCTTCAAAAATTTATCATCCTTCAATCTTCTCTTTGCCTTATCATTCAATCTTTCACTGCCTCATGATTCTTCTTTCTTCAAATTTAGCAATCCTAAAATCACTTACCCTATCATCGTCGTTCATTCAGTCTTCTTGTTGCCCCACAATTCTTCTTTCTTTTTGCAATCATCACTCATTCAGTCTTCCCATTGCCCCATCATCATCATTCATTTAGTTTTCTTCTTGCCCCGCAATTCTTATCAACTTAAAATTCATCAATCCAAATCACAACAACAAAATCATCTCAAACTACTCACAAGAACACTTCATCACTTCTCATATCTTCAAGAAAATTCATGCTCTCATAACAAACAAAGGTTGCCCCAAGAATAGTCTTAAAAACATCATCACCACACTTGACTTCATTAAAACAAGAACTTGCCCCCACAAAATCTCAAAACTCTCATTTTTCACTTCTTCAAGTTTCTTTTTGAAAATAGAAAATTGCCCCACATAATAACTTTCCAAGATAAAAATATTTGACAATTAAATCTCTTAAAGATTGGTGATTACTATTTAAGAACAAATAGAATGAGTCACAACTTGGTCTAGCTGAATAAATGTACCGATTTGGTGCATTAAGGATGTTTGGTTATCAAGAAAGGTTCATTGATCAATGTCTCTTCATCTTGGCTCACAAATGAAGCAAATTCTTTGAAAATCAAAATTCCCTTTATAAAAGCAACTTTCACAGAACACAATCCATTTTAGCATTCTCTTAATTTGTTGGTATGTGGACTTTAACAAATGTCAAGACTAGCTGTGATGGCTCAAATTTCTGGGCAAGGATTTAAGTCTCAAATCAAATTTTCAAGGTGATGGCTTTTGAATTTCTCAAAAGGTCTTGATTGAAAGCATCACTCCTCTAGTTTTTGCCTTAGCATAGTCACAAACAATGGCCTTGAGTTGTTTCAAATTTGCTTTAGACTGCCCTTTCATGGGTTTTCACCCTAAAGCTTCATTCTCTTTTTTTCCTTCTTTCTTTTTTTTTCTTTTTTTTTATTATTCTACCATGCATTTGAGAACTCAAATTTCATTCCAAACAAAATAATGATGATGGTTTCTCAAAGAAAAGCTTTTCAATACAAGCATCTTTATTTGATCAAAATGGACTTTTAAGCACGTACCGTAGGCCAAGGTTTAGGGTTTTCAAAGAATGGATAAATAGGCCCAAAATGAGTATTTTCAAGGTTTATCGAACCAAGGATCATTTCTTCGATTGTGAACATCTGTCCTTCCCACTCTTCGAAACATTTTTCTTTTCTTTTTTTTAACCCTTTTATTCTCATTCATTCCCTTTTTCTTTCTTTTTCTCTCTTTTTTCATCTACCTTTTTTCATTTTTTGTTTTTTTTCTATTGATTTCCATCTTCACATATCCTTCTTCTCACATTTGCCCCTTAATAAGGGCATCATTTTCTTGTATTTGACATAAGACCAATCACTAATGCTTCTAAAACTCCTCTGATGTATTTGCCTCTCCAATGTGGAGGGTGATCCTTGGTCAAGGTTCATTTAGAAAAGAAATCAATAAGCTCAAAAGGGGTAACAAAGGGATGATTTCATTTCAGTGATAGGAATATGAAAGATGGCCATTTGTCATATCAAATATTGACACTTCTATTGAAAACCAATCCTCAAGATGAAAATTTTATTTTGCTTTTGAAGTTGTTTGAATATCCCTCATGCATAGTTTCACAATCAATTTTTCCTTTTCTTTTCTTCTTTTGTTTTTTTTTCTTTTTTTTTCACTTTTTTTTCACAACTCATGCCCAGAATATATCAACTCAACTTTATGAAGGCCTTATGCAACAATTTTCATTATCATGGTTTAAAATAGGAAAAAGGATATCAATCAAATTAAGGATGGCCATTAAAAGATGTTGAGGTTATCAAAAGCTTGGCTCTTTTAATCATCTTGCCTCAAGATATAGCAACAGATGGTTTGAGTCAGAAAGTTCAAGTCATGAGAAAGAAATTTGGGTTGACGTGTATAGGACTCTTAGCTTGGCCTTAACATCTATCAAATTTCCAAAAATAAAGTCCTTAAGAGAGTACTTCATGAATTGGTCTTTCAAAACAATTCAAAAGTTTTGTAAATTCATCAATCATTTCATTGCTCATTGCCTTAACGAAGATCATTGACTTCAAAAGTTCACCATGGTAAGCAAAAATGATTGAATTTCAAGCTTGTGTGTCTCTATGGATTCCAAGTTTTCACTCAATTGGAAAGTATACTGGAAATGTAATTTCTCAATAACAATCACCAATGTTTTCAAAATTATTTTATTTCATCTACTTGGAAAGGAAAAATATGGAAAGCTTTCAAAACAACTTGATGCAAATTTCAAGAATCTTGAGAACATCTCACATCCATAAATCACACATAGGAAACTTGGCTTATGGAGAAGCAAACTTCCATTGTTCAATAAGCTCTTGAGTCAAGGCACCACTGCTGATGAGTTCTTCAACCTTTTTCTTCAATTGCCTGCACTTTTCTGTTGAATGCCCAATTGCCCCCATGTGATATTCACATTTGCTATTTGGTTCATAACTCCTTGCTGCTGGGTTTGGGGCTGTTTTCAAAGGCATAGGCACCAGATACTGGTTCTTTATTAGTAAAGGCAATAGTTTAGAAATTGGAATTGGCAACCTCTCCACACGGTTTTTTGGCCTTCTTGGATTGTTTGGTGGGGCGGAGAGTGATTGAGGACAAAAATTAGGCCGAAAACCATTTTGAGGAATTGACTGGTAAGGATGTGGACAAAAGTGGTGGGTTTCTTGCATGGGGTATGGGTGATATGGGGTATAACTTTCATACTGCTTTTCATTAGTCATAGCTTGAACATCTTGACTTTCGTTATTGAATGTTGCACCTCTCATTGTATTTACCCATTCGATCTTCCCGCTTTTTATAGCATATTCAATCATCTCTCCCGAGAGTACCATATCTGCAAAGTTTTTGGTGACATTTCCAATCATTCTCTCGTAGTATGGAGCCTTAAGTGTATTGACAAACAGAATTGTCGTCTCTTTCTCCGTAAGGGGAGGCTGAACCTGAGCAGCAATGTTTCGCCATCTCTGAGCGTATTCTCTAAAGCTTTCGGTAGCCCTCTTTTCCATATTCTGTAAGAACAATCGATCTGGCGCCATATCCTTTGCATGTTGATATTGAACTATGAAGGCCCTCGCAAGATCCTTCCATGAATGGATGCGTTCTCTATCTAATTGGACATACCACCTTGCTGCGGACCCAGTAAGGCTATCTTGAAAACAGTGAATGAGCAACTTTTCATTATGAGTATGCCCTGCCATTTTTCGACAAAACATTGTAATATGGGCTAATGGGCATTTAGTTCCATCATATTTTTCAAAGTTGGGGACTTTAAATTTCACGGGTAGCACCAAGTCAGGAACCAAACTCAATTTCTCCACATCAATGCTTCCATAAATAGTGCTCCTTTCGATGGCCCTTAGTCTCTCCTCTAACGTATCACACATACGATGCATCCCCTCATGAGAACCCAGTTCAATCGCTTCCCTCCTAAACTTCTCTTGCTTGATGGGGTCCCTCATTTGTGGCTCCACTCTAACGTTAGTGTCTTCATCAACTCCCTTCTCTTTTGCCAAACTCATCATCATCTCCATCATCTTGGCCATTTGTTCCTTAGACTCTTCTTGGGCTCTGACAATCTCTTGTTGCACCTTTTCAATTCCATCAATTCGTGCCAATTGTTCATTCTCCATTACTCTTGTCCGCAAGCAAGTATCGTATGGGCGACTGGCAATTTTGATGGCCAAGCTATCTTCTCACCAGTTATTACCATAGTCTAAGTCAAGATGCCATGATATGCACATACAAACTATGCATGAGATGCATACTCAATTTATGTATGACCAAATATATCTAGATGTATAGGTGCAATGTTGAAATTGACATGTCATGCATTGTAAAATCAAATAGATGCATGTCGTAATGAACCATTTTGTCTCCTAATTTATTTCTTTTTATTTTTTGAAAAGGAATATTCCTTTGTGTGTCCTAGCTATAGGTTATTTCTACACATTAAGTTGGCAAGGCTTTGTCTAAAGTTGGGCCACTTAAGTCTTATTACATGCTGGGCTCTGGGTAATTCAAACTTCTAAAAGTTCCCAGATTGCTCCTCACTGTCGTCCACATAGACTAGTAAGGCACCCCAATCCTCACCCATTACAGGCTTCAAACGGGAAAGGTTCAATCTGAGTGGGAGTATTTCACTGGCCTGTATGGAGGTTACCACCTCACGAAGGCAAAGGTACTTTACTCCCTCCTAAAAAGGATAACCCGGGTCGAGGGCTAATGCATGCACATGTAAGTGAAGTGTGTGTATTTAAATGTCTTACGAATTTTAAAGCTTTTAGACAAAATTTTGATTACCTTAGACTTCCTAATGGCCTGACTCTCTAATGTCCCCAGCGGAGTCGCCAACTGTCATAACGTATCAAGTTTCGGAAAACCTAATAGCTAGACACAAAACTATGGAGTCGCCACCAATCATTCTAACCTATGTGTGATTGGTCACCTATTTAAACTAAGGATAAGGCCTGGTCTACGTTAAAAGTTCTAAGTTCGGGAGTACGGTTACGTGTGAGGAAGGATTAGCACCCTCACAACGCCCATCCTAAAATGGTACCAAGTGATCTAAGGTTATCTTAATTTTGCCTTTTACTTTAATTTCGATATAATTAAATATTGAAAAATCTTTTAAGTCTCCTCCATCAAGCTGGTTGGACAACTTAAAAGTTATTCTCACCTCAAGAGTATTCAAGTAGGACCAATCGCCTTTCTTGAAGAGGCTCCGTCGTCGGATTGTTTAAATATTTTATGCATGACTTCTATCCAATTTATATTTATTATTTTATCCTATTTTATTCTATCGTTATTATTTCTTTATATAAATTATTATTTTATGTATTTTTATATCTTTAAATAAACATGAATTATTTGATATTGAATATTTTCTTAAAGACCTTCCATCAAGCTGGTAAGACCTTAAAGAAACTTTCTCACCTTAGGAATTTTTAAAGAAATTACTCAAGCGCAATTCCCTTTAAATTCCATCCTCGGAATAATTCACATTTATTAAAATATTTAATTTAATTTAACTTCTATTTATTTTAGTTCTTTCCTAATTTTAATTCTAATTTATTAATTTGATTTTTATTCTTTATCATATTGAACCTAATTTTAATTTACTATTTCTTAATCTAATTTAATTTTTATTTTTATAATTTACTTTATTAAATCTTGGAAATGTCCTTTAAATCTTCCATCAAGCTGGCAAGATTTAAAAGAACTCTCCTCACCTCAAGACATCTAAAAGTACTACTCAAGCGCAGTCCCTTTAGAATTCCGTCGTCGGTATAACTCATCTTTTTATTTATCCCTTATTGTAATTTTATTTAATTTATTTTAATATCACAAGTTTTGAATAATAATTCTGAATTTATTTACTATTTTTTTTATTTTTGAAGATCTAGGTCTTTATCCTAATGCCCTATACCAAATTATATTATTCAATAAATCATATTATAAAAGAACTATTCATGCAAAAATAAGAAACCAAAGAAAAGAAAATACCTCATGCAATTATGTTAGTCAAATTACATATTATCAAATCAAATATCATCATGCAATGGTGTCATGCATGGTCAAGTTAAATATTGTCATTGAGCCTTACGAGTATTGCATGAACAGTAGGTACTTACCAGTTCTTCTCCAGTTTTCGTTGAGAATTCCTGCCGAACCAGAAGCGTAATCCACCCCTTTCAGAATCTCTTTGCCTCTTGCCGTGGCAAAAGGAGGAATAAATTCTTTTCTTGTCTCTTGTTTTGCAACTTCCACTAACAGCCGTCGATATTTCTTTGCTCTTTTACGTTGAACACCACAGCTAGTCTCTTTCTTTGTTTTCTTGTTTCACGCCTGCAGCTCTTTCCTTAGCTTAGTATTCAATCTTCTTTCGAGAGCAGGTAGCAGTAGCTAACTCACGTACAGATGCAGCAGTAACGTGATACAAGAACAGAATAGTGGCAGCCACAGATATGCGACCAGGCTAAACAGAAATGCAGCAGCCAAAGGTGACGTAGTGCAGCGGTGAGTGATGGTGGCCGACTGTTATTTTTCAAAGAAGCTTGTTGTTTCTTTTTTTTCCGTCCTCTACGTGCTGGCCTCTCAAAACAGAGGCCAACTTACCAATGCAACAGCCACGTAGTAAGACCAGTGGCAGCAGTAGATACGTGATGCAGAAACGAACTAGCAGCAAGGGACAGCAGCTCGTGACTTGCACGGTTCCAACTAGCTCTCCATTCTTCTTGACAGCTCCTGCTTCGATTCTTTTCCACTTTCAACAGCAGCTTCACGGGCTCTGCAGGTTTCTGATCATCTCACAACTCTACACCTCTTCAGCACTTCCTGCGTCACGGCTTCACTAGTTCTAGGTCACAATCCTGCTACAAAATGGATGGTGCTGAACGGAGGAGGTGGCGGTTTGTTGCACACAGTGGCTCGGTGCCGAGGCCGGCATGTAGATAGGGAAGCAGGAACGGTCTGATGATGATGATGGTTGACGATTTGAATCAAGAATGGAGTGATAAAACTGTGGCTTGTATGGTAGAAGGTAGTGTATGGACGATGCAAAGGCTTTGGACGTGGTGGAGCAGCAAAGGTCGGTTGATGGTGGACCGTGCAAGAAACTTAAAGTGACGATCTTTAAGAGAATACCCAAGCCGTGCTCCAAACAAGGGTCCCCCCCTGTGTAACCTTCCCCCCCTTATCGTCTCTTTTTTTTTTAGCTCCTTTTCTTTTTTAGCAGCCGGCCCCCCCTTTTTCTTTTCCCCCAAACCCTAGTTTTCTCCTCCCTTTCCTTTCTAAACCCTAGTTCTCTCCCCTTTTTTTATGTGAGTTTGTCTCTTTTTCTTAATTTCCTTTTTTCCTTGATATGGGTATTAAAACCCATTTATTTCCTTTCCATCCATGCACAAGTTTGAGTTTGACTTGTATCTTCATTGATTCTCACTTGATTTATTGATTTTGATGTTATTTCAAGTTTCCTAACTCAAAATTTAATTCGTTATTATTTTTTTATTTTCTTTTCATTTTATTTATTTTTTTATTTTTTAATAATAAACAAGATAGTAATACAAAAATTAGATTAATCGTCTAATTAATATTAAAAGATCCCGGACAAAATGGGGTGTCTACAGTGAGTTCTATAGAATCTCATCATCGGAAGATTCACACTTGCTTAAAAAATTATTATGAATGCATATGACGCAAACAAATAATGAATGATGCAAATGAATTTTTTAATTTTTTATATAAATATTTCTTTACTTATTTTAAATAAAATTTTTTTATTATTGAAAAATTGCACTAAGTATCCCAATACTCTGGTAACACTTAGTGAACTTCTCTCACCTAGGGATCAGTCCAGAAATCACTACTTGTGAGTTTCATAACATCCCATCATCGGAATTTATCATTAATTTCCTTTTTTCTATTTTCTTTTAAAAACTTATTTATTTTATTTTTAATAAAAATTTAAATTATTGAAAAATCATACTAAGTATCCCAATACTCTGGTAACATTTAGTACGACTCTTCTCACCTAGGGATTAGTTAAGAAATCACTACTTGTGAGTTTTATAACATTCCATCATTGTAAGAATTTCATTTATTTTAAAATTAATATTTATGCATGTAATGCAAGCAAATATGGTAAGATGCATATGAGTTTACAAAGAGGATTTTATATTTTGATTTTTATTAATGAAACTTTTAATATTGAAAAATTTAGCTAAATATCTCAATACTCTGGTAACATTTAGCTAATTCTTCTCACCTAGGGATCAGTCAAGAAATCACTACTTGTGAGTTTCATGACATCCTATCATCGGAAGAATTCCATTTATTTTGAAATTATTATATTTTTTTTAGATTTATTGTCTTGATTCCTTTGATTATTTCCTTTTATTAAAATCTTATTATTACTTATTTAATTAATTTAATTACCACTCTTTACCTTTGGAAACTTTACTATTATTAATTTTGTTGATTTAATTATTTTGCATTTATGTATTTCTAAAACCTTTTTTTTTGTTAATTTATCTCAATTGTTTCCATTACCTCTTTTGTTTTTATTAATCTTCATTTAATTAATATTTCTCTAGATACTCTTTATTAGTCATTACAAAACTCATTATTAAAATAAACATGAAAATGAATATTGAGAAATAATATCGAATATCCCAATACTCTGGTAACATTAGATATAATTCCTCTCACCTAAAGTTTTTCGAAGAATTGCTACTTGCGAGTTCTACGAAGACTTATCATCGGGATTTCATACTTATTTCATTTTATTTATTTATTGATTTATTATTTTTATATATTTTTTCTTTATTTATTATTCTCCTTTACCTCACATTTCATTTTTCTTAGCAAAATTGTCTAATAAAAATTTATTTTATTTTAAAGCTATGTTTTTATGTATACTTTATGTATATAATGTATTTTATATATTTATTTATATATTCTATGTACAAAATATATGCATTTATATGTTTTAAAGCTATATATTTTATATATTTACATGTATGTATTTTACACATTTATATATACATTTTAAAACTATATATTTATACATTTTTTACATTTTTTTTATATTTATTAATATGTCTTTTATATACATACAATTTTAAAACTATGTATTTTACATATCTTACATTTATTCATCTTTTCTTTTAAAACTATATGCTCATTTTATTTTATTCTACTTTTATATATTGTATTATACTATTTATTTATTTATTTATTTATATTTTACTTTATTATATTTTCTATTTTATTATTGTTTTGTTTCTTTTTTTTTTTGCCATAATTAACAAATAAATGAATAAATAAAATAAAGAAAGGAAATATACCCAAAACAGCCAAAAAGAGGGCCCAATAGTCAGGCCCCAAACGGCAGAGGAATGGGTTGAAGTTGCTGGGCTGGGGCAGGCACAAACGGGTCGGATCGCAAAGCGGGTCGGGTCGGCGCGCGGGTTGCTAGCAGGTGCTGAGTCGTGTTGCCGGAAGGGTTGCGCGGATCCGGCTGGGTTAAGAGCGACGCGCGGGTCATCTGGGCTCACTAAAATGCATCGTTTTGGTGCTTTATATAAGGTTACTTTTTTTCTTTTTCACTCATTTTCACCGATTTCCAAAAAAAAAATTTCGAAAATCCTCTAAAAAATTCTCCCAGCCTCTCCCCTATCGAACAGCTACCGCCGTGCCGGCTGCCGCACTTCGTTGTGCTCCGGTCGCCGGAAACCTTCCTGTAAACCTTAAAACACTCCACTCCTCCCCTCTACTCGAATCCGACCTCCGTTTCACCCAAAACCTTTCCTAGCCTCCTAGATCTGAATCCAAACCGAAGCCACTTTTCTGTTTTTTTGTTTTGTTTTGTTTTTTTATCTAGTTGTGGATTCTTTTGTGGTTGCTGTTTGTTTGGTTTCCTTTTTTTTTGCAGGTAATTGGGATTTAGGTCTTAGATCTAGGGTCCGGGGTTCTCAGGTTTTCAGATCTGGGTTAAGGGGTTTGATTTTTGGTTGTATTTAGGTTGTTGGTCTAGGTGGTGAAGATGGTGGTGCGTGGTGGTTTCGGTGGTAGGACGAGTAGTGGTTTCTGTGGTGGTGAGTAGTGGCTGCGGTGGCGGCGGCTTAGGGTTTCTGTTGATAGGTTTAGTATTTCTGAGTTTTTAAAAGTCTCCAAGCAAGATCAAAAAATCCCCTCGTCCATTTCTCTGTCTGGTTCCTTTTAACCGGATTTTGGGAACACTCTATTGTCTAGGGTTTCAGAATTAATCTTTTGGATCTTGTTGTTGTCTTCCAGTTATCAAAGCATTGGTCAGAGATGGGATTGATAGTCCGGGGAAAATGAGCATTGGGTGGCAGCCGAGACATAGGGGGAAGGGTTGGGGGTGCCGGCAGTTGGAGGCATAAGCCGGCAAAATGGGAAAGTCTCTTCCCATTAAATGTGATGTACAATAAACTAAATAATAATACTAATAATAATATAAAAAAATAGAAATAAAAATAATAATAATAATAATAAAAATGAAAATGGAACAGATAATAATAATAATAATAATAATAATAATAATAATAATAATAATAAAAATGAAAATGGAACAGATAATAATAATAATAATAATAATAATAATAATAATAATAATAATAATAATAATAATAATAATAATAATAATAATAATAATAATAATAATAATAACAATAATAATATACATAATAACAAAAACAAAAAATATAAATAAAAACAAATATAAATAATAATAATAATAATAATAATAATAATAATAATAATAATAATAATAATAATAATAATAATAATAATGATGATGAAACAAAATTAGATGTCAACAGCTACCCCTCTTTGCTCATTGCTGAGGATCAGGAATAAAGCAAAGACAATAGACACACTAATTTTGTCCAGCTTTTAACCTAATCTCTTTCTTTTTTTCTTTCTGTCTTTTCTTCTTTTTTTTTTATTTTCATTTTTCACTTTTTTTTTGTTTTTTGAAATGTGCTCTTCTTACAGCAGAGACAATCAGACTTTAAAATTCTTTTGGAGAAAGCTCCTCTTGCAGCAGAGGCAATGAAACTTTAGATTTTTTTTCTTGAAAATGTGCTCCTCTTGCAGTAAAGGCAATCAGACTTTAAAAATTTTCCCTTTTTTATTCGGAATGTGCTCATCTTGCAGCAGAGGCAATGAAACTTTAATTTTTTAAAAATTTTGCCTGGAGGACTTAAAATTTATGTCCAAAGGACTTGAAATTTGTGCCCGGAGGACTTAGAATTGTGCCCGGAGGACTTGAGATTTGTGCCCGGAGGTCTTAGAATTATGCCCGGAGGACTTGAGATTTGTGCCCGGAGGTCTTATATTTGTGCCCGGATGACTTGAGATTTATGCCCGGAGGTCTTATATTTGTGCTCGGAGGACTTAAAATTATGCTCGGAGGACTTAAGATTTGTGCCCGAAGGACTTAAGATTTGTGCCCGGATGACTTGAGATTTATGCCCGGGTCTTATATTTGTGCTCGGAGGACTTAAAATTATGCTCGGAGGACTTAAGATTTGTGCCCGAAGGACTTAAGATTTGTGCCCGGAGGACTTGAGATTTGTGCCCGGAGGACATAAAATTGTGCCCAGAGGTCTTACAATTTGTGCCCGGAGGTCTTAGAATTATGCCCGGAGGTCTTAGATTTGTGCCCGGAGGACTTAAAATTGTGCCCGTAGGTCTTACAATTTGTGCCCGGAGGTCTTAGATTTGTGCCCGGAGGACTTGAATTTTATGCCCGAAGGTCTTAGAATTTTGTGCCCGGAGGTCTTTGAAATTTTGTGCCCGGAGGACTTGAACTTTATACCCTGAGGACTTGAGATTTATGCCCAGAGGTCTTAGAAATTTTATGCCCGGAGGACTTTGAAATTTTGTGCTCGGAGGACTTGAAATTTTGTGCCTGGAAGACTTGAAATTTGTGCCCAGAGGTCTTATATTTGTGCCCGGAGGACTTGAAATTGGATTTGAAATTTTTGAAAATCATTCTTCAACCTTAATTAAACATAGCACTAATCAAACTGGATTTGAAAATTTCTTTATCATGAACAAACTTTACTTTTTTGTTTTGAAAAAAGGTTGCATAACCTTCAAAATTTTGATTGGATAGTGTCGAGCCTTTAGCTTGAGAAACGTGTTTTAATCTCAAAATTTTACACAAAACTTTCAATGCTGATGCTATATGATACTGTGTATGTATGCATGTATGCATGGCACTTAATCCTATACATTCTTTAACTTCGAAAATCTATCTTGTCAAAAAGGTATATCATTTGTCTTTTGTACTTTCTTTGCCCCAACATGATCATGAGAGCTCCTTTCTATTTCCCATTTCTGCAGAGTTTTTGCACTTATCATATCCTTCTTATGAAAAGCAATAAAATTTTCCTCATAACTATTTTCCAAGAGAATGAATCTAAATTTCACAAGTGATACTTGACCCTTTCAAAAAATTAGTGATTACTTTTCAAGATGAGTGACATAAATCCTATCCGAATTTTTTCAACTGGACAATTGAAAGTTTGGTGCACCAGGATGCTTTGTTTGGGGAATACTTTGCCACCTATCCAAGAACAATGGCTCCTTACTTGGCTCAAAACAGTTTTCTTAAAATATCATCGCCTTTTTCTTCTTCTCTTTTTTTGAACAAAATTTTGAATGAGAAAAGAAACAAAATATTTACAACTTGGTTTGACAATATCTTAAATTCTCAAATAATGGCATTTCACAAATGCCAAGATGAGGCATGAATGACTGAGGTCTTTCCTATTTAGGAAGAGTATTTACAAGAAGAAAGGTTCAAACTTTTTTAGAAAGATGTCGGGCAATCACGTGACATCAAAATCTCTAGGCCTCTCGAGGGTTTCCAAGGATTATTGGTTCTTTTTTCATGTTTTCAATTCATGTCACTGCTTGATTTGTTGCTCTGAGAGTTCATTGTTTACTTTAGACTGCCCTTTTTGGGTTTTCTCCCTAGAGCTTCATTCTTTCTTTTGTTTTCTCTTTTTTTTCTTGATTGATTGATTGTTCCACCATGCATTCAAGAATTCAAATTTCATTCAAACCAAAGAATGGTAAGAATTTTCCAAAGAAGAGCTCTTCAATACAAGCATCCATGTTTGATCAAAATGGACTTTTAAGTGCGTAATGTAGGCCATGGTTCAGGGTTTTGAAAGAATGGATAAACAAGCCCAAAATGTTGTTTAAGGGTGATCAATCCAAGGATCATTTCTTCTCATATAGATGTCCATCGGTTTCACTCTTTGAAGCACCATTCTTTTTCCACTTTTCCATGTATCTCTTCTTCTTTCTCTTCTCTCTTTCTTTTTTTTTTCAAAATCCTTTTCATTCTTTGAAGCACCTTTCTTTGTGTACTTTCGCATGTATCTTTTCTTCTTTCTCTTTTTTGGTCGATTCATGTCCAGGATTTCAAAAACATAGTGAATCTTATTTGATCGAAAACAAAAGTTGAATCATTTATTTTCTTTGAAAAGATATTTTCTACACCTGCCCCCCAATGTGGAGGGTGATCCTTGGAAAAGGTTTATTGTGAAAGAAATTATCAAGCTCAAAAGGGGCAGCAAAAGGATAATGTTTATATTTGTGAATGAAATGCGAAAGACGGCCATTCGTCATCTCAAATTAAGATACTTCTATTGAAAAGCAATTCTAAGGACAAGTTTTTCTTTTGGCTTTTGAAATCATCTGAATGTCATGTTTGCATGATGTCACGATCAATTTCATTTTTCTTTCTCTCTTTTGTTTTGTTTTGTTGTTTTTTTTCTTTTTCTTTTTGATTTTCACACCAAAAATTTATTTAAGGAAAGAGGTGATGCGCGACTAAAGGTATTATACAGATGGACAACAGTGAAAAATCCTCAACTTTGGCCCTCTCTCTCTTTTTTTCTTGCTTCTTCCTTTCTCTTTTTTTTTATCTTGCCTCAAAACATAGGCGAAAAGGATCTTGGGAGTACAAGATTGAAGAATTCGGGATTTGTACAAGAATTTAGATGGAAATGTATCTCACAATGATCTTGCCACATGTTTAACCGCCATTATCCAGAATCTTTGAGATTGTTATTGATTTCCAGAAAATTCTCAAAAAGTTTTGCAAATCGGTTATTTCTTGAAAATCATTAATAGTAAAGCCCTATCATGGTCAAAGTGAAAACAAAATCGAACTTTCAAAAATTTATGCCCCAATTTAGACTTTTGGCTCCCGAGTAACTTAGGTTTCGCTGAGGCATGATCCGGGAATGATTTACGACATTCATCTTTGACAGTAATCACCGATTTTCTTATAATCATTTTATCATTATTGTGAAGAAAAGAAACATTCTTGTCATATGCCACTGGAAAATAAATTATGCAAAAAGTTGTGCTCGTACAATTGTCACCTAGGCCAATGAAAATGACAAGCATTTTTCCAACAAAATACAGACTTCAGAATCTCAAAAACATTCGTTTTCCTCCAAACTGATCTGCTAAAATGCCATGATTTTACACCAAAGTGGACTTCCACTGTTCCATAAGTTCTCGAGTCAAGATTCCACCATTGATGAGCTCTTCAACCCTTTCCTTCAACTGTCTGCATTTTTCTGTTGAATGCCCAATTGTCCCCATGTGATAGTCACATTTGCTATTCGGATCATAGCTCTTGGCCAATGGGTTTGGGGCTGTTCTCAAAGGTAAAGGGGTCAAATATTGGTTTTTCACTAGGAAAGGTAAAAGATCGGAGATTGAAATTGGGATTTTTCCTTGGTTGCTTCTCGATCTTTTTCTGTTATTTATTGATTGTTGAGGAGGTTAAACTCTTGGCCTAGGTATAAAGATAAGCGCATGAGCCACCGTTGGAGGGTAGGAGTTTGCTTGGCATCCTAGTTGTGGGATCGGTGAATAAAGATAAGGATCATAGGAGACATCGTTCAAGGTTGGATGGTACGACGATTGAGGCAAATAGGGATGATGTGGAGTGGAATTTCTGGGAAATTGCCCCTCGAATGTCGCAGCTTGCACTTCTTCTTCCATTCTTTCAAGTCTGTTATTGGCCATGTCACCTATCTTGATCTTGCCTCTCTTAATTGCATTCTCAATCATCTCTCTGGAGGCTACCATGTTGGCAAAATTCTTAGTAACATTCCCAATCATCTTATCATAATATGGTGCCTGGAGGGTACTAAGAAACAGAGTTGTAGTCTCTTTTTCCGTGAGGGGAGGCTGGATCTGGGTGGCAACATTCTTCCATCTCTGGGCGTATTCTCTAAAGCCTTCAGTAGCTTTCTTCTCCATGGTTTGCAAAGATAAACGATATGGGGCCAAATCCACAATATGCTTATATTGGGTAACAAATGCCCTTGCTAAATCTTCCCATGAGTGAACATCACCCCTGCCCAATTGAGTATACCACCTAGCAGCAGATCCTTTAAGGCTATCTTGGAAAACATGGATCAACAGCTTGTCATCATGCACATGTGCTGCCATCTTTCTGCAATACATAGCGATATGGACCTTTGGACACGTGGTCCCATCATACTTCTCAAATTCTAGGGCTCTAAACTTTAAAGGAATGACCACACCAGGTACTAAGCATAATCTAGTTGCATCCAAAGGTTCATGAAAATCGATTCCTTCAACAATTCGGAGCCTTTCTTCTATAAGCTCTATCTTTTGTCAGGAACATGAGCCTTCTTTCACTTGTGGTATCCCTTGCTCTCTATGACTATCCAAATCGGCAATATGAGTTGGTTCGAGGGGGTTTATTGTAGGAGTTGCATGCCCATGAAATTGACTAGGGTCGACTGAAGATGGCATATTAGGGTATACATAACCTTCGGTGGGCATTGCTTGTGGCTCTTAAGATGATTGGGTTTCTCTCGAGCTAATGTTAATTGGACAAAAAGAATCCTCAACACTTCGTAACCGATGCCCCTCTTAAGTAGCTAATTCTCCCATTTTTCCATTGTTCAACTTCTCCAACAAACCTGCCATCTGTGATAATTGCTCTCTTATCTCCTGCTGTGCTTTTTCCATCCTTTCCATTCGAATCATTTCTATCTCCTCCATGGTCTAAAACTATCTCCAAAGCTTTTCGATATTCAAGCCACTTGACACCTAATCCAACATAACCCTGAATTAAATGTCATGCTTGCCATGCAAATATGAAGCTTTTATTGTATGGAAATTTAAAAAGAACAAAATTCAAATATTGTTATTATTTCATAGTATCATAAGTTGCATACCGAAAGGAAAAAGGAAAAGAAATAAATTGAAAATTGTCATTTGACCATTCATTTGTTTTTATCATCTGTTTTTTTTTTGTTTTTTTTAAGGAAACAGTTATTGTTAGCCGTATTATTTTCTGACAAAATCATATTATGCACATATGAATGAAGTGAATGCAAACTTAAATAAAACCTTGTAACATTCATATTCCTAAAGGAATTGTTTACAAGATTCAAAAGTTCCTTACTACACTCCTTAGTATTCTAACACCCCTTACATCCAAAGTCTTTCAAAAAGAGATTTCACAACAACAGCTGCTTTTTCATCCTCTGAACTCTAATCCAGCATGGCAAATTCCTGGCTGACCACTTCCCCTATATCGAGCAATTTTGCGTCAATCAATCCCTTCACCTTATACTTGAAAGCCTTACAATCTTCGATGGAATGCCCAATATTTCTTGCGTGGTACTCACATCTTGCATTACGGAGGCTGCAAGGGTTTTAAGAATACAGGAGCGACAAGATGCCTTTCAAGCAGATAGGGGAAAAGTTTGCCATATGTTATGGGTAAAGAGTCAAGCTGCGTGCACTTCATCTTCTTGGATTGTTTTTGGCTAAGAGTTTGAGTTTTAACTTGAGCAGGTGGCGGCACAAAAGCTAGGGCGTTAGGGATTTGCTGAAAAGGTGGTCGAATAGAATTGGCATTAGCATATGGGTTCACAAACGAACAGGTATGTAGAGGTTGGGCAAGACTAGGAGATCCTGTTCCAAAAGTTTGAACATGTGGTTGAAAAGTAGGTCGAGGATAAAAGTTTAGCCGTGGACCAATTCGTGGAGGTCGAACAAAAGTAGGAGGTCCTGTTTGGAGTGCTTGGGTAGGTGGCTGGAAAGAATTAGGGTGAGGGTTAGGGTTTTGTAATGGCTCTCTTGGTATGGATTGTTTGAGGCCATAAGGTTTAGCTTTAGTTGTAAGGTCCTTAAGTTCATCCATTACCTTTTTTACCCTTTTCATAGCCTCTTCTACCACGGGATCATCGTCTGGACAGTTGAGAGCATCGGAGTGTCCCTGGCAAGCCATTTCATGAAGAGTCGATTGGTCTCTACTTGCTGATGGTTCAACGTGTAGTTGTCTTGGAAATGACGATGAGCCTCGAGGATGAACCACTTTAGTCTCTCCAAAGCTTTCAAGCATCTTCATTATCTTAGCTAGCTTTCCTTTTATCTCTCGTATATCATGTCCAAACTCCTCTTGATTGTTCTACAAAGCAGTAAGTCTAGCTTCCAATTGATCTCCCATGTCTTTGACCTCTTTTAACCTAAAAAGATAAATGCCCTCCTTATTATATGATGTGAATGCATTAATGTAATGACATACCATGCTAAAATTTAAGAATAAAAGAATCAAAATTTTATCTTATTTAAGTTCAGTGAATGAATTCTTTTTTCTTTTGAGTTTGATGATTTCCTCTTTTTTTTTTAGAATAGATTTTTCTCTCTCTCTTTTTTTTTAAAAGAAAAAAAAATCTTATTTTCACACCACAATTTATTTTCTTTAATTTCCTTTTTTTATTTAATCTATTTTTAAAGGAATGTGACAATGCACTTACCTTTTATTTTCTCATCAAAATTCTTCTTTCTTTTTAATGTCTATGCATTAGTTTTTAAAAAAATAAGAAATAAGAAATAAAAAATAAAAAACATCATGGTTATTTTTCAAATATTATTAAAGAATGAATGGATGTTTTCTTGTTATTTTTTACAAAAAAAAGAAACCGAATAAGTCTTTGTTTTATTCTATAAAATTGTACAAATGTGAAATTTTATTTGAAAACAAATATCTTTTGATTTTATGAGAGCATGAATTTGAAAAATCATTAGAGTTATGATATGAAGAGAAAAGTAGTAAAATGTTCCCTCATGTGTCCTAATTTCAAGATAATTTCTACAAAAATCGGACATGGCTCTAACTAGGATTGGCTTCTTAGGGCCTTTTACATGCTGGGTTGGGATATGAAGATCTAAAGGTTCCCAAATTATACCTCACTGTCGTCCACACTGGACTAGTAAGACTTAATTTGAGTGAGAGTATTTCGTTTGCCATTGCGGAGGTGATTACCTCACGAGAGCAAAGGTACTCTACTCCCTCATAAGAAGGACGTAACTCGGGTATAGAGCTCATGTGATGCAAATGCAAGTGCAAGTGTGTGCATGAGGGAACATGTCAGACTCAAATTAAATTATTATCTCTATCCTAAATGCCTCAACAATTTATTAACAACAAGTATATACAAATATAAAACATAAAATAAATAACATAAAAATGCAAATGCAAACAAAATCATTTTCAAAATCCAAGTTGTAGACACCTAATTTTATCCTATTATTATTATTATTATTAGTATTTATTCTATTTATTATTATTATATGTTTTTTATTTTTATTTTTATTTTTATTATCTGTTTTTTATTATTGTTTTTATTTTTATTTTTATTTTTATTTTTATTTTATTTTATTTTATTTTTTTTTTTTTTATTTTATTTTTATTTTATTTTTTATTTTTTTTATTTTATTTTTTTTTATTTTCATTTTTTGTCCAATCCATCAATCACCACCAGCTACTCTACCCCCATCCCATCTCCACCAGCCACCCCTGCCAACCCATCTCCCCAGGCCGTCCCATCTCCGCCGGCTAGCCACTTCTCCTGTCTACCCATCCCAACACGGAACATCATCCCCACTAAAAAGCCCCTAACCCTCTCCCATCCGAAGGAGGGGAGGAACCAAAAAAACCCCCTTTTTCCCTAAAAAAAGATCACCCCAGCAACTGAAGCACTCACCCGAGACCAAACCACTATATAGAACCCCAAATCGAACCACTTCCTATCGTCCATCCTCACCAAACCCTAACAACCGGAGCCGGAACATCATCCTCACTACCAGAAGACCCCTTAGCCAGCCTTTTCGACCACCCAACCGTAAGCCCGAAACCCTAAACACCATCATCACTCACCCGAGACCTTATCACAACCGCACCCTACAGCCATCGATTCTCACCATACTAGCAACCATCATCATCACAGAAACCAAACACATCCAAGCAAACAAAAAAACACAAGATCAGAAAATCCAAAAAAAAAAAAGAACAAAAAAATAAAAAATCAAACGAGAGTAGTAGTGATTTCGGGTTCAAGGTGTTGGGGAGGTTATTTTGCAAATCCCAATGGTGGGAATCTAGCACAGGGTGAGGAGACCCTTCGGTGAGAATCTGGGTGGTCATCGGACGGCGGAAATGCGGCGGATCTGAGTTGAAGGCCGCGGCTTTAGGTTCGGATACACTAGTTTTGGGGCATTTTTGGGGAAATCTAGGCCCGGAACTGAAGAGAGGAGGTGGAGAGCCTCCGAAAAAGGGTTACTTTCTAGGTATCCGACCACCGGAGGCGGCGGCCGGCGGCGGCGCACGGCGGTCCGGCAGGGTCGGGAATCGCCCCGGCCGAGAGAGCTTTCAAAGGCTCTCAAATTTTTTTTGTTGTTAAGAGAGAAAATGAGTTAAAAAAAAAAGAAATAGTTTATATGGTTGAAAGAAAAAAAAAATTTTTTTTGCAGGATCCGCGCTTGGACCCGGACTCGACCCGGGTCCGCGCGCCCGACCCGCTTGCAGAGGAGCCAATCGACTTTGCCTGACCCGCCGACCCGTTTCTGCTCGATCCGACCCGACCCAACCAACAACCTGACCCAACCAAGCCCAATCCTTGAGGCATCCATTGGACCGTTCGGGCTGGGCTTTTTCCAAGCATTCCTTGGGTTCTAAACCCACATCATTTGGGTACATTTCCTTAAATTTTAACAATTTTTCTTGTCTTAATATTTAATTATTATGTTTTATTTTTTATTTTTTATTATTATTATTATTATTATTATTATTATTATTATTATTATTATTATTATTATTATTATTATTATTGTGCTTTTATTATTGTTTTATTATCTTTATTACTATTATTACTATTATTGCATGTTGTAAAATGAAAGGTTTTTTTGAAAAATTTTCTTTTATTTGTACTTTCATTAATTAGTATTATTGATTAGAAAACGTATTTAAAAATAATGAAATTTAAATTTGAGTAAAATTAAATAAAAGCCCGATGATGGGATGTCATGAAACTCACAAGTAGTGATTTCTTGACTGATCCCTAGGTGAGAAGAGTCGTACTAAATGTTACCAGAGTATTGGGATATTTAGTATGATTTTTCAATAATTTAAATTTTTATTAAAAATGAAAATAAATAAATTTTTTTATAAAAAACAAAGAAAAATAAATAATGAACTTTAATAATTAAATTAAATTCGTCCGATGATGGGATGTCATGAAACTCACAAGTAGTGATTTCTTGACTGATCCCTAGGTGAGAAGAGTCGTACTAAATGTTACCAGAATATTGGGATATTTAGTATGATTTTTCAATAATTTAAATTTTTATTAAAAATGAAAATAAATAAATTTTTTTTATAAAAAACAAAGAAAAATAAATAATGAACTTTAATAATTAAATTAAATTCGTCCGATGATGGGATGTCATGAAACTCACAAGTAGTGATTTCTTGACTGATCCCTAGGTGAGAGAAGTTCACTAAGCATTACCAGAGTATTGGGATACTTAGTGCAATTTTTCAATAATAAAAATTTTCACTTCAAATAAATAAAGAAATATTTATACAAAAAAATCAAAAAAATTCATTTGCATCATTTATTATCTGTTTGCATCATTTGCATTCATAATAATTTTTGAAGTGAGTGTGAATCTTCCGATGATGAGATTCTATAGAACTCACAAGTAGTGATTCTTAAGAAATATCTAGGTGAGGAAAATTATTTCAAATGTTACCAGAGTATTGGGATATTTGATTTAATATTTTCAATACAAATAGGTTCACATTTACTTTTGAAAAATAAAATTTAACCTTTTTAAAAAAAATAAAACAAAATGATTTTTACAAATAAAAAAAATAACTTTGAATAAAAAGAATAAAACTGATTGCAATGAAATAAGAATTATTTTTAAATATTAATTCAAGACCATTTTATTAAAATTAAAGGATAACATATGATTATTATGGTACCGTTTTTTAACGGGCGTCGTGGGGGTGCTAATCCTTCCCCACCCGTAACCGTACCCCTGAACCCAATTTTTGTTTCGCAGACCAAAAGATTATCTTTTTAATGAAACTTAATTAATTTTGAGATTTTGTTGAAAAGATAAACGTTTTTAGGTGGCCATTCACACCTAGTCAAAAAGATTGGTGGCGACTCCCATTTTTGTTTTTAAACGCTTTTTTTCGAAAATCGTCGAGCGCGAAGTCGTTACGACACAAGTGAATTAAGTTTAAATATCATTCAAGACTATTAAATTAAAATTTTGGATAACACAAGATTAATGAATGGCTTGACCCTCAAAAAGCGTCCCCAGTGGAGTCGCCAAGTTATCGTAACGGTTTCGCGCTCGACGATTTTGAAAACATTTAAAAACAAAAAGGGAGTCGCCACCAATCTTTTTTGACTAGGTGTGATTGGTCACCTAAAAATTTTATCTTTTTAACAAAATCTCAAAATTAATTAAGTTTTATTAAAAAGACAATTTGGGGTCTGCGAAAACAAGATTGGGTTCGGGAGTACGGTTACGTGTGAGGAAGGATTAGCACCCCCACAACGCCCGTTTAGAAAACGGTACCACAATAGTCATGTGTTATCCTTTGATTTTAATGAAATGGTCTTGAATTAATATTTAAAAAGAACTCCATTTATTTTGAAATTATTTTTTATTTGTATTAATTTTGAAACATTTAAGTTTTATTTTTTATTTGAAATAAGTGAAAATCTTTTGTATTGAAAATTATTCCGAAGTACCCCAATACTCTGGTAGCATTTTGGATAATTTCCTCACCTAGAGATTTCTTAAGAATCACTACTTGTGAGTTCTATAGAATCTCATCATCGAAAGATTCACACTTGCTTCAAAAATTATTATGAATGCATATGACGCAAACAAATAATGAATGATGCAAATGAATTTTTTAATTTTTTATATAAATATTTCTTTACTCATTTTAAATAAAATTTTTTTATTATTGAAAAATTGCACTAAGTATCCCAATACTCCAGTAACACTTAGTGAACTTCTCTTACCTAGGGATCGGTCCAGAAATCACTACTTGTGAGTTTCATAACATCCCATCATCGGAATTTATCATTAATTTCCTTTTTTCTATTTTCTTTTAAAAACTTATTTATTTTATTTTTAATAAAAATTTAAATTATTGAAAAATCATACTAAGTATCCCAATACTCTGGTAACATTTAGTACGACTCTTCTCACCTAGGGATCAGTTAAGAAATCACTACTTGTGAGTTTCATAACATCCCATCATTGGAAGAATTTCATTTATTTTAAAATTAATATTTATGCATGTAATGAAAGCAATATGGTAAGATGCATATGAGTTTACAAAGAGGATTTTATATTTTGATTTTTATTAATGAAACCCTTAATATTGAAAAATTTAGCTAAATATCCCAATACTCTGGTAACATTTAGCTAATTCTTCTCACCTAGGGATCAGTCAAGAAATCACTACTTGTGAGTTTCATGATATTCCATCATCGGAAGAATTCCATTTATTTTGAAATTATTATATTTTTTTTAGATTTATTGTCTTGATTCCTTTGATTATTTCCTTTTATTAAAATCCTATTATTACTTATTTAATTAATTTAATTACCACTGTTTACCTTTGGAAACTTTACTATTATTAATTTTGTTGATTTAATTATTTTGCATTTATGTATTTCTAAAACCCTTTTTTTTGTTAATTTATCTCAATTGTTTCCATTACCTTTTTTGTTTTTATTAATCTTCATTTAATTAATATTTCTCTAGATACTCTTTATTAGTCATTACAAAACTCATTATTAAAATAAACATGAAATTGAATATTGAGAAATAATATCGAATATCCTAATACTCTGGTAACATTAGATATAATTCCTCTCACTTAAAGTTTTTCGAAGAATCGCTACTTGCAAGTTCTACAAAGACTTATCATCGGGATTTCATACTTATTTCATTTTATTTATTTATTGATTTATTATTTTTATATATTTTTTCTTTATTTATTATTCTCCTTTACCTCACATTTCATTTTTTCTTAGCAAAATTGTCTAATAAAAATTTATTTTATTTTAAAGCTATGTTTTTATGTATACTTTATGTATATAATGTATTTTATATATTTATTTATATATTCTATGTACAAAATATATACATTTATATGTTTTAAAGCTATATATTTTATATATTTACACGTATGTATTTTCCGCATTTATATGTACATTTTAAAACTATATATTTATACATTTTTTTACATTTTTTTATATTTATTAATATGTCCTTTATATACATACAATTTTAAAACTATGTATTTTACATATCTTACATTTATTCATCTTTTTTTAAAAAACTATATGTTCATTTTATTTTATTCTACTTTTATATATTGTATTATACTATTTATTTATTTATTTATTTATATTTTACTTTATTATATTTTCTATTTTATTATTGTTTTGTTTCTTTTTCTTTTTTTTTTGCCATAATTAACAAATAAGTGAATAAATAAAATAAAGAAAGGAAATATACCCAAAACAGCCCAAAAGAGGGCCCAATAGTTAGGCCCAAACGGCAGAGGAATGGGTTGAAGTTGTTGGGCCGGGGCAGGCACGGACGAGTTGGATCACGAAGCGGGTCGGGTCGGCGCGCGGGTTTCTAATAGGTGCTGAGTCGTGTTGTCGGACAGGTTGCGCGAATCCGGGCCGGGTTACATAGCAAAATAATAATAGTATCGATTTGAGTAATGTTTAACTGAAAAGATTGTACTAAAATTCAGAGCACATGAATTGCAGAGCAGGCAAAACTAATGAGTGGTAAAAAAAAATGTGATTTAATTTTTCTTCTCTAGATAAACACTCTCCTTTTCCTTTCTTCTTAAATTCATTTAAAAACATGATAACAACAATAAGAGGTGTATAAATAATTACAATGGTAAAATAAAATAATTTATATTATACTACATCAGAGGCAATATCACGTTCATGGTTTTCAAAAAAGATACTAAGTTCCTCCATGGAATTCACGGAAACATTAACAGGGTAGAAAGATCGATATGACTTTGGAACTGTAAATATTGAATGTCAATTTTACTGGGAAACTATTGTACATTAACCAAAGTAAAAAGTTCAGGATGGTTACACAAAAACAGAAGATCGAGTCCTCCTCGACCTATGATTGCATAACGAGGGGAAAAACTTTCTGAAAATTCTAAAATTAAAATGGACTCAACCCAACATCAACAATCATCAACAATCATCAAATAGAATGAAGAATTGGCACCAAGATAGGGGTTCTTGAAAGAAATTGCACCTTAGATGGCTGAAAAATAAGGGTTTCTTGCTTCGACTGAATGCGGACACCAAGTCAGTGACTGAGAGCTGATGAAGAGATCTGAATGGAGAGAGAGATCGGTGAATGAGATTGGGAATTAGATTGAGAAGCGAACGCATCAGCGAACAAAATTCTGAGAAAAAAAAGAAAAGAAAAGAGATCAGTGATGAGGTAAAAAAGGGGAATGAAAATTTGAAATTAAAAAAAAAAGAAACAACAAAATGAAATCGATGATGATCATGAAGCTCTCTCAAGAATAGGAAACAAAATTTTTAAAAAAAAATATGAAGTGTGTGTTAGGAGAATCGGCTGATGAGGACAAGAGGAAGTGTAGACACCTAATTTTGTCCGAATTTTACAAATTATTTTGGCAAATTTTTTTCTTATTTTCTTTTATTTTTCTTATTTATTTTGTTATTATTCATATCATTATTATTATTAATTTTATTATTATTATCTTTTCTAATATTAATATTTTTTTATTTTATTTGTTTATTTTATTTGTATTATTATTATTATTATTATTACTATTATTATTATTATTATTATTATTATTATTATTATTATTATTATTATTATTTGTTTTTGTTTTTATTGTCATTTTCATTATTATTATTATTATTATTATTATTATTATTATTATTATTATTATTATTATTATTATTATTATTATTATTATTATTATTGTTACTTTTGTGTTATTATTATTAATATACTTATATACTATTTATTTTCTTTATTTTTATTTTTTATTATATATTTCATATTTCTATTCTTATTAATTTATTATTATTTATATTATTATTATTTTTATTATTATTATTATTAGCAGTCCTATTTCCCATCACATTAAATGTTACAGATCTACCAGATCTGCCGGTTCCCCGCCCCAGCCGCCGGCGTCGCAACCTCCAGCAAAATCATCTTCCACATCCCGTGAATCCCGCTCCAACAGAAACCTATGGATTTGGTGACTCTGAAAGGCTAGAGGGGAGGCTCCAAAATCGTTTTAAGCAGACCCCAAGCAAAGAAACGGGGGGAGCGATAAAACAGAGACCCCAAACGCCATCACCGATCCTCAACCGTTCGACAACCACCAACCCCAAACACCACCAACGTGAGCATTCCGTCACCACCCTCACGATCGAACCTGACCCAAGACCCGAAACCCCTCTTCATCATTCCCCGAGATCCCATCCCTCACTCACCACAAATCCACCACAACCGAGACCCCCGGATCCCATCCCCCACTCACCGTCTCACCACCATCATCACCGCCATCATCATCACCAAACTACCATCATCGTCATCACCACCAAAAACCCTAGAACCCTTGAACTCGAGAACCGCGGACCTCAGATCTGATATCTAAATCCCTTTCGTACCTGCAAAAAAAAAAACAAGCAACAGCGACCAAAAACCACAACCAGATTCAACACCAGATCCAAAAACCAAAAAAAAAACAAAAGAACAAAAAAAAATAAAAAAAGGGGGCTTATGTTTATCAGATCTATGTGGCTCGAGGGATTTTTAGGCTAATCAGAGCTTGGATCGGAGTAGAGGGGGAGGAGTGGAGTGACTTTAGGGCTTTGGGAGTACCACCGGCGACCGGCGTACGGCGGCGCACGGCGGCCGGCAACTGCCGGAGGCTAAGGGGCTGAGAGAGTTTTTTTGGGTTTTAGAGATTTTTTTTGGAAAGGCCGGTGGAAATGAGTAGTTGAAAAAAAAAAGGGGCCTTTTATAGAGGAGCAAAATGCGGCGTTTTGAGGGCTGGAGGATCCGCGCGTCTACCCGACCCGACCCACGATCTGCGCACCCGGCTCCGGCACCCGCTTCGCTGACCCGGCTTCACCATCCGTGCGCCGACCCGACCCGTTTCGCGATCCGACCCGTCCGTTCCTGCCCCGGCCCAGCAACCTTAGCCCACTCCTCTGCCGTTTGGGCCTGACTTTTGGGCCCTCTTTTGGGCTGTTTCGGGTATATTTCCCTTCTTTATTTTATTTATTCATTCATTTATTAATTGTGGCAAAAAAATATATATAATAAAATAGAAAATATAATAAACTAAAATGTAAATAAATAAATAAATAGTATAATACAATATATATATATAAAAGTAGAATAAAATAAAATGAACATATAGTTTTAAAAAATAAAAAAAAGGGGATATGTAAATAAATATGTAAAATGCATAGTTTTAAAATTTTATGAACATAAAAGACATATATTAATAAATATATATAAAAAAAGAAGAAATGTATAAACATATAGTTTTAAAATGTATATATAAAAATATGTAAAATGCATACATGTAAGTATATAAAATATATAACTTTAAAACATACAAATGTATATATTTTGTACATAGAATATAAATAAATATATAAAATACATATATACATAAAGTATACATAAAAACATAGCTTTAAAACAAAATAAATTTTTATTAGATAATTTTCTAAGAAAAATTAAAATATAAAGTTCTTTCCATAATTCCATATGTGTCATATATCATATGTTAGCATCATCTGCATAAAATATTAAAATTTCAGAATAAATGAAATTCTTCCGATGATGGGATGTCATGAAACTCACAAGTAGTGATTTCTTGACTGATCCCTAGGTGAGAGGGATTAACTAAATGTTACCAGAGTATTGGGATATTTAGCCAAATTTCTCAATATCAAGAGTTTCATTAATAAAATCAAAATAAATAAAATTTCTTTTAAGTTTCATATGCATTATACAATCAATTATAACATGAGCTCCACCGAAGATGAGATTCTATGGAACTCACAAGTAGTGATTCTTAAGAAATCTCTAGGTAATGAAAGTTATTTCAAATGTTACCAGAGTATTGGGATATTTGATTTAATGTTTCAATTAATGGTGTTCATGTTGATTTTTTTTATAATGAAAAATTTTTAAACCATATATAATAGTGATTTTTTAGCAAATGCACGATTTTTTTTATAAATATAATAAAAGAATTAAATTCAAGCCAAGACTATTTTATTAAAATTAAAAGATACCATGTAGTTAGGACGGTACCGTTTTTTAACGGGCGTTGTGGGGGTGCTAATCCTTCCCCACGCGTAACCGTACTCTCGGACCCGATTTTGTTTTCGTAGACCAAAAATTATCTTTAAAAAAAAAACTTAATTAATTTTGAGATTTTGTTAAAAAGATAATATTTTAGGTGGTCAATCACACCTAGTCAAAAAAGATTGGTGGCGACTCCCATTTGTTTTTAAATGTTTTTCAAAATCGTTGAGCGCGAAGCCGTTACGACAGCTTGGCGACTCCACTGGAGACGCTAAGAGGGTCAAGCCATTAATTAACCATGTGGTGTCTTAAATTTTAATTTGATAGTCTTGGTTAACATTTAAGTCTAGTTTTTCATTTTAAAACAAATTTCTTTAAAACCAAAAATAATAATCCTTTCATTCATTTTTGAACTTTTGATTCATTACATTCTTTGCGTGTGAAGGTATTGTAAATAAAGTAGAATATATGCTCATTCATTTTACATACATAAACACCATTGGCATAACATGAGCTCTATACCCGGGCTCTGTCCTCCTTAGGAGGGAGTAAAGTACCAATGCTCTCGTGAGGTAATCACCTCCGCAATGGCAAGTGAAATACTCCCACTCAGATCTGTTCCTTACTAGTCCAGTGTGGACGACAGTATGGAATGATTTGGGAACCTTGTAGATATGTGAAACTTTAAACCAGCATATAGTATGTTCTGAGGAGACCAACCTAGGATAGAGCCATTCCTTCCCTTTTATGAAAGCGACCTTTGATAGGACATAAATAAGCATCACATCCTTAATCTGCTTTTATTTCAATGTTTATATTGTTTATACACATACTGATTTGTATTTGTTTTTCTGTTCTTTTTGCATGAATCCTCTTGCATCACATAGTCACATAAGGGGTTATTTTAACCATGGCTCTCTTCAACGAGGAATTTTTCACTGAATCCATAGAAAGGCTAGCTTGTTCGTCGTCTGTGAACGTTCCATGTGATTCTTACCGGGAGGTACAAATTTGGTCTGAAAAGGTTCAATAAGTGAAAGGGGATTGCTTGAATGGGAATTTCATGTCTTCGCTCCCACAAGAAGTGAATCTGAACCTCCAGCAAAATAACCTAATAGATTTAGCCGACTTATGAGATCAAATCAGTGAAGAAGGGAAGAAAGATTTCCATGAAAAATATGGCCAAATAGAGTCTTTGATTGCTGTAAAAGTTGAAGAACCACTGATCAAAGTTGCTATTCAGTTTTGGGACCCTTCCCATAGGTGCTTCTCTTTCAATGGAATGGACTTGACACCCACAGTAGAGGAGTACTCCGTCCTGTTAGGTATTGACTTGAAAAGTCCGGATAAAATCTATGTTCGAAAGCCAAAATCTGGATACCGCAAAAATCTAGCCAAACTTATGGGAGTCAGACTGGAAGACATAGACTCCCATAAAAAGGAGAAGGGATCCAATGTTCGTATGCCGTGGGATTTTCTTCACAAATTCATCAAGGGGCATCTTAGTGACCAGCAAGGGTTGGCGGGTTTTGCTTTAGTGATCTATGGTTTGGTTATCTTCCCTAAGGTGTTAGGGCACATTGAAGTAGCAGTGATAGACTTTTTTGAGCAAATTGAGAATAATGGGAATCCATCACCTGCCATACTAGCCGAAACCTTCAGGTCATTGAATTACTGTAGGAGGAATGGAGAAGAGCGATTTGTGGGATGCGCACAGTTACTGCATGTTTGGGCCAAAAGTCATTTTTAAATGTGAGGAAAAGGCTTTCAAGAGAACTTTCCTACACCATCGTGCTCCAGTTAAAGAGTTCTGCAACAGTAAGTGGCCAAAACCGAAGAGTAAGGAAGAATGGGTGGATTTTTTGCAAAGACTTGGGAAAAAACATATTATATGGATGACGTCTTGGATGCCTCATGTACCGGTCTTATATCGATGCGGAGAAGAATCATGGGTACAACTTCTGGGACCATGGGGAGTGATAAGCTATGCGCCACTTATGGTGCTAAGATAGTTTGGAGCTAAACAATTCATTCCACTAACACATGGGCTTAGTGATTTGGAGTTTTCTTATGGTGAGCCAAAGGCAATGAAAAAAGGAGAGCAAGTGGTCCGATCATGGAAACAAGCACGAAGAATCAACCTTGGCCCCCCCTTTGATAAAGCTACCCCGGAATACTTGATGTGGAGGACAAAGCAAGTAAGGGAGGTAGTTTTTCTCCCAAAAGAATGCAGCATGCCTTTAGAACCAGAAGTAGAAGTATTCGAGGCCGAAATCACTAGGCAGCAATTCAAGATAGAAGAGGAAAAGTGGAAGTAAGAAAATTTGAGGCTTCGGAAAGAGATGGAACAGCTCAGGTATGAGGCAGAAATGCGAGAAGCCAAGCTCAAGAAGGTCCAACAAGAACACAACGTCACCAGCAAGGATCTCAAAAGTTTACATCTAGAGAACAAGAAGTTGAGATCTGAAATGAGGGTTGGAGGAATTATGCAAACTTCAAGTGAAAGGAAAAGGGAATTAGAAGACTTGCACAAAAGGGTAGAACACTAGGCACACAAAGCCAAGAAGAGCAAAGAAGAAGTTGTCTATTTGTCCCAAGAACGACAAAATTGGGAAGGCATGTACTCAGCAAGTGCGAAGAAGTTAGCCCAATGTCAGAAAGAAAATGAGGAACTAAAGGAGAAGTTGAAAAAAGGAAAGCAAGTCGAGGTAGATAATGAAAAAGTTACATTGCAGCAAAAGGTTCAAATGTTAGAAGAGCAGCTACAAGAACATAAGAACCACATCAAAGTAATAATAGAAGATTGGGAACAAAGTGAAAACAACTGGAGTTATGGATATTACATGGCACAGGATGCAAGCATGACATGGAGAATGGGAAGCCTCGGGAGATAGCAATATATAGAGCATATGGCCACTCAAGTTTGCAAAGCTGTGACAAAGGCGAGGGAAATGGTTGATAGAGCCGAAGCATTGAGACAAGAAATCCTCCCAACAGAAAAGCACGGGCAAAGGCTGTTGAACTTTTTAGATGAAGCTAAGGATCAATATCAGCAAGTTAGTTGTTTTTATGGATTTAATCGGAATATGATTGGAATGTAACAAATGACTTGTTGAATGAATGAAAGTTCCTTTTGTTGAAATTGTTATGGCTTAAATATCCCTCAAAATATCATTCATTTTGCATCACAGTCATTCATCACATTCATTCATTCCTTCATATAGTCTAAATAAAACGTAATATTTCAAAGATTGCATCATGTAGTAATTAGTTTCTTATTGTGGTAATCAAGATTCAAGGGTAGCTTCAACATTCAAGATTCCAGCCCAAATTCCCAAACACTCATACAATGCCCGGTCACGCTCAAGAGCAATGGAGGAAGAACATGGTAATAGGATGGATAGGATGGAGAAAGCGCAAGAAGAAATCCGAGGGCAGTTAGCCGCTTTAATGGAAATGATGACAAGGATGAACCAAGAGAAAGAAGTGGCTAGAGAAACACCTAACCCAGGGACAGATCAGCCCTGGGAAGATGATGATCCCCAATACCCTCCAGGGTTTACCCCATTTCATGCCCAATCCTCACAAGGCATACCTCCACCTCCACCTTATGTCCAATCCTCACAAGGCATACCTCCACCCCCACCTCCTCCACAACCTATGGGCAGCTACGCTTACGTGTATTCGGGAGCACCGAGCACCTCAACACAACCTCATATCACAGTGCCTATACCTCCCACTTAAGGGACAAGACCTGCGAATCCAATTCAAGTCCCTGACTTAGATGATCCAAGAGAGCAAGAGAAATTAAGGGGTAGCGTGTCGGAGGTTAAAGGTGATTCTGACTCTAAGAAATTCAGCATTATAGAAGAAAGGTTACGGGCCATCGAGGGCAGTGATTTCTACGGATCAGTGGATGCAATGGGATTGTGCTTAGTTCCGGATGTGGTAATCCCTTCTAAGTTCAAAACTCCTGAGTTCGAGAAGTACGATGTGACCAAGTGCCCCATTACTCATGTGACAATGTACTGTCACAAAATTGCCGCTTATAATCATGACGACAAGCTGTTGGTACATGTGTTCCAAGACAGCCTCACAGGGTCTGCTGCTAGGTGGTATGTGTAGTTAGATCATACACGCATCCACAATTGGAGTGACTTAGCTAGAGAATTTATTGCACAGTACAAGCATGTCACGGATATGGCCCCAGATAGGTTATCTCTACAAAACATCGAAAAGAAGGCCAATGAAAGCTTCAAGGAGTATGCTCAATGATGGAGAGACTCGCTGCGCAAGTCCAGCCGCCTTTGACTGAGAAGGAAATTACAGTGCTATTTGTTAACACTCTGAAAGCCCCTTATTATGAACGTATGATAGGGAACGCAACAAAGAATTTCGCTGACATGGTCATCACTGGTGAAATAATCGAAAATGCAATTAAGAATGGGAAGTTGGAAGGCAGTGATTCGAAGAAGGGTGGAGTGTCCAAGAAGAAAGAGGTTGAAACCCAAGCAGTCACCCATATAACACCTCGGTATAGGGGATATGCACCTTCCCCACCTCGATTCCGACCACAGCCTCAACCTTACCCATATTACCAACCCTATTTCCCGACCTCGAACAATGTCTCTCCTGCTCCTTACCAAAGCCCATTACAGCCATCAACTTTTCGCCCAGATTTTCGTCCTCCAGTACCTTACTATACACCAACGCCTACGGCCCAACCTTACCAACCAAACAGTAGCCCAATTGCTAACCAAAGGCCTCCCCAAAGAAATATCGAAAGACCTCCTATTGATCCTATCCCCATGTCATACACAGACTTATTCCCACAACTGGTGAAAGGTCACATGATCGCGCCTCTTTACATGGAGCCAATGAAACCTCCTTTCCCAAGATGGTATGACCCTAGTGCTCGATGTGACTATCATGGTGGAAACCCAGGTCATTCAACCGAAAACTGCACGACTCTAAAGTATAAGGTGCAAGATCTAGTTAAGTCAGGGAGATTGACCTTTTCGAAAGAAGTGGAGCCAAGTATCAATGCTAACCCACTGCCTAGCCACAGTGGAGGATCAGTTAGTGTAGTTGAAGCTCGGGGGAAGTGTCTCACAAAGAAACATGTGGAGGAGGTTGAGACTCCAATGAGCCTAGTTTTCGATGTTCTCACCAACGCCAAGATGATTCAGCCTGCACTGTGGGAATTGAAAGTCCATCAAGATGAATTTGACTCAGATCAAATATGTGAATATCATATAGGATATGTGGGCCATTCTATCCAAAACTGTCATCAATTTCGACAAGTGGTCCAGTCCATGATGGATTCGTTCTTAATAGAGTTCTATACGAAGGAGGAGGGAGATGTAGTAAGCACTGCCTCAGATGAATCTTCGGGATGTGATTACCCATGGGGAAAACCAATGACAGTATTTTACAAGGAGAAACCTAGTCCCAAGATGGAAGAATCTAGCTTTGTCACTCCTCCGACCATGACAATCAAAATTCTGAGCTCTTTCCCTTACAAGTGCAATAAGGCTGTCCCTTGGAAATACGAGTTCGAAGCGGTAATTAAAGGGTCTAGTGACATAAGCTCAGATAAGTTGGCCATACCGGGTAATGCAAACATAAGTGGAGTAAGTAGAATTACACGAAGTGGAAGGTGCTATACACCGGAGATGTTAAATAAGGCCAGAAAAGGGAAAGCAAAAGAGGGTGAAGAGGACAATCAAGCGAAAAAAGAAGAGGAGCAGGCTTTGTTCTCTAAGAACCAAGAGGAAGAGCTGCAAAAGCCGGTGTCAGAAGAGGATGCAAGGGAATTTTTAAAGTTGATCAAGCACAGCGAATACAGTGTAATTGAGCAATTGAATAAAACGCCTGCTCGGATTTCGCTATTATCTTTGCTACTGAATTCAGAATCACACCGGAACGCCTTAATGAAGGTATTGAATCAAGCCTATGTGCCTCATGACATTCCGGTTGACAGTATGGACCAGTTGGCGGGAAATATCACAGCGGCAAACTCTATATATTTCACCGATGACGAAATTCAGCTAGAAGGGCAAGGGAGTATTAAGGCCTTGAATATCACTACCAGCTGCAAGGGCTACACGATCGCCAAGGTGTTGATTGATAATGGCTCATCGATAAACGTCATGTCTATGGCCACGCTAAAAAAGATGCCGGTTGACCTATCTTACATACAACCGAGTAACATGGTTGTGAGGGCCTTCGATGGTTCTAGAAGGGATATTGTAGGTGATATTGAAATTCCAATTGAAATAGGGCTGGTTACTTTCAATGTCCAATTCCAAGTGATGGATATTTCCCTGTCCTACAGTTTCCTGCTGGGGAGACCATGGATCCATACGGCAGGCGCTGTTCCTTCGTCATTGCACCAAAAAGTAAAATTTGTCGTTGGTGATAAACAAGTATTTGTTTCGGGAGAAGAAGACCTTTTAATCACCAATCCTTTGTCTGTACCCTACATTGAGGCAGCCGAGGAAGCGTTAGAGTGTTCTTTCCAGGCCTTTGAGATAGTGAATGCAACATATGTGGGAGAAAGATCAAGAATACCCACTCCTCGGTTGTCAACCACCACTAAGATGCTTGTTAAACAGACACTGCAAAAGGGTTGGCGTGTCGGGAGAGGTTTTGGGAGAAATCTCCAGGGACAAAGGAAACCTGTGGAGATTATGGAGAACAAAGACAGGTTTGGCCTCGGATACAGGGCCACTGCTTCAGAGAGAAAGAAGATTCTAGGAGAAATAAGGAAGAAAAGAATAGCCCGCCTCCGAGGATACGAAGAAGAATCGGAGAAGATGGTGATCCCATACCTCTATGATACATTTCGTTTTGGCGGATGCTATCACCTCGATTCGTTAGAGGTAGTGGAAGCATGACCTATGTTATTGATGAAAGAATCCTCTCGCGGGTTCATAGTCTAAACGGTACAGGGGAAAATGACAACTTTTGATATAGAAATGATTGTGTTGTTGGGTGCAGAGCTGAAAGACTGAATTGTTGAAAGGATACCTTCTATCTTTTTGTTTTTCTTTTGTAATGTAGTGAGGTAGATTATCAACATCTTGGTCTAAAGAGCTCTAGAAGATTTTTTGTAAACTTGATCTTCATCATCATTTCAATAAATTAACAAGTTTAATGCATTTCGAGTACTTTCTTTCCATCCATCATCATTTCTATGACTGTTCTTTCTTTTCATTCACTACAATTGGTAAGAACAACCAACCATATCTGTCAAATCTTTACTTTTCAGGAAAATGAATAATGAATGTGAAGATAACCTTAACAGCTATCCGGGGTTTGATTTCGAAAATTCTATGCATGTTGGTGAACTCGATAACAATGTAGATTCAGACGATGATGCTTTGTCTCCAGATCTATTGAAAATGATTGAGCAAGAGAAAAAACCAATTGAACCCCACAAAGAAGTAATTGATATGGTTAACCTAGGGGATGATGAGAACGTCAAAGAAGTCAAAGTAGGCACAGCACTTCTATTGGTTGAAAGGCAAAGGCTAGAGGAATTACTTCGTGAGTATGTCGATGTGTTTGCTTGGTCTTATTAAGACATGCCTGAGTTAAATGCTGACGTTGTGGAGCACCGTCTACCTTTGAAAACAGAATGTAGGCCGGTACAACAGAATCTTAGGCGCATGAAGCCCGAGATGTTGTTGAAGGTGAAGGAAGAAGTAAAAAAACAATTCGATGCAGCGTTCTTAAAGGTAGCCAAGTATCTGGAATGGGTGGCTAACATAGTCCCAGTACCGAAAAAGGATGGCAAAGTAAGGATGTGAGTAGATTATCGGGACTTAAACAGAGCTAGCCCTAAGGATAATTTCCTATTGCCTCATATCGATACCCTGGTGGATAATACGGCCCAACACTACATGTTTTCATTCATGGATGGTTTTTCAGGCTACAATCAGATTAAAATGGCTGAGGATGACATGGAGAAAACCACTTTTGTGACAGTCTGGGCCACATTTTGCTACAAAGTTATGCCTTTTGGTCTAAAGAATGTCGGGGCCACCTACCAAAGGGCAATGGTAACTCTCTTTCATGACATGATGCATAAAGAGATAGAGGTGTATGTAGATGACATGATTGCCAAGTCCCAAGGAGAAGAGGATCATGTAGCCAACCTTCGAAAACTGTTCGAAAGGCTATGGAAGTTTCAGCTCATGTTGAACCCTGCCAAATGCACTTTTGGTGTTAAATCGGGAAAGTTGTTGGGGTTTATAGTCAGCGAAAAAGGAATTGAAGTGGACCCGGACAAAATCAGCGCGATACAAAATCTGTCGCCTCTACGCACATAGAAGGAAGTAAGAGGCTTTTTGGGAAGATTGAACTATATTTCCCGCTTCATCTCGCAACTTACGCTTAAATGCGATCCTATTTTTAAGTTGCTTCGGAAACAAGACCCGGGTGAATGGAACGAGGCATGCCAAGAGGATTTTGAAAAAGTGAAAGGGTATTTGTCAAATCCACCGGTTCTAGTACCGCCGGTTGCAGGGAGACCTCTGTTGTTGTACATGATTGTTAATGACCATTCTATGGGATGCGTGTTGGGCCAACACGATGATACGGGTAAGAAAGAACGGGCCATCTACTACTTAAGCAAGAAGTTCACTGATTACGAAGCCAAGTACACTACAATAGAAAAAATGTGTTACGCATTGGTTTGGGTTGCTCGGAGATTGAGGCAATACATGTTGTATCATTCAACTTGGTTGATAGCCAGATTGGATCCCCTCAAGTACATCTTTGAGAAACCATCATTGTCAGGCAGACTAGCTTGATGGCAAGTTATGCTTTCTGAATACGACATTGTGTACGTGTCCCAAAAAGCAGTCAAAGGTGGGGCAATAGCTGATTTTCTCGCAGACCGTGCTACTGATGAATATGAGCCTATCAAACTAGATTTTTCGGATGAAGATATAATGTCAGTCTTTCAAGAAGAGAAAGAAGAGCCCGACAGCAAACCGTGGAAAATGTTCTTTGATGGTGCATCTAATGCCCTAGGACATGGGATAGGAGCAGTATTAACATCTCCAAGTGGAAAATACTACCAGTCCACAGCCAGATTAAATTTCAACTGCACCAACAACATGGCTGAATACGAAGCTTGTGCAATGGGCTTAGAAGCTGCAATCGAGAGGGGAATTAGAAACCTAGAAGTCTATGGCGATTCAGCACTGGTCATTTATCAATTACGGGGAGAATGGGAAACGAGGGATCACAAGTTAGTGCAGTATCAGAAGTACATAGCTGACCTTGTGCAACAATTCGATGACATTGTCTTCCAACATTTATCTCGAGAAAAAAATTAGGTCGCCGATGCCTTGGCAACTCTAGCTGCAATGTTCAAAATGGAGGTAGAAGCGGAGGTCTCACCTATCAAGCTACGTATAAGAGGCTCTCCAGTCCACTGTTCTAGTATTGAGGAGGAAGTAGATGGACAACCTTGGTACTATGACATCATGCAGTACCTTGAGAGTCAACAATACCCAGAGCATGCATCGGAGAATGATAAAAAGATCCTTAGAAGATTGGCAATGGGATTCCTCGTTGATGGAGACGTTTTGTATAAAAGGGGTCGAGATCAGATGTTGTTGAGATGTGTAAAAGCGTCTGAAGCCAAGAGGATTCTAGAAGAGGTACATGATGGAGTTTGTGGGGCACATGCAAATGGTCATTTCATGGCTAGACAGATTATGAGGTCGGGCTATTATTGGACTACACTAGAAAGAGATTGCATAGATTATGCTAGAAAATGCCACAAGTGTGAAATCTATGCTGACAAAATTCAAGTTCCCACGACATCACTGAACGTCATGGTACCACCGTGGCCTTTCTCTATGTGGGGAATGGATGTGATTGGACCCATCTCTCCCAAGGCATCAAATGGGCATAGATTCATTTTTGTAATGATAGAATACTTTACCAAATGGGTTGAGGCTGCATCTTATGCGAATGTGACTAAGTCTACTGTTTGTAAGTTTCTAAAGAAGGAGATAATATGTCGGTACGGGCTCCCAGAAAGGATCATATCAGACAATGCCCTCAACTTGAACAATGACATGATGAAGGAAGTATGTGTACAGTTCAAGATCAGACATCACAACTCAGCTCCGTATCGTCCGAAGATGAATGGAGCTGTTGAGGCTACTAACAAGAATATCAAAAGGATTGTGGGAAAAATGACAAACACATACAAAGACTGGCATGAGAAGCTACCATTTGCTTTGCATGCCTATAGAACATCAGTACGTACTTCTACTGGGGCACTCCTTTTTCTCTAGTTTATGGCATGGAAGCGGTGCTACCGGTTGAGGTAGAAATTCCCTCCTTAAGAGTCTTAATGGAATTAGACTTAGACGAGGCTGAATGGGTTTGGAGTCGTTTCAAACAAAATCTTATAGAAGAGAAAAGGCTTACAGCTCTATGTCATGGTCAGATGTACCAGAAGAGAATGATGCGAGCCTATGATAAAAAGATTCGACCTAGGCATTTCCGAGAAGGAGAACTGGTGTTGAAAAAGATCCTCCCAAATCACCACGATAATCGGGGTAAATGGACACCAAACTGGGAAGGACCATATGTGGTGAAAAGAGCGTTCTCAGGTGGAGCGTTGATCTTGACAGAGATGGATGGGAATGATCTGCCCAATCCGATAAATTTCGATGCTGTGAAGAAATACTATGCTTGAAGAAAGGAAAAGAAGAAAAATAAGAAAAAAAAGAAGAAGAAAAAAAAAGAAAAAAAAAACAACAAGAAAAAAAGAGAGAAAGGAAATAAAAGGAGAATTCAAACTGAAAACCCAAAAAGTGCAGTTTGGATTAAAGGGGATATCTAAGTTGAAAACTTGAAAAGGCGGCTTAGATGCAGAAAAGATCAACACCCGGAGATCGAAATCATACGGAGTATTGCGTCAGCCGGATGAACTCAATGTGATAGGGGGCATCAACGGATTAGTTTTTTCCGAAGAAAGCACCGGTTTGGTTCGTGAAGGGTTATCTAGACATTCATTGTTTGTTTTGGTCACCATTCCTTGAAATTCACCACTTGACCCTTGCAGCATTCACTACCCCACTGTACTTTTGTTGCCATTTTCTCTTGTCAGCCCAATAACAAATGTTTTTTCTAAAATTAGGTTGTTCTTTTAGTCATTCTACAACTAACCGAAAAGTGCAAGAATGCATGGTGTTTGTTAATCAAATTGAAAGAAAGATGATGATCAAAATGATAATCTACATGCTAACATTACTAAGAAAAAAAACAAAAAAAGGAGGAAGAAAGAAAAGGAAGAAAGGAGGAAAAGAGAGAAATAAGGGAATGAAACAAAGGAAATTGGAAATTGTGACAAGTACATGTTACGAACCAGCTCCGATTCGAAATTGGTGACAACTATTTTGTGAACCACAGGTAAAAAGGTCAAAATACACAAAGGACAGTTCTAAGAATTTGATTACCACAATAGGAATTGCATGACTTTGTCAATACATGCATTTGCATTTCATCCACATTATGAGAATTCAAGCACAAAAAAAAATTTCATCATTAACATCATTGATGAAGAAATGTGCATTGGCATTGTTGATATTGCATTTGCATTCGCATCAGTGATCATTGCATCTGCCAAACATTGAAAAATGTGAATATAGGAGATTTTGGATAAAAAAATTTTTTGAAGAAAAGAAAAAAGAGAAGGAAAAGAAAGGAAGAAAGAAAAAAGAGAAGGAAAAGAAAGGAAGAAAAGAAAAGAGAGAAGGAAAAGAAAGAAAGAAAAGAAGAAAGAGAAGAGAAAGAGAGAGAGGAAAGAAGAAAGAAGAAAAAGAAAAAAATTTAAAGTTTCATCGCCTCTGCTGCAAGAGGAGCACATTTCCAGAGGAAAAATTTAAAGTTTCATCGCCTCTGCTGCAAGAGGAGCACTTTTCAGAAAAAAAATTTAAAGTTTCATAGCCTCTGCTGTAAGAGGAGCACATTTCAGAAAAGAAATTTAAAGTTTCATCACCTCTGCTGCAAGAGGAGCACATTTTCAAAAAAATTTAAAGTTTCATCGCCTCTGCTGCTAGAGGAGCACATTTTCAAAAAAAATTTAAAGTTTCATAGCCTTTGCTGCAAGAGGAGCACATTTCAGAAAAGAAATTTAAAGTTTCATCGCCTCTGCTGCAAGAGGAGCACATTTTCAGAAAAGAAATTTTAAAGTTTCATCGCCTCTGTTGCAAGAGGAGCACATTTCAAGAGGAAAAATTTAAAGTTTCATCGCCTCTGCTGCAAGAGGAGCACTTTTCAGAAAAAAAATTTAAAGTTTCATAGCCTCTGCTGCAAGAGGAGCACATTTCAGAAAAGAAATTTAAAGTTTCATCGCCTTTGCTGCAAGAGGAGCACATTTTCAAAAAAATTTAAAGTTTCATAGCCTCTGCTGCAAGAAGAGCACATTTTCAGAAAAGAAATTTTAAAGTTTCATCACCTCTGGTGCAAGAGGAGCACATTTCAGAAAAGAAATTTAAAGTTTCATCGCCTCTGCTGCAAAAGGAGCACATTTTCAGAAAAGAAATTTTAAAGTTTCATCGCTTCTGCTGCAAGAAGAGCACATTTTCAGAAAAAGAATTAAAAGTTTCATCGCCTCTGCTGCAAGAGGAGCACATTTCAGAAAAGAATTTAAAGTTGCAAAAAAAAAGAAGAAAGATTAGGTCTTGAGTTGGACAAAATTGTTGTCTATTATCTTTGCTTTATTCCTGATTTCCAGTAATAAGCAAAGAAGGGCAGCTGTAGACACCTAATTTTGTCCGAATTTTACAAATTATTTTGGCAAATTTTTTTCTTATTTTCTTTTATTTTTCTTATTTATTTTGTTATTATTCATATCATTATTATTATTAATTTTATTATTATCTTTTCTAATATTAATATTTTTTTATTTTATTTGTTTATTTTATTGGTATTATTATTATTATTACTATTATTATTATTTGTTTTTGTTTTTATTGTCATTTTCATTATTATTATTATTATTATTATTATTATTATTATTATTATTATGATTGTTACTTTTGTGTTATTATTATTAATATACTTATATACTATTTATTTTCTTTATTTTTACTTTTTATTATATATTTCATATTTCTATTTTAATTTATTATTATTTATATTATTATTATTTTTATTATTATTATTATTAGCAGTCATATTTCCCATCACATTAAATGTTATAGATCTACCAGATCCGCCGGTTCCCCCCCCCAGTCGCCGGCGCCGCAACCTCCAGCAAAATTATCTTCCCCATCCTGTGAATCCCGCTCCAACAGAAACCTATGGATTTGGTGACTCTGAAAGGCTAGAGGGGAGGCTCCAAAATCGTTTTAAGCATACCCCAAGCAAAGAAACGGGGGGGAGCGAAAAAACAGAGACCCCAAACGCCATCACCGATCCTCAACCGTTCGAAAACCACCAACCCCAAACACCACCACCGTGAGCATTCCGTCACCACCCTCACGACCGAACCTGACCCAAGACCCGAAACCCCTCTTCATCATTCCCCGAGATCCCATCCCTCACTCACCACAACCAAAAAAAAAAAAAAAAAGAACAAAAAAAAACAAAAAAAAGGGAGGCTTCTGTTTATCAGATCTATGTGGCTCGAGGGATTTTTAGGCTAATCGGAGCTTGGATCGGAGTAGAGGGGGAGGAGTGGAGTGACTTTAGGGCTTCGGGAGTACCACAGGCGACCGGCAACCGCCGGAGGCTAAGGGGCTAAGAGAGTTTTTTTGGGTTTTAGAGATTTTTTTTGGAAAGGCCGGTGGAAATGAGTAGTTGAAAAAAAAAGGGGCCTTTTATAGAGGAGCAAAATGCGGCGTTTTGAGGGCTGGAGGATCCGCGCGTCTACCCGACCCGACCCACGATCAGCGCACCCGGCTCCGGCACCCGCTTCGCTGACCCTGCTTCACCATCTGCGCGCCGACCCGACCCGTTTCGCGATCCGACCCGTCTGTTCCTGCCCCGGCCCAGCAACCTTAGCCCACTCCTCTACCGTTTGGGCCCTCTTTTGGGCTGTTTTGGGTATATTTCCCTTCTTTATTTTATTTATTCATTCATTTATTAATTGTGGCAATATATATATATATATATATATATATATTATATATAAAATAAACTAAAATGTAAATAAATAAATAAATAGTATAATACAATATATATATAAAAGTAGAATAAAATAAAATGAACATATAGTTTTAAAAAATAAAAAAAAAGTGATATGTAAATAAATATGTAAAATGCATAGTTTTAAAATTTTATGTACATAAAAGACATATATTAATAAATATAAAAAAAAGAAGAAATGTATAAACATATAGTTTTAAAATGTATATATAAAAATATGTAAAATGTATACATGTAAATATATAAAATATATAACTTTAAAACATACAAATGTATATATTTTGTACATAGAATATAAATAAATATATAAAATACATATATACATAAAGTATCCATAAAAACATAGCTTTAAAACAAAGTAAATTTTTATTAGATAATTTGCTAAGAAAAATGAAATGTGAGTTAAGAACAAACAATAATAAATAAAGAACCATAGTAAAATAAATAAAATAAAATAAAATAAGTGTGGAATCTCGATGATAAGTTTTCGTAGAATTCGTAAGTAGCGATTCTTCGAAAAAAAACTTTAGATGAGAGGAATTATATCGAATGTTACCAGAGTATTGGGATATTCGGTATTATTTCTCAATATTCAATTTCATGCTTATTTATTTATTTATTTATTTTAAATTTTTTATATACACACACACACACACACACACAATGATGAGTTTTGACAAGTAAAGAGTGTTTAGAAAAATATTAATTAAAACAAAAAAGGTAATAGAAACAATTGAGAGGAATTAACAAAAAAAAAGGGATTTTTAGATATACATAAATACAAAGTAATTAAACCAATAAAAATTAATCATAGTAAAGTTTTCAAAGGTAAAGAGTGGTAATTAAATTAATTAAATAAGTAATAATAGGATTTTAATAAAAGGAAATAATCAAAGGAATCAAGACAACAAATCTAAAAAATATATATATTAAAATTCTAAAATAAATGGAATTCTTCCGATGATGGGATGTCATGAAACTCACAAGTAGTGATTTCTTGACTGATCCCTAGGTGAGAAGAATTGGCTAAATGTTACCAGAGTATTGGGATATTTAGTTAAATTTTTTAATATTAAGAGTTTCATTAATAAAAATCGAAGTATAAATTTCTTTTTATAATTCCATGTGCATCATGTACTATATCCTTGCATCATGTTCATAAGTATTAAAATTCTAAAATAAACGAAATTCTTCCGATGATGGGATGTCATGAAACTCACAAGTAGTGATTTTTTTGACTGATCCCTAGGTGAGAGGAATTAGCTAAATGTTACCAGAGTATTGGGATATTTAGTTAAAATTTTCAATATTAAGAGTTTCATTAATAAAAATTAAAATATAAAGTTCTTTCCATAATTCCATATGTGTCATATATCATATGTTAGCATCATCTGCATAAAATATTAAAATTTCAGAATAAATGAAATTCTTCCGATGATGGGATGTCATGAAACTCATAAGTAGTGATTTCTTGACTGATCCCTAGGTAAGAGGGATTAACTAAATGTTACCAGAGTATTGGGATATTTAGCCAAATTTCTCAATATCAAGAGTTTCATTAATAAAGTCAAAATAAATAAAATTTCTTTTATGTTTCATATGCATCATACAATCAATTATAACATGAGCTCCACCGAAGATGAGATTCTATAGAACTCATAAGTAGTGATTCTTAAGAAATCTCTAGGTAATGAAAGTTATTTCAAATGTTATCAGAATATTGGGATATTTGATTTAATGTTTCAATAAATGGTGTTCATGTTGATTTTTTTTTATAATGAAATTTTTTTAAACCATATATAATAGTGATTTTTTAGCAAATGCACGATTTTTTTTATAAATATAATAAAAGAATTAAATTCAAGCCAAGACTATTTTATTAAAATTAAAAGATACCATGTAGTTAGGATGGTACCGTTTTTTAACGGGCGTTGTGGGGGTGCTAATCCTTCCCCACGCGTAACCGTACTCTCGAACCCGATTTTGTTTTCGCAGACCAAAAATTATCTTTTAAAAAAAAAACTTAATTAATTTTGAGATTTTGTTAAAAAGATAATATTTTAGGTGGCCAATCACACCTAGTCAAAAAAGATTGGTGGCGACTCCCATTTGTTTTTAAATGTTTTTCAAAATCGTCGAGCGCGAAGCTGTTACGACAGGAAGATTTGGAAAGTAGGAAAGCTCTGAAGAGTGTTTGTGAGCAAAAAGCAATGTTAGTAAAATCTAAGTTAAAAGTGTCGGTAATTTATCTATTTTTACTGGCTTGTAATTTTGTGCCGGTAAAATTTAGTAAATTAAGAGTAACACCGGCATTTTGCATAATCCCCGATACAGAAGTGCCGGCAAAACACCTCTTTTTTTGTAGTGAACTATGGAGGTGATGCCATGATGATGGCAAAGCAATAAGGAAGCATTTAATCTCAAGAGTGATCAACATAATAGTAGCAGCTATTGAAGATTGGGCGTCCTTTAGGAAAAAGAAGAAAAAGAAGTTAAGAAGGGTAATGTCGATTAATGGGATAGTAAAAAAGGTGAATTTTGAAATTGAATGGTAGATCAAGTTTTTTGAAGAAGATGTGGACATCCTCGTGGACAATGAAAATGATCACATAGTAATTTTCGCGTTAATAGGAAATTGCCAACGGGAGAATATCCTTATCGATGATGGAAGTGCAACAGAGATTCTGTACTTGAATGTGTTTCTTAGAATAGGACTCAATTTAGACCTGTTTAAACTAGTAGGACCAATATATGGATTTGCCAATCAACCTATAAAGGTAAAGGGCGTTATCAACCTAATAGTAATTTGGGGTAGGGCGAGCACATGATGAATGTTATAGTTGACTTTCTAGCAGCTAACCAACCCTCTGCCTATAACATGATATTTGGGTGACCATTCATGAGGCGGACAAGCATGGTAACTATTGTATATTGCTTAACTGATAAATTCTCTACTCCTGCAAGTATAAGCTTTGTTAAGGCGAACCAAGCTACAACTAGACAATGCCATATCCAGTCAATTCAACTAAAAATGAGGGAAGAAACATCAAACTCTGAGACATATTGTCCATACAATGCCCAAACCAGTGCCACTAGAAGGCCTTGATCCAAAGGGAGATCAATATCAATATCAACCTGTAGAGAAGACCTCGGAGGTGGTAATTGGAAATGATCCAGGAAAAGTCACCCAAATAGGTGGCAACATAATGGGCGACCACAACGATATACTAACCTAACTCCTTAAAAAAAAATGTAGATCGTTGCCTGGTCAGCATATGATATGCTAGGGATAGGAGGTTTTTTTTTATCAATCTATTGTAATTTAAAAACTTATTTCCCAAATCATTGTACTTTTAAACTTATTTCTCAATATATTGTACTTTTAATTAAATCATTGCCACGTCATACTTAAACTCTTTAATAACTCTCAAATCCGCAATCTTGAATCTTGATCTCATCCTTCCCTTTTTAATTTTTCTAGTTGTTGGTGATAATTAAAACACTAGAATGAAACGCATCCATCACCTTCACTCCTAAAAAAAAAACAAAGAAAGAATGATCAACATCAGATAAACAACCATAAGAACAGAACAAACATAACAGCCCAAACATAAAAATGTAAATGTGTCTCGCTTTGTAATTGGTGCACGTTAGGGAATGAAAAGCCTTAAAGACAACATACTTTATCAAGTACAGCACGTTTCTTTCCCTTTAAAAACGCAGCCAAATAGCGAATAACTCTAATAAGGTAGGCTAACAATTTCGTGCGCTTCATATACGTTTTTTGTACGTTTCTCTACTTTCATAAATTCAATGGCCAAATGATTCAAAAAAAAAAAATTCAATGGCCAAAAGAAAAAAAACAACCCAAAACCCACCACGTTTATGGGATTTTTGTTCAGTCTCGTACCGGACAATTTAACTTTTCTAGGCACATGAGTAAATAATTGATTTTAAAAAATGAACAGTGAATCTTCCTCGATCTTCATATTCATACATGTACATACATGAATTTAAAAACAAATTTTCCTATGATTTCTTACTATTTGTATATATGATTGTTTTTTTTATGATCAATTGAGCCCACCTATATCAGACACCAAAATCTTGAAGCTCACTCCCATCTCTCACTTTTGGGATGCGTTTTCTCCATTTATATCACATTTATTTGTATGAGTGATGATATCAATTCTTGACCGCATCTCATAGCTGAGAGTGAGATAGAGATTTGGCCCCATTTCTTCCTACAGCCTTCCCTTCCCCCCTTTACGTTTTTTGTCTTTGTTATTCATCATTTCTCTTTTAGTGTCTCTTTCCTTTGTTTTTTAAACTTTTTTCTTCTTTCTTCTTTCTTCTTTTAGGAAAGGTGAGGCCTGGGTTTGTTCTACTATCCATGCATGTTGATTGTAGTGGGTAAAGGTTTATGTTTGTGTCATTTCAACCTGAAAAAATCCACATGTTATTTACATTAAATTTTACTTACTTTTCCTATTTTTTTTACCTTTTTAATATCACATCCAAATGACAAATAAATTGGTTAAGAACATAATTAATTTGTTAATTAGATATTGAAAAAGTTCATTAAATGGGTAACTTAAAAAAAAAGTTTCTTATATGTGAAAAATGTGATAAAATTGCAATTTTCACTTATAATTGTAAGTTGTAGCACATATCATATCGACCTACTTAGCGGTATTGGAAACTTAATGAATTTCATGTGAAACTCTTATCTGTTTTTTACTCATTAAATATATAGTAACTGCTGATAATTATGTATTTATTAGTGTGTGATGCTTTTTTTCTTTAAGGAATTCTTATGATAGACTGCATAATTAGTTTTTTTTTTTGGAATCGATTGTCAATAAGAAAATGATAGAAACAAATAAAAGATTAACTCTCCACCTCGTTACCATGTTACAAACTTCAAATGTTGGTTATTACAATTGTGAAGCTTTAAATTTTGAACTTTCCCTTCCACACCTTAATTGGATGAAAAAGTTAAGAAAAAAATTAGATACTTATTGTTGTTAAATGACGATGGAAAATAAAAATTTACAAAGATTAAAACTTCAATTTCGTATTTTGTTTGTTAAATTATACTACCAAATTAGTTTTTTTTATTACTACTTGTAATTACTCAAGTATTAGGAATTTGATACTTATTAGATCTCATAATAGTGAAGGGGTGATACAAAATAAATCTTGCTTACAGAAATTAAGTTGAAGATGACTTGATGAGAGCTGGTTCATTATCTTCGCACATGATTACGTAGGAGAATATATATAAATATATATATATATATATATATATTAATATATATTCATATCAAAATTTATGATGAATTTGGATATAAATCTAACTAATTAATTAATAATAGATAAGGAAATAGATATTATATTTATTTTTATCATCATCATCATCAAATAGTAAATTATATCTTTTTGACCTATACACACACACCATTATAAAAAAAAGTTTATATATGATGCTATATAATCTCTATACATTATTATTACATCAAAGGTTAATATCTCATTAATGAACAAACTGAAAATATGTTAAGATTTTATAAATAAATACAAATAAGTTTTTTTTAGTTTGCTCTTAAGAGCTTAGTATATTTTTAATTTGTTCATTAATGATGTGTCAACATCTAGTGTATTAACAATGTAAAGAAACTATTTACTGTTAATGCAACATACATAAACTCATAAAAAAAAACATGCACTAAACATAAATATATATTATACTAGTACTTAGGAGTCTCAGTATAATCTCTTTTGATATATTTTATTGTTATCCTCATTGTTAAAAAAAAAATTAACCAATCCGACTATATATACTTAACTCCAATACTAAACTAATAATTAAAGTCAAATTCTATTGCAATGGTAAATAGGCTGCTAAAAATAAAAATAGTATACCCCACCCCAATCCCAAATATGAGGCAAGCAAGCATGGGTTAAGCTTCAGTAGTCGTGGCCAGGTCGTGGCCAGCAGCCAGCGATCAACCTTTGTTGATTTGTTAACACCAATTTTTATTATAATACTAATAATAAATAAAGAATAGACATATAACTAATGTTGTTAAATGTTAATCACGTGGTTGCTATTTGTTAACATTAATTGTGTTAGGCAGCTTTCACCAAAAAAAAAAAACGTAAATTGCATAAATACATCTTATGGTTAAGAACAAACTAAATGTGGTACTTGATATTTAAACTTTGACACTTAATTACTCTGAGATTTATTTTTGTTTTACTTTGCCCCAAACTGTTACATTTTTTTTTATTTGCTTCAACTGTTTTTTTTTCTCTAAAACTGTTTTTCTGTCTTCTTTTTTCTCTTTTTGAGCTATTCATAAGATTTTTGAGCTTAAAAAAATAAAAAATAAAATAATGAAAAAAGTAACAATTTGAGGTAAAGTGATACGAAAATAAATCTCATGATGGTTAAGTATCAAATTTTAAATATCAAGTATCACATTTAGTTTGCCTCTAATCAAAAGGTATATTTATGTAATTTACCAAAAAAATTGTGTTAGGAAGCTATCTTATACTAAAATGTTCTAATTCCTTTGTAAGGTTCTAAATTAATGTACTTGTCACACACTTTAATACAAGTCCAATCCATCACCTAATCATTCTCTTCGACAAATTATCTTTATGACCCATATTTGTTGAATTTAGTGAAAAAAATTTGATGTCTTTTAAGTAAGATTTTGAATTCGAATTTTTTGAATTGAGAAAGCAGTATTGAGAGAGTTCTTCCATCAAGGTTTAATAATAACTTGACTCCAAATTAATTAAGATCCAAAGTGATTTTTCGGATACCGAAAGATTTAGACCAAAAAATATTATCTTTATTATGCAAGCCATTGCATAACATAAAAGTGGGCTATAGTGCTTCAATCAACATCGAACATATCAAACCCAAACCAACTTTTTCTCTCTTTTTCCTTTTGATTTTTGTTTCACTATATATAATTTTGATTGCATGTCGCAAGCGATGATTTCATTCATGTTGGTACTAGCTAGATTCCTGCTGCAAGGCGTCTTATTTTTTTCTTTTATTATTTGGTGATTATTGAATTATAATCGGATAATGGAACATTAATTTAAAATTAAAATTAACAAAGTTGTAATGATTAATTTGAATTTTAATATGAATTAAACATTTTTCTTCCTAGCGGTCCGACCATTATCTCGAATTGGAAAGCATGAGGAATCTTTTAAGGCAACTAGAAAGGGAAATAAGATAACAAATAGTAATGTTTTTTTCTTTAAAAAACATATAAAAAATTTGAATTAGATTATGAAATTAAATCAAGGTTATGATTCCACCAAAAGAAGCATAACTTGTTAAACCGGGCATATTTGATAGGGCTTAAAGACCTATACAATTCCTCCCTCTTGACACGTATATTTGATAATGCATGATAAGAAAGCAAAAAAAAAAAAGATAATGCATACTAAGCATATGCACACTTGATAGAACAGGCCAAACTTCGAATAATTTGGGGAGAAATATAATGGCTTTAATTAATTAAATTTTGTAAATCTTTTATATTGGGTAATCGAACCTGCTTGCATATACATAAGCAAAACATATATTCTCATTGTCATTTTCAAGTTTGCTTCTGCCAACAAAATAAAGAGCATTCCACACATGAAAAATTTAAAAATAATCTTTTCATATTTAAAATTATAAAAAATTAAAATTTTGATCATCGAAATTAAAAAAAATTAATACTCCAACAGTTAATTCGTTTTTAATCATGCAAATAGACAATAATTTTAGATAATCTTAATCCTTTAGTCTTAAAACAAGATGAATTTCACAATTACTTAATTAAAGAAAAGACATAATTTGATCCATGATGAATTTTTTCAAGAAAATTTTGAGAAAACTACTTTTCTCTAACTTGATTCCTTAGAGTTTTCTTCTTAACTGTGATTTTCTAATGGAGAGAAGGCAATTATTTAAAGGTAGTGGAGAGGAGGAGTTTTTTTGAAAACTAAGAATCTGTTTGAATTCAAACGGACCTTCTGGTGACAGCACGGTTTTTTTTTTGAAAACTAAAAATGCTCCAACCATGCTACAGCTCTAATTGCTCCTTCCCCTCTCTTTTTTTTCAATTGTGTTTTTTAGTTTTTTAATTTTTTTTGTTTTATTTTTGTTTTAAGTTTTTTCATTTTAATATTTTTTTATTTTAAAGTTATTTTTTATTTTAAGTATTTTAGTAAATGTAAAATATAAATTATTAATATAAATGTATAAATAAATTATTAATTTACATTTATGATATATTATTAAATTTTTTGTTATTTAAAATTTTAAATATAATATTTTAATATTCTAATATACATACAATAATTTTAAATATGTAATAATAAAAGTATTATTTGATATAAAATAATTTTAATTTATTAAAATATGATTTTATATAAAATAATTTAAAATTTTTAAATTATTTTTTTAATTTATGAATTTTATTTTATACAAATTTTAATCTAATATCCTTAATGTTCCTTTTTTTTCTTCTCATTATACTTCACCTCATTACCACCGTTGTTGTCACGTGCTGATATACAATTCACAATACCATTTCCTATGTCTTACTTATCTACGGTTGGATTGTCTGTAGTGTCTTCACTTTATACTTTGTACTGAATGATTATATATTTTTCATAATTAACCCAAGAACTGCACTATTCAATTAAAATATGCAAAACATATAACATTTCAAACTTTCATAACAGACTTTTTGTTTCAATTTACATCCCAAGTATAGATATACATACTTAAAGTATTGTACATATAAGTCCGACCATACAAAAGTAATTTTATATACCTCTATAGAAATCGAGAATCCGCCTAAGGGATACCCAAAAGAGAAACTCCTCCTAATCGAGGCCGAGAGTCTACTGAAAATAATCTAGAAAGAGAATAAGGGGATGAGCTTATGCCCAGTAAGAGGCTTGTATAAAAGAGCTAATAATATGCATAACTATATGCATGTATTAAAATATACTCTTTTACGTAGAAAACATGAATCACACAAATTAAGCACAGTGTGGGAAAATATACTATAATTGGTTAGATTATCAGGCTGAGTACAAAAAAATGCTTTGGAGCACCTCACTTGTCCCGACACCTAAATTCGACTATAGGAATTTCTATTGAAAGTGCGTAGTTCAATAAATGTACATAGTTCAGTAGTTGTTCATAAACAATATTTAGCAATTCATTTGGCATTTCAAATAAACTGTTTAATATTTTCTCTATAAACAATACAGATATCATTTTCCTGTAAACAGTAACAGTACTAAAAAAATATATTTAATGAGCATAACATTCTAAAATAAAAAAATATAATTTAAGTCTGGGAGTGCCTGGATCTATGTTAACCAGGGATTTACCACCTCAGTGGAAACTAAATAGTGGAGATAAGGCATCACTCAATAGACTCATGCATAATGACATATGGCCATAATCAAAAGGTTGTCCACAGATGTACACAGGCCAGGTGTCACCTGAGACACTAAATGATGGGACTATGATCACTCAGCTACAGTAACGTAACAGTAGGGTGCATGTGCTCGTAAGCAGCTATGGAGCTAACAGTTTCAAAACTGTTGGCTCTATAGGCTATACCGAGATGGGGGGTGAATCGGTTTTTCACTAACCTTAAGTTCGTTTTTTGGTTCCTCTAAATTCTCTAGCCTATATTGATATTTTCTAAGTTCTCTAGGCTACTCAATTATGCAATATAAATTCAATACAATAAACTCAAATATAATTGCAAATAAGTAAAGAGAGTAAAGATAGAGAAATGTACGCAAGTAATTTATAGAGGTTCGGCAACCTTGCTTACGTCCTTTACCTTGAGACGCTCCAAAGGATTTTTCCCAAATTCACTATCTTTGAATTTGTATTACACTCCCTCTTTTTCTAGGCTAAAGAGAAACCTCTCTCTTTTTCAAGGCTCAAGAGAAACCTCCCTCTTTTTCTTAGGCTAAAGAGAAACCTCCCTCTTTTTCTTAGGCTAAAAAGAAACCTCCCTTTTTACAAGGAATGAATTGGTTTACAAATTGTGTAATCAAAGAAAGGCCTCTAGATAGGCAAATGATTACTGAGATTAAGCACAAGAAAATCCTAAACAATATTTGTGCTATTCTATACAAGAAATATGTGAATGATGGAAGATTAAGACTTTGTAGCTCTTGATTTGTTGTTGAGGCTTGAGGATTTGAGGGAAATGAGTATTGGAGTTGCTGAGTGGTTCCTCTTAGTTCCTTCAGCTTCTAAGCCTCTATTTATAGTCCCTTGTGAAGGAAACCGAAACAAACACGCAGCGGAATTTAAATCATACGACCTCCACCAAGATCGATTCGGAGAGTTGCCTGATTAGGGTTTCGAGATTTTACCTAACGTTTTCTATGATTTTTTTGTCGTTGGTCGAGTCACAAGCAACAACTTTTCGTTCCTGCCTCTATGGTATCCACACGAACGGATCTCACGACTCTTGAACGTCTCACGATCAGAAGCCTTAAAGAGCGTTTTTTATTCTTTATAATCGAATTGCTAGCTTCGATTAAAAGAACACCTTTTCTGTTTTTTTTTTAATTGTGCGGCTATGTTTTTTTTAGAAAAAACATCCTTTTATAGGCAATAAATTTTACCCTAAAATTTACTGCCAAATAGAACTCTAATCCTACTTAGAATAGGATTAACTATATCCTTAATCCAATTCAGAATAGGATTAGATATATCCTTAATCCAATTCAGAATAGGATTAATTAAGCTCCTCATTGATCCGTTTTAAGTGTGCGACCTAATAGGTTCTCAAAACAATGGCAATGACAAAATTGTCACAGGCAATGAGCGGTATTTAGCAACACATCATTGCTACCCATGTAACGAGAATGTCAATGACTCGACATAACCTTACTCGTGATAGATGTTACCGTGTAGTCTAATCCCTTTATCCTTTGATGTCTTGATTAGACACAAGTCATGGAATGTGTCACACTTTTATAGTCTAATCAGCGTTTCTTGATTCCTGAGTAGACTAATTAAACAAATAAAATCAATATCTCATATTGACTTATTCGAGCACGGCCATGCATTTCTTAGTCTCACTCTATCAAAGGGCCCAAGACATCACTCTTGTTATATAAGAGGGATAAATCCTATCTTGATCACTCAACATCCCTCTACATAGATCAAGGCATACCCAATTACTACCTTTATAGTCCATCCTGTTACGAATGACATCTAGCAGCATTAAAGTATGCAATTCTCTATGTTGGGATCTCTGATGATCTCAAGTCAAAGGATCACATACACCATCATCACTATGAGAATCGCTTATGACACTCATATAACAATCCATGTAGCGTTCTCATGGAGGGTCGATCCAGTACATAGTTCTCTAACATGTATCTATGTGATGACTTGCTATCCTATATCCATGACAATGGTCATCAGTCAACCACATACTAGTCTTATCGTACATTGTTATCCTTGTTCACAATAATACTTGACTATGGATATTTTAAGAATAGTGTGTTATTACTATTCTAAGGACATTATCATATAAGATTACATTACGCAGTTATAAGACAAATATAATAATGAGCTATAATAAATAAAATGTCATGATACATAAAAAAATGCCAAAGTCAATCATCTAATGAATGGTTCTAAGGGCATAATCCAACAATCTACCACTTGCACTAAGACCATTCACTCATGTATCTAATACCTAGTGACCTAGTGTGACGATCATGTCTCTGCTGTGTCAAAGGCTTCGTCAGTGGGTCGGCGATGTTATCGTCAGTTGGTACTTTGCATATCCTCACATCTCCTCTCTCGATGATATCTCGAATGAGATGGAAGCGCCGTAGTATATGTTTGGATCGTTGGTGAGATCTAGGCTCCTTAGCTTGTGCGATGGCTCCATTGTTGTCACAATAGAGCTCAATCGGATCTATAATGCTAGGAACAACTTCAAGCTCAGTAATGAACTTCCTGATCTAAACAGCCTCCTTAGCAGCTTCAAAGGCAGCTATATACTCAGCCTCTGTTGTAGAATCGGCCACTGTCGCCTGCTTTGAACTCTTCCAGCTCACAGCACCACCATTAAGGCAAAACACATAACCAGACTGCGATCTATAGTCATCTTTATCAGTTTGGAAGCTAGCATCAGTGTAACCTGTTACAATGAGCTCTTCCTCACCTCCATATATCAAGAATGTATCCTTAGTCTTTCTCAAGTACTTAAGAATATTCTTGACAGTGATCCAGTGACGTTCACCAGGATCAACTTGATATCTACTCGTCATGCTCAAGGCATACGAGACATCGGGACGTGTGCAAAACATGGCATACATAATGGATCCAATAGCAGATGCATATGGAACTTTACTCATACGTTCTTTCTCTTCTTGTGTTGTAGGACACTGTTCTTTTGAGAGAGTAATGCCATGTGTCATAGGCAAGAATCCTTTCTTGGAATCCTGCATGCTAAACCTCTTTAGCACTTTATCTATGTATGCACTTTGACTTAGGCCAATTAATTTCCTTGATCTATCTCTATAGATCCTTATTCCCAGTACATAGGTAGCTTTGCCCAAGTCCTTCATTGAAAAGCAATTCCCTAACCAAGTCTTTACAGACTGAAGGGTAGGGATGTCATTCCCAATGAGTAGTATGTCATCTACATACAACACCAGGAAGACAATAGTGCTCCTACTGACCTTCTTGTAGACACAAGGTTCATCTTCGTTCTTGATGAAACCAAACTCTTTGATTGCATCATCAAAACGAAGATTCCAACTTCGAGAAGCTTGCTTTAGTCCATAAATAGAACGTTGCAGCTTACAAACCTTTCCAGCATTTTTTGGATCAACAAAACCCTCAGGTTGTGTCATGTATACATCCTCGAGTAGCTTTCCATTAAGAAAAGCGGTCTTGATGTCCATTTGCCAGATTTCATAATCATGGTATGCAGCTATCGCAAGCAAGATCCTAATGGATTTGATCATCGCGACTGGTGAAAAAGTTTCATCATAGTCAATACCATGAATTTGTTTAAAACCTTTAGCAACCAATCGCCCTTTATAGGTATGAACATTTCCTTCCATGTCGGTTTTCTTCTTAAAAACTCATTTACACCTTATAGGTTTTACCCTTTCGGGTAAGTCAACCAAGGTCCAAACTTGGTTGGCATACATGGATTCCATCTCAGATCTCATGGCTTCAAGCCATTTCTCAGAGTCTGGCCCTGTAATAGCCTCTTGATAGGTAGTAGGCTCATCTTGGTCCATGAGCAATACATCACCGTTCTGAGTCATTAGAAATCTATATCCTGTGGCTCACGATGTGTTCTAACTGATCTACGCAAGGCTTATGTCTCTTGAGCAAGCGGTTGCTCCACAACAGCTTGTGGTTCTGGTTCCACAACAACTTGTGGTGCTTGCTCAGGCTCCATCTCAACATCGGGTGCGCTATCTTGTAGCTCTTGAATTTCTTCAAGTTCTACTTTTCTCCCATTAGTTCTTCTAGAAATGAATTCTCTTTCTAGAAAGACACCTGTTCGAGCTACAAACACTTTGCGCTCAGTGGGATTGTAAAAATAATATCCTTTAGTTAGTTTAGGATATCCCACAAAATAGCACTTATCAGATTTAAGTGCAAGTTTGTTAGAGACTTGACGTCTTACATAAGCCTCACAACCCCAAATCTTCATAAAAGACATACTGGGACGTTTACCAGTCCATATCTCATATTGTGTCTTTGGAACCGATTTAGATGGAACACGGTTCAGTGTAAAAGCAGCTGTTTCTAATGCATGTCCCCAAAAGGATTCTGGAAGATCTATATGACTCATCATTGATCGAACCATATCTAATAAAGTTCGGTTTCTCCTTTCAGATACACCATTCCATTGTGGTGTACCTGGAGGAGTGAGTTGTGAGACAATCCCACACTCTTTAAGATAGTCATAAAATTCTTGGCTTAAGTATTCACCACCTCGATCTGATCGAAGTGCCTTAATGCTCTTGCCAAGTTGGTTTTGTACTTCATTCTTGAATTCTTTGAACTTTTCAAAAGATTCTGACTTGTGTCTCATAAGATACACATAGCCATATCTACTGAAATCATCAGTAAATGTAATAAAGTACATAAACCCACATCTGGCCTGTGTGTTTAAAGGTCCACATACATCTGTATGTACTAAGCCCAATAAATCACTTGCCCTTTCACTATGTCCTTTGAAAGGGGCTTTAGTCATCTTACCCATCAAACAAGATTCACATGTCTCATACGATTCAAAATCAAATGAGTCTAAAATTCCATATTTATGGAGTTTGGAAATGCGATTCTCATTTATGTGTCCCAAGCGACAATGCCAGAGATATGTTGGATTTTGATCATTAGATTTAATCCTTTTAGCATTTATGTTATAAATAGGCATATCAAGATTTAGAATGTAAAGACCATTAATTAGTTGTGCACTACCATAAAAGATATCATTTAAATAAATGGAGCAACAGTTGTCCTTTATTATAAATGAAAAACCCTTTTTGTCCAAACAAGAAATAGAAATAATGTTTTTAGTGATGGAAGGCACATAATAACAATCATCTAATTCTAAAACAAGCCCTGTGGGCAATGTCAAAATATAAGTTCCTATAGCTAATGCAGCAACCCTTGCTCCATTTCCCACTCGTAGGTCGACCTCGCCCTTAGTCAACGATCTACTCCTTTTGAGTTCCTGCACATTTACACAAATGTGAGAACCACATCCAATATCTAATACCCATGATGAAGAAGTAGATAGATTAACTTCTATAACATAAATACCTAAAGTGGAAGTCTCACTTCCTCTCTTCTTCTTTAGCTCTTCCAGGTATTTGTTGCAGTTCCTCTTCCAATGTCCGGTCTCACCGCAATGGAAGCATTTCCCTTCTTTGGCAACCCCACCTTTAGGCTTCAGTGCAGTATCATTGGGCTTGAACTTGCCATTGGCTTTATTACCCTTTTTCTTGCCCTTTGCATTAGCCCTGCCCTTAGCTTTCTTAACTATTAAGACATCTTTGGGCTTGGCCTTTTTTATGTTGGATTCAGCTGTTTTCAACATGCTAAGTAACTGTGGCAGAGTCTTGTCAATTTCATTCATGTTGTAATTAACAACAAACTGACTGTAGCTGTCTGGCAACGATTGCATAATCACATCAGTGGCCAACTCTTGGCCCAAAGGAAATCCCAATCTTTCAAGGTTTTCAATGTACCCAATCATCTTGAGCACATGAGTACCAACGGGAGTCCCCTCTGCCATCCTACACTGAAACAATGCCTTAGAGACATTGTACCTTTCTTGCCTAGCTTCCTCTTGATAGAGTTGCTTGAGATGCTCGATCATATCGAACGCATCCATTTCCTCATGTTGCTTTTGAAGCTCAGGATTCATGGAGGCAAGCATAAGGCAACTAACATCCAATGCATCATCTTGATGCTTCTTATAAGCATCTCTTTCTGCCTTTGGAGCATTAGAGGGTGGTTCCTCAGGTAAGGGAATCTCAAGGACGTACAACTTCTTTTCTTGCTTGAGGACTATCCTCAGGTTCCTGTGCCAATCCAGGAAGTTTGTCCCATTCAACTTGTCCTTCTCAAGGACAGATCGCAGTGAAAGTGTGTTATTTGTGTTTGATGCCATGGTAATCTACAACAAAATATGCAAAATATAAGTATCATGAATGCATTCATTTAATTAAATATTTATTAAATGATGCTCCCACTATTTTTTATCGAATCAACAACCCTCACTATTAATTCGAAAAAATTATCACATAATTTCTCTAGTGGGCCAAGATCCATATTTCACCTTATCTAGAGTTAGCTTTGGCTAATCGCCCAAGATTTGGCTATTTAGGTAGGCAACACTTACCAATTACATCTCATGTAACTCTTGGATAGTTGGGTGAACAACACTTGTTCTAATTCATCTCATGAATGGAAGCCCAACTTTATGCCTCTAAATTCCCAATCCTATTGAGGAAATCTAGTTAAGTCAACCCAATTTATAGCCTTTGGATATCACTATTATCCCATCGCGTCTTACTAAGATAGATATGATATTTTGCTTTGGCAAATATAACAAAATCGATTCTAGTCTTGACGAGTGCTATTCATTGGTAGGCATCTATTATTGACTTAATTTAATTTGAGGGATTTTCTTAGTTTATTGAATAAGATCTCACCAATTTTACTTTTAAAAATTATCATATGATTTTCATATCATAAACGTACAAAATAAACCATGCATCTCATGCAATTAAGCAATAAAATAAACGTAACATAGTTATAGCCCAAACTAAATGGATTTCCCAAGCCAATGAGAAACCCTAAGGGTTAACCTAAGGGTAATAGCATCTTCTCCAAGTGCCTCTTTGGTCATCCTTTGCATGGTTGTCAACTCCATTAGTGTTGATCACCATCAACTCATACTTAGCTAAATTCTAACCCTATACTACGTTACAATTACATAGTTTAAGAGAAGCCTCGAGTTACATTCGAGGGGAGTGAGATGAGAAAAGAATGTACAACTAGAATTTCAAGAACAAGGCATGACACGCAGGTCGTATTTATTAAAATTTACAACCACCAAAATACAATCATATTGGGCTAGGGCTATAACTATGCACCACACTCAAACAACAACCACCGTGTTATACAAACAAGTGTAATGCAATTTCAATCTTTTAGTTTTATTAATGAGGCACATTTGAAAAGAATTATGACCCTGACTGCGGGGTTCCCAGGGGCAATAGTATTGACATTACCAACGCCCCTTATCCGGAAGTGTCCTAATCTTATCAAGCTGTTCCAACCAGTATCTCATACTGACTATAATTTTAGTCGCATCAGAACTTTTATCTAAAAGTGTTTCAATCTTATCAGGATCTTTATACACTTTCGACATTATTATGTTTCTTCCATAACGTTTATGCAGAACAGAAACCGCCATTAATAATTCGCATCACAGATTATATCTCACATATAAGTTGAATCGAAATTGATATATATCATATATATAATTTCAACAATTCGATTTCTAGCCTCTGAATATATCATATACATTCTAATCCGTATTAATCTCATTAAAACGATTGCATGTAATCATAAACAGAAAGTAACCAGAGATCATGCTATTATCAAAACAAATCAAGGACTCCGAATCTGGCTCGGATACCAGTGAAGGAAACCGAAACAAACACGTAGTGGAATTTAAATCATTCGACCTCCACCGGGATCGATTCGGAGAGTTGCCTGATTAGGGTTTCGAGATTTTACCTAACGTTTTCTCTGATTTTTTTTGTCGTTGGTCGAGTCACAAGCAACAACTTTTCGTTCCTGCCTCTATGGTATCCACACGAACGGATCTCACGACTCTTGAACGTCTCACGATCAGAAGCCTTAAAGAGCGTTTTTGATTCTTTATAATCGAATTGCTAGCTTCGATTAAAAGAATACCTTTTCTGTTTTTTTTAATTGTGCGGCTATGTTTTTTTTAGAAAAAACATCCTTTTATAGGCAGTAAATTTTACCCTAAAATTTACTGCCAAACAGAACTCTAATCCTACTTAGAATAGGATTAACTATATCCTTAATCCAATTCAGAATAGGATTAGATATATCCTTAATCCCATTCAGAATAGGATTAATTAAGCTCCTCATTGATCCGTTCTAAGTGTGCGACCTAATAGGTTCTCAAAACAATGGCAATGACAAAATTGTCACAGGCAATGAGCGGTATCTAGCAACACATCATTGCTACCCATGTAACGAGAATGTCAATGACTCGACATAACCTTACTCGTGATAGATGTTACCGTGTAGTCTAATCCCTTTATCCTTTGATGTCTTGATTAGACACAAGTCATGGAATGTGTCACACTTGTATAGTCTAATCAGCGTTTCTTGATTCTTGAGTAGACTAATTAAACAAATAAAATCAATATCTCATATTGACTTATTCGAGCACGACCATGCATTTCTTAGTCTCACTCTATCAAAGGGCCCAAGACATCACTCTTGTTATATAAGAGGGATAAATCCTATCTTGATCACTCAACATCCCTCTACATAGATCAAGGCCTACCCAATTACTACCTTTATAGTCCATCCTGTTACGAATGACATCTAGCAGCATTAAAGTATGCAATTCTCTATGTTGGGATCTCTGATGATCTCAAGTCAAAGGATCACATACACCATCATCACTATGAGAATCGCTTATGACACTCATATATCAATCCATGTAGCGTTCTCATGGAGGGTCGATCCAGTACATAGTTCTCTAACATGTACCTATGTGATGACTTCATATCCTATATCCATGACAATGGTCATCAGTCAACCACATACTAGTCTTATCGTACATTGTTATCCTTGTTCACAATAATACTTGACTAGGGATATTTTAAGAATAGTGTGTTTTTACTATTCTAAGGACATTATCATATAAGATTATATTACGCAGTTATAAGACAAATATAATAATGAGCTATAATAAATAAAATGTCATGATACATAAAAAAATGCCAAAGTCAATCATCTAATGAATGGTTCTAAGGGCATAATCCAACACCTTGGATGGTTTGTAGATGTTGGGTGGAGCCAAAACTCGAATATGACCGTTGTCTCACAGAAACTAGCCGTTACAGCCTTTTCTCGGGTAAAGGGATCGATCCCTTTCCATAGGGGATCGATCCCTTCATTCCAAAATGCTTTATTCTGGGCTAATGGACCTTTTCTTCCACCAAAATGCTTACTGCCACCAGGGGATCGATCCCTTCCCTTAAGGGATCGATCCCATGCTTCCAGAAAGCCTATTTCCTGCACTTTTGGGTTAGAAATGATGTGGCCTTTGATACTAATTCAACCCAAAACATTTTGATATTTTTGTGGGAGTTTTTCTTGACTTTCTCTGATGAAAACATGGTCCAAAAATTTATCAAGTAATTTTCTAAAATATTCAAAACATTTTATAAAGTATTAAGACCAATAGGAATATGTAATTAAATCATGGTCTTAATGTTTGATATGAACACTTAAAATGGATTGAGAAAATCATGTGTGATAAGGTAAATTTACAATATGAATTAAAACATTAAAGCTTACTTAAGTTTTTGTCATTTTAAAATATATATATCAATTTAACAATTTAAAGCTAACAAAAATAGTTTAAAAAGAATTCATATTAGTTTACGGAGATAAATTCAATAATATATAATTGTAGTTTTGGCATCCAGTAGGAAATTGACCGTATTTGCTATTGTATTAGAAAATATAGAAGATCTTAAAAGTATAGTACAAGTTTTATAAAGGAAGTATGGACTTTTGATCATGTTCCGATATGGTTTTGCAGTCCAAAAGTGAGTGAGGTCAAGGGAAGGATAGGCAAATATATGCTTGCCTATCAGAATTGGTGCTATCGTAATTGGATAATGTATTGTGATTGAGGTAAGGGATATATAGATGATGTAGGGATACTATGTTTGCATTCAGAATGATTGATTGAACTGTGTAACTAGATACATTAATTGTATTGGAAATGATTGATTGAGTTGTGTGATCATTTACTGTCACTACATTGGAATTGATTGACTAAATTGCATGATTTGATATTATGATTGAACTGGTATTGATAGTTTGGTATTGTGGCTATTGAACTATGTTTTTAAGTGCTGGAAGGCTAGGATAGTTAGTATTGTTATGCTACCAAAAATTCGTAAAATGATTATAAAATCGTAGATTATTAATGAGAAATTGTTAATGTAAGATAGGATGAACAGAAAGAAATGATTAGTTAAGTTTGCCATTGTTAGTATATAGATATGTACGTATTTGTAACATTATTTTGGAAAGGATTCTCAAAGGTTTTGATGCTTACCATGAAATTAATGAGTTTTAGAATTATCGTTATACGTAAATAAAATATTTTGAATACTATTTATGGTATTGAGAATGTTTTATATTGTAAGTACCTTTGCTAAACTTTAATGTTTTAAATGTAACTATCACTAGTTTTAATGAATTATAAACTGTCTAAAGATATATTTTAACTAAATTGATTTCTAAGATATGTTTTCAACTATTTTATGCATTGTTTAAAGAAACTGCGTTGTATGAGATCATAATGGTTTTATTAAATAGTTAAAGAACATGTTTTGATTGAATTTAAAGTATTGTATAAAATTTTCGACAGTTTTATGAACTGCATTATAAAATGCATCGTCAAAAGTTTTAAATGCTTGAATGAAGTTAATGTTTTGAATGTTTTAGATTGAATAATTCTATTTTATTGAAAGTTGAATGTCTGATTAAAGTTAATCTTTCAAATATTCTAAATAAACGAGCATTGCTTTACTGAAAGCTCCAATTTCTGACAGAAGCTAATGCTTTTAATGTTTTGGATTTGACTGAACGTATCGAATGAAATGATTTTAAAAATGATGAATTATCATAAATGTTTTAACATGGTATGCTACGGCTTGAGAGTTATATTGTGGGAGCCACCTCTAGAGTCCTAAAGGACTTATGTGCTACACGAGTTCCTTTAAGATAGTTAAACTTACCTTTAAGATCCCAAGAGAGCTAAGTGCTATATAGTACACTTCCCTGTTAGGATCCATGGCAATGTAAAATGAAATATAGTTCACTAAATTTTATAATTCGAATGTGTTGTCGTAAAATGTTTAAAAACATGAAGTGTTGTTTTATTATTTTCATGGGAATCGAGTAAATGTTTTAAGATTGTTAGCTCTCATAATTGCCTTCAAGTAATCATGCTAATGTAATGAAATGTAATATAATATTTGCTATTGATCCTGAGCAAGTCTTCAGCAGTCCGCAGGATATCATTGGCTCTATGACACTAGATAGACACCTATATGGCTATGGTCATATGTCTTAATGTTATTCCCACTCGGAAAACTAATGTTGTGTGATTCTATTGGGATGTTAACTGTCTCCACCAAATGATTTTATCGAATAATGTTATCGAATTGTATCTACCACAATAAAATATTAAAATGCAAACAAATATTTTGATAGAATGTCTTTAACGTTGAAAGAAATGGTTTATTGAATTGTAAATGCTATGATTTTATTATGTATTATTATATAATGATTTTAATGAACAATTTCTTTATATTGCATCATATTGAATTACTATTGTTGAAATAAAATGTTTTAATTCAAATAAATGAACCGAGGTTATGGTTTTACTGTTTGAAAGAAAAGGGTTTTCTGAACTGTTATGGATATGACTTCATCAACTATTATTGCATAATGATTTAATGATAATTGTTTTTATATTGTATAGCATTGCTAATGATTATAAAAATAATGGAACTCTAGTTTAAAACACATGAATTCCTTCTATGTGAAATTTACTTAGGTTCATTATAATTGGATCTACGGACTAGGACAAGTAAGGTGCTTTAAAATATCCTTCTTTACTCAACTCGGTATCCCTAACCAGTTATAGCAATCCTTCCTTCTGAGTCCCATGTTATAGTAATCGATAATAAATGTTATTGTAGAAATATGGGTAGGATACATGCATGTTGTTGCATAGTATCTGTTATCAATAGTCATTGCCATTGTAGGAGAATGTTTTTAATACACGTATGTAGTTTTGCATAGTATCAGCTCTTTTACATAGATATATATATTTCTTATTGGGCTTAAAGCTCACCCCCTCTTCCACCTTACAACTTTCTGATAGTAGACACGATCATTGCTACTATTGAGGTTAGTTGATGTTAGCTACCAGAGACCTGATGTATCGAGTGATAAGGTATACTGTATGTGTTATGCTTTTGTATTCAAACAGTCTATGAATAGCTAATGTATTTATATTCTGGGATGTAAATCATATAGTATAATGTCAGGAATGTCAAAGGGAACTAGTGTCATGTATTTAAATTAAGTTGATATAATATATACACACACACACACACACAAAAAATTATACATTAAGGTATTTTGGTTTACAATTTAATGTTATACTTGATATTCACATATATATGATTTTATGGTATAGAAGTAGGCAGTAAATGAAATGAATATAATGAACTTATACTGACACCAAACACAGGCCGAATGGTAAATAATGCAAATGGTAATTAATATATTGGAAACGTAAGGTTAAAGAAATAAAATTGGTTTAAAATTTCATGATTTCAGGCATGACATTTCATATGTACCCTTCACCTTGGCCGAATGTACATCTTAACATTCCACTTAGTTTCACTTCAAAATAACACTATATATCATCATAGAATCTTCATATGAATCACATATGTTAAGCTTAAAGCATTGAAAAAAGATTTACCCTTTACACCATTACTTGGCTGGAACTTGATTGCCATTTATATGAATTTTTGCTATAAACCAAATATGTAGAACACCATAAAAACACTTTATAATAAACATATATGAAGCTTGAATTAAGAAAGCAACTTAAAGCCCTTTACCTTGCTCAAGCCGAACTCTTTCTCTCTATTCACCAAACTTATATTTTGCTCAAAAGCTTATGAAAACAGTAAGGAAACTAGGTCTAGTAGCTAAGGAGATGTAAGAAAAATAGTTTGGATAATAAGGTTTACTTAATTTTCTTCCTTTCTCGCTTTCTCCTTCCAGTTTGCTTGTTTTTTCTTTCTTTCTCTTGTTTTAGTTTTTCTTCTTTTTCTTGTAAATCCCAAACATTTCACACACTTAAACAATTTTTACTTCTTCAAATACTTAAAAGATAAGTATTAAAGAGTCAAAGTCAAAAATAGAAGACCACAGACATAAATATCTTAACATATTTATCCTTTAATTTGTTATTTTCTTAACTTTCATGATAACCATTAAATCTGATTTGCATGGCTGATGTTACACCTCCATTTCGTACTAATCCATAATACAAAGTCACAATTGTTGACTTTCTAAAGGTGGTGGTCGGCCATGCATGCTTAGATTAAGGTTTTGCATGTTTTAGCAATATGTCGTTATTATTTTGTCTGTTTAAGGTCTAACTTAGTCAGTTTCACTACGAGGTTTGACTCAACACTTTTAGGCTTTGACTGCACTCATTTAAAATCCTAAATTCACATTGTATTATTCGTTTGACCAACTAATTTCACCGAACTTTGGACAAAATAATAACTTTTTAGTTTGTTGCATTAATTCCTGCATAACCAAAAATCATAATTTTGTGAGTTCAAATGTCTTACCTGAGGTCGTATATGTTCATAATATAACAATTCCATGATTCTAAGGTGGGTTTGCGACTCCAATAAGTTCCACATATTGGAGTGCACTAGAGCTCGCATCTTTACAAAAAGGTTAAAATGTTACATTTCAATTTTTGAATGTATTTCAAACATCAAATAGCTTACATAGGATTATGGTGTAAGAACCCCAATTCCCCAATATCAATATAAGTTAAAGAGAGAAGGAATTGAAAGGCGAAAGTTGAATGCTAAGAGTTCTAAATAAAGGTCCGTTTAATAAGGATCGGGCAAGTACTGAATGTGGGCCCCATAAGGACTTTTACTATTCAGATCGAGATGAGATCATAAAGTAATGATATTTGAAGTGAAATATTGAGAAAGTAGGAATCCGCATCTCAAAATGTAACGTACCATTTACCTAAATTTTGAACTAACTTTTTTCCTTTTCAATTCATTTGGGTTAGGCCGTTTGTCGTGTCATTCATTTCATTTCATTTAATTACGTAAACCAACACATTAAGGACAACCTTGATATCATTTTAAGTAAATAACAAACATTTAGATTTATACACAATTAAACCAAACTTCACTATCTATCACACTATAATCATTATAATTTACATCCCCATGTACAATATAATTGTATAACACTATAATACACATAAAGTCTGAATATATGAAAAAGTACAATATACCTTCAGGGATAACAAAGCTCACCTTAAAGGAATTCTGTCAAAAGTAAAGAAATTCCTCGAAAATTGCACAAACTCTACTACAAATAATCTGGGAGGAAAAATAAGAGATGAGTTTACGCTCAGTAAGAAACATATATAAAAGAGTAGATACCATGCAATTATTATACATGTATCCTACATAGGCTCTACAATGGCTTCTGTGATTAACAACAATAATGAGCAACATTGAAAAGAAAGGATTCTAAAAATCGATTAAGGATACCAGGTTGAGTAAGTAAGGATGCTTTAGAGCATCTCACTTGTCCCGATCCTTAGATCTGACTATAGTGACTTTTTGTGAATTTCTCAAAGAAGAAATTCATGCATATAAGTGAAGGGCCTATTGATCCAAAGTTTTGATAACAATGTTATGCATTCGATAAACAATTGAAAACCTTGGCAATCTTATCAGTATCAAACCAAAGCATCGTTTTAGGTAAACAATATCATCATGCTATAAATACATTTCTTTACAATCAAACATTTTATTTCATTTGAAAGAAAGAAGTGAAATCATTCATTTCATTTCATTTCAATAAAACATTCAATGGAGACAGTCAACATCCCTGTAGATCATGTAGAATAAGGTTCTTGTGAGTGACAATACAATAAGACATATGGCTATAGTCAAAGGTTCATAGAGAGCACTGATTAGGTGACTACTGTGGGTGTTGATGACGTGATCAGTGTCAAACAACAAACAATACAATACAATACAATACAATACAATACAATCGCATGATTACCTGAATGTAACTACGGGAGCGAACAGTCTCAAAACAAATCATTTATTATTCGAAACCATTTGCAAAAGTTATTTCAATAAATCGTATCTTCAGTCAGTCCATAAACATTAAAAATAAGGAATAATTTCATTTCAAGTATAAAAATTTGGCAAATATTCCAGAAGCAACAACCAAAGTTCAAAATATTTTATTTATATATAAACAGGTGTCTAAAACACGCAGGTAACTTGAAAGTGTAAAAACAATTATAAATCCATTCAAAAACCGAGTTACAAAATCATGCAGTCTTAATGCCTAAACCCATTTTTACTCATTTCTTTCTATTCCTTTAACTTTGGTAGTTAGCTTAGTTTGCTTCTAGTAATGAAAACAATTTAGGTTCGTTTTACGAAATTTTGGTAGCAAAACGGTACTAGTTAGCCTAGCCCTCTTGCATTAAAACATAGCTTATATATCTCACAACCAACCAATATTCCCAATGAAATATAGCATCTCCTACGCTATTTTATGTACGTTCCTTACCACTAATAGCACAATATCAAATACCAGCTTGCAGCACCCAAAACAAATATATAAGTATATATTTGCCTATTGCTACTTAACCTTTCTTACTTTAAAGCTGCAAAATAAGATCAAAACATGATTAAAACTTGACATTTCTTTTACAAAGGATATTATATACAATAGTAATTTCGGTCTAATTTCTACCGGATGCCAAAACTACAACTAGCATCAAATCACTTCCTTTTTTGAATTTAACTTCACCAACAGTTTTATATTCGTTAGTACAATATTCTAAGACCATCAAAATAACAACTAAAGCATGGTAACCCCAATACCTAAGCTTGGCCAAATGCCCCTTATTGTAGCACACTCTCTGTTTCAACAATTTAAAGCCATATACGCATTATACTCACTACGTACATTGATTCTTCAGCATTTTTACATTGAATTACATATTTTCCATGCACAAGGAGCCTTTTTGAACCCTAAGGGAGAGGTTTTCTTGGTTTTAATTCAATCTAAACCTAAATACATGTTTAAACACCTTAAACACATAACCTAAAATCATTAAAACACATGGATTTAAGCTTTCTCTCTCATACCTTGCTTGTTCGAATATGAGGGAGGAAGATTCACCATGCAATTGGCCACGTTAACGCTTGATTTTGGTAGTAGGTTGTAGAGCTTAGAGAGCTGGATAGGTTTGGTGAAGACGTTTTTCGCTTTCGAGTTCATTTGCTAGGGTTTTGTGATCTTTCTCTCTCTTCAAGGTAGTTAGCTATGGTGGAAAGTGGGAGAAGATAAGAGAGATGACAAAGAGAAGGAAGAAGAAAGAAAAAGCCTTTTAAAATAATATATTTGGGCAAGACTACAAAAATGTCCTTACTGTATAATTAAAATTCCAATTATATCTTTACTTCTTCAATTTCTGTTAGAATATTCAATTTAACTTCAAAATATTTTATTTACTTATAAAATATATGTATTCTACACATTCTAATCATTAGTTAAGCTTTTATGGGGGTTTGGTTGTAAAGAGGGTAAAATTACCAAAATACCCTAACAGTGCAATTCTGCAATTTTAGAGTTTTGCATGTGATTCAGTCATCAAATTGTCATGACATGAGACTCCTTCACATGTAGATTTATCTATGACTGTCAGTTGGTTAAAAGTCAAATTGGTTTGACCATTATTCACGAGAATTTTTTTGACATATGGATTTAATCGTCATTTTTGAATTTATTGTACGCTTTTCGAAAGATGCATAAAACAGAGGAATCTTGAGATGTAGATTCTTACCATCTCAATATTTGACTCCAAATATCGCTACTATGAAGTTTCACTTCTATCGAAACTAAAGAGGTCTCTGTATGGCCTGTCACCCAATTCTCCTTCATACCTCCAAAACATAAGGTGTTTAAACCATGATGAGATCTCTTATTTTTCTAACTTCATTAGCATATATTTAACAGTAATAGGAAGTGGGAATATCGCATCCTCCCCACCTTAAGAAATTTGATTCTTCAAATTTGAATTGGGCTAATGATTGAACAGTTCAGGCTATTTTTCTTTCATCAAGCTCTCTAATTTCCACATAGCTTCCTCTGTAGAGTGGTACTACTAGAGAACTTTGACCAATGGGATCATCTTAGATCGTAATACCTTTTCCTTCCAATCCAGAATTTGAATTGGTTTCTCAACATAGCTCATGTCTTCTTTGATTTCTAGAGGCTAATACAAGATAACATGGATCTAGATGGTACTTTCATCACATAAATACATGGAAGACGTTGTGAATACCGGCTAACTCTGGAGCTAATGCTAACTTGTAAGCTATATCTCCCACTCAATCTAAGATCTTGAAAGGTTCAATGAAGCAAGGACTCGATTTTCCCTTTTTACTAAATCTCATTATGCCCTTTGATGGTGAAACTTTCCAGAACACGAAATCCCCAACTGAGAACTCCAACTGCTTACGCTGAAAAAATCAACTTGACATCCTTAGAAGCCTGCTCTACTAGATCAGGGGCCAAGAGCTTACGATTGCCCACTTTTTCCCAACCGATCGAAGAACGACACCTTTTACCAAAGAGAGCTTTATACGGTGCCATCTCAATACTAGCCTAATAACTGTTATTATAAGCAAACTCAGCTCGTGGCAGAAGATCATCCTAGGAGCCTTTGAAATCTAAGGCACAAGCTCTCAACATGTCTTCAAGTGTCTAAATAGTGCGCTTGGACTGACCATTAGTCTACGGATGGAAAGCCGTGCTAAAGTTCAATCGAGATCCTATAGCTTCCTGAAAATGCTCCCAAAAGCGAGAGGTAAACCTGGAATCTTTGTTAGAGGTAATTCTCACTGGAACTTTATGAAGTCTAACGATCTCTCTAACATATAGATCTACCAAAGCATTAAGAGATAGGTAGGTTTAATAGCGAGGAAGTGAGCAGATTTAGTTAGCTTATTAACAATCACCCAGATAGCATCATGATTTCTCTTCGTTCGGGACAAATCCATAATGAAATCCATCGTCACATGCTCTCATTTCCACATTAGTATAGGTAGAGACTGTAATAAACCAGCTAGTTTTTGATGCTATACCTTAACCTGCTGACATATGAGACATCTCGCAATAAACCCAGCAGTGTCTCTTTTCATCCCATACGACCAATATACCTTGTACAGATTATGATATATTTTGGTACTGCTAGGATGCAAAGTGTACATTGAAGTATGAGCTTCAACCAAGATTAGATCTTTTAACTCCTTATTATTGGGAACACAAATGTGTCCTCAGAATCTCAGAATACCATCATTGCCAATCCCAAAGTTTGACTGAACACTTGATTGAACCTGACTGGCAGCTTTAATACAATAAGCATCCTCCTTCTGAGCAGCCTTGATTCAACCTATCAAGTCTAGCTTAATTCGTAGATTGACCGTCATACCATACTTTTCAGAAGAAGTAATATTTAAGCTGAGGCTCACAAACTATTCCAGCAACTCATACTCTTGAACCATCATGTAAGATACCATACCCAGGTGCTTCCTACTCTAAGCGTCTACCACTACATTAGCTTTCTCCAGATGGTACAGGATTTCATAATCATAATCCTTTAGAAGCTCGAGCCATCTTCGCTGTCTCATATGTAATCCCTTTATGAAAACAGATACTTCAAGCTTTTATAGTTTGTGAATATCTGGAATTTCTCTCCATAAGGATAATGTCACCAAATCTTCAAAGCAAACACCACAGCAGCTAATTCTAGATCATGAGTCGGGTAGTTCTTCTCATGACCCTTCAGCTAACAAGAACCATAAGTGACTACCTTAGCATTCTACATTAGCACACACATTAAACCTTATACAGAAGAATCACTGTACACTGAGAATCCCCTTAAACCACTGGGAATAGTAAGGATTGGTGCTAACATCAATCTACACTTCAACTCTTGGAAGCTACGCTCATAGGCATCATTCTATTCAAACTTTACATCTTTGCATGTTCAATGCGTTAAAGGAGCAACTAATTTGGAAAAACCCTAGACAAACCGTCTATAATATCCAGCTAAACCTAAGAAACTCTGAATCTCAATCACTATCTTCGGCCTTTCCCACTGAACAATGACCTCAATTTTAAACGGATCAATAGACACCTAGTCTTTGCTGACTATGTGACCCAAGAAGGCTATCTGATCCAACCAGAAATCATACTTACTCAGCTTATGTGACGTCCCCGCCACTTCATCTTATCACTTAACCTTTTCTTATTATCTTATCCGACATTATTTGATTTAGTTCATCCAGTGTCATTCTTCCCTTACTCTTAAGCTAGTTATCTAATAGCTCATAAAATTTTATTCAATATCCATAAGCATAAAAATGATATATATAAATATCATTCCATTTCCACAGGATCTCATACATCATCTTATCTTACATCCCCAGACATCCTATATACATAATTGCTACTTGTACTGTACCGTAGCTGAATTACAATTTACTATATACATGAACATATAAGTATACCTTTTATGATAACTGGGAAGCGTATCGAGAAGGTACACTGCAGTCTTTCCAAAACAAGCTCCTCTAATCGAAGCAAGGTTCACTTCAGGTAATCTGTAGGAAAAATGGTCGTAAAAGGGTGAGTTTACGCTCAGTAAGAAAGTTATGTAAAAGAGCGTGCTATGCCTTTATATGCATTTTTCCTACTTGGCTTTATAACGTCATGTAAAGCATTATAAAGCATGCATCATAAACATCTTTCATGCATTGTTTGCAACCATGCATATTTATTTCAAATGACATGGCAAACATACTTTGTATGCTTCTTTTAAAATCTAGCATACGTATAAAATATGCATCATACTTCTTTCTTTAAACCATCATACTTCATAACATACTTTAAAAACATACATCTTGTACTTTGAAATAGATGGAGACTATGTACACATATTTAAGCGATTGCATCGTCATATAAACCGTTCATTCCCATTTATATGACTCTAATCATGCATTAGTACAGTAGTGCACTCCGTATAGGTCAGGGATTCTCTCCTGCCTTTAGTAATCCACAGTGAACACTAGTCGGGTGTCACATGTGGGATTGAGGACCTGACTAGGGTTCCTCGCTCATCATACATATTACTGAGGACTTGATCAGAGTCACCCAGCCATAAGAAATGCATAATCATCACGCAGTCCATAGTCTCAAAACATTTATAATATATTTTTTTCAAGAAACACTTTTGTGTTTAAATCAAATAAGCTTTGAAAGCTCTTTTCATACATGGCAGTCGACTGGCCTTACAGGGCAGTCGGCTGCTGCTTCATAACTTCTTTTATCGAAATTAATTTCATTTAAAATTTCGATATTTTCATCTTTGAAAATACATGAGGGCAGTCGACTAGTCCATGTAGCAGTCGACTGGTTTTTGAAACAGAATGCTTTTGGAAAATTAGCAGTCGACTGGTCTCATAGACAGTCGGCTGGTTTTGAAACAGAATGCATTTTGGCAAATAGCAGTCGACTGTCCCATATTGCAGTCGACTGGTTTGAAACAGAATGCTTCTGGGTAAATAGCAGTCGACTGGCTTACATAGCAGTCGACTGGTTTGAGTCGATTTTCGAAAAACAGCATATTGGTTGTCCCTAGGCAGTCGACTTCCCTTTAAGGCAGTCGGCTGCTCCTAGCCTAATTGGTACTAAGAGACAAGTCCGAAAATGTCATTTTTCCTGCATGAAATCAGCTGGTGTTTCTTTCCAAACCACATGCAAACATCATAAAACATGCGGACATAGCCGCCTTACGTCCGTTACATAAATTCCTTACCTCAATTCCTTCGAGAACGCAAGATCACTTGATGCGTCAACCTTAGCTTTTCACTTCTTCAACCTAAAATCATCATATCAATTCAAATCTTTAAACCATCATCATACATATATCATACTAACTCAAAACAACTCCAAATCATAAACAAAGTTGTAAGAATCATCTTCTTCTCTTACCTTCACTAGAGACCAAAATATCAAACTTTGAGATCTCCTCCAATACTTGGAATCAATCCACCAAACTCTAGATATCACTTAGTCTAGTGGCAAGGATCGTTTTTCATTCAATAAACTAAATGAATTGGTGGATGGATGAGGGGGTTTGTCAAGGTAGCTTGGGATGGAAAACTTGGAAACTTGAATGGAACGAGAGGGAGAGGGCTGGAAGAGAAGTTGGCGTAGGGTGATGATGATGAGGGTGGTGAGTCATGCAACATGCATTAATTGCATGCTTTATCCTCTCATCTCAGCCATTAATCCTCTAATTGACTATTTGACCCATTTAATTTCTCTTTTCCTCCTTCTCATCTCAGCCATTCATCCATTTAATTACCAAATGAAAATCTGATTTTATTTTCTTTCCTACTTCAATTATTTTCCTGATATTGACATAATTTATTTGACTTATTGACATTCAATTTTATTATTTCTTCTATATTCTATACATCATTCATACGTCGTTTATGCCTCACTTACATATCAACTTCATGTTTATTTAATCATATGGAATTGAAATACTTTACAAACATGGAGGAATACATGGAAATTGGAGATTTCACAACTTAGCATAAAGCTTATGATCTTTGAAGGTCTGAAGAACTATCCGAAGATACTACTCATGCCCTTCCCGTGACTTGGAATACACAAGAATGTTATCGATGAAAAAGACAACAAACTTGTCCAGATAGGGCTTAAAAACCTCGTTCATTAGATTTGTTAATGCTATAAGGGCATTTGTAAGAACGAACGACATTACCAGGAATTCATAGTAGCCGTATCGGGTCCTAAAAGCAGTTTTAGGGACATCTCCATTACAAATCTTCAATGGATGATACCTCGATCTAAGATTTATCTTAAAGAAGAGTTGAACACCCCGGAGCTGATCAAACAAATCATCGATTGTGGGAAGAGGATATTTATTCTTGATAGTAGCCTTGTTCAGCAACTGGTAATCAATACAAAGGCACAGGCTACCATCCTTTTTACGAACGAATAGAACTGGTACACCCCATAGGGACACACAAATAAAACCCTTGTCCACTAGCTCCTATAGTCGTTTCTTGAGCTCCTCAAGTTTTACGAAGGCCACTTGATAAGGAGATTTAGGAATAGGTTCAGTGCCGGGCACCAGATCGATAGTGAATTCTAACTTCCTATGGAGAGGTAGCCAAGATAATTCATCCGAAAATATGTCGGGGAAGTCCCTGACCATTGGAATCTCATGTAACACCGGACGTTTCTTTGCTACGTCCTCGACAAAGACAATGAACCCTTTAACCATCAAACATAATCTAAGATTTTGCTCTAAATAATTAAAGCAATTAATATCATTCTTTCATTATATAATGGTAAACTTTACAATATAGCTAACGAGAGAAGAGAAAGATACAGATTTAGCATAACAATCTAAGCTAACCCGATTTTCAACTAACTAATTCGTTTCTAAAATCACATCAAATCGGTACATATTTAATAGAATTAGATCAGCTACTGATTCTCTCTCTCCTACCCATAGCTTACAATTACGGTATACTATATATGTCATTTGCGATTCTCTAAAGGGTATATTTATCTGTAGAAGATGCCCCAAATGTTTAGGCTTTATAGGTAGTTTAGTAGCAAACATCGGTGACACAAACAAATGGGTAGAACCCGATTCAAACAATGTAATAGTAGCAATATCAAAAATATAAATCTCACCCTTGATCATATCAGAAGAAGCGTCAACAGTCTCCTTATTGATCGCGTATACCCGTCCCTGAGACATGGTTTACTTCCTTTTCTCAGCTATCGTAACTCGTCTTGGAGGCAATGGAGTCTTCTCAGTCTTTTTTGCCTTAAGCTTGTTCTTTGGGCAATCTTTAACCTGATGTCCAATCTCTCCACCCCTAAAACAAGCACCTGTAACCTAATGACATAGTCTAGTGCCATAAGCCCGTCTACAGTATCCACACTTTGCCGACATGCTTCTCTGAAAACCAATGGGACTATTAGTTGCAGTAGATTTAGCAGCTTTATCATCAAAAATTTTAATCCCAAAAGCCTTAATGGTTCCTCAACCTTAGTCTTCCTAGCTAAAGGCTTATTTGACGAGGTCTTATCATCTAATCTGTGTTTCACCTTCCCTTTGCCCTTGCCCTTAACCTGAGCACCAAAATCCGCTTGATGGAACATGTAATCTTGTTCACACAATTACACCTGGTTGATGGCCTTGTTTAGGTATTAATATCGAAAGGTGCTAGCTTAGCTCTGATAACTTATCTTAATCCCTCCATAAACCTATAGACCTTGTGCTCTTTGCTATGCACTATCTCAGGATCAAACTTACTCAAAGAAGTAAACTTCGCTTCATACTGGTCTACGGACATACTGCCTTGTGTCAATCCCAAAAATTCTGCCTGTAGCTTCTGCTGAGCCATGCACAGTAGATATTGCTTGTTAAAGGCTTCTAAAAAGATATCCCAAGTTACCGTTAGATGTTGGGTCATCAATACCGTTTAGGTGGATTTCCACTAATGTTTAGCCTTATCCACTAATAAAAAGGTAGCCAAGCCTAGCTTCTCCATCTCTGAGCAACGCATGTAGACAAATAACTTTTCAACTTCATTGACCTAATTTTCTGCCACTATTGGGTCTTTTTGTCCCTTGAACTTCGGTAGATCCAGTTTCTTAAACTGCCTCAATAAGTTTACATCGCAATCTACCATTAGACCTTGCCTACCAGGTGCTAGAACTGGCTATCCTAGCTGTGGGGGAGGCTGTGGCTGTGGCTGCGGGGGTGGTTGTTCTAGTTGTGGTGGAAGGACATGAGGAGCATTATCTTGTGGTGGGGGAAGTGGTACCACTGGTGGTGCTACTGATTGATTATTTGCATTATAATTGGCTAGGAACTCTATGAACATCCATTCTAGCCTCTAAATTCCTGTGTTGGGGCTCTCGGGTTGCAGAGGAAGGGTAGGTTTCGGAGCTAGTTTCGGTGATGATTTTGGAGATGGATTTGCCTGTCTCCAACCTCATCCTCTACTAGTACCCCTTCCTTTACTACTCATTCTGTCAAAATAGATACAAAAGATAATTTTAAGTCATTCTAAACAATTATATTTTAGACAAGTACAACACTTAAGAGATCTAAACTATTCCTAACCTAATGACACCGATAAATATCAAACTAACATGCTCTGATAAAAACTTCTATAATGTACCATTTACCTAAATTTTGAACTAATTTTTTTCCTTTTCAATTCATTTGGGTACGCCGTTTGTCGTGTTATTCATTTCATTTTGTCTAATTATGTAATCGACACCTTAATGACAACCTTGATATCATTATAAGTAAATAACAAACGTTTAGATTTATATACAATCAAACCAAACTTCACTATCTATCACACTACAATCGTTATAATTTACATCTTTAGGTACAATATAAATGTACAACACTGTACTGCACATAAAGTTTGAAAATATAAAAAAGTACAATATACCTTCAGGGATGAAAAAGCTCGCCTTAACGTAATACTATCAAAAGCAGAGAAATTCCTCGAAAATCGCACAAACTCTACTGCAAATAATTTGGGAGGAAAAATAAGGGGTGAGTTTATACCCAGTAAGAAACATATATAAAAGAACAGATGTCATGCAACTATTATGCAGGTATCCTACTTAGGCTCTATGATGACTCACACGATTAACAACAATAATGAGCAACATTGAAAATGAAGGATTCTATAATCAGTAAGGGATACCATGTTGAGTAAAGAAGGATACCTTAGAGCACCTCATTTGTCTTAGTCTCTAGGTCTGACTATAGTTAATCTATGTGAATTCTTAGAGAAGGAATTCATGCATATAAGCAAAGGGCCTATCAATCCAAAGTTTTGATAACAATGCTATGCATTGATAAACAATTGAAAACCTTGACAATCTTATCAGTATCAATTCAAAGCATCGTTTTAGGTAAATAATATCATCATGCTGTAAATAAATTTCTTACAATCAATCATTTTTTTTCATTAGAGCTATTTTTATAATTTCGCCCTTTTGACTAGTCAACCCTATCGAAGGCCTAATCAATGATTAGAAAATGTTAAATATATATGTTTTATGATTAAATGAAATATTTTGGAAATTGAACTGACTGTTTAAAAGGAAATAAAAGAGTAAGGTGCAAAATATGAATTTTTGAAAAACTTAAGGGCATTTTCGTAATTTGCCACCCAAGATATTTTTTTAATGCTTAAATATCATCTTCTTCATTTTTGGCCACCCACCATGGGAGGAAGAGAGAGAAAGCTTGGGTTTTTAGAGAGAGAGTCATAAAATCCTAGTGTACAATAAACTGAAAAGCACATTAAAGGAAAGTTGTTCTACTCAGTAAGCTCTATCACACACCTCCAAATCAATCATGAGAATGGCCATTTGAAAGGTGAAAAATCTCCTTGAAGTTTTGGCCAAGAGAAAGAGTTGAGAGAAAATTTAATTCATGTATTTTAATAATTCTAAGCTATGTGTTTAAGGTGTTTAAGCATATATTTAAGCTTGAATTGAGGTAAAACCACGAGAATCTTCATCTTTGAATTTTGGCCAACATGGTGTATGCTTGAATATGATGTTGTTCAATGCATAAATGATGTAGAATCAGTTTAGAGAGTGAGTAGAACATGTATTCTGCCTTAAAATTTGTGAAATAAAGTGTGTAGACATGTATAGGTAATTTGATCAAGTGAAGGATATCATGAAATCATCCTCAATTCAATACAAGCTAGGTTCTAGAATAATGTATAAATTAATATAAGGCTGTTGGTGAAGTCAAAACTTAAAATGAAGGTGTTTTAATTGTACTTGCTATTTGGCATCCGGTATAAAGTAGGTAGGATTTGTTGTTGTATTAGGAAATATTGAAGACCTTAAAGTCTAGAATATTCTTTATAAAAAAAAGTACTAGGATTTGACTACGTTTTGATATTGTTTTGCAGCTCTGACGTAAGTGGCGTTAAGGAAATGATAAGTGAATATATGCTCTCTTATCTGCATTGTTCATTGAAGTTGAATTGGTGTACTAGACTATGGTTGAAATTGTTAAGGGATATATATATAAGACGTAGGGATACTGTGACTGCATTGGTATGATTAAAACCTTGTATAACTGAACACTGAAACTGTTTTGAAATCGATTGATTGGACTGAATGATTTGAATTGATTTATTGAACCGAGTGATTGATATGGTGATTGATTGACATTGAGAAACTAGAATTGTGGCTTTTGAACTGTGTTTTAAGTGCATGAGGGTTAGGATAAATAGTACCGTTATGATGTTGAAATTTTGTAAAACGACCCTAAAACCCTAAACTGTGAATAAGAAACTGTCATTGATTTTATAGACCTATGAATTGATTGAAAATATGTTTTAATAAACATCATTAAATATGAAGTGTTCTAATTGGTTTATCAAATGCATTATCGAAAGTTTTGAACGACTGACTGAAACAAATGTTTCAAATCGATTAACTCTGAAAGTTTAAATTTTCTAACTAAAGTAAGTGTTTTGAGTGTCTATCTAAAGTAAATGTTTTGAATGTTTTGAATTAATTGATAATGTTTTACTGCAAGTGTCTATCTTCCAATCGAAGTTACTGATTTGAATGTTTTGAATTTAATTGAATGTATTGAACAAAATATATTCATTTTTTAACAGTAAGATTTCAAAATGAAACTTGGTTCCCAAAAATTATGTTTTGAGTGCTGGGGTGGTAAATCTTTGGCCAACCCAGGCACTTCCAGGCATTGACAATAAAATGTACATTTATATTATTGTATTATGTTTTGGAAGTATAAAGTACGATTTTACTACTTTCATGGGAACTAAGTAAATGTTTTGATACTATTAGCTCCCGCAGTTACCTTTTAGTAATCATGCGATTGAATTTTATTGTATTGTATTGTATTGTTTGCTATTTAACACTGATCATGTCATTAGCACCCACAGTTGTCACCTTATCAATGTACTCTGTAGACTATTGACTATGGTCGTATGTCTTATTGTATTGTGCCTTACAGGAACCTTAATGTGCATGATTTTATAAGGATGTTGACGTCTCCACTGAATGATTTATAGAAATGAAATGAATTGTTTTACTAGTTCTTCCAAATAAAATGAAATGTTTCATCTAAGAAAATGAATTTACAGTATGGTATATCATTTATTGGACTGTTATAGTATTAAATTTTGAATTGTCCACTGAACAATTTATCGAATCGTTTATTAAATGTTTACTAAACTATTTTACTGAATGGTTTATTGAAATGTTTACTGACTATTTGAATTTACTGTCTGTTCATGGACTCTTTACTGAACTATTATTGACTATTTACTAATTGTTATTGAACTATTTTCAAAACCGTTTTTTGACTACTTACTGAATTGTTTACCAAACTGTTCATTGACCATTTACTGAGTGTTTACTAAAACTGTTTTACTAAACTATTTATTGAACCGTTTATTTACTGTCTTCGGAACTGAATTCTGAATTGTTTACTGAACCATTTATTGACTTTCTATAGAATTATTTATTGAATTGTTTATCGAACTAAAAACTAAATTGTTTACTAAAACTTTTACTAGCTGTCTAAACTGTGTATTGAATCATTTACTAAATGGTTTACTGAACGGTTTAATGAACAGTTTATTGAGTGATTTACTGAATGCTTTATTGAATTGTTTAATGAGTGATTTGCTAAACATTTTACTGAGTTAATTACCGAAATTGTACATTGAACCATTTAATGAGTGCTTACTGAATGTATACACGCATATATCATTGATTCTACCGATTTTAAATTATAAATGATTTGATAATGATCATTTACAGTATAGTATTGCTACAAAAGGATTGAAATGTTTTGACACTGATTTGATACGCATGAATTTTTCTCTGAAAAGTTTTCATAAATTTCTTATTGTCCTATTTAGGAACTGGGAGAAATGAGGTGCTCTAAAGTATCCTTATGTACTTAGCCTGGTACTCCTAACAGATTATAATATCCTTTCTAATAGAATGCCCAATCACTATTTAATACTTAATGTAAGTAATGAACATGAGTTCGATACATGCATATAGGTGTGCATAGTATGAATTCTTTTATATATGTTTTCTTAATGGGTGTAAGCTCACCCCTTTTTACCTTACAAATTTATTTGCAGTAATAGCTAATGGTTAAGGGAAAGTTTTGATCAAATTCCTACAAGGTTTCGATATGGTACCTTGCAGGTATAATTGTACGGTTATTTTATTGTATTCAGACATTTATTATATAGTACTTAAGTGTGTAAAAGAATGTAAACGTAAAGAATCGGATATGTCAAAGGTATTCTTTAATATTTGAAATTCATAAAGTTTGAAACGAGAATGTAAATAAAAGTAATACATATTGTAAGTGACTATACTGGGACCACTCTAAATAGTAATATATTGATTTAGCTAAGTAAGTTTAGCTTAATGTAGGTGTGAAGACACTAAGTACAGTCCAACTGATGGAGTGAAAATAAAAAAAAATGTTATGATTTTTTTTTTAGAAATTAGAGTGTGACATATGGATATAGTAGTTCTCACATTGCTTTTGTCCTTGCCTTCCAAATTCTCATTTGTCACTCTTCAAATATTGCCACTAGCTCTATTTCCTCTTAAGTAATTCATTGTTCATTTGAGAAAAAAAGCTAAATTGATTGTTTTATTTTCATAAAGGTTGCATGTCCGTAAGTTAACTTTGATGCTAGTGAAGAACTTCGTTAACCCTAAATCTTAACTCCTTGTCATAATTTTTAAATGTTTTTGTGTATCTGTTACACAGGTTGAACAGCAATGTTTGGATCAAGGACGTTGAATTTCAAAGAACTTAGTGCAAAAGAGGTTACATAGATCAAAGCAGCAAAAATTAAAATTTTTACCCAAGAAACCAAAATCCATGGATCTCTTTGATGAAGATTTATGTATCATGCAATTTTAAATCAAGATTCATAATAACCCTTAAATATTGAAACACAGGATCATTCCCTTGTTGATGAAGCTTGATCTCCTTATTGATTTACAGAACACCTTATGTGTGATGTCTCTAATGTAGATCCACACAACAATCTTGCCAATATCTTCATTAATGTAGGAGGAACCTATGCTAGCAAGTGTTACTTCTCTAAGAAAACTTTTTAGAACACTTCTTAGCCTTTTCTTGGATTCAAAAACACATTTTGAAGCTTTAGGATAGGTGACACATGGAAGATAATGGATTTTGTGATGGCTTGCAAAAACAAGGATAAGAGATGAGAAGGAAGCCTTTATGGTTTTCAGCTAGAATGAAAACAAGTTTTCTTCTCCCTAAAAGCCTACCTGACTTCTTTATGTGTTAGTAATTTTATATTTTCACTCTCTAATATTATCTTTATATATGAAAATGTTTATCCTTTTCATTGTAATTAAAGCATGCAACCTTTACACTATTGCAAATAAGTCTCTAAGACTTAATTAATTAAATACACAAGCCTTCTAAAGCAAATTTAATTAATTACTCTTAATTTATTCCTAATTTTAACTTTGATAAGTTGCTTTATATGTGTGACACATTAGGCTCCTAACATGTTGTTAATATGATTTTAAATTAACTCCTTAACTTTTACATCATGATTTTAAATTATAACCATAGATCATGACAAAGATCTGGCAAACTAATTAATGAATGAATCTTAATTGAATCCATTTAGTGACAAGTCTCTCAGTGTAATTTAATTATTTCACAAATTATATATTAAAGAATTAACAAGCATGGTGCAATATCTACTTATTATTTCCTCATATTAGTTTTTGCAACTTTAAAATTAACTGCAATGAATTCCTATGAAATTGATTTCAACAATATTCATTATGCCATGGTTGTGGACTTGCATAAGTCAATCTTACACTACTACAAAAAAAGTTCAAAAACTGTGTTTAGAAAGCATAGTCTAAGATAAAAGACTAGGTTTTGTAATCGTATTCTATTCTAGCTAGTTTTTTAGCAAGTAATATAAACTATGCTACGAACACATTCTAAAATATAAATATAGACCACGTTTTCAGGAACCATAATCCTACTTGTACAAAATAGACTATTTTTTTATATTTAAATGTAGTCTAGTTTGTATAATGAATTACATGTTTAAATATTTATAAATTTCAATTTATTTGAAAGTAAATTGATATTTTATGTTAATAAAATACATGCGGATAACTACAATCTAATTTTGAGTAAAAAATTATGCATATCGGATAAATCGTGGTCTCTTTCAATGATGTAACGGCGGTGTTTTATGGCAAAATTAAACTATTGTTAAAATAGTAACAATTATTCAATTGTTTAATGTCATTTCATATATTATAAGCAAGTAACTACTACAAAGTATTATTATACCACATATTCAAACAAAGAACCCTCTTCAAGACTTTAACACAAAAAAATATACATGTGCAAAGTTATAGACATATTCACTTTGGTATTTTTTTTAAACCTCATCCACCCTAATCAAAACGCTACCTTTTATTCTGATACCAACTTAATCAATTTGTAGGTAAAAAGAATACTTCAACAACAATTAAGAAAAAGTTTCAAACTTAATATGTCAAAAAAAATTCCATAATAAATCTGTGTACCTGTTGGGGATTACTATCCATATTAAGTTTAAAGTGGTCGAAAAAGCTTCTACATAGTGGTTTCTTTGTCGTTTGACTCGAAGGAGTTGGTTGTCAAATTAATTGATGAACATCTCAATTTTTATGCACTCATTTATACCTTAACTTTACAAAAATATTTGCCATCAATAGTGTTCCTGAAATCCTTTTGCAATTGTTTAAACATTCATTTTCTAATATGAAAATGTTCAGTAGCAAAGAAACAAGTAAACCTCCAACTAGATGACTTGCAACTAAAAATCTGCTTCAAATCTACAAATAAAAATAAACAAAATTACAAGAACAACAAAGCCCTAAAAAAAGCAAAAACCAAACCATAGAAATTGAAAAAATTGGTTTTTGGATTGTCGTAACTTGTCAAGTTCTAGAACCTAACCCATTAGACTTAAAACTCTAAGAGTCGCTACTAACCATTCTAACCTAAAAGTGTGATTGGTCATCTCTTCTTGTTTAAAGATAAAGCATGGCCTACGTTCAAAAAATCTTAAGTTCGGGAGTACAATTACGTGTGAGGAAGAATTAGCACCCCTACAACGCCTATCCTAAAATGATACCAACTAATTTTGTGATATCCTAAGGAATTCTTAACTAAATGGTTTTTGTTTTTATTAAATTCAAATATTTAAATAATGGACAATTTCTAAGAAACTCTCCATCATTCTAGCAGAATTTCTTAAATTTCATCCTCACCTCAAAAGCATCCAAGAAATCCCATTCATCTTTCTTGAAGAGGGACCATCGTCAGATTCATTAAATTTATTATGAAATATCTTAATTTTTTTCTATCCTTTACTCCTAGCTTGTATATTTTATCTTTATTTTATCTATTCTCTATTTAATTTTCCTTTATTTATTTATTTTATTTCCTAAGTTCTATTTTTTATTTTAATATTTTTTATTTTTTGAAAATAAATATCAATTATTCTTATTGAAAATTTTCTTTAAATCTTCCATCATGTTGGCGAAATTTAAAGAAAACATCTTGCCTAAAAATTTTAAAATGTCAACTATTCGTGACATCTTATAATTCTATCATTGGTATAATATCTACTTATTCTCAACTTATTATTTTTACTTTTAATATTATTACAAATCGTTATCTCCTAATTTCTTATTATTAATATTTATTCTATATTATTTTTTTAAATAGAGGTTGATTATTAATATGTATTTATATTTTCAAAAATAAATATCGATTATTAATATTAAACACTTACCTAATTTTAGGGCAGATATTCTCACCTAAGAATTTCCGAAATGGCAATCATTCATGACCCTCGGAATTCCATCCTCGGAATAATCTCAACTTATCTCCATATTTTATGATTTATTTATTTCTTCTAATTTCTATTCAGTCTATCTTTATTCTATAATTTTTATCTAACTTCCATTATTTATTTATCTAATTAATCAAATAAATCCTATTTAATAAACTAATTAATTAATAAATTAAAACAAAACTCACCTGGACAGTAACCTCGCTTCTTTGTTGGCTTTCTTTCTTTTCTTTTCTAACTGCAACTCACGTTCTTTTCTTTCCTTTTCCTTGGTTTCACGTGGCTTGTGAAAACGACACAAGCAGTAAGCGATGATGGTGACGGGGTTAGACAGAAACGCAACAGCAAGGAGTGCAATGCAGTGATGCGAAATGATGCGGCCGCACGGCAAAAGACGGTTGCAAGCGATGACTGGCGGGAGACAGCAGCATTGTGATGGTGCAACAGCAGAGGTGATCGGACTGTAATGCGAGTGGCTGAGCGATGGAAACGGCAAAGAGCTGACAATAGTCTTGCAAAACCGGTGAGCAATGGCGACTAAAGATGATGATGATGCTGTGCTAAAGCAGGGACCACGGTGAACAAGGCGGCAAGGATCAAAGCGGGATGTCTGTAGCGGTTGGATAGTGTTGCATATGACAATGGACGGCACCAAAGATGTAGCTCCTGGAATCGGTGGTAGCAGAATAGCAAGGGTTGCTTGGTTCTATGATGGCGTGAGGATGATGATGGGATCGAGGTAGTCAGGGGAGGCTTACTGATTCACGGCTGGACAAGCGATCACAATCGGGTTACCGGCAAAGAGGAAGATGAGGAACGGTGCAGTGATCCCCAAGAAGTGAACAGGGGGTCCTTTTATAGGCACTTAATTACAATCCTAAGCAAAGTCAACTTTTATCTCTTCTTTTTATTTTATCTTTTAATTCCAACTATCTCTTAAATTTCTATGGTAATCCTAATCTGACTTTATTAAATTTAATATTAATCTAGTAATAATTCTCCTAATTAATTAATTAATCTTAATTTAAATGGTTATCCTATTCTAAAATTATTATTTATTTTCATTTTTTATTTTATTTATTAATTATTCGTAAATCCTATTTCTATCCTTTTTTAATTTATTTTAATTAATGTTAATTCTAAATCTAAAAAATCCTAATTTAATTCTAACCTAATTCTAAATAATCCTAATATTAAGTAATTATCCTAATCTAAATTAAAAATACAATGTTACCTACTTTCATTAATTATTTTTACAAGTTAAGACCCTAGACAAAATAGGGTGTCTACAGTTACTTCTCTTTATGCATTTACTGTGAAACAATAATTGCACAACAATATAGACACCTATTTTGCCTGACTCCCTCTTTTTTATTTATTTTTTATTTTAAAAAAAAAAACTCCCCCTAAACAGAAAGGTAATCAAACTTTAAAATCTTGTCTTAAAAAGCTCCCTCTAAACAGAAAGGCAGTCAAACTTTAAAATCTTGTCTTAAAAAGCTCCCTCTAAACAGAAAGGTAATCAAACTTTAAAATCTTGTCTTAAAAAGCTCTCTCTAAACAGAAAGGCAGTCAAACTTTAAAATCTTTTCTAAAAAAGTTCTTTTTTTTTAAAATTTTAGGAAATCCCTTTAAAATTTCTTTTCTTGTCAAATTTTTAAATTTTGGGACTAAAACTTTTTTCTTGTCTAATTTTTGAATTTTTAGGAAATCACTCTAAAATTTCACTTCTCATCCAATTTTTTGAAATTTTAGGAAATCACTCTTAAATTTCTCATCCTATCTAATTTTCAAAATTTTAGGAAATTACTCTAAAATTTCTTTTCCCATCCAATTTTCCAAATTTTAGGAAATCACTCTAAAATTTCTTTTCTCATCCAATTTTTGAAATTTTAGAAAATCAGTCTAAAATTTCTCATCTTATCTAATTTTCGAAATTTTAAGAAATCACTCTAGAATTTCGTTTCTCATCCAATTTTTGAAATTTTAGGAAATCACTCTAAAATTTCTTTTCATGTCCAATTTTCAAAATTTTCTATCTAATTTTCAATGCAATTTATCCTATCCATGAAATGTCATTCATGTAATTTATCCTATCCATGCAATGTCATTTATGCAATCTTTTTTTTTATTCGTTCAACATCATCCATGCAATTTATTCTATTCATACAATGTTAATCATGTAATCTATTTTATTCATGCAATGTCGTCTATGCGACCTAGTCTATCCATGCAATGTTATTGTTGCAATCTATTTTATTCATGCAATGTTGTCTATGCGATCTAGTCTATCCATGCAATGTTATTCTTGCAATTTATTCTATCTATGCAATGTCATTCATGTAATCATTTATGCAAAAAGCATTTCAATTTAAGTTATGGCAACAAGTTTTTTTTCAATTATCCTCATGCATTCTTCTTCCTTCATTTGTCATTCTATCCTCACATTTTCCACTTCTTTTCTCATTTTCATTCTCCAAAATTTCATCTAATGCCAACATGACTAGGCCTTGCTCTCATCTAATATGCAAACTAGACTTGACTTTTGTTTTCATATAATGTGTCAACTAAACAGAGCTTTATTTTCATCTAATGTACCATCTAGATTAGGATTCGGTCTCATCTAATGTGTCAGCTAAACTGAACTTTGCTCTTATCTTGAAATTTTCTAAAAATGTTTATGACCTAATCTCCTCTTACTTTTCAAATTCTCATCTCTCATATTTTCATCTTTCAAATTTTCATCTTATTCTTTTTTCTCACAATTTCTCATCATTCATTTTTTTGAATTTTCTCAAATTTTCTCGTTTTTCCTTCTCACATTTTTTCTTCGTTTTCTTTTTAAATTTTTCTCATCTCATCCCTCAGAACTTCTTATCCTAATGTCTTGACAAGTAGTACCCATACCAAGTTCTAAATGTAGTTTTAGGGATATCTCCTTCCCGAATCTTCAACTATCTGAGATCTATCTTAGAGAACACATGTGCACCCCTGAACTGATCAAATAGATCATCAATCCTGGGCAGAGGATATTTGTGCTTAATAGTAGCTTTATTGAGCAATCGATAGTCAACGAACAGTTGCAGGCTAGCATCCTTCTTTCTGACAAATAGGACTGGTGCACCCTAAGGAGAAGTACTAGGACGGATAAAACTCTTGTCCTATAACTCCTGGAGCTGTTTCATGAGCTCATCAAGCTCCACCCATGCCATTCGATAAGGAAGCTTAGAAATGGGTTCAATATCGAAAACTAAATCGATACTAAATTCTATCTCTCGATCAAGAAAAATGTTCTAATAATTCATTTGAAAACACGTCTGAGAAATCCCTGACCACAGGAATCTCATGTAACTCCAAACGTTTCTTTTCTACGTCTTCCACGTAGGCAATGAACCCTTCAATCAAAAATATAATTCTTCAAATTTCACGCTCATACAAATTTTAACAAAATACTATTTACTTTCATTCCTATCCAGAAAGCTTTACAGTGTACTTTTCAGGTTAAGAAAAGGTTATATACTCACTGTAACAGTCTAAACTAACATAGTTTGCAGCTAACCAATCCATTCCTAAGATGACATCAAAATCATACATATTAAGCACAATCAAGTCAACTACTGTATCCTTTTTCCCCTACCCTCAATTTACAGTTACTGTATATTACATCAGTCATTTGGGATTCTCTAAAAGGCATACTTATCTGTAATAAATGACCTAAAGATTCAAGCTCTACTGGTATCTTAGTAGCAAACGTCAAATTACAAAAGAATGTGTAGAACCTGGGTCAATTAATACAAATGCATCAATACCAAAAACAGAAATTTTACCTTTAATGACATCAGAAGTGTCAGCAGATTCCCTATCAATGGCGTATACTCTACCCTATGTCACAACCTTTTTCCTTTTCTCTGCGACTGTAGCCCTCTTTTGTATAGGCGGTGCAACCTTATCTGGTTCTATAATTGTCAGGGTGCTGCTACAGCTGGCACTATTAATTTCTCATTAGGGCAATCCTTTACCAAGTGCCCTTTCTGTCCACACCTGAGACATGCTCCGGTAGCCACCAAGCAAGGTCTGCCACCATGCGACCTCTACAATAATCACACTAGGTCGTAGTGTCCTTCTAAGTGGCAATGGGGCTACCGGCACCTTTAGGCTTAGCATCTTTATCTCTAGTAGTTCTGCCTCCGATAACAATACCCTTGGCCTTCTTAGCCAGCTTCCTATCTAATCGATCCTCAAAACCCCGTTTCACTTTCTCTTTATCTTTAGCTCGAGTTCCAAACTCCTCCTAGTGAGATTCATAATCTTGTTCACATAATTGAGCTCGGCGGATAGCCTCGTCATAGGTAGATATATCAAATAGAGTCAACTTTCTCCGAATAAACGGCCTTATACCAGCCATGAACCACTCAATCTTATGTTCTTTCTTTTATAGTGTCTCTAGATCAAAGCGGCTCATTACAGTGAACTTAGATTCATATTGATCAACTGTTATACTCCCCCAATATAAATTCAAAAACTCAGATTGTAGTATCTTCTGAGCAATGCAAGGGATATACTGCTTATTTAAAGACTGCAAAAAATTATCCCATGTCACTGTTGGATGTTTGGCCATCAAAACTGTCTTGGTGGACTTCAACCAATGTTCTGCCTCGTCTATGAACAAAAATGTGGCCAATCTAACTTTCTTTATCTCCATGCAGCTTATATAAGGAAACAATAATTCCACCTCGTTCACCCAATCCTTTGTAGCCATAGGATCCTTTTCATCCTTAAACTTAGGTGGACCTAGTTGCTTAAATGCCGAAGGATAGTCACATCATAACCTCTTTCTAGAATCAATCTCAGCTGGACTAGGACCTGAGGCTGAGGCTGTGGTGGGGATTGTACTGGCTGTTACTGAGGCTCTGGTTGGACATTAAGTGGAGGCAGAGGAGGGTGTACGACTTCCTATACTGGTGCTCTATTATAGTTCGCTATAAAATTGGTGAACATATTCTCCAGCCTGGATATGAAAGTATTAGGGCTCTCAAGCTGTGAGGAAAAGTTGCTTTTGGCATTGACTCTGGAGATGGTTCTGAGGAGGGTTCATTCCTTTTACATCCCCTTCCTTGTCCTCATCCAGTACCCTTGCGCCCATCACTCATTCGGTAGAAACAAAAAAAACACAAAAATGTTCTCAGCCACACGAAACAATTATATATTTAGACAAGTACAGTACTACTTAGAATGTAAACCATTTCTATTCCTAAGACACTAACAAATATCATGCCAACCTTGTTATGATATCAACTTTACTGTCACACACTAGGCACTTAATATTCATACTACTTTCTTTACTTCAATCACATTTGTTTGGGCTGTCTGTAGTGTCCACACACAGTAGTTAAGCATTTCATTTAAACTTGCTTTCCCATGAACTGCATATGCAATTTAAGATTTATAGAAACATATACACTAACTTAATTTATACTTAGTAATTTACATTCAGTTGACATCCCAACTATGTTTTTACATATATAGTAGTACTGTACATAAATAGTCTGAACTTATAAAGGATAAACTCATATAAGCAAACAATTTCTCCACCTCGTTCACCCAGTTCTTTACAACTATAGGATCTTTTTCACCCTTAAACTTGGGTGGATCCAGTTTCTTAAACTGCTGGAGGAGAGTCACATCATAACCTCTTTCTCGAATCGGCCTCAGTAGGACTGAGACCTGAGGCTAATGCTGTGGTGAGAGGTTGTACTGAATGTGGCTGAATCTCTAGCAGGACATTAATTGGAGGCAGAAAAGGCTGTATGGCTTCCTGTACTGGTGCTCTATTATAGTTTGCTATAAAATCGATGAACATACACTCTAACTTGGATTTGCGAGTATTAAGGCTTTCAGGCTGGGGAGGAAAAGCTGCTTTCGGCATTGGCTTTGGAGATGGTTCTGGGGATGGCTGATCCCTTCTACGTCCCTTTCCCCATCCCCATCCTTGTCTAGTACCTTTGCACCTGTCACTCATTCTATTAAAACAGAACAGACACAAAAATGTTTTTAGTCACACGAAACAATTATATATTCAGACAAGTACAGTACTATTTAGGATATAGACCATTTCTAATCCTAAAACACTGACAAATTCAAGCCAAACTTGCTCTGATATCAACTTCACTATCACGCACTAGGCACTTAATATTCATACTATTTTCTTTACTTCAATCACATTTGTTTGGGCTGTCTGCAGTGTCCACACACACTTAATAGTAGTTAAGCATTTTCATTTAAACTTGCTTTCCCCGGAACCACGTATGCAATTTAAGATTCATAGAAACATGTACACTAACTTAATTTATACTTAATAATTTACATTCGGTTTACATCCCAACTATGTTTTTACATATATAGTAGTACTGTACATAAATAGTCTGAACTTATAAAGGATAAACTCGTATACCTCAATGAAAAATAAGTAGTCACCTAAAGGATACCAAAGTAAAGATCCTCCCGGGCAATTATAGAAATCTACTACAGATATCTGGAAGGGAAATAAAGAGGCGAGCTTATGCCCATTAAAAAATATATATATATACTCACAAGAGCTGATACTATACATAACTATATACAAGTATCTTAAAACATGCTCTTTCACAGAGAAACCAATGATTACACAATCTTTGGCACAATATCGTAAAGGATACTATAGTAGGTTAGATAACCAAGTTGAGTATAAAAGGATGCTTTAAAGCACCTCACTTGTCTTGGCATCTAATTCCAGCTATATGAAGTTCAGTGAAATCGATTCATACATAAAGTTCAATAAACATTTTAAATAACTTCCATTGCACAGTTCCCAAAACATTCAGATAATTAGTTCCAAAATGTAAACAGTGTAAAATCACTTTTGAACAAGAGTGCAGAGATTATGAAACATGTTTAACCTATATATATATATGACAAACAAAAATTAATAAAATCCGGGAGTGCCTGGATTAGCTAGGGATTTACCGCCCCAGTAAAACAGTACAATGGAGACTAGACTTCACCCAATAGACTCACGCAATATAAATATCCTACACGAAACGATATATGATCATAGTCAAGGATCCACAGAGTGCATTGATCAGATGACAATTGTGGGTGCTGGTGACGTGATCAATGTCAAACAGTAGTAGTTCACACACATAAAGGGCATGTACCTGCATGTAGCTATAGGGCCAATAGTCTCAAAACAATTTATAAAGCATTTCAGAATGGTTTACTGAGATTAATTCAGTAAATCATATCTTCAATCAGTCCATAAAGAATTAAAATCAGAAAATCACCAAATATTCAATCAGTCCATGAAGAATAAAAATTCACCAAATATTCTCGGTTCAATAACCAATATTCAAAATATTTTATTTACATATAATAATAACATGGAAGCATGAATGTATCATGAAATGTGAACAATTATTGAAAATCCCTTTGAAAACTGAGTTACAAAATTCGGTATGTATTTATAGTATTTAGAAAGCTTAAACCCAAAACAAGATTTTGCTTCCTTTTCACTTATAAAACCACACCAAGTGATGATTTTGGAGTTTTAGGTCCATTTAAGAAAATTTCGACAGCATAATGGTACTACCTATCTTAACCTCTCTGAACAAAAACACAGTTTATAATTCACAATTCCAGTTTCACATTTTAATCAAATAATCAAGTTCAACCTCATAAATCATTTCCAATGCAGTATAGTATTCCTACACATTTTACATATATTCCTTACCACTTAGAATTTCGTAGTGTTGCTCGATAGCACCAGTATCCCCTTTTGACTTCCGAGTTGCAATTGACCACACAAATACAGTCAATTCACTTGACTTCAATTATAAAAAATGTTTAGCTCATTGAGACCTAATTCATTGTCTAGTGCAACCCTAAATTCAATCTTCTTCATATCGGTGCTAACACTACAACTACCATCAAAACAACTCCGTTTTCAGTTTCACCAATAGTTTTGTATTAATTTATACATTCTTCTAGAACCCAAAACAATTAAATTGAGCATTCTTTCAGTTTCCCCTTCTCATGGCCAAATAGGGTTCTTTTTCCTGCACACTTCCTTTCTTTAATTTAAACCTAAATTCATGTTCTACACTTGTTCTATATTGATTCTACATCAAATTCACATTGAATCACATCATATTCATGCATGAGGGGTAGTGATTGAAACCCTAGGGTGATGATTCTCTTGGTTTTAATTCAATTTAAGCCTAAATACATGCTTAAACACATTAAACACGTGATAAGAAATCATAAAACCATAAAAAATCACAAGCTTTCTCCCATTCTCACCTTAGCCGAAACTTGAAGAATACCCCACCTATGCAAGTGACCACTTTAAGGCTTGATTTGGGTACTAGGTTGTAGAGTTCTAAAAACTGAACTAGGTTAGTGAAGACAGTTTTTGGTTTTGGTATGTTTTTCTAAGGTTTTCAAGAGCTCTCTCTCTCTCTTCACAAGCTTTGTTAATGGAGGAAGGTGAGAGGAGAAGAAGATAGCCAGCCTTGATGAAGGAAAAGTGTGGAAATTTTTAATTTTAAAAAATCCTTTATGGCAAATTATGAAAATGCCCTTATACTTAACAAAATTTTCAATTTCGCCCTTCATGATTTGATTTCGTTTAAAAGAGTCAGTCTAACTTTCAAAAATATTTCATTCAATCATAAAACACCTCTATTCACCCTGCTCTAATCATTGGTTGAGCTTTTGTTGGGGTTTGACCTATCAAATAGATGAAATTACCAAAATACCCCTAACCATTAAATTGCGTAAATTCCTATTTTTTTCATATGATTCAGTCTATCAGTTTCCATGGCATAAAACTTTATCACTTTAGAATTTACCTATGACTTTCAATTGGTAAAAATCAACTCAATTTAATCATTATTCATGAAAATTCTGTCAGCCTATGGACTTAATCATCATTTCCATAATTGTTGCACGCCTTTTAAAACATGCGTAAATAAGTGAGATTCAGGTACAGATTCTTACCATCACAGTGTTTGGCTCTAGATACCAAGTCTGCCGAGTTTCACCTCCATCAGAACACCGAAAGGCTAGTGGGGCCCACCATCTACCTCCTTTTCATACTTATAAAGTAAGTGGCATTTGAATAGTTATGAGACGTTTATTATTCCTAACTTCATGAATAGTGAATAACAGTAATACGAAGTATGGATCTCACACCAACATTGTTATATGGTAGTGAATGTTTGGTGACTAAGAGATTGTATACAAAAAAAATGAGGGTAGCATAAATGTGAATGTTACGGTGGATGTTTGGACATACAAGAAAGGATAGAATGAGAAATGAAGATATCCTGTAAGATGGTTGGAGTGTTACCTATCGAAAACAAGATGTGTGAAAGTCACATACGTTGGTTTGGACACGTATGGCGTAGACCTGTAGATGCTCCAGTTAGAAGAATAAAGGCTATGAATATTGAAAGAAGGGTTAAGACTAGAGGAAGACCAAAACTTGGGAGGAAATAATTCGGAAAGATATAAAGGTATTAGAGTTGGATGAGCACACTGTCTTGGATATGAATGTGTGGATGAGGAAAATACATATGGATGATCTAACGTGAATTCAGATATTGGTTCATATAGCCTACCCCAATCTCTTGGGATAAAGGCTCTGATGATGATGATGTACTGATAGTGTATAGTCTCTATACACTGTCAATACACCAGAGGTTGACACATAATCAATAAGCCTTTATAAGCAAACTAAAAAAAGTTATTTGTATTTATTTTTAAGGGCTTGACATTGTATTAGTTTGCTTATTGATGATCTGTCAATCTCTGATACATTGACAGTGTATAAAGACTATACATTGTCAATACATTATGTATAAACTCATATTCTTTTGGGTTTATATGAGACCCAGTTATTTTGTATTGTACATGTACAGTTATTCAATTATTTATTGATAAATGATTTATTTGTAAATATTTTAGAAATTGTAAGTATAAAATGATATGAGCCCCACTTGGATTTTCGCATCCAAATGAAATTATGAATGTGGAAACAGTGTACAGATGGTGAAATAATTAAAATGAGAAAATTTTAGAGACCTTCAATTATTTTATTTTCGGTATTTGGAGTTGTTGGCAAACAAATTGTAAAATGACGGATATGTCCCTAGTGTATTTTCGTAAATTCCTCCCAAACCAAAATGAATTGGGATGAAGTAAAAATATCATGTTATTCTACATGAAAAGGAATTTAAGATAGAGGCCTTAAATTTAATTAAATCAGTGGTTACATCGGAAATTTAAGCGATTTACCCAGTAAGGGTAAAATCATAATTTCTCACATCCATGCACCGCACATCAACGAAACCACTTCCAATCGTCAAGATATGTTTAATATGACTATGTGGAACTGGAATCCGAAAATTTGAAGCACGTTTACACGGTTTTTATGCCAGCGGGACGTAAGGGCATTTTTGTCCGAAAATCTCATAACTATGGGCATTTTCGTCATTTTTCACATGTCTAGAAAACACTAAATAATTCCACCAGCTGCAGCGGGCACTATTCACCCATCTTCCCCTCTCATTCTCGTCAACCATAGCCAAACAAGAAAGAAAAGAAAAGGAAATTTTCTATAAGGCATTAACTACTCACTTTTGACCAAATTTTCTTCTACAAACATCTTCCACTAACTTTCCTCTCTTCACCTATACCCATAGCCCTTTGAATAAGTAGAAAAATTAAGAGAAAAAAACAGCCCAAGGAATTCGGTCAAGAGAGGTATTTTCATGGTTTTACTTTCCTTTGATTTTAATGGTAGTTAATGAAAAATTTATATGTGTTAAGCATGATTATAGTATTAGATTTAATTGTATTGACTTAAATCATGCTCAAGTACACTCCAAGGGTTTCGGCCATTGATGGAGAGTTAGAATTCTATGCATTTAAGGCATAAAAAGGATGATAAATTAAAGGAAATTAAGGTTTAAACTAGAAATGATAGTTAAATGGAAGAAAAACCATATCTATGGCAAGATGCCATTTTCGGTCAAGCAAAGGGGAAGGGGAATTATGGCTGCATTTGATGAATTTAGGGTGCTATTAGACTGTAGGAATTACAAGGAGTCTGCCGGTATGCTCGAATTTAAAATCTGAAGCAAAACGAAGAAGTTACGTTATACTATCGATAGAAATTATACTCCAAAAATAATTGCAGTGTCTAAAGAGGCTACATTTAGATATAAATAATAGCTTAAAAATAAGTATTTATTAAGCTAATAATTTTGGTGGAATTATCTGCAGCCCGGGAATAACGGATTTTGAGTGGTGCGTGTAAAGAGATCGAATACGCTATACAGGTAAGAGATGCCTATGTAAGCTATTGCGATATTTCGAATGCATAATTATTATGCATAAAAATTTATAATAATATTTTTGAAATGAAATGCATCGAAATCTATGGAATTGAGGTTGTTTGCTGTATATGGAACTGTGTTTGATTTGCAGGAGGGCTAGAGTGTTAGCAGCTAATATGATGCCGAAATTTTCTGTAATATTTTCTAAAAATATTAGAAAATATTTAATTGCATGATTTGATGATTTCCTAGCCTTGAAAATAAGGAATTTATTATTTTTCATAAAACATGAATATACTGAAAAATATTATTTAAATATTCATGTTACCAATTTTACTGGAAGTGAGAATACAGAGTATTCCTCTTACATGTATTATAGCATATGATATGATTTATGAGATTAAAAGATGGAGAGTAAATATTTTATAAATTATTCTCCATAAATATTCACTTTATAATTTAATAAAATCCTTTATGGACTGATTGAAGATTTACTGATTTTAATTATTTCCATAAAGGTGAGATGATTATGAAAATACTGTTTTGAGACTGCTAGGCCCCATATCATGCCAATATGTGATACGTAATACATGATATGTGACATGTGATATGTAGTCAGTCCCGGTTGACACCTGATCCGTGTTCGACTGAGGACTACCTTAGACAATGACCATAGATCTGACATGATTATTATTGCCCTATTGGGTATTTTCTCTCTATAATGATATATTCTGGGTGATGTCTTAGTCTCCACTTTTATGAGATATGAAATGATATGTGATATAGAAAATGTGTTTAAATGAAAAAGTACATGAATATGTTTCCATATGAAAAGGAGCATAAACTCTAAACAGTTTTCCGTACTACATGAAGTACAGTACTGTTTATGACTTTTACAGGGATATGTGAAATGAGATTAAATAAGAATGTTGATTTGTTTAAACTAATATTCTATTTAAAGAATATATGAATATTAGTTTATTTATTTAAATGTTTTATTTTATAAAAGCATTATTTTGAAAAGGATATGAAATGAAAGGGAAAATGATTGATTCCAACAATAATATTTACTCTCTATAGTCGCTACTAGGTTTCGGGACAAGATAGGTTTTTCAAAATACCTTTCTTACTCCATCCGGATCCCTAGCCGATTATAGTATCCTTCCTATTTCAGTCCTTAGAGCACCTATAGGAAAATAAGGATTTTTATTGCATATAGATTTCAGAATATCTAATTTTACATACAATTCTCTTACTGAGCCGTAGTTTGCTCACCCTTTTATTTTAATATCTACAGAGTACTTCCAGTGATTGCGTGATTTGAATCCAGGGATTGTTGGCTGCACATTTAGTGCCCCGAGGTAGCGAGCTTATATCCTAGAGGTATAATAGTTTGTTTTATATGTTCAAACATATTTTACAGTACTACGGTGTTATAACTTAAATAGGGGATGTAAACAGTAAACAAATTTTAATATGTACATATTTTTATGAAAAGAGAAATAAATATTATTTATTAGTGTTTACTGTTAAGAGAAAAAGGAAAATAAAGACATCGCAGACAGCCCAACCATATAAAATGTGTGGAAAAACGTGAAATAATGTAGATACGGGATGTGACAATATATAATGCATTAACAATGTATAATCTCTATACACTGTCAATACACCAGAGATTGACATATCACCAATAAACAAACTAAAAAATGTTAAACCCTTAAAAATAAATACAAATATTTTTTTTCAATTTGCTCATAAAGGTTTATTGATGAAGTGTCAATCTCTGACGTATTAATAGTATATAGAGACTATATACTGTCTGTGCATAATATATAAATTCTATTCTTTTCGTTCAAATCATGTCATATAATTAACTTATTAAAAAAATCAATTATTTATTATCAGAATTATTAATGGATTTATTGAAATAAATATATTATCATTTAATTATCGTAAGTAATATGTAATAAATAATTGATTTTTTATAATAATCTGATTATATGATATAATTTGAATGAAAACAATATATCCATTTTTTATCCTTTTATCCTTTTAATTAGAATATATATTTATATATATGTATATGTATATGTGTGTGTATATATATATGTATGTATATGTATATGCATACGTATATACATATACATGGAGCGAGCACTTGGATAATTCCACTGGAAAGTAAAAAAAAAAAAAAACCACCTATATACGTCAATCCCAATCCTTTTCCTCACACAAATTAGTTGTCTCTTAAATGTTTCGTTAGTCATTAATCTAGACCTGGTCATGGGCGGGCTCGGGCCGGGCTCGGGCAGGTCCCATGACAGGTAATAAGAATTATATTCGATGCCCAAGCCCGGCCCGGTTTTTTAAACGGGCCTAAAAATTTTACCCAAGCCCGTTTTTTCATCAAATATTTTTGTCCAAGCCCGACTAAATTTCAAACAGGCTTTCGGGCTTGCGCGGGTAGCCTGGCCCTTGAGCAGGTCTAATTATATCCTCTGAAATAGTTTTACTTTTTTTTTTTTTTGGTTTTTCTTCTTCTCTTCATGTCTCGCTATCAGAATGTCAATTTTATTGCCTGGAAGTGCAACACGTTTAAACTGTTGTCTAATTTCACTCTCTTGGCAGGCAGCATGCCGTCTATTATTGGTTTCTAAGTTGTAATAAAGATAGCTATAGATCATCAATTTAGTAGTGCATGTTTTCACATAAACTTCTTAATGGATTGGATTATTTGTTCAAATATGAAGATCAAGATTTTTAAGTAAATTTAGACAAAAATATTAGACATATTAAATAAGTTTGGGCTAACAAATGAGGCCCAATTAAAAAATGAACTAAGATTTGATGCCCGTAAAAGCTCAGACCCGACCCGATCTGTTTTTTGTTAGTAATATTTAAAGAAAAAAACTTTTATGTCCTATTAATTAATAATTAAATTAATTCATTTCAAATGTTATCAATAAATAATTTTATAATTGTAAGATATGACACATTTAACTTAATTATAAAAATAACACCATAAAAATTTTGATTATTGATTCATGCAATATATTTAAGCTTTGTTTTTTTTTTTATATAACCACAGGTATCTTTATTCATTTTAAGGTCTGACTCTAGAGAATAAAAATTTTATAACATAAACAATAAATTGAAGAAAAGAATTTGTAAAAAGAAAAAAGACGGTTTTTTTTTGTTGTTTGTAAAAACAAACTTAAACAAAATATCAGACTTGAAATTTGAATTAGACCGAGCTTGAGTTCACATTAAATCTTATAATATACTACTCAGAGTCTGTCTCGACTAAACTCGGCCCTACCATGAACAGCTCTATTTCCACTTTGTTTTCATCAGAGAAATTGATGAAGAGAAAAAAAAAATGCAAAGAATCTTTGAAACCTCGCAATGCTTAATTTTCAACGATCATTTTATTGAGATGGTGATGTTTAAGTCGGCAACAGAGCATTATTTCTACGCTCAATTTTCCTTTTTAACGTCTCCTTTCACACAGCAAGATAGGAATCGTAGAATTGAGAGATAACAGGATGCAGCCATCTCAATGATTAATTGTGGTTGGAAATTTTTGAACTGATGCGATAAATGAGTCATTGTCTAGGTCAGAGATAATAAACATTTCAACCATTGTTTTTGTGAACGGTTCTTTTGTCTGATGTACCTTACAATCTGTCTTTAAAATAATCTGTCCTGTGTCCTTTCAGCGAACAATAAATCTTGGCATTTTGATCCACTTAAAGTGGAACAAATTAAAACCAGAACAATCTGCTATTATCACCAAAGTTTTTTCCTAGAATCTTAAATTTTTCTTCTCTTTTCTTTTCTTTTCAAAACTGTTATTATCAATGTCATCAAATTATACAAATTTGTCCTAACTTTATTTACATACATACAGTAAGATTCTTGTTATTATGATTGAGACGTGACTGTCAACTTAAAAAAAAAAAAAAAAAAAAACCTCATTAATTATTGTCATCCACTTGACTTCTGAGTACTGCAACCGTTCTACATGCTTTGCTTTCTTGACCTGATGAACTTTATATGCTGTGGCCCTGGCCCTGTCCAGTGCTGAACTTCGAATTTCGATTACAGACAAAAAGGGTCCAAATTATTCGGTTCTGCAATGGCTAGCTAGCTGACATCTAAAAGTAGTTAAAATAGTTAAATAATTTATATAATTATTTCTAGCGAGCACAATTAATTAATAATCAAATATAGGATCAATTATACTTCTTATTATGTTTCATGGCTGAGGAAAAGAATAAGCTCATGCTTAAAATTGGGTTTACTAGTAAATTAAAGAGGGTCGTCTGACTAAAGTTTACAAAAAGATTTAAAAAGAATTTGCCTTAAGCGATCACATAAAAAATTAATGTAAAGTATAGTTCAGATCATTAGATTTTCTAACCTCTCCTTTTTCTACACGCATGCTCTTCTTCTTTTGTTTTTTAAGATCACTTTATTTAATATTTAAACAAAGTCGGACACTCTAATTTCAGATGCCAAAAGAGCAAACATGACACAAAGCCCTAATATGATGGCAAACAACCCAACCAAAAGAATTTTTATATATAATCAAAATAGGATTTGGATCCTCCTATACCAATTTCCCAAAAGGAAATTTATTTATAGCATTTTAGCCTGCATCTTATGTTGTAATTGTAATTTTAATAATAAAACAAATGAATCTATAAGGTTATTATAATAATATTTAGACGCTATTTTGCTTACAAAACGTTATATATTTGAAAAAAAAAGTTGTTGTTTGGTGATTTAATCATTGAGAAATAATTGTTTTAGTAAAAGGTTACAAATGTTTTGAAGAAATGGCCGGTTACTATATATAATTTCTTCTTTCCAATTAATTTCATCATTATATCATAATTATTATTTTTAGGTTAAAATTGTTGAAGTCTATAAATAGGAAGAAAAACTTCAAACAATATATAACTTCTATTCCCCTCTTTATTATGCTACGCACATACTTTTTGCACAAGAGAAAGGTATTTTATCTCTAGGCTCTTTATTCTACTATTAGTGTAAAATTGTAGAGTGTGCAACGAAAATAAAGTTGGACTATTGTATCCTAAAACCGCCACCTTTTGATTTCTTGTTGTGTCAATTGATACAATCCTATGGAAGAGTAAATCATTTTTGGCGTTGCACAAAACAACAATAAAGATATGCTGACGTAAATGGTCGTAATCTATCTCCACGTGTCTCCCAGAAGCTTCTGTAAAATAGTAAAAAGTCAGAGGGACGCAGGGGTGGTTCCCTGCGTAGACACTCCGATGCTTAAGTCAGCCTCAAGCTCTTAGGTATTAGGAAACGTAAAAGCCAGTAGTCAGAAAAAGTTGAGAATAGAATTATACATGGGGCCTATTTATAGGCGAATATTTGAGATTAGATATCTGGGTTGTTTGTGTCCTTTTACTAAGAGTTTGTTTCCCAATAGGATGCATCTTCTGTGGATCTCGGAGTTGACACGAGCCTGTCGCCGGCGAGAGACCCTGTGGCGCGACACCTTTTCGGGCGGCAGAGGCCTCTCGCCGTGGCGAGAGGCGAGCGGGCCACGTACCGCCTTCGCGACAGAAGGAGTCTGTCGCCTGCGACAGATAATCTGTCGCAGCCTAGCTTCTCTCGCCGTAGGCCACGTGTCTCAATGACCGTTTGCCGCGTGGGGCCTCCAATGATCTTTGGGCTTGGCCCAGTGTAGATGGACTTTTGCCATATCAATTGCTCCCCAGTCTCTTGTTGGATTATTCCAATCAAGAGAGTATAAATATGTGTCCTTGGGCCTTTATCCACTATGAATAGTTTTTCTGGTTTTTGTGATTTTTCTTTTATATATATTTTTTTCTTTTCTTGTAGGTGAAAAGCTTTATTCTGCGGGAGGCGTGATCTATCGAGACGTTTGGTCTTCTCTGTCGCAACTATATAAAGCCGCTGGGGGCCACCGAAAAGGGCTAAGAGAAAACCTCTGAAACAGCAGTCTGTCGCCGATTTCCGACTCTCTCGCTAAAACAGTCTATCGCCAGCAGAAGTCTTTCGCTCATCGAAGTGTCAGTAAGTATTCATCTGTCGTCTATTTTGTCTCCCGCGCGGTCTTTATGTCTTCCGCAGGTGTTTCACCTATAGGTCTGTCGTATTTGGTCTGTCGCCAATAAGTCTGCCGCAGGTCCCTGGCCAGTAGGTCTGCCGCAGGTCCCTTGCCAAATAGGTCTGTCGCAGGTACCTTACCAATAGGTCTGCCGCAGGTCCTTTGCCAATAGGTCTGCCGCAGGTCCCTTGCCAATAGGTCTGCCGCCCACTTTATTATTTATCCTTTCTTTTACTATGTCTTCACAGCGTCCGGGTAAATTTCTTAGGAAAGGCGGTATTGAATGCACACTGACGAATGCGGACTTAGAGGATTTCAATACTCGTTTTCCTCTTCCCTCTGGTTACAGTTATAGACTTCCAGCTAGTGGGGAATTTTCACCTGATCTAGTTAGGAATGGAATAGTGGTGCATAAAACGTCTTTATTTTTCGATTTCCGTTTTCCGTTGCTCGAGTTTCGTATAGCGTTCCTTAGATACAAAGATATAGTTCCTTGTCAACTTCATCCTCATGCATGGGCTCAGATAGTAGGATTTTCGGTGGTTTGTCATAGCTTAGGTATTATTCCTACCGTCCCCCTTTTGAGTGCTTTTTTCAGAGTCCGTGGTCTGCAAGGACTAATAACTTTTTCCCTCCAGCGGTTAACGGTTGATGATTTTCCCAATAACAAGATCTTTTCTGACCTTCCTAATAAGTTGCGAAACTTTGAAAGTGAGTGGGTCGTCGTCGAAGTTCCAAACGATCTGCGAATCCGCACTGCATGGAACCGTGATACTAGCGACCACTTGAGGCGCTCAGAAAGGTTTAAAGTAGAGATCCTAAAAGACCAGTTTAGTGAACCTATACGACGAATTTGTTCTATCGGGGAACGTAATTTATTTTCCCTTTTGACCTCAGAGAACATTACAGCGGCTGGTTGGGGAGTAAGCCGAGCTGTTTCTGGGACTTCGACTGTCCCCTCTAGCCTTCCTATTAGCTTGTGTGTGCCCGATGCCGATCCTAGTCAACCGACCAGTATTCCTACAGCCGAGACCTCTAACCCTTTAGGTCGCCCTGTGGATGAGTCTTCTCCGGATTCGAGAGACGAAACACCTGAGGTTGAGGGTATCAATGGTCCATTAGAGGAGGATCTTGAATGGGCTCAGGGCAACGTTTTTGGGAGCCCTTTTGTTGACTTCCCGGCGGATCCTAATTTGGATAACTTAGAGGATCTTGGTGATCTTATAGGTTTCCTTTTTTCTATACTTTATATATCCATGTGTGTGGTATTTCGGGTTTTAGGTTCGTTAATTGTTTCTCCTGGTATTATGCAGGTATGGACTTTCGTGGTGCTATGCGCAGAAGGGAAGCCAATGCTTCTGCTGGAACGGCTCCTCCTCCTCAGCAACAGCCACAGATCGGGGCTTGTGCTTCCGGACATCCTCGTACGTCTACTCCTCCTCCTCCTACCGGCGGATCTAGCCACACTGCGCAAGAGGCTGGGAGGAACAAGCGAAAGAGGCCCCTTGTCCGTGACCGTAGCTCAGACGATCAAGGGAGCTCTGGGTCACAGAGGAGCGAGTCGGCCCGACGAGAAGGTGCTTCTCATGCCAGCGAGGATCGGCCGGCCCCTCGTCAGCCTAGACACAAATTTAGGAAGAAATTGATTATTGAGGCCTCGATGCCCTCAAGACCGATATTGCCCAAGGCAGCTAATCCCACTTTGAGGCGCTACTTGGTCGATAGTGGAGTTGTCGTAGATGGCGAGGACTTCCAGACCTATCCCGGGGTAAATGATAATGACAGCATTGAGGAGCCTGGGATAGCGTCTCACCTGGCATGGAGCACCATTCTTCCTCGTGACGAGGCAGCGCTGTTTCCTAATTTGGCGGAAGCCGAGAACAACTCTGATTATCTTGCGATGAAGGTGATAGCATCGTGCTTATATGGTAGTTATATTTTTCTTTTTCCTTTGTCGGGTTTTTAAGTTATTTTTGTTCTCCTGTTTTTTCAGTCGGCTCAGCAAACCGCGGCTGTTAATGCTCGTCATAGGGCTCTCAAGGAGAAAGCTGACAAAGAAATTGGTGAGCTCTGAGAGACGAAGATGGTGCTTCAGAACGAGGTTGTTCAACTGCGTCCTTATGTTGGTAAGGTTGAGGGACTGGAGAAGAAGAATGCGGAACTTGAGCTCAGGTTGAAGGAGGAACAGGCTAAGGTGGCCTCCCTTCAGGGATTTCAAGACGCCTACAACAAGGCGGTGGAGGATTGGGACGCCATGAGGAGGGAACGAGATGAGACCGCCGATGAGCTGCTCAATTTGTTGGACCGACAAAAAGAGGTTCGAGCCGAGGCTGTTCGCGAATACCGCCTGTCTCAACACTGCTATGAAAAGAAAGAAATGTTTGCGGCGGGGTTCATCAAGTACGGCTTCTACTTAGCCCGTTCTTGGTTAGAGAAGAACAGACCTAATGAGTCTTTTCCCGAACTTCTTTTCACTGAAGAGGCCCAGTATTATGAAGCTCCCTCCTGGACCAAATACGAACCCGACTCATTAAGTCCGGAGGATTATATAGAGATGGGAGCTACAGATAACCTGGACAATCTCGAGGGTCCATGGCCTCCTCGACGGCCACGTAGCCGTCCTGAGCCTACTGGGCTACGTGACCAATCCGGGCCGTCAGTGACGCATGATGAGCCCGAACCGATCGAGGCGGGCGACCAGCCTGAGTCCATCGAAGCATTGGTAGGGCTGGACGGCGACGAATTCCAAATTTCTGACTCTGCAGCCGTTGATCCCATGTCAGATAGTGCGGCTGTGATTGATCCTTTAAGTAGTGCCCCCTCTCTCGGGATGGCCTCTTCAGTTCCTCAAGAGCTTGATTCCTTGATTCTTCACGCTTCTGATCCTCCGGTGGTTGGAGACTCTTAGCTGGACGACCTTGTCCTTAACCTAGATTAGGGTGTTTTGTATTTCCTTTTGTTTATCTTACTCAATGTAAAGATTCGTTCTTCAATGAAAAGTACAGTTGCTTTCTGTGGTTTTTCTTCTTTTCTTTGAATGAATATTTCGCACTTGTAATTGTTATATCACGGTTTTTATATATATATATATATATATATCACAAAACTTGACAGAACAACATTAAGGTGTCAGTAATTAGTAAGCGTTCTTTTACACCATACTGCTCCCCAAGTTCTGCTTTGAGACGGTGTTATAGTCCAAGGTTGAACTTTGTCTTGAGCATTTTGGGCACCCTTAAATTTGATCAGCAAATAAGCAAAAATATACATATTTAATTATAGCGCAGATGTATTGTAACATACCTCTTAACGACATTTTTGCGTGTCCATTTTGTCTTATCGCTCAAGGACTTATTTCTGCCGCTTTCGCGTTTTTGTCGCTTATGGTCTTATTTGTGCCTTTTTCGCGTATTTTTATCGCTCAGGGACTTATTTCTACCGGGTTTACGGTCTTATTTATGCCTATTTTGCGTATGCTTCTCGCTCAGGGACTTATTTCTGCCGGGTTTACGGTCTTATTTATGCCCATTTCGCGTATTCTTCTCGCTCAGGGACTTATTTCTGCCGGGTTTACGGTCTTATTTATGCCCATTTTGCGTATTCTTCTCGCTCAGGGACTTATTTCTGCCGGGTTTACGGTCTTATTTATGCCCATTTTGCGTATTCTTCTCGCTCAGGGACTTATTTCTGCCGGGTTTACGGTCTTATTTATGCCCATTTTGCGTATTCTTCTCGCTCAGGGACTTATTTCTGCCGAGTTTACGGTCTGATTTATGCCCATTTTGCGTATTCTTCGCACTCAGATTCCTGTTACTACATAGACTGTCTAACAAGTTGAATTAGAAAATATAGGAAGCAAATAACTGGCTTTATTCAGGAGTCATATGATCTTAAAACAAGAATACTGTGCGAAGTAGTAAAGTATTAGATGGGAAATAAATACAAATCTTATGTAAGGTGTACAACTTTTTACTGCCAGTATGGCTTAAGGTGGTTGGCATTCCAAGTTTTCGAGATCTTCTTTCCCTGCAAGGTCTCCAAGATGCCTGTGCTAGGTCCGATCATCTTCCTGATTCTGTAAGGCCCTTCCCAATTAGCTCGGAGTTTCCCGTCCTCCCTATGGGTGTTTGTAATCGCTGACTTTCTTAGTACCAGGTCTCCTTCCTGCAGTTCTCTGTTCTTCACTCGTGCGTTGTAATAGGCGGCTATTCTTTGCTGGTATGCAGCCAATCTCATTTTTGCCGTGTCTCGCAATTCATTGATCAGGTCTAGATTCTCCTTTAGTCCCTGGGAGTTAACCTCTTCGATGTAAGGGACCAATCTAGGTGACTCGGCTCCAATTTCAACTGGGATGAGGGCTTCAGTCCCATACACCAAATTGAATGGCGTTTCCCCTGTTGATACTTTGCTTGTCGTTCTGTAGGCCCATAGGACACTAGGGAGTTCATCTACCCATGCTCCCTTCGCCTTATCTAGTCTGGTCTTCAAACCATGCAGTATAGTTCGGTTGCTCACTTCGGCTTGCCCATTAGCTTGAGGATAAGATACAGAGGAGATTCTCAACTGGATGCCCAGTCCTTCACAAAATGTTCGAAATGCATCACAATCGAACTATTTCCCATGGTCATCGGTTAAGCATTCGGGGGATCCCAAAACGGCAAATGATCTCCCTCCAAACCATTGCTTCCACCTTTTTTTCAGAAATTGTAGCCAAAGGTTCCGCCTCTATCCACTTGGTGAAGTAGTCTGTGGCTACTAGCAAATATTTCCTCTGTCCTGTGCCCAAGGGAAAAGGTCCCAGGATGTCTAACCCCCATTGTGCAAATGGTGTCGGCTGAAGAGTACTTTGGAGGGTCGAGACTGGTGCAGTAACTATAGGGGCGAACTTTTGGCATTTTTCACACTTTCGCACCTTGTCAATGGCGTCCTTCTTAAGGGTAGGCCAATAAAATCCTGCACGCAATATTTTCGTGGCCAAGGCTCGGGCCCCTAGGTGTTCACCGCATATCCCCTCATGAACTTCAGCTAGGGTGTACTCAGCTTGTTGAGGTCCTAGACACTTTAGCAAAGGCATGGTAAATCCACGTTTGTAAAGTTCTCCATTTACCACAGTAAATCTTGCACTTTGCAATTTCAACCTTCGTCTTTCATCTTTGTCAGTTGGGAGTATGCCCCCCATTATGTAGTCTTTGATTGGGCCCCTCCAATCACCTCCGACCTCGACGTCGCAGACATCCTCTTCTTCGATACTTGGCCTAGCGAGTGATTCCACTTTGACCATACCGCCTTTTAGTCCTCTTGAGGAAGCCAACTTTGAGAGGGCATCCGCATGACTATTTTCGGATCGGTTTACCTGGGTCAGTTGAAAGTTCTGAAACGATTGTGCTAATAATCGCACTTTCTGCAGATAGGGGACCAAAGTCGGCTCTCGTGCTTCATACTCTCCCGAGAACTGGTTGACCACTAATTGTGAATCGCTATGGGCCATCAGATTGCTAGCTTCTAGTTTCTCCACCAGTTTCATTCCAGCTATTAAGGCTTCATATTCAGCTATATTGTTCGAGCTTGAGAAATTGAAACGCAAGGAATACTCATAGGTCTCCCCTTCAGGTGAAGTTAGCACGATTCCAACTCCACTACCATCCATGTTGCGAGCTCCGTCAACAAATAACTTCCACCAAGCTAATCCGGTATCTGCTTGAGTCTCCCGACCAGTGCATTCTACGATAAAGTCGGCTAGCGCCTGCCCTTTTATTGCTTGGCGAGGTTGGAAGTGTATGTCATATTCGCTTAATTCAATGGCCCATTTCGTTAAGCGTCCAGAATGTTCTGGTTTCTGTAGTATTTGTCGTAAGGGCTAATCTGTCAAGACATCCACTGAGTGGGCTTGGAAGTAAGGTCGTAACTTCCGAGTCGCCATCACCAAGGATAGAACTACTCTTTCGACTAAGGGGTATCTTGCTTCGGCATCTAGCAGAACTTTGCTCACATAATAGATGGGACAGTCTTTATCTCCTTCTCTTCTCAATAAGACTGCACTTACGGCCTTCTCTCCTACGCCGAGATACATGAAGAGATGGTCTCCGTTTTGTGGCCGAGACAATAGTGGCAACTCTTTCAAGTAATCCTTCAACTGCTCAAAAGCACTATTGCACTCTTCTGTCCATTTGAAGTCTTTTCCGGCCCTTATTGCTTTGAAGAATGGCAAGCTTCTTTCAGCTGATTTAGACAAGAAGTGATTCAAAGCAGCTATCCTCCCTGTCAACCTTTGAATCTCTTTAACAGTACTGGGTGGTCTCATGTCCAGGATGGCTTGGACCTTCTCGGGATTAGCTTCTATCCCTCGATTAGTGATCATGAATCCCAGGAATTTTCCGGATCTCACCCCAAATGAGCATTTATTGGGGTTCAATTTCATTTCGTACTGCCGCAACACATTAAACACCTTCGTCATTTTCTCGGCGTGAGACTCTTCCCTTCGGCTTTTTATAATCATGTCATCAACATAAGCCTCCATGGTGTTGCCCAAAAGGTCTTTGAATACCTTGTTCACCATGCGCTGGTAGGTTGCCCCTGCGTTTTTCAGACCGAACGGCATTACCCTATAGCAATATGTTCCACTGTCGGTAATGAATGAGGTTTTCTCCTCATCTTCTGGATGCATCATGATCTGGTGGTATCCCGAAAAGGCATCTAAAAAGCTAAGCAATTCATATCCACAAGTTTCATCTACCATCTTGTCGATTCGAGGTAGTGGATACGAATCCTTGGGACAAGCCTTGTTCAAATCTGTGAAGTCTACGCACATCCTCCATTTTCCGTTGGCTTTCCTCACCATCACAACATTAGCCAACCATTCGGGATAATTCACTTCTCTGATAAATCCTGCCTGCAATAACTTTGAGATTTCTTCGTTTATGATCCGCTGCCTTTCCGGAGCAAAATTCCTCTTCTTTTGCTTGATTGGTTTTGCTCCTGAGACTATGTTTAACCGGTGACAAGCGACATTAGGATCAATCCCGGGCATATCCGCGGGGGTCCATGCGAAAACATCAGTATTTTCCTTCAGGCATTGAATTATTTCTTCTTTTGCTCTTTCAGACAGATGACTCCCCACATACACCACCTTAGTTTCATCTTCTCTATCTACTTGAACTGGTTCCATCTCTTCATCAGGTTTTGGCTTAGGCGGTTTTTCAATCGTAAGGGTTTCCTTCCTTTGAATCCCTTTACATGTGGTGGACGCGATATTACACGTCCTAGCCTTCCTTTGATCTCCTCTCACTTGTCCGACACCACGGGGGGTTAGGAATTTCATTAACAGATAGCATGGAGGTACTACCGCTCTCATATCATTCAACAATGGTCGTCCGAAGATCATGTTATATGCTACCGATGTTGCCTTTACCACCATAAATAACACCTGTCGAGTGACACATTTCGGGCTTTCCCCCAATGTCACAGGCAGCTGAACTGCGCCTTCGACCTTCACTTTTTCTCCTGAGAAGCCATACAATGGTGTAGGTACTGGCTTCAGTCTATCATTCGAGATGTTCATTTTCTCAAAGCAACTCCAGTATATCAAATTCACCGAACTTCCATTATCAACCAGGATACGACTCACTGGATGCTTTGCTATCACTGCCGAAATCACCATTGGGTCATCATGGGGGATCATTACATCTTCTCTATCGGCTGGAGTAAAAGTGATGGGCTCCTTATCATGCTTTTCTTCCATTACCGAGTTAACTTGATAAGCTTGCCGGGCGTAAGACTTTCGAGATGAGGAAGATGAACCAGCCAACGATTCACCCCCGGATATCACATTAATAGCAGGCCCTGTGGGTTCATTATCTTCTTTTCTATCCCTTCTATCTGTTCTCCTGTCATTTTCTCTCCTGTTACCATCATTTTGCCTTGCAGTTCCCCTATTTTCACCTCTTCTGTCTCTAGAGTTGTCTCTAAAGTAATTTCCTCTGCCTCGTGCAGGATAAGTGTTCCTGTTGCTTTTCCCCACAAACTGATTTATCTTTCCATCACGTGCTAGCTGCTCCAGCTGATTCATTAAATCCCTACATTTTTCTGTTGGATGCCCATGTGTGGAATGGTAGTTACAGTAAGAGTCTGTGTCACGGCCCAGAACCCCGGATGCTTTCCTTGGGAATCGTATAAGACCTGATCCCTCAATAGCAGCTAATACGGAAGCTCGAGACTCAGTAAGCGGGGTATAAGCGGTATACTTCATTGTAGAGGTTTTGTTAACCCTCCTCGACTGACTAGAGGATGCTTCGGGGACTTCTCTTCCTCGTTTCCTTCCTTCCTTAGATTCTCCATTACCCACCATTTTCATTACTTCTTCTTGGGTGACGTATTTGTTGGCCCGGGAAAGTAGGTCCGAAATTGTAATGGGCTGGTCTAATGACAGGGACTCTTGCAGTTTTTCAGACCTTGTTCCTTGTAACATGGCTGCCACAGCTATACCAACTTGTAAGTCTCGCACTTCCAGAGTAGCGTCTCTGAATCGATCGACGTAACTCTTCAACGACTCCTTAACTCCTTGCTTGAGAGTAAGTAAATAAGTCGGTTCTTTCCTTCTCTGACTATTCACTGCGAACGCCTTAAGAAACTCATTTCAGAGTTGGTCAAAAGAGACAATAGACCCCTCAGTCAGGTTATTAAACCACTTCATTGCATGCCCGGTCAGAGTTAGAGAAAAGGCCCTGCACATTATTTCATCTTCCCATCCATGTAGTAACATCAATGCTTCATAATTCTGCATATGATCATAGGGGTCTGTCTTTCCTGTGTATGTAGTCATCTGTGGCATCTTGAATTTTGGCGGTAAGGGTTTCTGCAAGATGGTCGTGCAAAACGGTACTCTTCTCCTCTGGCTCTCCTCTGCGGACACCAATTTTTTCTCTTCGAGCACCTGTTCTATCATTTTCTTCATATCAATTGGGGGAGTGATTTGATTTCTGGCGTGAGATGAATTGGGCAGGTCCTCGGCAACTATTTCCTTTCCTTTTCCTTGAAGTGCTTCAGTTCGAGCCATTTGTGTACACCAAGTGGGATCGAATTCTGATCCGGCTCCCCAAATGCTTAGGTCATCGTCACCGTTCCTTCCGGCACCTCCAATACCAGCAGTATTTGTCAAATCATGGTGGTGGGCGGAAGACCCTGCCGCTCGGTCGAAACCCTATCGCCCTGGTGCCTGCCGCACAACACCAGACACCTGTCGCCTGACATCAGGCACCTGCTGCCCGACACCAGACACCTGTCGCCCGACACCAGACACCTGTCGCCTGACCCCTTCCGCAGGTTCCAAATTTATGGCCTCATCAGCCTCCCGCTGGGTCCCTGCGACAGGCACTCCGCTCCCCAGTCCTGCCGCATCCTGGTGTATGTCATTCTCTTCTACGAGAAGGTCCTCCTGTCGCAGCGGAGGATTCGCCGCTGTCGCATCCTCTTGTCGCCCATCAGCACGGGGCGGGGCCCCTAGACTTGTTTCTCCCACCAAATTCTGTACAGCCGCCGGCAGACCCAATGTCGGGAGGACCCCTTTGAATAAGTCTACCATGGCTTTCAACGCATGAGTCGTTTCTTCACTCTGCCGCCTTAGGGCCTCGAATTCGGCTGCAGATACAGTCATCCTCTCATCTTCTCTGTTCACCTGATTTCTATGGCGTATTGGCTGTTCAGGGGAACTCACGGAATTCTCATCACTGCCTGTTCTCACGTTAGTAGATCTAGTTCTCACCATCTTAAGAAGTTTGATTGGCTTTTATACGATTCCCACAGTCGGCGCCAATTGTTGTTGCACAAAACAACAATAAAGATATGCTGACGTAAATGGTCGTAATCTGTCTCCATGTGTCTCCCAGAAGCTTCTGTAAAATAGTAAAAAGTCAGAGGGACGTAGGGGTGGTTCCCTGCGTAGACACTCCGATGCTTAAGTTAGCCTCAAGTTCTTAGGTATTGGGAAACGTAAAAGCCAGTAGTCAGAAAAAGTTGAGAATAGAATTATACCTGGGGCCTATTTATAGGCGAATATTTGAGATTAGATATCTGGGTTGTTTGTGTCCTTTTACTAAGAGTTTGTTTCCCAATAGGATGCATCTTCCGTGGATCTCGGAGTTGACACGAGCCTGTCGCCGGCGAGAGACCCTGTGGCGCGACACCTTTTCGGGCTGCAGAGGCGTGGCGAGAGGCGAGCGGGCCACGTACCGCCTTCGCGACAGAAGGAGTCTGTCGCCTGCGACAGATAATCTGTCGCAGCCTAGCTTCTCTCGCCGTAGGCCACGTGTCTCAATGACCGTTTGCCGCGTGGGGCCTCCAATGATCTTTGGGCTTGGCCCAGTGTAGATGGACTTTTGCCATATCAATTTTAAATAGGCACAATAGATTCTTGTTTAGAAAAAATAGGTTATGTGTGCCTAAAAGTTCTTTAAGAGAATGGTTAGTGAGAGAAGCATATGAGGGAGGTTTAATGGGACACTTGATGTTTGAAAAACTTTAGATATTCTGAATGATTAGTTCTTTTGGCTGCGCATGAGGAGAGATGTTGAGAGGATCAATGTGTGAGAAGTGTATTACTTGCAAGTAAGCTAAGTCAAGAGTATTATCCCATCATCTTTATACTTTTTTACCCATACCTAGCAAACCTTGGGTTGACATATCTATGAACTTTGTTTTGGGTTTACCTAGGTCAAAAAAGGGTAAGGAGTCTATTTTTGTTGTTGTTAACAAGTTTTGGTGTATTTCATTCATTTCCATAAAATCGATGATGCAACAAATATAGCATATTTGTTCTTCAAGGAGATTGTGTGTTGACATGATGTTCCAAGGACTATTAGTTTTTTACCTAGATGTTAAGTTCTTAAGCTACTTTTGTAGGACTATGAGGAAAATTGAGAACTAAGTTATTGTTTTTGACTACATGTCATCCTTAAACAGATAGACAAATCGAAGTTGCTAATAGAACACTGATAGCCTTGTTGTTGGATATTTTGATATTTTTAAAAAGACTTCACCATATTTATTTTTTATTTAACTATTTTTCAGTATTTACCCTTATTTGAAAAACTAGTGTTTTGGTTTTTCTAAAACTTTGACAAGATTTGTTTCAGATTTAATTAAATATTCTCTCAGATTTAGTCAAAATCTTGTCTTGATTTTCTTTAGATTATGTGTTGATTTTATTATGATTTTATTACGATTTTATTACGATTTCCTACAGATTTTTTACCCTAATTTTTTTACTATAAATAGAGGACTATAAAATACAGCTTCTTCACTCCTGGCAAGCTTCTCTCATTCTTCACTTGATGCAATCTCTACTTCTATGCTCCTTCTTCTTCTTCTTTTGCTGGGTTCAAAATTAATCTTCCTTCTTTGCTGTTTCTGTTACTTGGGCAATCCCAGAAGAGCTTATTGAATCTTGGGGGATTACACCTGTTGGTAAAATAATCCTTAAGGATAGTGCGATTGCAACACGCCTCAGGCTGTTTTACTGCTGTTTGTTCCTTCTGACAACAACAATCTTAAGGATTATTTTCCCAAAAATATCAAAAAAAATCCCAAATTTGAAACACCTCAATTTTCAAAGTTGCTCGCTTATTTTGGAATCTTTTCTGAAAGATGAATTTCATTAGAAGCCGAAGCCTAACACGTTGCAGGAGAGTTCGAAGCATGGAACGTGTTTCTTATCATAATGGATCGTACTCTCGAGACTACTGCAATCATTGTGGTAAGAAGTATAAGTAAGCATTTATATACAAATTGATGCTATGTTTATATTGTGTAATTGATAGTGAAAAAACTATATACAAAGAATGTGTTAGTATCATGTTTTTAGTATAGATTTGTTAGAATGATAAATTATGCAATATGATAGCTTTTGAGATGATTTTGGATTAGTATGGAAATGTGAATTGATGCTTAGTGTATGAGATATTAGAATTGTGTGAAAAATTATCTAACCTTGACGATAAAATTGTTGTTTCGACATTTGTTTGAAGTGCGATTTTTAAATGTCTATTTTGGAGTGCTATAAACATGTTAATGAATAATATGATTAATTATTGACTATAATTTTTTGTAGAGGTATAATGTTTTGTTTGAATAATGTTTAATGCAAAATTTCACTTAAGGTAAATGTTTTCTATAACTATAATTACTTGACATGGATTGGAAGTTCTTTCCAAATGGGTTTTATGGACGTGTGGCTATATTTAATGTTAGACATTATTTAAATTAAATTATTGTTATTTTTTGGTGTTGAACGGAATATCAAAGTATATAGTAGAAGCATTGATTTTGGTTTAGTTCGATATATATACAATGATTTAAATTGATTTATGGTTTGTGAACAATTAAATGAAGAAAATAAAATAAAGTGAGACGGATATGATTATGTTTTGTGGAAATTTGGATATAATTCCATGGTGTGATAATGCTTTGTATGTAATAATTTGCATAGATTTAAGATGCTGAGAATTGATTATGAAATGATGGTGTTGGGTAAATCCATAGATTGAATTATTTAATAATCGCTTGATGTTTTGAACATTGTGGATTTACTGTGAATATTTGTTGAAGTCATTTTTAAATGTTCGTGGGATATTAAAAGGACCATTGTAATGGTGGGGGTCTTCGCATCGGCACTTAGATGTAAATGTGATTGAAATAATATTAATATCTTGTGAAATAACTGTATACAGCTAGAATTGGATGATGATGCAGGCTAAAAGGTCATGTGATTATGGCACTAGGGATAATTATAATTACACCATTATAATGCTGATTTTAGGTTAGAAATCACTTTAGGCAGACACCACGGGCTAGTTAGGCATGCATTGTATGTCAATATGATTATGCATTTCATGAATGCAACTTTGCATCGAAATCCGCTTGTGTTTTCTAATATTGTTTTACGAAGGTATAAAATCCAATCTATACGTAATGTGAAAGCGATTACTCTGACAGCTTTGCTAAAGTGTTTTGGTATTATGTGACAACTGTTCAGAGCATGTTTTATGTATGCTAATGCTTTCAAACTACATGTGCTTATACGATGTAAGCTTTGGCTATATAAACTTTGTTTTAAAGTTGTTTATGAATCGATTTTGATACTTGAGACTTACGGTGCTGTTATGTGCCTATGTGGCACTGTGTTATGCCTATGTGGCATTATGATGTGCCTGTATGGCATAGTGATCTGCTTGTGTGGCACTGGATATGCTTGTGTGGCACTATGTTATGCCTGTGTGGCATTTAGGCTACTGTATATGTATATGCGTCATGAAGTCCGCTTCTGTGGCAATGGATACTGATGTATATGGGTCTGAGTTGTCCGAAAACTAGTCGAGACATGTACCTCAGCTACTAGATGATCACTGGTGTTGGGATGATTAATGATCATGAGATATTTGAGAGGTACCATGAATTATGGTATTTTATAGTGGATTTCTCATTGTATTAGAAAGATACAGTGATGCTAATTGGATTTCATATTAAGATGAGACAATATTCACTAGCAATTATGTTTTTACCCTCGGTGGGGTGTTGTTGCATAGGAATTAGCCAAAAAGACTATTACAGCTAAATCCATTATAGAATCAGAATTTGCAGCTATGGAATTGGCTGGTGATGAGGCTGAGTGGTTGAGAAACCTTTTAGCTAATATTCTATTGGGTTTAAAACCAACATATTTTGCGTATATGTATTGTGATTGCCAAGTGGCAATAGCCATTGCAAAGAACAAAACTTTCAATGGTAATAATAAACACATTTATTTGAGACATTATGTGATTAAACAGCTACTGAATGATGGAATTATATCAGTCGATTATGTGAAGTCATAAGTGAATTTGGCCAATTCTCTTACTAAACCTTTACGGTGAAAGTTCTGAAACATCGATGGGAATGAGACTTAAGCCAATTTGAGAATAATGGTGATGGTAACCCAACCTTTGTGATTGGAGATCCCATGAATAAGGTTCAATGGGTAATAACAAGTCACTGTTATTCCTGCTAGCACTAATAAATTTGTCCATTCCTATGATGTGTGTAAGTGCTAGATTGCATGAATTTGAGAAGATGAGCTAAAGCCCTTAATGTTTTTCACATCCTTTATGGGTGGTGTATATCATTGTAGTATACACTTGATGAAAACACCTATGTGAGTGTGAAGTAGGGCCGCTCTTATGAAATTGTGGCATAATTTCTCATGAAATAACGAGGCATGTGCATGGCCTATTAGCTCAAAACGGCGTTGAACAGTAAAGAATTGTGAAAGTATAGTGTGATTAATAAGACCTCTATTTTACAATAATAAGTTATTGGTTCAAGAAGCTAAAACTTTCACCAATTACTCAGTAAAATAAGTTTTATTATTCTAGGTCTGGTTCAAGTCCAAAAGACACTAGATACGAAGCATTATACTTATAATTAACCGGACAAAATATTTTTCTTTCAAAAGCGTTTTTGAAATAGGTGGGGGATTGTTGGATATTTTGATATTTCTAAAAAGACTTTACCCTATTTATTTTTTATTTAATTATTTTTCAGTATTTACCCTTATTTGAAAAACTAGTGTTTTGGTTTTTCCAAAACTTTGACAAGATTTGTTTCAAATTTAATTAAATATTCTCTCAGATTTAGTCAAAATCCTGTCTTGATTTTCTCTAGATTATGTGCTGATTTTATTATGATTTTATTACAATTTCCTACAGATTTTTTACACCAATTTTTTTACTATAAATAGAGGACTACAGAATACAGCTTCTTCACTCCTGGCAACTCTCTCTCATTCTTCACTCGAAGCACTCTCTACTTCTCTACTCCTTCTTCTTCTTTTGCTGGGTTCAAAATAAATCTTCCTTCCTTGCTGTTCCTATTACCTGGGCAATCCTAGAAAAGCCTGTTGAATCCTGGGAGATTACACCTGTTGATGAAATAATCCTTAAGGACAATGCGATCGCAGCACAACTCAAGTTGTTTTACTGCTGTTTGTTCCTTCTGACTACAACACTTGTTACATTTTATCATTCAAAAGAATTTGAGGAATTGGGAAGAACGTTTGCCGCAGCTGAATTTGTTTGGCTAAATAAGCCCTCAACCTTTAGCTCAAAATGGAATTCAACCCCCAATGTTTTATCGCCTGAAATTCAGTCCATAAACTTTTATTTCAGTGGAAATAAACCCTCAACCTTTTAAAATTATTCAATTAAATCCAAATCTGTTAAATGACACTAACTGCCGTTAGTATTGCAGACGTGGCATGCCACGTGGTAGCCAACTAAGCTATTCACATCAGCTTTCACGTTAGATATACTAACGGAAGTTAGTGTCATTTAACAAATTTGGACTTAATTGCATAATTTTAAAAAGTTGAGGGTTTTTTTCCACCAAAATAAAAGTTTATGGACTGAATGTCACGCTATAAAACGTTGAGGGATGAATTCCATTTTAGACTAAAGGTTAAGGGCTTATTTGGCTATTAAACCAATTTGTTTTAATAGAAGCGTCCATTCAGCAACTAGTTGTTCACCATTTAAAGTTGTTTACAGCATTAATCCACTTACTCCTTTAGATCTATTGCCTTTACCAGTTGATGAACAAGCTAGTTTGGATGCTAAGAAGAAAGCTGAATTGGTTAAGCAATTGTGTGAGAAGGTGTAACAACAAATAGAGCAAAAGACTGAGCAATATGCAACTCAAGGCAATAAAAGAAGGCGAAAGAAAGTTGTTTTTGAACTTGGTGATTAGGTTTGGGTTCATATGCGCAAAGAGATTCCTGCGCAAAGGCGTTCTAAGTTGCAACCAAGAAGAGATGGATCATTCCAAGTGATTGCAAAGATTAATGACAATGCCTACAAATTTGATCTTCCTAGTGCGTATAATGTTAAGGCTACTTTTAATGTTTCTGATCTTTCTCCTTTCGATGTAGGTGACAATTTGAGAATTAATCCTTTTGAGGAGAGGTGAAATGAAGGGAACAAGGTAGCATGTCAAGTGATCCATTGAGCATGCATAAAGGCCCAATGATAAGAGCTAAAATTAAGAGGATGTGTGAAGCTTTACATAGGTTTATTGAAGATAGTTAAGTGAACACACAACAAGGAAGTCAAAACCTAGAGGAACAGCAAGCTTAAATAAACTTCATTCAAGTTCAAGATCAGCTTATTTGAGGAGTTAGGTTGAATGCACCACTTGGGTTTTTTTTTTTTAGGCTGTGTTATTTAGTTATATCATGTTAGGTTGAATAATGTCTTAATTTAATTTAAGTCCAATCCCTTTTTGTTTAATAAGTTATTAAGTAGGATTGCTATTTCTTATTTTTGCAAATTTTTTATTCTGCAAGACTTGTCATTTCTTATTCAGCAAGATTGCTATTTCTTTTTCCATTCTAGTCCTTTAGCTATATATAGGCATGTAACCCTTTGGGATATAACACAATTGATTTGAGTTATAATATTTAGGAGACATTTTTCTTTGATTCTTTTGAGAACTTTGTGAACTTATGAAGATTTTTTTTGTGACATTCTAATCTGACTGATTACTCACAATCTTTCTTTTTATTGGGTGTGGCGTCAAAACCTTTCTTCTTTATACCTTTGGTTCATGTTTCTTAATAAATATTGGGTCAAGGTTATTGCTCTTGATAATTCTGATTTAGCTTCCTTGGGGTCTGAATTCTTTATTTTTACTTGTGGATCTCATTGTGATTTTTGGTGTTCGCATCATAATTGGATTCAAGTTCGAATCCCTCAAAATTTAAAGTTACCCATCCCGTTGCCATTCCTACTTCTATATATATTAACATGAACGATGTTGATAAAAGAATATACTACTGAAAACAAACTTGCTTGTTTCATTTTCTAACCAAATCCATTGCCATTGAAAAGTCCTTGCTTTCACCCCAATTCTTAAACATAAAAGGAAAAACAAAATCCTTTGGGGCCTCATGAAATCAGTTTTACAACAATTAAACAAGCATCGTCTTAGACAGAACCTTTAAATATCTATAAACACTCTCTAAAGTAGAAGTAAGATATAAATTAACATTGCTAATACAACATATCACCAATACAAATTGTTTCCCATAATTTTATCAAACATCTATAAGCAAAATAAGATCAACATAAAAATATATATATACAATTCAAAGTCATACCGATCGTTGGAATGAATGATTTGGTGATGATCAAACCCAGTTTCAACCTCGCAATTTTTTCGCAGCAGCTGCAGGTGGGATATGGGACAAAGGAGCATCATGCAAAAGGCATTACCTGGTGAAATGCATCAGTGCTTCACAGCATGGAACATGTGCTCCTGACTATAGTTAACTTTTGATGTTAACTTGCTTTTGATTTTTACTCTTAATTTAATAAAATTAATTATTAAGTTTAATCAGATTAATTAAAGTTAAATTAATTAGTTAATGAGTTGATTCAATAAGGGTTGTATAAAATATATAATTGTTGTATGTATTTAATATATATATATATATATATGATGTGACAATATTTTGTTGAAACCTAAAATGTGATTTTTTTTTTAAGATCATCCAAAAACAGTAGAAACCCCTAAATTAATACTTTTAGGATCCATCATTGAGTATTAATTTGGAGGAATTATTAATTTAAAGAGTTTTATCTTGTAAATTGTTATTGTCTTAAAAAAATGTGTGTTTAATTTTCACATTCTTTAAATCCTTCTAATAACTTGTAGCTTTTAATTTTCATAAAAATTTCCTTACAAATTTTTTTTGTAAAATAGTTTATATTTTTTTAGTTCTTGAATAAGAAATCTTAAATATGGTAATTTTTTTACAAATTAACATTTTAAATTAATTTTTAGTTCTTGAATATTATGTAATAAATTTTGTATTTTTATCAAATTACTAATTTATAATACAAACAGAATTGAAATTTTATATTAGATTTTAAAACAAAATTATTAATTATTTTGATAGAAGTGATTATTAATTTTTTTTATATTAGCTTGAGTTCGAATTATAATTTTTTATTAATGTAGAGAGATTATTAATTTAAAAGAGATTAATTTTAAAAATTTCTATTGTATAATATATTATCATCATTAATTTCAAAAAAAAAAGCGAAAGGGTCAAAAAATCCTCGAAAAAAAATGGTTTTAGTAACTGAACCTCCAACTTTTTTTTACAATCAATTAAGTTTTTACATTTTAATTTTCACCTAATTGAACTCTTTCGTGAATGAAAATCGTTAAATTTGTTATTTTTTTACCACATATATTGTGCGGATTTAATAGTTTATATATAAATTTAACAGTTTTTGACTACTAAAAAATTCAGTTAATTACGAAAAAAAATTAAAAATTCAATTGCTATTTTTTTTTTATCTTAGTGCCGCAGCAATAAATAGAAATTGACTTTACGTTGCCCTTGACCCATAATTTAAATCAAGGACGAAATTAGCTTATTTATATTTACAATTATTAGCAAATTCCAATGTATTTTACAGTTGAGCCAGCAGAATGAGACACTGAGCTTTTGACAACCGACTGTCGGCGTCCACATTCTCTGCCAAGTGTCTTCACCAATATATTCTCTTACATTATTTACTAGAATGATGCTACGTTGTTATTTTGTAGCTTAGGTTAAGAGTTCGACTCTTGGGCCAAAATTAATAAACTATTAATTTTTTTTGAAATGCATCGGATGCGTTTTTAAGATCGTTTGATAAAAAACAAATTTTTATGTGCACATATATTGATCTGAAATGCTTTGACCGTAAGAAAAAAATTTTCTTTGTGCATATTCTTTTAATGAGTTATATTCTATGTGCTTAATATATATAATGTTATTAAATTATATCATTATATATTATTATTTAATAAATTTAATAGTAAAGTATAAAATTTATACACATATGTATCAAATATTTTATTAAAATACAAAAATTAAACAATGTGCTGATAATGAGTTAGGCTTTAGATTCGAATTTTAACAATTACAACATCAAAAGTGTTTTAATGCAAGTAAATAACAATGATGAATTTTAAACTTTTAGTGATATTTTATTTTATTTTTAAATTTTTAAAAGTTAATTATTAGTTTTCAAATTTTTAAATTTCACTCATATTGATTATTTCCTTTATATTTTTGTTATTTAAAACGTTGAGTGTCATTTGGTATCACATGTACGATAAAATATAATATCAACCAAAATTAATTTTAAATAGAATAAACAATAAAAATTCTTCTTAAACTTTTAATGATATTTTATATTGGTCATCGAACTCTCAACAATCACTTATTAGATCTCAAACTTCTCAATCAGATTTTTTTGATTATTTCGTCAAAATTTTAGTCATTTGAGAAGTTAAATATAATCTAGTGCTATGTCTCCAAAAACATTTTTTCACATGAACATGATCCCCTACATTTTCTTGTTTTTTTTTTTTCAATAATTTATTTGAAATTATGAATATCATTGTTCATATTTTGAATCTATGGTGCTGGTAATAAGCAAATGTTTATTGGATGTTATCATGCCCAATCTAAAAATATGATATTGGAGCTTTCAACTTGTAAACCCAATCAAAAAATATTTTTCGTCTAAAGTTTGAAATTTTTGTTCTAAAAAGCTATTTGAAAATGATCCTTGAAACTTTTTTTTTAATTTTGTGGACAAAAAATGATGAAAGCTGAAAAAAATTGAAATTTTTATTCTCCATTAAAAAACAAAATTTGGTTGAATGGATTTTTTTCTCTTCGCATGTCATTTAGCTTCAAAATAATATTTGATTTTTATAGATTCTTTCTTAAACATGTGATTTTTGGTTTCTGTTTGAAGAAAAAAAAGGAAAATTTAGAAAACTTTGAAGAAACCTACAAAGGATCCAAACGGATTAAAAAATGGCTTCATAAGTTGACATATAAGTAACTGACTAAGGTTGACAATGGAAAATATGCTTGAAATATTCTCTTGCAATTAAATACATTCTGGCTTTTAAGGTTTTTAAAATTTATTATTTGAGCATAAAAATTTAAGAGTTTGTGCAATTAATTCCTAAAATTATTTAATTTCATCTTTAATTTAGTAATTCAATAATTTCATTGAAATCGATGGATAATATTCTTCAATACTATTATGCATTATATTACAGAGCTGTCTGCAAGGATTTGGCGATTATTTTTCTTGAAATATTTTTTTAGGAAAAGAAAGTTAAAATTAATTTTTAACCTAAATTACATATCTTTTTATTTTGTTTGAGACCATCTACTCAAATATCATTGTAATGATGGAAAATGTAGAGCTGTCAAAATGGGCCAGCCCGCCATAAATAGGCAGAGCCAAAAAGCTTTTTTTGTTAAATGGGCTTAAAAATGCAAGCATATATTCAGTCCTAAGGGTTAACGGGCTTAAATGGGTCGGCTTATATAAAAAATTTTAAAAAATTTAAATTTTATATTAAAATCTCATTTTTAGTAAATAAACAAAGTAAAATTTGAAATAAATATTAAACAAACATCAAATAAATTCATATCAAATCCATCAAGTCTTCAACATCATTTGAACATTACATATTAATAGTTTAGCAAGTATAATATAAATTATTTTAACAAACCTAAATACTGAAAAACATGTCTCAATAATATTAAAAATCAAAAACATGATAAATAGATCCATGTCCATTCATCTCCTCCATAGTGTCAATCACATTCAATCAATTCTTTTTCAACTTTGCCATCTACAAATATAAATAAAGAACAATATAAGAACTTATAAGAATTAAACTTATGAATTAATTAAAAATTGTCAACTAATTAATAACACTACCTTCAAAACCAAGAATCCAATTTCGAGTGCAAATAAAAGTTTTCACGTTTTCATGATTTAGAGAATTTCAATACTTATTTAAAACACAAGAACTAATACTAAAAGAACTCTCCAATGCTACTGTTATTATTGGAATGCTCAAGATATCACTGTAGACACTTAATTTTATCCGGAATAATAAATCTATTTAATCATATATTTGAATTTGTTAAAAAATAAAATAAAAAAAGGAAAAGAAAATCGATATTAAAAAATAATAATAATAACATAAAATAAATAAATTAATTAATTAATTAATTAATAATAAATAATTAAAAAAAGGTATAAAAAAAATAGAGTTCGCCGATTGGTGTTCGCCAACCTTGAGGTCGCCAGTTCGCCGATGGGTGTTCGCCAGCCTTGAGGTCGCCGGATCCCTGCTGTCTCACCAACTTCACTGACACCGACTGTGTAAAGTAATCATAATCTCTTAGAGATTTGATATGCTTTTGTTGACTAAGGAATACATAAAAAGCTGATGAGGAAAAGAAAAAAAGAAAGAAAGAACAATGTCAACAACACCGGCATGAAGGCTGTCAGACAGCCACCCTAAGCTTAGCTCTGCTATCCTCGCCAACCTCTAGACAAACCTCATTTGGAGTGAAAGTCTTCTGAAAATTAATTTGCTCTAATTTTATTGACTAAAAGTTGCTCGAAAAAGATGAAGAAGAAAGGGAGATCGGTTCCAAGATCCTCTGCAACTCTACATCCACATGGAAAAACCAAGAATGTCAAGCAAGCATTTAAGAATGCTCAGAAAAAACCAGCGGAACAATGGATTATAGTCCCTGGTTTCAAAGATTTCGTCTAATTTTCTTAATTAAAAATGCTTATAAATAGTCTAAAGGAGATCAGAGAAGAAGACAGAAAAACGGAGAGACAAAGAGAAAAGAAAGAGAGATATACGGAGATAGAAAACGGAGAGACAGAGAGAAAAGAAAGAGAGATATACAGAGACAGAAAAACGGAGAGACAGAGAGAAAAGAAAAAGAGATATACAGAGACAGAAAATATTCAGAGAGAGACAGAGAGAAAGAGAGAACTCAACTACCTTCAATAGCAAAAATCTCAAGTTCAATTCTAGTGTGATTGGGACGGTGACTGGAGCAATGAAGAGGATGCGTGGACGATGGTGAGCAGTACCCATATTTGTTACTGGGAAGAAGAAAGTGTGGTAGCAAGAGGCGACTTTGGTTGGACTAGTGGCGACCAATCCAGAAAATTGAAAGGCGAGCTCAACAAAACTTCAACGAGTCGAACACTGTAAGTGTACTCTGCCTTCTTCATTTAAGAAATTTTAAATAAATCCCATGTCTAGATAAATATACCTCGCCCAAATCTTATTCGCTATCCTTGCTAGCGAACTCGCTATGCACCAGTTCACATGTATGGGCGATCTATAGTGGGCGGGCGATCTCACTACGCGCTAGTTTACTTTTATGGGTGAGGTACAGTGGTTGGCGATCTCACTACGCGTTAGTCCACGTGTATGACGAATTAAGTGGTAGGCGATCTCGCAACGCGCTAGTTCAATTGTATGGCGCAAGCTCTACTGAGTAGGCGAGCTCTCCATGCTCTACTTGTATAGGGCAAGCTCTTGTAGATAACTCGTGCATGGCGAGCTGTTTCACGGGCGAGCTATTAGGAAAAGAGAGTTATTTCGTGCGAGCTCTAGTACATAAGTTATTTTATGCGAGGCGAACTATTTCAGGCAAGCTAGTAAATTGAAAATAAATCTATAATTATAAAAAAATAAAAATCATTTTTCAAATTTCACCAAAATATTGGAAAATTTAGAATAAAATTAATAATTTCAATTCTTTACATTTGATCAAAGTGTTGAAAGATATAGAGAAAATTTTCGCAAAAACTAACTTTTTAGGGGCGAGCTGTTAAGTTACAAAATTTGAGTTTTTAAAGCCGATTTGTTAAAGGGCGAGCTCTTATGTATAAAGTTGTGTTTGGCGAGCTATAAGAGGGCGAGCTCTTGCCAACAAGTTGATGCGTGGCGAGTGGCGACATCTCGTGCATGGCGAGCCGTTCTGGGCGATTTAAGGGATTAAAAAAATAAATCTATGAACAAAATGATTTGTGTTTGGCGAGCTATAAGAGGGCGAGCTCTTGCCAACAAGTTGATGCGTGGACGACGGTGAGCAGTACCGATATTTGTTACTGGGAAGAAGAAAGTGTGGTAGCGAGAGGCGACTTTGGTTGGACTAGTGGCGACCAATCCAGAAAATTGAAAGGCGAGCTCAACAAAACTTCAACGAGCCGAACACTGTAAGTGTACTCTGCCTTCTTCATTTAAGAAATTTTAAATAAATCCCATGTCTAGATAACTATACGTCGCCCAAATCTTATTCGCTATCCTTGCGGGCGAACTCGCTATGCACCAGTTCACATGTATGGGCGATCTATAGTGGGCGGGCGATCTCACTACGCGCTAGTTTATTTTTATGGGTGAGCTATAGTGGTTGGCGATCTCACTACGCGTTAGTCCATGTGTATGACGAATTAAGTGGTAGGCGATCTCGCAACACGCTAGTTCAATTGTATGGCACAAGCTCTACTGAGTAGGCGAGCTCTCCATCCTCTACTTGTATAGGGCGAGCTCTTGTAGATAACTCGTGCATGGCGAGCTGTTTCACGGGTGAGCTATTAGGAAAAGAGAGTTATTTCGGGCGAGCTCTAGTACATAAGTTATTTTATGCGAGGCGAACTGTTTCAAGCGAGCTAGTAAATTGAAAATAAATCTATAATTATAAAAAATAAAAATCATTTTTCAAATTTCACCAAAATATTGGAAAATTTAGAACAAAATTAATAATTTCAATTCTTTACATTCGATCAAAGTGTTGAAGGATGTAGAGAAAATTTTCGCAAAAACTAACTTTTTAAGGGCGAGCTGTTAAGTTACAAAATTTGATTTTTTAAAACCGATTTGTTAAAGGGCGAGCTCTTATGTATAAAGTTGTGTTTGGCGAGCTATAAGAGGGCGAGCTCTTGCCAACAAGTTGATGCGTGGCGAATGGCGACATATCGTGCATGGCGAGCCGTTCTGGGCGATTTAAGGGATTAAAAAAATAAATCTATGAACAAAATGATTTGTGTTTGGCGAGCTATAAGAGGGCAAGCTCTTGCCAGCAAGTTAATACGTTGTGAGTTAGAAAAGGGTGACATCTTGTGCATGGCGAGCTGTTCTGGGCGAATTAGTGGATTAAAAATAAATCTTTAATTAAAAATGATTTTTTTCAAGTTTCACCAAAGTGTTGGAAAATTTGGAACAAAAATTAATAACTTCAATTCTCTACATTTGATCAAAGTGTTGAAGGATGTAGGGAAATTTTTCACAAAAACTTATAAAAGGAATTTGTCTAATTCAAAGAATTTTTAAGAAAATGATAATAATGAATAATCTTTAAATAAAAATGTATATTTTCTTACATAATAGTAGTAAATGAAAACTTAATTGATGATAAAATTTTAGAATTTCGCAAGTGTGCGATATTTAGAAAATTCTTAGGTAAGAAGATATTTCTTTTAAATTTGATCAAAGCGTTGGAAAATTTAGGGAAAATAATTTCAATATTAAAGATTTTCATTCCAAGAGTAAATAAAATTATAATTTTGATATAAAATTAAAAACATAATATATTAGATCGACGACGGAGCCTCTTCACAATGTTGAGTGTGTCCCGTGAATACTCTTGAGGTAACAAAATTTCCTTGGGAATTCGATCAAAGTGTTGGAGAATATCCTAAGGAAAATAATAAAAAGAAAATTTAATTAAGAATAAAAGACCATTTAAATCAAGATTGCTAAAGATAAAACATGATTAATTGGTACCGTCCATTGGATGGGCGTTGTAAGGGTGCTAATACCTTCCTCACACGTAACCGTACTCCCGAACCCAAATTTTGGAATGTAGATCAATGCACTTATCCTTACCTTTGAATAGGTGGCCAATCACACCTAAGTTAAAATTGATTGGTGGCGATCCATAACGTTATGTCTAGCGATTAGGTCTCCAGACAAAAATCGTTACGACAGCTTGGCGACTCCACTGGGGACGTTGAGAGTCAAACCATTAATTAATCAAGTGATATTTTAAGCCTTGGTTTAATGGTCTTAATTGGTGTTTAAATTCATTAAGTTTGAAATAATGTTGTTTACTTTTGAATTTTATTAATTATGTTATTTTTTTACTTGATATATTATCGTTCATAAATTGTTAGGGCATCTAAGATGAGGGTTATATGTTGGTATGTTCCTTCACACACACAACACGTGCATTTGCATGCATAAGCTCTAAGTCCCGAGCTCTGTCCTCTTTAGGAGGGAGTGAGTAGCTACATTCTCGTGAGGTAGTAACCTCCGCATGGACTAGCGAATAACTCCCACTCAAATTGAACCCTTTCCGTTTGAGCCTGATGGGCGAGGATCGGGGTGCCTTACTAGTCTTATGTGGACGTCAGTGAGTAACAATTTGGGAACCTATTAGCCAAACGATAAAACCTGAACCATGCATATAAAAAAACCTAAGGTACCGACCTTAAGTTAGAATTATGCCAAAACCTTTAAGAACCTGAAGTTAGAAACATATGAAGGAGAGTGGTATTCTCATGTATGGGTGTTCATTTTCTTTTTGAAAATAATATGTTCATATACTTTACATACTTTAATTCATATGCACTCATGTTAATAGATATTGTCACGAGAAGTAGTTGCTGCATGGCTAACTCTACATCCATAGAAAGTCAACCATCTCTCGAGCCCCTAGAGGAACCTTGCATCAGTCTAAAAACTAGATCAGAAGTAGCTCAGCATAAGAATGGAGACTGTTTGCCAGCAAATTACATGTCTACTCTCCCAGAAAAAGTCTACCTCGACCTCAGGCAGAACAATTTAGAAGACTTGGGAAATATCTGGAAACATTGGGATTACCCAAGGAAGGAAGCTTTCCAAAGGAAATATGGGCACCTAGCACTCCTCCTACCAATGGTCATTGATAGCCAGCTCCTCAAAGCCATGACACAGTTCTGGGACCCTTCTTATAGGTGCTTTGTCTTTAATGAAGTGGACATGGTACCAACAATAAAGGAGTACTCTACGTTGCTTTGCTTTAATATCTCAAAAACGGATCAAGATAAAGTTTACTGGCAAAACAAGAAGACCGGCTACCGTAAAAAGCTTGCCATGATGATGGGATTAGGGGTACAAGCCATTGATGCTCAAATCAGAACTAAAGGTGAAAATACTTGTTTTCCTTGGACTTTCTTACGGGATTTCATCAGTAAGCATCTTGATGATGACCAGGGTATGAGATTTTTTGCCTTAGCTCTCTATGGTATGGTGATATTCCCGAAGGTCATAGGTAGCATTGATGTTGCTATAGTAGACTTCTTTGAGCAAGTTGAACATACTGTCAATCCTACTCCAGCAATCTTAGCTGAAACTATCAAATCCTTAAGTTTTTGTCGACGAAAAGGAGAAGGACGCTTCATTGGATGTGCACAACTATTAACTATTTGGGCAAAAAGTCATTTTGAATGTAATAGGGGCAAGTTCTATAAGCCGTTCATGTCTTTTCGAGTCCCTATTAAGGAGTTTTGTGAGAATAGTTGGCCTCAGCAAAAAACTAGAGACGAGTGGGTGCCATTCTTCCAAAGCCTCACTAATAGTGGATTAATATGGAGAGCTCTTTGGATGCCATTTGATTCAGTGTTATATAGTTGTGGAGATGAATTCTAGGTGCCTCTTTTGGGCTTATGGGGAGCAGTTAGCTACTCTCCTGTCATGGTGAGGCGTCAGTTTGGATATGAGCAGTTTGTCCCAGCAACCTTCGGCCTTAATAAAATAGAGTTCTCATACACAGAGGCCGATGCATCAATGAAGATTGCAAAAGCTATTCAAGCATGGAAGCATACCAATAGGTTGGATAGAGGGAGACGTACTGACATTTCATCCCCAGAATACTTCGTGTGGCATGCAAGGCGAGGAAAGGATGTGATCATTCCTCAAGTGAGCATACCCACTTGTCCTATGAAACTGTGCTTCAAGATCCAGTAATAGAGATAGAAAAGGCAAAGCGAAAACTTCAGGAAGAGAAAAACAAGCTAGAATGTGAAAACAAAAGACTCAAGCATGAGATGCAAAGTAATTCAGAGCATTGGAGCAAGAGGATCCAAGAAGAGCGCAATGAATGGAGGACACTATTAAAGGATATGAATAGTATAATCTCATCCACCACTGCTGAATTGGGTCGTATACAAAGGGAAAATGAACAATTCCAAGTAAAAAGTCAAAACAATCTTGAGTACAAGCAACTGGAAAGTGAAAGGGCCCATATGCAAGCTCAAATGCAAATGATGGGAAAGACGCTATCAAAATCTCAAAGCCATGTCATAACACTCCAAGAAGAAGTTGACGACCTGCGAGTCTTGGCTGATGAACATGAGGAATGGATACGTGCTAATTTTTTGCAACAACAGCATCTGAAGCATTTATTCGAGCAAATTAGCATGGCTGCCAGGAAAGCTGAGGAAATGGAGGAAAGGGTGCGAGAGCTAAAGCCAGGAGTGAATCCAATTACTGATCATGGTCATCATTTATCAGAGTTTCTGGATGAAGCACAAGACCATTACTTACAGATTATGAACTTCCTAAGGAAACCAAGGGCTTAGAGACTAGACTTTTCATGGATGTAGTTTGGACTTTTGTTGTAAAATAACTTCTAAAGTCTAATAAAAGAATCTTTTGTTAGTTATGTGGCAAATACCTCCCCATTTCATTCATTCATACATTAGCATGCATAAATGACTTTGTTTAAAAATAAAATAAACATGCCCTAATTCCAGAAGTTTTGGGTAATAAAGGTGTAAAGATAGCTCAACCAGCGAGAATTGCTATTCATCCATACAACACTCGTCTACAATCTAGGAATATGGAAAATGAACAACAAATGAGGATAGACAGAATGGAGAAAGAACAAGAGGAAATGAGGGGGACAATAGTTGAGATGCAAGAAGATATGAGGAAACAGATGGTTGAAATGATGGAATTAATGAGAGGGATGGCCAAAGGCAAAAATATGGTGGAAACTTCTACAGCTAGAGAGGAAATATATAATCAAGGAGATGGGCAAGAGGAGCCATTGTACCCTCCAGGATTTACTCCAACACATGTTCAACCTGGCCAAGAAGGCTACCAACGAGTGATGCCACCCCAGGGTGGTCGACCTTATGCTTTAGTGGGGTAAACCCACCAATGGGCCAATATAATCAAGGGCAAGTGGGATCAGGTCCCGGAGGCAATCCTGTAGATCCTATTTTTGTCCCAAATCTTGATGACCCAAGTGAGCAAGAAAAATTGAGAAAGGCAATCCCCGAAGTTGGTTCTGGAGTAGGGATAGAACATAAATATAACCTCCTAGAAGAAAGGCTTAGAGCAGTAGAAGGAAAGGACACATTTGGTAGAATTGTTGCAGAAGAACTCAGCCTAGTGTCTGACCTAGTGTTCCCCCCAAAATTTAAGACTCATGACTTTGAAAAGTATGGTGGAACAACATGTCCATCAGCCCACATCACAATGTTCGTTCGAAAGATGGCGGGGTATACTCACAATGATAAGTTGTTGATCCATTGTTTTCAGGACAGCCTTACTAGATCCGCTGCAAGGTGGTATGTCCAGTTATACGGGAACCATATACATTCATGGAAAGATCTCGCTAGGACATTTATGGCTCAGTATCAGCATGTGGTGGATACAGCTCCCGATAGGATGACACTCCAAAATATGGAAAAGAAAGCCAATGAACCTTTCAAAGAATACGCCCGGCGATGGAGAGATGTAGCTTCTCAAGTGCAACCACCTATTACTGAAAAGGAGACAACTATGTTGTTTATTAGTACCCTCCGAGAACCCTATTATGGTAAGTTGATTGGAAATGCCACAAAAAGTTTTGCTGACATGGTAACCTCTGGGGAAATGATTGAAAATGCCATAAAGAATGGTAAGATAGAGGTACCCGGTGTGAAGGATCCAAGAAGGGTGCAACATTCAAAAGAAAAGAAGGTGAAGTCCACACTATGACTGTTGGAGGCCAACCGCCTAGAAACCCTACCCCCTATTCTCCTTACCCGATTTATCCACCTTATTACCCACCTGCAAACAATGTCACAGTAGGACCATACCCATACCAATCAATTTCAAGACCAACATATACCCCTAATTATCGGCCGAGAGCTCCCAATTCACCAATCACATCCATATTAGCTCAACGACCTCCACCTACCAACCTGTTAGATGACAATCAGAGAAGGCAAAAATTCAGTCGAGATAGGCAACATTTTGATCCAATCCCTATGACCTACACAGACCTTTTACCTTAATTAATCGAAAACCACTTTCTTGCACCAATTTATATAGAACCTCTTAAACCTCCCTACCCTGCGTGGTATGATTCAAATGCCCACTGTGATTATCACTACGGGATTCCAGGTCATTCAACAGAAAATTGCACTGCTTTGAAACACAAAGTTCAAACTCTTATTAAGGCAGGAATATTGAATTTTGGGAAGAAAGGAGAACCAAGTGTAAACAAAAACCCACTCTTCGATCATGAAGAGGGTAAAGTAAATGCCATAATTGAAGAGGAGGATCGTTGGGTCAAGAAAAGCATTTATGAGGTTAAAACGCCAATGAAGGTGGTGTTTGATGCAATGGTCAAGGCAAAACTAATCCAGGTAGATAATGAAAAGATGCCTAAACAAGGAAAGTTTTGTGAGTTCCACAAGAATGTGGGGCATGAAATCCAGAATTGTCAAGAGTTTCACCAAAAGGTGCAAGGCTTGATGGATGAGGGTATTGCAGAATTTTACGAAGAAGTGGAAATAGAATTAGTCAATGTCATTGAAAAAGAAACAGGTCCCGTTCGGTAGAAACCATTGACTATCTATTATGAGGATAAGAATGAGCCTATAATTGATTCCAAGCCTAAATTTCAACTGCCAAAGATAACCATTGAGGTTCCAAGTCCTTTTCCATACAAGAATAGTCAGGCAGTCCCATGGAACTACAATTGCAATATCGCCACTCAAAGGTCAGTTAGTATCCCTTTGGCCACCACAACAAACACTACAGCTGCAGTGGATATAACAGGCACAGGAGGAATTACCCGAAGTGGGAGATGTTACACGCCTGAAATTTTGAAGAAAATTCAAAAAGGAAAGGCTAAAGAGGGAGAAGACGAAGAAAGTAATAGAGAAATCCCTTTTGAGGGTGAAGAAAAAGAATTCAGGGAGCAACGAAGCAAACCGGTGTCTGAAAAAGAAGCTTCAGAGTTCTTGAAATTTATCAAGCACAGTGAGTTCAACATAGTAGATCAGTTGAATCGTACGCCAACACGCATCACTCTGCTTTCTCTATTACTGAATTCAGAACCCCACCGGGAAGCTCTTCTACGAGTGCTCAATCAAGCATATGTACCCCATGATGTATCAGTAGAAAAGATAAATTGACTTGTTGGAAATATCGTGGCGGACAATTTTATATCCTTCAGTGATGATGAGATCCCGCCTGATGGAAGAGGCAGTTACAAAGCCTTGCATATTACTACCACTTGCAAAGACTACATCCTACCTAGAGTCCTAATAGACAATGGCTTAGTTCTAAATGTTATGCCTTTAGGAACTCTGTCCAAATTACCTGTGGATGAGTCGCACATGAGGAAAAGTCATATGGTAGTAAAAGCATTCGATGGTACACGTCAAGGAGTAACAGGGACCATAGAAATTTCAATTCAAATTGGCCCTAGTGTCTACAATGTGGAATTTCAAGTCATGGACATTAACCCCGCATATAATTGCCTTCTTGGGCATCCGTGGATACATTCAGCTGGAGCAGTCCCCTCGACTTTACACCAAATAGTCAAATTTATAATAGATGGAAAAGTGGTAGGTGTAGTGGGAGAAGAAGATATGCTTGCTACAGTTTCCTCCACTGCCCCATATATCGAGGTGAATGAGAATGCACCAGAATGTTCTTTCAGGTCCTTAGAATTTGTAAATGCTACATACATAGGAGAAGGATCTAAGATACCAATGCCACAGTTGTCCAGCACCACAATGTCAGGAATTCAACAAACTATTGGGAAAGGGTGTTATGTTGGAGCAGGATTAGGAAAGAACTTGCAAGGGATAAAACGAGCTTTGACAGCAAAAGTGAAGGATGATAGATTTGGTCTTGGCTACAAGCCAACTGGGCTAGAGAGGAGAAAGTTTTTGGAAAGGAAAAGGGAAAGAAGAATGGCTAAATTTAAAGGGGTCAATGAGGAAACTGAGCCGATGGTGTTTCCTCCTCTAGAGGATGTTTTTCATTCTATGGGATACATTTATCCAGACCTAGTAAAGGCTAACAAGAATGAGCTTGTTGAGGAATTCGAGAATTTGTCTATCCAGATGGTAAACACAGATAAAGAAGAGGTCCCAAGGAGTTCGGTAGTGCGCCCTTGCCCGCCAGGCTTTCAGCTAAGGAATTGGCATTACATCGATCTTCCTGTTATCACTAAATCTCTGCCAAAGTAATTCAATAAGTAAAGCCTGATTACCCTTGCCCAAGGGTATCAAGGTCTCTTATGTAGGGCTATTTCTATTTCAATAAAATCTGGCTTTTTGTCATACCTTTTTCCATGTGAATTCTTTCATTTGCATCTTTTCTGCCCATGCATATTCGAGTCCATCTATATTTTGCCAACTTTTGCCCCATATGCAGGTACCCAAACAATGAATATGAAGGCCATTGTGATGATATTCCGAAACCTGATTTTGAAAGAACTGTTTGTGCTGGTGAAGTTAATGAAGAAGAGGATATTGATGGTGATACATTGCCTCCGGAACTTACAAGACTGGTGAAACAAGAAGAAAAGCAAATTATACCCCATTAGGAACCTATTGAGACCTTAAATTTGGGGAGTGACGAAGTAAGAAAAGAGGTTAAAATCGGTACATTTCTATCATCGTCCATAAGGAAAGAGCTGATAATCTTACTCCATGAGTATGTCGATGTGTTCGCATGGTCGTATCAGGACATGCCGGGTCTAAATTCTGATATTGTGGTTCATAAGCTACCAGTAAGACCAGAATGCAAGCCCCTCAGCAAAAGTTGAGAAGAATGAAGCCTGAAATGTTGTTAAAAATCAAAGAAGAAGTCAAGAAGCAGTTTGATGCGGGATTCTTAAAGGTGGCAAAATATCCTGAATAGGTAGCAAATATTGTTCCAGTTCCTAAAAAAGATGAAAAGGTACAAATGTGCGTGGATTATCGTGATTTAAATAGGGCCAGTCCGAAAGACAACTTTCCCCTGCCACATATTGCTGCCCCTAGTCGATAACACGGCTGGACATTCTTTATTCTCTTTTATGGATGGTTTCTCGGGTTATAATCAAATCAATATGGCCTCTGAAGATATGGAAAAGACCACTTTTGTGACCATGTGGGGAACATTTTGTTACAAGGTCATGCCATTTGGGTTGAAAAATGCTGGTGCAAGTTATCAGAGAGCCATGGTAACCTTGTTTCATGACATGATGCATAAGGAGATAGAAGTCTATGTTGATGATATGATTGCAAAGTCCCAGGAAGAAGAAAATCATGTTGCCAACCTTAAAAGATTATTTGAAAGGTTGAGAAAATTCCAACTTAAGCTCAACCCGGCCAAATGTACTTTCGGAGTGACATCAGGAAAGCTATTGGGATTTGTAGTCAGTGAACGGGGTATAGAAGTGGATCCCAATAAGATACATGCCATCCAGAATTTATCATCGCCTCGTACCCAAAAGGAAGTAAGAGGATTCTTAGGAAGATTGAATTACATCGCACGCTTCATCTCCCAACTCACTGTTAAGTGTGATCCAATCTTCAAACTCCTCCGAAAATGGGACCTAGGAGAATGGAATGACAAATGCCAAATAGCATTCGACAAGGTTAAAGAGTACCTTTCGAATCCTCCGGTGTTGGTGCCACCTGTGCCAGGGAGACCCCTCATCTTGTATGTAACAGTGCATGAAAATTTCATGGGATGTGTGCCTGGGGCAACATGATGAAACTGGAAGAAAAGAGCGGGTTATCAACTATTTGAGCAAGAAGTTCACTGACTATGAAGCCAGGTATTCTTCGTTGGAGAAAATGTGTTGCGCTATGGCCTAGATAGCTCGTAGACTAAGACAGTACATGCTTTATCATACCACATGGCTAATTTCAAAATTGGACCCATTAAGTATATCTTCGAGAAACCTTCATTATCTGGGAAGATAGCAAGGTGGCAAGTGTTGCTTTCCGAGTATGACATTGTCTATATGACTCAAAAGGCCATTAAAGGTAGTACGATTGCTAATTTCCTCACAGATCAAGCTGAAGAAAAGTATGAACCAATGGATTTTGATTTCCCTGATGAGGATTTAATGGCCATATCACAAGTAAATGTTGAAGGTTCCGCAGAAGAACTTGTTTGGAGAATGTACTTTGATGGGGCATCTAATGCTTTTGGGCATGGTGTTGGGGCAGTTTTAGTATCCCCTGAAGGAGATTGTTGTCCATTCACTGCAAATTTGGATTTTGATTGCACTAATAATATTAATAATATAATGATTTTATATCTCCGAGCTGCAATCGACAAAGGTTTTAAAGTACTGGAAGTATTTAGTAATTTATCAATTGCGAGGTGAATGGGAAACAAGAGATTCAAAATTGGTCCAGTATTGTGAATTTGTGACCGATCTAGTTAAACATTTCAAGAAAATTTGTTTTAAGCATTTGCCTCGAGAAGAAAACCAAATGGATGACGCATTGGCTACTTTGGCTGCGATGTTCAAAGTAAATTCAGGCGCTAAAATTTGTCCCATCAAGATGAGCATACATGGATCACCAGCACATTGCTCAAATGTAGAAGAAGAGATAGATGGGAAACCATGGTATCATGATATATTGCAATACATAAAGCATCACCAATATCCAGAAGGGCATCAGAAAATGACAAAAGGACTTTGAGAAGAATGGCCATGGAATTCTTCTTGGATGGTGAAATTTTATACAAAAGGGGAAAGATCAAGTATTGCTAAGGTGTGTGGATGCCATAGAGTCCAAAAGAATACTCAAAGAAATTCACGAAGGGGTTTGTGGATCACATGCAAATGGTCACATGATGGCTCAACAAATTATGAGGGCCGAATATTATTGGATGACAATGGAAAGTGATTGCATCAACTTTGCTCGAAGTTGTCATAAATGTCAAATATATGCCAGTAAGATAAATGCCCCTCCCACATCCTTACATGTCATGACAACTCCTTTGCCATTTTCTACATAGGGAATGGATGTGATTGGACCAATTACCCCTAAAGCTTCAAATGGACACCACTTCATTTTGGTAATGATTGGTTACTTCACGAAATGGGTGGAAGCAGCATCCTATGCCAGTGTAACAAAGTCTGCAGTGTGCGAGTTTTTCAAGAAAGAGATAATTTGCCGGTATGGGCTACCAGAAAGGATCATTTCAGACAATGCTCTGAATTTCAACAATAAGTTGATTGAGGAAGCATGTGCCCAATTTCATATTAAGCATCACAATTCGGCGCCTTATCGTCCAAAAATGAATGGAGCTGTCGAAGCTGCAAATAAAAATCTCAAGAAGATCATTCAAAAGATGACAGATACATACAAAGATTGGCATGAGAAGTTGCCTTTTGCTCTGCACGCTTACCGTACATCGGTTCGCACATCCACAGGAGCCACGTCGTTTTCATTAGTATATGGGATGGAGGCAGTTTTGCCTATTGAAGTGGAAATTCCTTCTTTGCGTGTCCTTATGGAAGTTGAATTGGATGAAGCTGAATGGGTCTGAGCCGGTATGAGCAATTGAACCTTATTAAGGAAAAACGACTCAAAGCGCTATGTCATGGACAATTGTATCAGAAGAGGATGATGCGAGCACACGACAAGAAGGTTCGTCCTAGAAATTTTCGAGAAGGGGATTTGGTTTTGAAAAAGATTCCACCCAATATTCCTGACCCGCGGGGCAAATGGACTCCAAATTAGGAAGGCTCTTTTGTAGTAAGAAAAGCATTCTCAAGAGGAGCATTGATTTTGGCAGAAATGGACGGAAGAAACCTTCCCAATCCAATAAATGCTGATGCAGTAAAGAAGTATTATGTATAAAAAAACACAAAAAAACAAAACAATAAAAAAAAGAGAAAAAAAAAATTTTATATATATATATAAGGAGAGGTTCAAGGCGAAAACCCAAAAGGGCGATTTGAACCCAAATGGGAGCGTTTGAGTTGAAAACCCGAAAAAGGGCGACTTAGATAGAAAGTAATGGTGCATGAGGTTGGTAGCCAAATATCTCACATGCTCATAAGCAAAGAGGGGCAGAGTTCAGTCTGAGGTATTCTCTGAAGCTTAAAGACATCGGCTAGACAGTGAGGTCAAAAGAAGGTTTTTGGATTAATTCATAATGATCAGAATAATTATTGTAAGGGCATCCTCGTGTGGAACTTTGATCAACCATTTCATTGTATCTGTTTAAATTGCCTTCCATTTGAATAAGAACACATTCCTCCTTTGTCGTCTTAACTTAACACTCATCTTATTTACCCATCTTTTGAAAGAAATTCACAATTACAGTATATCTCATAGTGCATAAAATTATGAAAGCATAAGAAGATCCACTTACTTTTCAAATTACTTAAAAGAGATTTAACAATAACAAGAGTGAGATGAAACTAAGGAAAAATATGATGGTACCAGCTGAATGACGATTGAAGGAAGTTTGAGATTAAGTGATGAAACCTAGCTGGCACAACATAGGATTAAGAATGTATGAATGCAAAGGTTGAAGGTCATCTTGGGAAAATGATGAAAAGAAAAGGAAAAGAAGAGAAAGGAAAAAGGGCATAAGATTGTGAAACTCGGAATTAAAATTTATCTCATAATAGGTGTTGCATCCATTTAAGAAGCATACACATTTTATATACACATCCCCAAAAATTGTGCAATCATCTCATTAATCATTTGTGACATCATCCCTATGAGAATATTTGCATCACGATAATGCAATAGCACATGTGAATAAAAACCCCTTGGGTAGGATTTGGGTATATAACTAGCCAGACATAGAGTTACCTTTAGATAGGAAAAGGCTAAATTATGATCAATCAAGAACCTTCTACGAATATCTTTTATTTTTCAAAAGTCGTGAGCCTCTTGAAAGAGAGGAGCCCAGTTTATTTTTCAAAAGTCGTGAGCCTCTTGAAAGAGAGGAGCCCAGTTTATTTTTCAAAAGTCGTGAGCCTCTTGAAAGAGAGGAGCCCAGTTTATTTTCAAAAGTCGTGAGCCTCTTAAAAAGAGGAGCCCAGTTTATTTTTTTAAGTCACTCACCTCTTGAGAGAGGAGCCAAATTAAAGTGAAGAGCTTTTGGTAAGAAGAAGATTGTTAAACTTAAAGAAAAGAGAAGTAGACCATGAGCCGTACAAAATTGTTGTATATTGTCTTTGCCCTATTCCTGAGTCTCAACAATACGCAAAGAAGGGCAGCTGTAGACACTTAATTTTGTCTGAAATAATAAATCTATTTAATCATATATTTGAATTTGTTAAAAAATAAAATAAAAAAGGGAAAAGAAAATCGGTATTAAAAATAATAATAATAACATAAAATAAAAATAAATAAATAAATAATAAATAATTAAAAAAGGGTATAAAAAAAATAGAGTTCGCCAATTGGTGTTTGCCAGCCTTGAGGTCGCCAGTTCGCCGATGGGTGTTCGCCAGCCTTGAGGTCGCCGAATCCCTGCTGTCTCACCAACTTCACTGACACCAACTGTGTAAAGTAATCATAATCTCTTAGAGATTTGATTCGCTTTTGTTGACTAAGGAATACATAAAAAGCTGCTCAAGGAAAAGAAAAAAAGAAAGAAAGAACAATGTCAACAACACCGATGTGAAGGCTATCAGACAGCCACCCTAAGCTTAGCTCTGCTATCCTCGCCAACCTCTAGACAAACCTCATTTGGAGTGAAAGTCTTCTGAAAATTAATTTGCTCCGATTTTATTGACTAAAAGTTGCTCAGAAAAGATGAAGAAGAAAGGGAGATTGGTTCTAAGATCCTCTGCAACTCTACATCCACATGGAAAAACCAAGAATGTCAGGCAAGCATTTAAGAATGCTCAGAAAAAACCAGCGGAACAATGGATTATAGTCCCTGGTTTCAAAGATTTCATTTGATTTTTCTTGACTAAAAATGCTTATAAATAGTCTAAAGAAGATCAGAGAAGAAGACAGAAAAACGGAGAGACAGAAAGAAAAGAAAGAGAGATATACAGAGACAGAAAATATTGAGAGAGAGAAAGAGAGAACTCAACTACCTTCAATAGCAAAAATCTCAAGTTCAATTCTGGCGTGATTGGGACGGTGACTGGAGCAGTGAAGAGGATGCGTGGACGACGGTGAGCAGTACCCATATTTGTTACTGGGAAGAAGAAAGTGTGGTAGCGAGGAAGGCGACTTTGGTTGGACTAGGGCGACCAATCCAAAAAATTGAAAGGCGAGACTCAACAAAACTTCAACAAGCCGAACACTGTAAGTGTACTCTGCCTTCTTTATTTAAGAAATTTTAAATAAATCCCGTGTCTAGATAAATATACCTTGCCCAAATCTTATTCACTATCCTTGCCGGCGAACTCGCTATGCACCAGTTCACATGTATGGGCAATCTATAGTGGGCGGGCGATCTATAGTGGGCGGGCGATCTCACTACGCGCTAGTTTACTTTTATGGGTGAGCTATATTGGTTGGCGATCTCACTACGCGTTAGTCCACGTGTATGGCGAATTAAGTGGTAGGTGATCTCGCAACGCGCTAGTTCAATTGTATGGCGCAAGCTCTACTGAGTAGGCGAGCTCTCCATGCTCTACTTGTATAGGGCGAGCTCTTGTAGATAACTCGTGCATGGCGAGCTGTTTCACCGGCGAGCTATTAGGAAAAGAGAGTTATTTCGGGCGAGCTCTAGTACATAAGTTATTTTGTGTGAGGCGAACTATTTCAAGCGAGCTAGTAAATTGAAAATAAATCTATAATTATAAAAAATAAAAATCATTTTTCAAATTTCACCAAAATATTAGAAAATTTAGAACAAAATTAATAATTTCAATTCTTTACATTCGATCAAAGTGTTGAAGGATGTAGAGAAAATTTTCGCAAAAACTAACTTTTTAGGGGCGAGCGGTTAAGTTACAAAATTTGATTTTTTAAAACTGATTTGTTAAAAGGCGAGCTCTTATGTATAAAGTTGTGTTTGGCGAGCTATAAAAGGGTGAGCTCTTGCCAACAAGTTGATGCGTGGCGAGTGGCGACATCTCGTGCATGGCGAGCCGTTCTGGGCGATTTAAGGGATTAAAAAAATAAATCTATGAACAAAATGATTTATGTTTGGCGAGCTATAAGAGGGTGAGCTCTTGCCAGCAAGTTAATGCGTGGCGAGTTAGAAAAGGGTGACATCTCGTGCATGGCGAGCTGTTCTGGGCGAATTAGTGGATTAAAAATAAATCTTTAATCAAAAGTGATTTTTTTCAAGTTTCACCAAAGTGTTGAAAAATTTGGAACAAAAATTAATAACTTCAATTCTCTACATTTGCTCGAAGTGTTGAAGTATGTAGGGAAAATTTTCACAAAAACTTATAAAAGGAATTTGTCTAATTCAAAGAACTTTTAAGAAAATGATAATAATAAATAATCTTTAAATAAAAATGTATATTTTCTTAGATAATAGTAGTAAATGAAAACTTAACTGATGATAAAATTTTAGAATTTCGCAAGTGTGCGATATTTAGAAAATTCTTAGGTAAGAAGATATTTCTTCTAAATTTGATCAAAGCGTTGGAAAATTTAGGAAAAATAATTTCAATATTAAAGATTTTCATTCCAAGAGTGAATAAAATTATAATTTTGATAGAAAATTAAAAACGTAATATATTAGACCGACGACAGAGCCTCTTCACAAGGATGAGTGTGTCCCGTGAATACTCTTGAGGTAACAAAATTTCCTTGGGAATTCGATCAAAGTGTTGGAGAATATCCTAAGGAAAATAATAAAAAGAAAATTTAATTAAGAATAAAAGACCATTTAAATCAAGATTGCTAAAGATAAAACATGATTAATTAGTACCGTCCATTGGGCGGGCGTTGTGGGGGTGCTAATACCTTCCTCACACATAACCGTACTCCCGAACCCAAATTTTGGAACGTAGATCAATGCACTTATCCTTACCTTTGAATATGTGGCCAATCACACCTAAGTTAAAATTGATTGGTGGCGACTTCATAACGTTACGTCTAGTGATTAGGTCTTCGGACAAAAATCGTTACGACAATCACAAGCTATATTTGCAAACTTTGAAAATCTTGGCTTATGATCTTTCTACCATTGCAGCACATTTAAATTTTCAACCATGCGACCCATAATCTTTAGCTCTTCCAAATAAAGATTTAATTGAGATTTTGGTTCTTCCACTTTAATCGTTTCAAATCTTTTGAAAGCCTATATCTTTAGACATTTTAAAATAAATTAATTGTCATTACAAAAGAGAATTTAAAATAAAGTATATACTTAAAAAACAAAAATGAATTTACATCACTTAAAGCAAATGTACTCTTTCCCTTCCAACTAGCATGTGTAAGAGGTTGTGAATCATTAGGTTGGTTTGAAATAAATTAGTAATACTAAATAGAATTAATTTTATATATTTTACTTTGATTAAAATGTTAAACATATAAATAATTAAAATAAAAATAAAATTTTAATATAATTAAAAATATTAAAAAATTAAACGGGTCGGCCCATTTAAGCCCGGGCTAAATCCATTTAGGGCCGGGCCAAAAAGCCCTCTTTCTTAAATGGGTTACAAAAATGAAGTCCAAGCCCTAAATAAATAGGTCAGGCCGGGTCGGTCCAACAGGTCTTGGCTCATTTTGACAGTACTAGGAAAATGAATCGGGTTTATAAGTTTAGAGATCAACAAGGGACTTTTCAAAGTTTGATACTAATATAAATTAAATATGGTTGAAAGTTAAGGAAATGTTTTTATTATTTATTACATTTAAAATTAATTTTTAACTGAAATTACACCTCATTTTCCATTTGGTCACATGTTCAAACATTTGACGTCAGATAAAATTAAACATTTAAATGGCAAAAGTTTTGATAGAAGGATCAAAATGAATAGAATTTGAAAATTTGAAAATTAATTAATAAATAACTTTAGAAATGCGAAAATCAATATAAAAATATCACTAGAAGTTCATTTCTCTTATTGAGTTATTGATATCCAAATCTAATTAGTAGGTAAAACATCAACACCACTACTACAGCATTATATCCCGAGAAACCGAAAGCACCTTTTTCGAAATTCAAAAGCATAGTTAAAGTAATAGAGGGTGTGAGAAATCCTCTGCAATAATCCAAATTTCACACTTGGAATCACGACAAGTTGTAAGGTGTTTCCATTGTAGTCCAACGAGCTAGGTTTTGATGATTAAGTAGCCGACCTCATTTTCTTCTTTTTGCCCATGCATTTCATAATTCCTTTTGCATTCTTCTTCTTCTCTTTTCTTTTTGCTTGGCTTTTATTTAGTCAAAGTTTTGTGAGATGCATAAATGAACACGTAGGGGCATTCTCAATTGAATACTTGACCGACCTCTAAAAATAATTATTTATAATGCAATTGTCATCTAGATATTATAGATTCCCCCTTAAATAATGCCAATGAATAATCAAGTTGCTAATTATTGGAATATATATAATTAATATCTAATATACTGTCAGGAAAAATTTTTTGACTTCACAAGCGAGATTAAAATGATGACATATGTTTTTTAAAAATATTTAAAAATAATCAAATAAATAAAATAAAACATGTGTCAGTATTTTAATCTCACTTGCAAGATCAAAAAACTTATATTGAATAATTATCCCCACACACTCATATATTTATATATATATATATATATATATATATATATATATATATATATATATGAGGAGAGATCCAGTTACATATGTGTAAAATAAATTTAGTTTTACACACTTTCATATCTTTCTAGATGATTTGTAATTTTTTAATCCGACAGTTGAATTTTATGTTCTATTCACATAGATCATGCATGCCAAATTTCAAATTAATCGAATACGTCTAACTATTTATTTCATAAAATAAAATTTCAATCGTTAATATATAATGAAAAAAATACTATTCTCGAATAAAATGATAGAAATAGCATATTGATTCAAAAATTTACATACATAATAAATATGAGTAAGTTGTTAAATCCAACGGTTGGTTTGCAAAAATATTAATCCTATATGAAGATATAAAACTGTATAAAACAAATTTGTTTTACACATGTATAAGTGAATCCTTACTATATATATATATTACATATGCATAATGATGACGAAATGAAAAAATTGCGACTAAACCCCGAATAGGATTAATTTCAGACCGTTAAAACGGATGAATATACCTGTAGTTTACACAAAAAAAATTATACTTGCAATAATTAAAACAAATGTTGAGATAGATCATCAATATAATCCATATTCTTTATATACACTAGTGTGGGCCCCCTGTTACGTCGGGATTAATAATTTTTTATTTTAAAATATAATTTATTTAAAATTTATATATATACATACATATATATATATATATATATATATGTAACTATTTTATTATTTGAAGCTGAATCATATTAATAAAAATATAAAAAGTATTAATAAATCAAAAAAAGTTTTTTTATTGGTAAATAAAAGTATTTTAAATTCTCATTTTTTTTCATTTTTTAATATCTTAAAATAATTTACAATTCATCATTTTTATTGTTTTTTATTTTATAAAAAATTTTAAAAAATTATTATTATTCTATCCATTACCAGTAAAGTTTTTTAAGAAAATAAGAATAAATTAAACCCGCTTATGGAGTTAAAAAACTCCACTAGCAGTGGATAGGATAATAATCTTTTAAATAATTTTATTTTATGTACAAAAATTAAAAATTAAATAAATAAAATGAAAATTTATATTAAATTAAATTAAAAATTAAATAGATAAAATAAAATAAAAAATCCAACATCTCAAGTACATTGGATTTAATTAAATTTGATGGATGATCTTTTTTTTAATTTTCTCCATCTTACTCTACTAAAATATTGTCAAAGAAAAATTTAATATATATGTATATATATACCGAAAAAACTTAACACTTATTTTTACAAAAAAAGTTAACCCTATTTTCATTTTTCTCTTTATTTTCTTTCTCTACAGCTGTTCCTCATTTTTTTTATACCAGACCATTTCTACCATCGTATACAATTGAAGAAGCCATCATTTACTTTCTATTTCTTTCATTAAAGCTTTCACTTATTATTTTACCATCATTCACTCTTTTTATTTCTTTAATCGAGCCCTAGAAAACAAAAAAAAAATCCTTTAATCTCACCACTCTCTTCTCGTTCGGGTCTTTAAGATCTTTAAGATTCAAAAATAAAAAATTTCTGAGATTTAAGATTTTTTATGATTATTTATGTTAGTTGCGGTGTTTGAAAACATTTTTGAAATTTTACTCCAAAATAAAAAGAACACATTTTTGAAAATTAAAATAAAATCTAATCTAAATTTTTAACTTCATTTTCTTGTTTTTTTTATAAAAAATTTTTGAAAAAAATATTTAAAATTTCATAGTTTTTGAGTGTTTCTTGTGAATTTTTGGTTTTACTTTTTCATTTGATTTTTTCTTTAGTTGTATTTATCCTGAATACTTTTGTGAGCATTGTGGTTTGATAGCGATAGTTAGTTTTAGGACATCTTGCGGTTCACTTTTTTTAGGGGTTTTGTTTTATTTATCTAAGTGGGTTGTTTTTTTGGGTTTTTGCTGGGATTTTTATGTTGAGTGTGAAATTGGGTTTTATCGACTGGTGCTTTTTTAGAAAAATTTTGGATATTGACTTGGGCGAATTTGGATAATTGGAGTTGATTGTGGTTTTGGTGCCGAGATTTTTGGATTCAATTTTTCTGTTGGGATTTTAATTTTAATTTCTTTTTGTTGATGTTTTTGAACCCAATTGGGTTGATTGTTGTTTGGGTGAATTGGGAATGAATGTCTGGAATAGTGTTATTTTTTGGGTTCAATCTTTTTTTGATTTTTTTAATTTTTCAAAAAACAAAATAAATATTTTTACTTTTATACCTCTGGACATTTATCAGTTAAAAATCGTTTGAGAATTCTTTTTATATATAGTTATAGATCTCGGTTAATTATTGTCTCTAATAGAGATACAGGAGAGATGGCGACCTTGATTTAATTATTTTTTTATATATCTGGATTAGCTGTTTTAGTTAAAAAGCCATATTCATAAACGTAAAGAATCCAAAGACATGCTCTAAACTTGATACAAGAAAAGGTTCAACTTGCTGATAATGGAAACCTCTTAAAAAAACAATTGGAATTGACCATTTTGTTAAATTAATTAATACTAGTGTATGTAATGATATACAGACATAAATTAAAAGGAATAAAAAAAGAAATGGAATAATGCTTCATTGACCATAAGAGACTTCAAATTTCAATGCTTCTCAAAGTTTATTCTGTCTGCATTTTAGAACAAAAATTTCTTAAAAACCGCAGCTCACTTCATCATTTCCCTCACGACTAGCTGGGTGGCCATATTTTCTTCGCTCGAAAAAATCTTAGTAACTAATTAGTATTTATTTTTTTAAAATAGTTTTTTGGACTATACAGTTTTTAATTAATTCTATGTTTTGCATGGTGAGAGCAACTTGCATATAAATTTAGTTAATCAATTAATTAATTAATAATTAAGGTCGCATATTTTTTTTTTTGATCCAAAGGTCGCATGATATAGAAGACATGAGAGAGTATATCTTCATATCATATAATATATGTATTCGAGGAAATCATCATTGATTTGACTCTCCGGCTATGTCATATATTATTGTTAATTTCTCGTATGCTGTTGCTGGGGCTGCAAAGCATGGGATCAAGCCTTTTTTTCCCCTTATCCTTTCTGCTTTTTGATAAAGTGTTCGTTACACTCTAGTTTACACAAAAATTTATAATATGTTCATGCAATTTTCAAAAGCAGCATAGCTATGGGATTAACAAATATATATCCAAGCATTATTTTATAACTAGATTTAAACCCATGTAATGCACAGTAACTATTTTAATTTATAATAATTTTAAAAAGAATAAAATAGAATTTAAAAAATTATTTTGAAATATATATTGAATAGTGTGTTAAAAAACTTGATGCAAATACAAATACACAAATTAAAAAATAATTCAAAATTAAATACTAATTAAAAAATTATAGAGCATTTAAATATCACAAGTTTTAATATATTTAAATAGCTACAATTTTAATAAAATTTATGAAAATAATTTTTACTTCATTAATCATTAATAATTTTTTAGTTAATGTTCCATATTTTAAATCGATTTATTTTTAAAATTTGAATTTAAATGATTCTAAAATAATCTTATAAAAAAATCAGTGTTGAAAACTTTATCTTTTAGGGTTTTTAAAAAATTATTAATAATAGTCTCAAATATTTAAAGCAAGTAAAAATGTAAATAAAAATAAAAATAAATTACTATTTAAATTTTTAAAATTTTAATTAATTTAAAATAATTATATACAGTATTTAAGATAATACACGTTTCAAATTAATTGATAATTCATACGAATTGAAAAAAATTATTGAACAAATAACTAAATAAATGATTGAATAAATAAATATGAAAAAGGTATGAAATGAAAATTGAAAAAAGATACGAAAGTTTAATTCAATACTAGATATATAGTTTAAATACCCCATTTTAATTTTTTGATAAAAGATTTAAAACTTTAAGGTAGTTTCTATAAAAATATATGGATTTTTTTAATTTAAAAATAACATAATAAGTGATAACAAAAAATTCAAATTCTAAGATACATTTTATTTGATTTAAATGAAGATAATACGATTAAAATATAATTTTTTTAAAATTTCATATATTTTAAAATTAAACAATTAATGGAATAAGATTATTTATAAAAAAATTAAAATTAATTTATTATTCCAAGAGCTTTAGCTTTTATATATTTGCATAAGATATAAGATTATTATTAAAAATTAATTCTTATTGAAATTAGAAGTGTAACTTTGGATCAACGATTAGGTGATTCTTCATCAACATTTTATATTTTAACGATAAAAAAAAATTCATCTCACCACAAATGTCACGTATTTATATAAACTACATATGTCTTGTTCTTTAAAAAGTTCATCCAATAAAAAAATTTATACCAAAATTAATTATTTCTATAAATATGTTTTGAATATATATAACAACAACAAATATATATTGATAAAAGATGAGTAAAGAAATTGATAAATGATATGAAAATTTTCTTTATTTTTAATATATTTAAATAGATATGTTTATCTTTTAGAAATTGAAATAAATAATTGATTTAAAAAGATAATTAATTTATTTTAATATATTTAAATAGATATGTTTATCTAAAAATTGAAATAAATAATTTTAATGTTTATAGATTCCTATTTTTTAGAAAATTGAATAAAATTATTATTTTTTATTTTAGATATTACACATGTCACATTTTTAAAATATCCACATAAGATTTTTACTTTGAATCAACTGCTTTGGTTTTTATTTATATATATAAAATTAACTGATCATGATCAATAGATATTTTAATAAAAAGATACAAAAAATGATGCTTATCCAAGTGTTGACACCTAATTTTGCCTTCTTTTATTATTATTATTATTATTATTATTATTATTATTTGCGTTATTTTATCTTTTATCATTTTTTTCTTTTAATAAAAATTAAAAAAAGAATAAAGAATAAAAAATTTAAAAAAAAATGAAAAAAATGAATGAAAATGCAATGCTTTCATGTTGTGCACGACACCATTTGCAGGAGTGGCTGGCAGCCAAAATCACGCTGCCAGCCCATGTTTGTTGACTCAAGCTCTTCCATGGCAGCTGAAAATTAGCTGCCAGACGATTGTTTCAGCTGGATATCCGGGATCTGCTCAGTGTTAATATAAACTAGAATTAATTTTTTCTTCTTAAAAGGGCAGAGATCAGACTATGCAAAGGGGGGGAGTGAGCCTTTTTCATTTTGTTCCAGACTCCCCTCACTGTCGAGCAACACCCAAAACAACCCAGCAACATCACCAAACAGCAACCAGAAACCACCAACATCATCCTGACCACCCGAAACCATCCCCATTCAACCATAGCAACCACCGAGCTCCTTTGCTACCCCCTGCCATCGCCCACATTTCACGCACCCTCCGCCTTCAACACAAAAGCCAACCCGGAACCATCACCCTCACCCAACCGAGAACCCCAAATTCGAGAGACCCCAAAACCTAGATCTAAAACCCCCACCTGCAAAAACAAAAAAAAAAACAACAAAATATCCAGAGGCAGCAACCCAGCCACAGTCAAAATCAACAGTAACAAAAATCCAAAAAAAAAACAAAACAACAAAAAAATAAAAAGAAGAGAAATCTGAGAACCGAAAAAAGGAGAGTCTGTTTAGGGGCTTTTCAAGGGGTTTGGGTGTCGAGATTTAGTGAGAAGAAGGCCCGGTGAATAGTGGGGTGGTCATCGGACGGTGGGAACACGGTAGATCTGGGTTAAAGGCCGCGGCTTTAGGTTCAGATTCGTGGAGCTAGGATGATTTTTGGGTGAAACGGAGGTCGGATCTTGAAAGAGGAGACGGAGGACTTTCGGAAAATGGTTTCCTTTTGGGCGTTTGGCTACCGGCGACGGTGGCCGGCGGCGGAGACAGTGGTGGAGGCGATGGTCGGCGGTGGTGTGGAAGGTGGCCGGTCACGTCTGTGAGGGAGAGGTTGAGAGAGTTTTTTTGAAAGTTTTTTTCTTTGAAAAGTCTAAAAATGAAATAAAAAAAAACTAGGTGTTTTATAGAAAAAAAAAGGAAAAGAAAGAAACTGCAGGATCCGCGCGTGGACCCGGATCCGACCCGGGTCCACGCGCCTGACCCGCCGACGAAGGAAGACCCGTGCTCCCAAGTGCCCCGACCCGATCCGCTTGACGACCCGCACGCCCGACCCGGTCCGCCACCTGCTTCTGTGCCAGCCCATTCCGTTTCTGGGCCCAGCGGTTTCGGCCCACTCCAGCTTATTTTGGACCCTATCGTTTGGGCTGGGTTTTTGGGCTCTTTTGAAGGCTTCCTTTTGGGTTTCAAGCCCAAATTCATTTTGGTATTCTTTTCTCATTTATTTATTTAGTGTTTATTTGTTTTGTTTAAAAAAATTTTTTTATTAATTAGAAAATTAAAAAAATATAACAAGAAAATAAAATAAAAAAATTAATTAAATTAAAAAATTTTATTATTGTTGTTGTTATGTTTTATTGTTATTATTATTATTATTATTAACTATTATTGTGATTATTATTATTATTGTTGTGATTATTATTATTATTTGTGTTTTATTATTATTATTATTATTGTGTTTTATTATCGTTGTTATTGTTATTGTTATTGTTATTGTTATTGTTATTGTCATGGTTGTTGTCATTATTATTATTATTATTATTATTTATTATTATTATTATTATTATTATTATTATTATTATTATTATTATTATTATTATTTATTATTATTGGTGCATGTTGCAAAATAAGAAATTGAAAAATTTTTTTCTTATACTTATATTTTCATTAATTATTAATTAGAAAATGTATAAAAAAATAAAATAAAATATATATAAAAACAAAAGAACAAAAAACCAAAAACAAAGAAAAATAAAATTTAAATTTAATTGAATATTTGTCCGATGATGGGATGCTACGGAAGTCACAAGTAGTGATTCCTAGCTGATCCCTAGGTGAGAAGAGTCGTACTAAGTGTTGCCAAAAGTATTGGAATATTTAGTATGATTTTTCAATAATTTAGTTTTTTATTAAAAATAAAAATAAATGAGTTTTTAAAAGAAAATAGAAAAAGAAAATTAATAATAAATTTTAAATTTAATTAAATAAAAGTCCGATGATGGGATGCTACGGAAGTCACAAGTAGTGATTCCTAGCTGATCCCTAGGTGAGAAGAATCATACTAATTGTTGCCAAAAGTATTGGAATATTTAGTATGATTTTTCAATAATTTAATTTTTGTTAAAAATAATTTTTCAATAATAAATTTTATACCAATTTAATTAAAGTCCGATGATGGGATGCTACGGAAGTCACAAGTAGTGATTCCTAGCTGATCCCTAGGTGAGAAGAATCATACTAATTGTTGCCAAAAGTATTGGAATATTTAGTATGATTTTTCAATAATTTAATTTTTGTTAAAAATAATTTTTCAATAATAAATTTTATACCAATTTAATTAAAGTCCGATGATGGGATGTTACGGAAGTCACAAGTAGTGATTCCTAGCTGATCCCTAGGTGAGAAGAGTCGTACTAAATGTTGCCAAAAGTATTGGAACATTTAATACAATTTTTCAATAATTTAAATTTTTATAAAAAAGAAAATGAATAAGTTTTTAAAAAAAAAAAACAAAGAAATATAAATAAATAAACAAATAAATAATGAATTTTGAAAATAAAAATTCATTTGCATCATATTCTATCTGTTTGCATCATGTGCATCCATTTAATTTTCGAAGCAAGTGCGAATTTTCCGAGGATGAGATTCTGTAGAAGTCACAAGTAGTGATTCTTAAGAAATCTCTAGGTGAGGAAAATTATTTCAAATGCTGCCAAAAGTATTGGAGTATTTGATTTAATTATTCAATACAAAAAAGTTCACATTTACTTTCGAAAAATAAAGTAAAGTAAAATGAATTTGCAAATAAATAATGATTTTGAATAAAAAGTCGAAATTACAAAGGAATTAATTTTAAATATTAAATTAAGATCATTTTATTAAAACAAAAAGGATAACACATGATTATTATGGTACCGTTTTTTTAACGGGCGTCGTGGGGGTGCTAATCCTTCCTCACGCGTAACCGTACCCCCGAACCCAATTTTTGTTTCGCAGACCAAAAGGTTATCTTTTTAATAAAACTTAATTAATTTTGAGATTTTGTTGAAAAGATAAATATTTTTAGGTGGCCAATCACACCTAGACAAAAAAAAGATTGGTGGCGACTCCATGTTTTGTTTTTAAACGTCTCTTTTTCGAAAATCGTCGAGCGCGAAGCCGTTACGACAGCTTGGCGACTCCGCTGGGGACGCTTTTTGAGGGTCAAGCCATTCATTAATGATGTGTTATCCAAAGTTTTAATTTAATAGTCTTGATTGATATTTAAACTTAATTCACTTGGATTTTGAAAATAATTTTGTTTGCATTTGCATTTTATGTTATTTATTCTATGTTTTATATTTGTATATATTGTTATTAATAAATTGTTTGGACATATAGCATTAGAGTCGTAGTGTGATGAATGATTGGCATGTTCCCTCATACACACACTTGCACTTGCATTTGCATAACATGAGCTCTATACCCGGGTTCCGTCCTTCTTAGGAGGGAGTAGAGTACCTTTGCTCTCGTGAGGTAATCACCTCCGCAATGGCAAGCGAAATACTCCCACTCAAATTAAATCTTACTAGTCCAGTGTGGACGACAGTGAGGTATAATTTGGGAACCTTTAGATCTTTATATCCCAACCCAGCATATAGAAAAACCTAAGAGGTCAGCCTTAGGTAGAGCCATGTCCAATTTTTGTAGAAATTATCCCAAAATTAGGACACGAGGGAACACAATTCGACCCATTTTCTCATGTCAAACAATCGATTTTAATTTGAATTGTATATAATTTATGTCTTTGATTTTTTCTAAAAAAGGGAATTTTGTAAAATAAAAATGAAAAATATATTTTCTTTATGAAAGATCTTTTCAAAAAAAAATCCACTTATATTTTAAAAAATAAAGGTGTGTGATAGAAGTAATAAAACAAATATGTAACTTTTCTTTTAAAAATGCGAATAATTCTTCATTCCTTTTTTTTAAATTGAGAATTTTGTTTTGAAAATAGGTGCATTAAAATAGGAACTAATAAATATACATTCTCCAAGGCAAGAGGAAGAAAAAGTAGTTTTGGGTTACAAGATGTTTTTATATATAAAAATAAAAAAGGTTTTAATTTCTTTCACTTTTCTTCCTTTAAAAAGAAAAATATAAAATGAAAAAATGTGGATAAACCTTTCTTTTTACAATAAAAAATGAAAAAATTTGTTAAAAAAAAAAAGTCTCTTTCACAAAAATAATAAGAAGAAATTCAATTAAGTTTTTTAATTAAAATTTTTTTTATTCTTTATTATTTTTGGAAAATTTTCTTAAGATAAAGGCATAAAAGACAAAAAAATAATAAGAAGAAATTCAATAAAGTTTTTTAATTAAATTTTTTTTATTCTTTATTATTCTTGGAAAATTTTCTTAAAATAAAGGCATAAAAAAAATAAAAGTGAAAGGGATTTTGAGTAGGAAATGAATTAATATCTCTTCAAAAATGAGTTAGAATAAAATGAAAGAATGAATGAAATTTTTCTTTCTTTCTTTTTGAAGTAAAACAAAAAAACAAAAAAAGGAGAGATGAATAATTGACTTTCCTGTATAGAATTTTCAAAGAATAAGTTGACAAAAACAAAAAAATTGGATTGTGTAGGAATTTTAATGAGAGTTTAAAAATGCTCCAAAAAAGGGGGGGCTTAAAAAATGTTTTTCTTTCCTTTTCTTGATTATCTCACTGCAAAACACTTGGTTGAATAATAAAAAAGGGATGTCAACAAAATTATCCTTGAATTTATTGGAAAAGAATTCAAAAAAAAAATAACTTGATTTGGAATAAAAATGAAATAAAATTAATTTTTGAAAAAAGAATCGATAGGGGATGTGAATTTTAGGAAAAATAGAAAATAAAAAGAAAATTTTGGTGATAAAAGAAAAAGTTTGATTTAGAATAAAAATAAAATAAAATTAATTTTTGAAAAAAAAGAATCTAATAGGGAATGTGAATTTTTTAGGAAAAAATAGAAAATAAAAAATTTTGGTGATCAAAGAAAAATGATTTCTAGAAAAATTGAGAAGAATGTTCAGATTTAGTTAGGAATTCCATCTTTCTTGCATGTTGGATTAAGGAATAATAAGATTAATGTTTAGGTATTGTGAATACAAATATTCGTTTTTCTCAAGCATGTTAGGGACATATATCGTTTTAATTCATTTCATCATCATTGTGTATATATATGTTGATAGTCATGTCATTTGCATTTTAGAATCATGAAAGTTAGGTGAAATAAAACAAAATTTGATCTTCATTATCACTGCATTGTGTATAAATTACATAAACATGTCCTTCATCATGCCTTGTTATTGTACATTTTACATAACATTTCATAAAAAAAAAAAAGAATATGTTCTTTCTCATAGAAAATTAAAAACAAGGGAAAAAGAGAGGGAGTTTTGAAACAAGTTTGGTATGGTTCAAGGTTATTCTTCAATTCCTCTTGCTTGTTTCGAACTTGACCTCTTAAGTTAATAAGTGAATATGATAAATAAGAGACAAATTTTAATTTGAATTTTGGAATGCATTTGACATTATTGCATCACACTTTGCAGAAAAGTCTTTGAGAAACTAGACTAAGTTTTTTTTACAATTTTGAATTTGTTTATTCTTTCAATTTTCTTTTTATCAAATTTATGTACATGTGTTGTTGATTGATTATTTTCATTGAAATTATTCCTCCTTAAGATTTGGTTAAAGTGAAGACCTAAATACCTAACATGTAAAATCAAGAAAGTTATGCAAATTAACAAAAAAAAAAGAAGAAAAATTGTTCCATTTCATGTTTCAAGATAAAAAGAATAGATTTTTGTCATGCATGTCATTTGCATACATATACAAATAACATGATTTTCATAAAAAGATTTGTTTGTTCCAAAAAATTTTTGAAAGAAATAAGATAAGGTTTTTCTAATTAGAAAATTGTGGTAATAAGGTTCCAAGGCTTCTCGACCATCAAAGGTTACAAAGCAGATCGGGGCTCTCACAAGTACAGGTCATGGAAGAAGGACAAGCTAGTCGAATGGAGAAGATAGAAAAGGCGCAAGAAGAGATGAAGGGGCAATTGGCTGCAATGCTGGAGATGATGACTAAAATGAATAGAGGAAAAGAACCAGTAGGGGAAGCAACTACTCAAGAAAGGTGGGCACAAAACGGTGAACGTTCATATCCACAGAGTCCTATTCCACCCCAAGTCCATACTTCACAGCATATGCTATTTGCGGGGCACGACATTCCAAACTTCAGAAGGAACCCATCAGACCCGATCTCTGTCCATGATTCAGGGGATCCTAAAGAACAAGAGAAATTGAAGATGGGTGTACCAATAATGAAAGAGAGCTTAAAGCCTCAGACGAAGTTAGATCTCCTTGAAGAGAGGTTACGAGCTATTGAAGGGATGAATTTATATGGCTCTTTGGATGCACGTGAGCTTTGTTTGGTACCGGGTGTAGTTATCCCACCAAAGTTCAAGGTTCCAGAATTTGAAAAGTATGATGGGACTAAATGCCCGATAACTCATATCAAGATATACTGTCAGAAAATGGCTGCCTATGCTCAAAATGATGAATTATTGGTGCATATTTTTCAAGATAGTCTTACTGGATCAGCTGCCAGGTGGTACACCCAACTAGATCGAGCCCATATCCGCTCATGGAAAGAATTGGCTCGAGCATTCATTGCTCAATACAAGCACATTGAAGATTTGGCACCAGACCGCCTGTCCTTACAAGGCATGAAGAAGAAGCATGAGGAGAGCTTTAAAGAATATGCTCGAAGGTGGAGGGATGTAGCTGCCCAAGTTCAACCCCCCCTCACAGAGAAGGAAACCGCCATCCTGTTTGTCAATACACTCCCTGTACCATTTTATGAAATGATGGTCGGTAATGCCACCAAGAATTTTGCAGATATGGTAATTTCTGGTGAAATAATAGAAAATGCAATCAAGAGTGGCAAGCTTGTAGGAGATGATGCCATGAATGTAAGAAAAGGTGATACATCGGGGAATGGAGGAGATGTTCATGCTATGAATTATGAGGGGCAACATGTGGGAGACTTTGCTCCATATCATCCTTATCCCACGTACCAAACCCACTACCCCATCACAAATAATACCTCTCCAGGCTTGAATACCCATCAGTCGATCCCGCAGTCTAGTTGGCAAATGGGTTTCCAAACACCCATGCCTACCCAAAATAACCAAAGAGGATCCCGAAACAAACGAAGAAGGACCGACATTGATCCAGTCCCTTGGTCCTACACTGAAATATTCCAATACCTTGTTGAGAATCAGCTTGTTACCCCAATCCCACTAAAGCCTTTAGAGCCTCCATATCCAGAATGGTACGACCCTAATGCTCGATGTGACTATCATAATGGGAACTTGGGTCACTCGATAGAAAACTGCCCTGCTTTTAAGCGTAAGGTGCAAAGTTTGATCAGAAAAGGCTTATTGAATCTCGAGATAAAGGCATGAGTGTCAACCTATCATCCAACCATGCCCAGGGATAACTACAAAAAGGATCTTTTTGGTGGGTCATTCATGATGATGTGAAATTGTTTTTTGGTTAAAGTTATGGCCCAACTTTAATGGCTTTTTATGTATAGACTTTCATTTATCTTTTATCATCTTAATGAAGTAGCATATGCATTTTCATCACATTTCTCTTTCTTCCTCGATTCAAATTTGGCTTTGTCTTCTTTATATACCTCACCATGTTTCCTCCATTTTTTAAATCTTTAAACGATAAATATGATATCGATGTTGATAATAATTTGGGATTAGAACTCTACCAAAGCTTTATTCGTGTTGATGATCTTGTCCAAAATCTTAGCATGAATATTGCAGTGAAAATATGATTTGTACATAGAGAAGGTGGGAGCTGACAGGCAATTTTGTAACAGATGGTTCCACAAGTTAGTATTTGCTCAGTAAATGATTCTTTGATAAAAGTTTTCACATTTGAAAGGAAAAATGGCCATCTTTCACCTACATTTCACTGTAAGAAAATTGTCCATTGTTAACCCCTTTGAGCCTAGTATGTTTGTTTTATTTTTTAAGAAACTCACCAAGGATCACCCTCCACATTGGGGGGCAAAATCTAAAAAAAAAAAGGGGAAGAGAGAAGGAAGAAAAAGAAAGAAGTTTGTTCACTTGAAATCTATGAAAGAATTTAAGGGGCAAATAAAAGAAAACCCCTTTACATTTTAAAGTTATTTGTGAAAAAGGGAGAAAAATAAAAAAATGGAATTAGAATGAAAAGAATGGATGAAGAATGGGGCAAAGTGCCTAAATGAGTCATGTATTAAAAAATGATCCTTTGGTTTATAACCCTTTAAAACACAAATTTTGGGCCTGTTATGTCCTTTCTTTCATAACCCCTCACCTTAGCCTACATTACGTACCTTAAAAGTCCATTTTGATCAAATGTGAAGATTTGAGTCGGAGGACCATACACTGGGCCAAGAAATGCAGGAAGATTGTAATTCTGTGATAATAGATCATAATGAGGATGCTCGGGATGAATAAAAAATGAATGAGAAAAAATAAAAAAGGTGAAAAATGAAGAAAAAGAAAAAAGAAGAAAAAGGAAAAATGATAAAAAAAAGAGAAAAAGAAAAATAATGACTCAAATCGAAAACCCGAAAAGGGCGGTTCGAGTCAAATAAGGATGGATGATCAAGTTGGCAAGTAGAGGAGATCTCTGCCTTAAATTTTCATGGTGGAAACATATTGCCAAGTAAGGGTTAATCTCAATACAATTAAAAAAAAAGATTAAGGACATCAAGGAAATAGATTTGTTAGAGAAAGAATCCCAAATTTTCTATCGAGATTGATTGAATATTTATTGTTTGAAAATTGTTGCCTTTTCTTTCCTTCAAGTTGCCTTGCTCTTTGACAAAATTATTCCTATTCCCTTTATCATAAATACCCCTCCTTTAATTTTTATCCCATTTCATACCAATAAAAAATCAAGAAAATGTGATGACATTGCATTTGTTATGAAACTGAAATGACGAAGAATAAATGAATAGTGCTATTCATGAAAATTCATGCATTACCAAATTTTTGGGAAGATAGGGGGCAAGTGAGAATTGAGACGATAATGAAGTATATCAATGCTTGAAGTCTCCAATGGGAATATACCAGAGTGATTAGGTAGTGAAGAATGAAGGAAAACCAGTTGAGATTGTGGAACCAGTGTTAAGAAGGAAAGGTAAGATGATAGAAGGGATGGTCTTGTGAACCTTGTTACCATCATTTTTGCATGATTTTTTTTTTAACAACCTTTGCATTGCATTCATCACATGCACCTAGGAAAGAAATGAAAAAATTTTTAACCTTGGGTAAGAAAATTTTCAATTTTAAGTTGAGTGGAATTTTGGGAAACATGATTTTCAAGAATTTTAAAGCAAAAATTTGGATTTTAAGATGATGAACTTTGAATTCTATAAGAAATTAAGATAAAATAAAATTTTTTTTAGAAAAAGAGAAAATGTTGAAATGTGAGGAATTTACTAGATTTTCGGATGTGAATTCCCGAAATAGAACCTTCGGATGTGAATTCTCAAAATAGAAATTTTCTAAACGTTTGGGTGTGAATCCCTAAGTCAAATTTTTCGGATGTGAATTCCCGAAACCAACAATCGAATGAGAAATTCCCGATATAAATTATCCAGATGAGAATTCCTGGACGTTTGGGTGTGAATCCCCAAGTCAAATTTTCGGATGTGAATTCCCGAAACCAACAATCGGACGAGAAATTCCCGATATAAATTATCCAGATGAGAATTCCTGGACGTTTGGGTGTGAATCCCCAAGTCAAATTTTCGGATGTGAATTCCCGAAACCAACAATCGGACGAGAAATTCCCGATATGAATTATCCAGATGAGAATTCCTAGACTTTCGGATGTGAATCCCCGAAACAGAATGTTCGGATGTGAATTCCCGAAATAGAAAGTCTCTAAACGAGAATCCTTAAATTATTGGAAGTGAATTCCCGATTTAAGTCTAAGTTCAAAAAAAAAAAAAAAAAGAAAAAAAAAAGAAGAGAGAAAAAAAGAAAGAAAAAGAAAAAAGAAAGAAAAAAGAAAGAAAGAATTCTTGAAAGTTTAAATTTGAATTGAAGCTCTTCAAACAAAGTTCTAGATAAGATTAAACACATCAATTTTCGGACGAGATAAATGAGATTTTCGGACGAGAAATTCCCGATATAAATTATCCAGATGAGGATTCCTGGATGTTCGGACGTGAATCCCCGAAACAAATTATCCAGACGTGAATACCTAGACTTTCAGATGTGAATACCTGAATTTTCGGATGTGAATTCCCGAAACAAACACTCGGATGTGAATTCCTGAGACAAAATTTCTAGATGTGAATTCCTAGATCTTTGAATGTGAAATCTTTCATTTTTAAAAGTTTCAATGCCTCTGCTGCAAGAGGAGCACTTTTCAGAAAAAGAATTTAAGTCCTCCGGGCACAAATCATAAGTCCTCCGGGCACAAATCATAAGTCCTCCAGGCACCAATTCTAAGTCCTCCGGGCAAAAATTTTTAAAGTTTCATTTGCCTCTGCTGCAAGAGGAGCACATTTCTAGGAAAAGAATTTAAAGTTTCATCGCCTCTGCTGCAAGAGGAGCACATTTTCCAGAAAAAGAATTTAAAGTTTCAATGCCTCTGCTGCAAGAGGAGCACATTTTCAGAAAAACATTTTAAGTTTCATTGCCTCTGCTGCAAGAGGAGCTTTCGTAAAAAAAAAAACAAAACAAAAAATGGATGATTTAAATTTGAAGTTTCATCGCCTCTGTTGCAAGAGGAGCGCATTTCAAAAAAAAAAACAAAAAAAAACAACAACATTTTAAGTTTCATTGCCTCTGCTGCAAGAGGAGCTTTCTCGAAAAAAAACAAAAAAAAAACAAAACAAAAATGGATGATTTAAATTTAAAGTTTCATCGCTTCTGCTGCAAGAGGAGCACGTAAAAAAAAAAACAAAAACAAAAAATGGATGATTTAAATTTAAAGTTTCATCGCTTCTGATGCAAGAGGAGCGCATACAAAAAAAAGAAGAAGAAAAAAAAAGAAAAAAGAGAAAAAAAAAAGAAAAAAGAAGGAAAAAGAAGAAAGAAAAAAAGAAAAGAAAAAGAGATTAGGTCATAAGCTGGACAAAATTAGTGTCTATTGTCTTTGCTCTATTCCTGATTCTCAGCAATAAGCAAAGAGGGGCAGCTGTTGACACCTAATTTTGCCTTCTTTTATTATTATTATTATTATTATTATTATTATTATTTGCGTTATTTTATCTTTTATCATTTTTTTCTTTTAATAAAAATTAAAAAAAGAATAAAGAATAAAAAATTTAAAAAAAAATGAAAAAAATGAATGAAAATGCAATGCTTTCATGTTGTGCACGACACCATTTGCAGGAGTGGCTGGCAGCCAAAATCACGCTGCCAGCCCATGTTTGTTGACTCAAGCTCTTCCATGGCAGCTGAAAATTAGCTGCCAGACGATTGTTTCAGCTGGATATCCGGGATCTGCTCAGTGTTAATATAAACTAGAATTAATTTTTTCTTCTTAAAAGGGCAGAGATCAGATTATGCAAAGGGGGGGAGTGAGCCTTTTTCATTTTGTTCCAGACTCCCCTCACTGTCGAGCAACACCCAAAACAACCCAGCAACATCACCAAACAGCAACCAGAAACCACCAACATCATCCTGACCACCCGAAACCATCCCCATTCAACCATAGCAACCACCGAGCTCCTTTGCTACCCCCTGCCATCGCCCACATTTCACGCACCCTCCGCCTTCAACACAAAAGCCAACCCGGAACCATCACCCTCACCCAACCGAGAACCCCAAATTCGAGAGACCCCAAAACCTAGATCTAAAACCCCCACCTGCAAAAACAAAAAAAAAAAACAACAAAATATCCAGAGGCAGCAACCCAGCCACAGTCAAAATCAACAGTAACAAAAATCCAAAAAAAAAACAAAACAACAAAAAAATAAAAAGAAGAGAAATCTGAGAACCGAAAAAAGGAGAGTCTGTTTAGGGGCTTTTCAAGGGGTTTGGGTGTCGAGATTTAGTGAGAAGAAGGCCCGGTGAATAGTGGGGTGGTCATCGGACGGTGGGAACACGGTAGATCTGGGTTAAAGGCCGCGGCTTTAGGTTCAGATTCGTGGAGCTAGGATGATTTTTGGGTGAAACGGAGGTCGGATCTTGAAAGAGGAGACGGAGGACTTTCGGAAAATGGTTTCCTTTTGGGCGTTTGGCTACCGGCGACGGTGGCCGGCGGCGGAGACAGTGGTGGAGGCGATGGTCGGCGGTGGTGTGGAAGGTGGCCGGTCACGTCTGTGAGGGAGAGGTTAAGAGAGTTTTTTTGAAAGTTTTTTTCTTTGAAAAGTCTAAAAATGAAATAAAAAAAAAACTAGGTGTTTTATAGAAAAAAAAGGAAAAGAAAGAAACTGCAGGATCCGCGCGTGGACCCGGATCCGACCCGGGTCCACGCGCCTGACCCGCCGACGAAGGAAGACCCGTGCTCCCAAGTGCCCCGACCCGATCCGCTTGACGACCCGCACGCCCGACCCGGTCCGCCACCTGCTTCTGTGCCAGCCCATTCCGTTTCTGGGCCCAGCGGTTTCGGCCCACTCCAGCTTATTTTGGACCCTATCGTTTGGGCTGGGTTTTTGGGCTCTTTTGAAGGCTTCCTTTTGGGTTTCAAGCCCAAATTCATTTTGGTATTCTTTTCTCATTTATTTATTTAGTGTTTATTTGTTTTGTTTAAAAAAATTTTTTTATTAATTAGAAAATTAAAAAAATATAACAAGAAAATAAAATAAAAAAATTAATTAAATTAAAAAATTTTATTATTGTTGTTGTTATGTTTTATTGTTATTATTATTATTATTATTAACTATTATTGTGATTATTATTATTATTGTTGTGATTATTATTATTATTTGTGTTTTATTATTATTATTATTATTGTGTTTTATTATCGTTGTTATTGTTATTGTTATTGTTATTGTTATTGTCATGGTTGTTGTCATTATTATTATTATTATTATTATTATTATTATTATTATTATTATTATTATTATTATTATTATTATTGGTGCATGTTGCAAAATAAGAAATTGAAAAATTTTTTTCTTATACTTATATTTTCATTAATTATTAATTAGAAAATGTATAAAAAAATAAAATAAAATATATATAAAAACAAAAGAACAAAAAACCAAAAACAAAGAAAAATAAAATTTAAATTTAATTGAATATTTGTCCGATGATGGGATGCTACGGAAGTCACAAGTAGTGATTCCTAGCTGATCCCTAGGTGAGAAGAGTCGTACTAAGTGTTGCCAAAAGTATTGGAATATTTAGTATGATTTTTCAATAATTTAGTTTTTTATTAAAAATAAAAATAAATGAGTTTTTAAAAGAAAATAGAAAAAGAAAATTAATAATAAATTTTAAATTTAATTAAATAAAAGTCCGATGATGGGATGCTACGGAAGTCACAAGTAGTGATTCCTAGCTGATCCCTAGGTGAGAAGAATCATACTAATTGTTGCCAAAAGTATTGGAATATTTAGTATGATTTTTCAATAATTTAATTTTTGTTAAAAATAATTTTTCAATAATAAATTTTATACCAATTTAATTAAAGTCCGATGATGGGATGCTACGGAAGTCACAAGTAGTGATTCCTAGCTGATCCCTAGGTGAGAAGAATCATACTAATTGTTGCCAAAAGTATTGGAATATTTAGTATGATTTTTCAATAATTTAATTTTTGTTAAAAATAATTTTTCAATAATAAATTTTATACCAATTTAATTAAAGTCCGATGATGGGATGTTACGGAAGTCACAAGTAGTGATTCCTAGCTGATCCCTAGGTGAGAAGAGTCGTACTAAATGTTGCCAAAAGTATTGGAACATTTAATACAATTTTTCAATAATTTAAATTTTTATAAAAAAGAAAATGAATAAGTTTTTAAAAAAAAAAAACAAAGAAATATAAATAAATAAACAAATAAATAATGAATTTTGAAAATAAAAATTCATTTGCATCATATTCTATCTGTTTGCATCATGTGCATCCATTTAATTTTCGAAGCAAGTGCGAATTTTCCGAGGATGAGATTCTGTAGAAGTCACAAGTAGTGATTCTTAAGAAATCTCTAGGTGAGGAAAATTATTTCAAATGCTGCCAAAAGTATTGGAGTATTTGATTTAATTATTCAATACAAAAAAGTTCACATTTACTTTCGAAAAATAAAGTAAAGTAAAATGAATTTGCAAATAAATAATGATTTTGAATAAAAAGTCGGAATTACAAAGGAATTAATTTTAAATATTAAATTAAGATCATTTTATTAAAACAAAAAGGATAACACATGATTATTATGGTACCGTTTTTTTAACGGGCGTCGTGGGGGTGCTAATCCTTCCCCACGCGTAACCGTACCCCCGAACCCAATTTTTGTTTCGCAGACCAAAAGGTTATCTTTTTAATAAAACTTAATTAATTTTGAGATTTTGTTGAAAAGATAAATATTTTTAGGTGGCCAATCACACCTAGACAAAAAAAAGATTGGTGGCGACTCCATGTTTTGTTTTTAAACGTCTCTTTTTCGAAAATCGTCGAGCGCGAAGCCGTTACGACACCAAGAAAATATAAAAATGATATTTTTCAAAAAAAAAAAACAAAAGAGAGAATTAAGATCAAATCAGTGCACGACATACGTATAATACATATACTAATAGTATAGGTAAAAATGCTCATTTGCATCTAAATCCTACATATGATATGTACCTAGAAGAGGAAAAAAGAACCTATACATTTTTTTTTATATAAATCACGAGGTGTCTCATATCACATTAGTATAATATTAATATTTATTCGCGTTTCGTGGCTAGTGTTCGCCTAAGTAAATTTGATCTAATAAGGATTCGATCATAGAATTTCCTACTATGTATCGTCTCCACTCAAAAACTCAACAAAATTTTATACAATTAAGGTAACTCTTTGTGTTAAAAAAAAAAACCTATAGTTATTATTTCAAACATATATCTTAATAGAATTAAGATTTAGGCTGTGTCGGTAGGGCACCTTGTTAAAATCTAATACATTTAATTAGGATTTTTAAAATTGTAAAAGTTTCATGTTCCATAAAAATTTAATGAATATGATATTACGGGAATTTTATTTTTTCTACTTTTTTTCCTTCAAGGTTCAAACCATGTTTATGTAACTAGAAAAAAAAAACATAGCAATAGTGATGAAATTTTAGCGATAAAATTTTATTGCGGCTAACAACATTTATTAGCAATGAATTTACGATAGATTTTTGACAAAAAAATTCTCATTTTGAGCAACGAAATTTGCAACCATAATAGATCCTTTGCAAAAATCTGTGGCTGATGGTTTTGCACCAAACCACATGCGTGGCAGGAAATTTGACAATGAAATTAACAATGAAAATCCGTCATCGAAATCAGTCGCCGAAATTGGTAACGAAATTAGTTAAAGATTTTTAGTCGCTAAATCCCCTTAAAAAGAATTAAAAAATGTAATTTTATTTTTTAAATAAATTATTGGGAATCAATAACAGATCTTCTATTGCTGATTCCCTTTAAAAGAATTTTTTTAAAAAAAGATAATTTATATTTTAAATAAATTAATAGGTTTAATAGATGGATTTTCCATTATTGGATTCCATCAACAAATTTGGTGGCAAAATTAGCAACAGAAATCCATCACTGATTCCCTTTAACAGAAAAAAATTTAATTTATTTTTTAAAAAAATAAAATAATATGGTTCAGTGACAGATTTTTTCTTACTAACTCCCTTTAATAGTATAAGAAAACTTTATTTTAATTTTTTAAAATAAAGTGGGTTCAACAACAAAAAATTTGCTGTTGGTTCCCTTTTATAAAACAAAAACAAATTTTAATTTAGCTATGGTCAAAAGGCATTCAACCATTGAAATTTTGTCTTTGAATTTCTTGCCATTACCAATAATAAAATTTCCGTTGCTGAATCTATAATTTAAACTTTTCATCTTTAGCTACATAATTCATAAACCAATTCGGTCGCTAAAGATCAGATAGAAGTAAAACCCCTCCTCCTTTTCTTTCTCTCTCCACTCTTTCTTCTTTGTCGCCCTTCTCTCTCCCATTCTCCTTTCTTCCTCACTCCCCTCTCTCTGCCCAATCTTCCACCTCTCTTCCATCGTCCGTCCAACCCTTTGCCAACATTGACAACCGCCCCACGTCAGCCATCGATATCTCCCTCTCCTTTTTTTTTTATTTTGCATTCTAATTTTTTTATTTTATTGTTTTATGTTTTTAGTTTTTTTGCATTTTAATTTTTTATTATATTATTTTCTATATTTAATTATATTTTTTTGCAATATATAATTATCTTTTTTATTATATTATTTTCTCTTTTTTAATTATATTTTTTATTTTAATAAGAAATGCTTATTAATTTTATTGTGTTTTCTTCTTGTTAATTTTTTTGTTATTTTTTTTTTCAAAATTAAATTTTAGTTTTGTTAGTAAGTGTTGAATATATTTTCTGTATTATTGCAAGATACTCAATATTTAAAGGAGTACTTCGGCATTGAAATTTTTCATAATTTAAAAATATTTTTTGATTGCATGATTTTTTTTTATAGAAATTTTATATATATTATTTTGTAGTTACAATTTATTATGGTTATTGAATTGGCTGGAATATTATGAGATTTAATTAAGGGTGTGTTTTGTGGTTATTTTTTTTATTTACACAGATTTAATTCAGTTTGTAAAATGGATAAGGATAAGCCTTGGATGTACTATCGGTTAGATGGAAATGGCTATATTATTTGATCAGTTTTTGAATGGAGTTTAGACATTTATTTCTTTTGCGTTTTCAAATTTAGAGCTTTTGCTAGTAGAAATAAAATAAAAGGTCATTACGCCAAATGTCAAAATAAACAATTCTTAGAAGTCAATAATGTGCGGAAGCATCTTTATTACTAAGGTTTTTGCATTGGTTATGTTAATTTGGAAAATCATGGAGAAGTTAAAAACGAACAGTTTTCAGAATAGAAAATGAGACTAGTGATCCAATTTTTGAAGTGCATAATCAACAAAATCTATACGTCAGAATGGTTATAGATGCATCTTATTCGAAATTTTGACTCAAATGCTAATGAGTCAACATTTGATGGGCAACAACCAAATTCATTTGAAACAAACATTTATTATCTGTTGGATGATACGGATCAACCATTTGAAACAAACATTTATAAGATTTTTATTGGCATGAGAGAAAAATTAAAAAAAAAAAGATTCATGTAGCACCTCTAAAATAACCATCAAGATAAATTTGTATTATAAATAGAATTTAAGAAAATATTTATTTATTTGTAAATTTTTTTATAGTATGGGATATTTTTACTATATTTAATTTTTTTCAATGTTGTATTAAGTAATAAAATATCACATAAAAAATAATATTACAATTTTGATCTCATTGACTCAAATTTCTGGCTATACCATTGCTTTTTTGGTCCTTGAACTACATTAGAAGGATCATTTTGGCCTTTCATTTTCTATATGAGTAATTTTGGCCCTCCATATTTTATTTTAGGTTAATTTACTTACATTTTAGCAATAAAGGGATGTAACCATCAATTACGCCACATCACCTGCCATGTCATTATCTCATGGATTTTGGATGCCACGTTAAAAGTCACATCACTACGTAGTTTTTATGCCACATCATCACCATGTCAATTTTTTTATAACATGGAAATCTGACATGAGGAACTAAATGATTTTGTTGCTTTCTCTGTTAAAATGTGATTAGAATGATCTAAAGTAAAAGATGAAGTACTAAAAAGACTCAAATAAAAAATGGAGGGTCAAAATGACCTTTTTGGTATAATTCGTGGGCTAAAAGGATCATTTTATCTTTTTCTTTTATATGTAACGAAGACTTCTGGCCCAAGGGAGGGAAGAATACAGGTGCCAAAATTCAAACATATTATTTGCTAATTTCTCCCAACTTAAAAAGCGAAAATATAACTATTTGCTAATCTTCCGTCAATCAATGCAGAAATCGTCCATCTTATAAACCAAAATAACAACCTCACAAATAATTTGTTCTAGTTTAAGGACATCAATGATGTTGGTAAAGACACAAGTGTCTCCTTAGTCCTTATCCCTAATAATAGTACCAAACCAAAGCCATCATGTTAGTATCATTCAACATATTATGGTCATATTTGATGCATAGGTTAAAAGAGAGGCTATGATAGTTTAAGGTTATAGATAGAATTGGATTAGATTATATTGTCTTATTTTATACTTGGTGTGTATAAAGATCAAGAGTAAAATAAGATATTTTTTTTACATTTTTCATCATATAAAATTAAGAGTTTGATAAAATGATTTTTTTTGTTGATCAAAAGTACACTACTTCAAGTAAATATAATTTAATTTTATAATTTTTTAACTAAAAATATACTATTATATTTTCTATATTTAAAAGTTAAATTTATTTTTTTAAGAGAAAGTTAATTTTTCAATAAATTATTAACTTTTAAAAAAATCTAAAGGTTTTCAAAAAATTGATTTTTTGAAAAAAATTATTACAAATATTTATTTGTATTTTTTCACTATTTTTTCTTTTTTATTTCTTTTTATGATTTAAATTTAAAATAAATTTTATGATTTTAAGTTAAATATAATTATTTGAGAAAAATAAAATTTTTAAATAAGATGTTTGTTTAAACAAAATACCTTAATTTTTTAATAAAATTTTTTTTGTTTTATTTTATTTTATTTTATTACTGGTAGGAGAAAAAATCTTAAAAGAAAAAATAGAACAGGAAAAATTAAAATTTAAAAATAAGAAAATATATTAGCTAAATTTAAAAGTTTAAATTTTATAAATTAAAAAATATAATTTGTAATAATTTTTATGTTAAAGAGTTAACTTAAAAAATGGTTTTAATATTTTTCATAAAAAAATGGTTTTAATATCAATTATTTAAAAAATTGAAAAATATTAATTTTTTTAAAAGTTATTATTTTTATCTAAGGAAAATTATCCTATATACTGTCAGTGGAGTTTTTTAACTCCACAAGCGGGATTAAGATGATGACATGTGTCCCATTTTATTTATTTTTTATTTCTTAATATTTTTAAAGGACACATGTCATCATCCTAATCCCACTTGTGGAGTTAAAAAACTCTACTGACAGTGAATAGGATAATAATATTTTTATCTAAACTATATTTTTTTCTTTACTAAAAAATAAAAAGAGAAAGACAAAAATAAAGAAAAAAGAGATTAGATAAAGTTTCTATCCTATTAATACAGAAAGAACGAAAGAAATAATCATTATCTTTGGAGAGAATTGAATCACCTTATATTAAGAGGATAATCAATCCTCTTTATAATCTAATATTTATTTTTATTTATACACCAAACATAATATAATATAATAATCATCATATCTTATATTTCATCCTATGCACCATGACATATGTATATGTATATTTCGACACTTGAACACTTGGCTATTTAATATGATTAACGCTTCCAAAAAGTCTAATAATAAATAAATACACATATTTCGACTCGAAATTAAAATAAATTTCGAGTTATATCCCAACAGTGGAAAATTGCAATGACTTTCATATAATTAATGGCCTATGATGTATGAATCGTCTTTCTCCTCAAGTCCAAGTTTGAAATCTAGCTCTTGGCAGGAAAAAAATTTGGTTATTTGGCACGAGGGAAAAATTCTAGTGAATTATGAGAGTGTAATTTAAAAAATAAATTCTGTAATAATTAATTGAAAGTCAACGAATAAGGCTAAAACACTAGAAAAGCTCCTATACGTTTTAATATTTTCAAATAAGTTCTTTTTTTTATTATACCTAATTAAGTTCTTAACATATTGTTTTTATTTAATTGATTCATTATTTTGAAAAAAAAATAAAAAGACTAAAATCTGTTAGAAATTAGGAGATTGATTAAATGAAAACAGTACTTTAAGAGTTTAATTAGATAAAACTAATACTTTAAAGGTTTGATTAGACAAAAACCACACTATAAAGGTTTAATTGGATACAATAAAAAATAGATACTTATTTAGAAAATTTGAAAAAAATGCGATTTTTTAGTATTTTAGCCATAACGTTAATTATAAAAAAAGAAAGGTAGTTTGTGATTAAAATATAATTTTCCATATATTAATAAATTAATTAGCGTTGGTAGCCAAACTGCTCCTCCTCTAATTGCAGCAAAAAACCAAATAAGTAATTAGTAATCTCCTTGAACAGAAAATGTTTTTTTTAATTGAACTTCAAAATGTTATGGTCATAATGAAAAGTGAAAATGAGAAAAAAAAAAAAAGAGCATGAAGTTTAATTTTATTAAAGATGGGCCAATGGGACAAATCCAGGGCCATTGGGCAAATCCATGTCCATTTTTTGGGCCCCAGGCCCTACTATGGTGAAAATTTAATTAATTAATTAATTAATTATTGAATTATTATCTTATTTATTGACAATGTAGTTTTTAATTCTACAAATCAGATTAAAAATTATTACACATCTCACTTATGTTCAATTATTTTTTAATTTATTTAATATTTTTAAAAGATATGTATCATTTTTTAAAGGCTTAATAGCCAAATAGACCCTCAACCTTTAATATAAAATGGAATTAAGCTCTCAACATTTTATCGCGTGAAAATCAGTCCATAAACTTTTATTTCATTGTAAATAAACCCTCAACCTTTTAAAATTATGCAATTAAGTCTAAATCTGTTAAATGACACTAATTATCGTTTGGACATCTAACGCGAAACCTGACATGAATAGTTTAGTTGGCTGCCATGTGGCATGCCACGTGTGCAATACTAACGGAAGTTAATGTCATTTAACAGATTTGGACTTAATTGCATAATTTTAAAATGTTGAGGGTTTATTTATAATGAAATAAAAGTTTATGGACTGATTTTTACGTGATAAAACGTTAAGAATTTAATTTTATTTTCTGCTGAAGGTTAAAGATCTATTTGACTATTAAGTTTTTTTTAAAAGATTATTTTCCTTAATTGTTGATGTAGATAAGCCTTGTACAAGGCAAGACAAAATCTTTTAACAGTTTCGTCGGCACCGAAAATTTCAAAACCCAGCATTTGGGCGCTGAAGACAGACATTTGACTTCTACCAAACCAAAACGAAAGGGCTTTTTGCATTTAACGTCCACATGTAAATTTTGGCCCCCACATTGTGGGCCCGTTTTAAGCTCGACAAGATCCTAAAACTAGATATCGTGATTGTCTATGTCGACCAACTGTTTGTTCCCACGTCTAAGTTGCTGGGATGATTAGCCGTAAGATCATAACAATCACATCGTCATCAGTTTTTTTTATGATTTTCCTCCATGGGTGGCCGTACCGTATGGGACTGTGCCTTTTTATATTTTTTTTAAAGATTTATATATGATGCACTGACAGTGTATAATTTTTATATACTGTCAATGTATCAGAAATTGACAGCTCATCAATAAACTCTTATATGCAAATATAAATAAATTTTTTAAATTTACCCATAAGAGTCTATTGATGAAGTGTCAACCTCTTATGCATTGACAATGTATAGAAATTATACACTATTAGTGCATTATATACAAACTTTTTTAATTATATATATTTTATTTATTTTACGATTTAAAATTAATTTTATATGAATAAAAATAATAAATAATAAAATTTTTTTAACAACGATAATTTAAAATTTTAAATTATGTTCCAATATTTAAAAGAACGCTTATTTTCACTTTTTATAAGTACTTATTAATTAATACTTATTCTCAACTTAAATACTTCTGTCAATCTTTTTTTTCAATTTTTTATTGTTTATTTCTCTCTTAGATTAAATAATTGCAGAGGTGTTTTCTGTTTTTTTTGGTTACGTACATAGGTGTTTTCTATTCTACCTAATAGTCTCTCTTTTTTTTTTTTTTTTGAAATTCTATTCTACCTAATAGTCTCCATTAAAAGAATGATAATGATGATTAATCTCCTAAATTGAAATAAAATTTCATCTCACAGTGAACTAGTACATTTCATGAAGTAATTCCAAAAATTAGATAATTTATTACAACATATTTGAGCTTTAACTTCATTTACTTTCAAAATTCTTTCTCAACGGGTATAAACTTGAAATATTTTGTTAGAATTACTCCATGCATCTAGTTTTTTTTTTTTTTTTCATTTAGTGGTTATTATGTAAATGTTTTATCTCTTTTTTTTTCAATAAATTGATTTTTATTCATAAAAAAGTAGAAAAACCTATCATAAGGAAGGTTCTAAATACACCCATTTTTTATCTTAATGCACCTACCTTTATTAGTGTTGTGAACAGTAATTCTTGAAGAGGATAGGGTGTAATGAGAAAAGAAAGGTTTATTTAGAAATTCTCCTATCATAAATACAAAGTAAACAAACTGCACTAAACAATACTGTAATTTGCAAAAATTACAAGAAAATAATAGGCTTTAAAAAATGTGTCATCTTCATTCCTATACAAAAGTAATTGATTTAAGACCATTTAACCAAAAATTTTTATAATTGCAATATGATATATACATTAATCGTATCCGTAAATATGTTGTTAAAGAACAAACTCGATCTAATGATCCGATTAGTAAAAAGACATTGAAATGGATTAACGTATTTTATTATCTCATATTTTATTTTTTTATAATTTATTTATTTACTTATGGGTAAATTTTAGTACGTATTGAAATAAGTTCTTTTTGCTAATAGAGTTACAAGGGGAAAAAAAAGAATTTAAATATTAGAATAACAATCACTAAATCAAGTATTGATTGTTATGTATTAAAGATTTCATAAAACATTTAATAAGCCTACCAAAATTATTCCTCATCCCAAAGCTTTACAAAATTAAAAATCCTAGAAGAATTTGTCCAATTACTATGTTATTGTTTTTTTATTTTCTTATTCCATGATTGCAAAGAATTAAACAATTTTAATAATTTTTAATTAACAATATCTGAATGAAAAGTTAAAAGAAATTAAACTAAAAATGATAAAAGAAATATCAATTCTTTTTAGATTTGGTTTTGAATTTTTGATTTTCAAAAAATCGACGGAGGAAAATGTGAAAATAAAAATACGAATCAAATGCACTTTTCAACCCTAAAAAAAGGGTAAAGGTTCATGTACATCTTTTACCTATTTAGAACAGATGTTAGCATAAATTTTTTTGGTAGAAACTTTCTAACTTTCATTGTATGGTAAGCGATGGATGACAGATTAGTGTAGTATCTAATGATAAAAGTTCGGTTCTTTGTCTAATTGCTAATTTGAAAATAAATAGACAGAATTCCAATAATTGCAACTCGCAAACAATATTGGAGAAATGACAGAACGTGAAAGTAGACAAACTAGATATTGTTAAGGGTCTAATTGTTTAAACGAATAAACCGAACAACTGTATGAGCTTTCACAATTAATAATACTATCCTAACCTGAAATTGCTTTGTTTAGAGGAACAATCTCAAAACGAAAGACAATTCCTTGTTTCAATCAATTTGTCAGACAAACTTGTGAGCTGTGAAGCTTTTTAGCACTAGTCAAAATTTTTATTGAAATGATTAAATATCTAATCATCCATAAATTCATTTGTTTATTTGGTTACTAGTTTTGTCAGTTGTTCTTATCAGTTATCCGTCCCATTCATGAGATATGCAGTGGGAAATTTACTGAGGGATCACTTCTTCACTTGGTTTAAACTTTCAGTTCAGTTTTTGATAGAAAAATCTACATCTCCTGAAGTTTGAAAGCGAGAAAACATGCCATACAACATTTCTCTGAGTTCTGACTTCTGACCCCAGCAGGCCTCGCAAAAATTTTCAAAGATAGGAATTGATGTTACTCCTTTGTCGGATAGAGCTTACTATTTTTCTCCTTTTCACCCAGACAAATGCCAGATGGAGTTCAAATGCAACTGTCAGAGGGTAAAGGAGAAAAAAGAAAAAGAAAACCCTGAAAGGGAACACTAAGGACAAAGAAATTTCACCAAACCCCAAAATCACATTCATGCATGCATACATATCTGGCCATCAGCAAATGGTATTAACCAAGAGTGGAAGGAGTTCATTGTCCCTTAAGTAAAGTTTCAGATTCGAGTTTTGTGAATGGAGAAAATAGCATTAGGAGAGCTCTCTGTATCGGGTCCGACCGTAACTCGATTTCGAATTAGTCAGAGCTCAAAGTAACTTCCGGATACCGAGAGGTCTTAAACAAAAAAAATAAATAAAGCAAATGGTATTAAAATCCGGTGTTTGTTATCTTGTGGTGAATTCGGTTTCCCTCAGTCCTCACTTCATAAACCAGTCGTCAACTTGGTTCTGAACAGAAATCTTGTATAACGTATAAAGAATACAAGGCATTTCATGTTTCTTTCACATCTTCAAGAAAAGAGAAAATAATGTAATGATAAAGAGTTGTCAGCAAGTTTTACGCCCTAGCAGATAGCCGTTTATCCCGTTGTCGGGTTGGTATTGCATAATGGACAGATAAAATTAGACCCATGTGACGTGAGTGCCAGTTAACGACCTAGTTGGTTCATCAATGGAAGACTCAAGAATCAAGAGGGTACTGGAAGTCATGCTGCTACAGTCTTTTAGATTTTGGACCACCAGCTTTCTAGACCTATCAAAATCATTGCCCATTATCTAAGTCCTATTTTCTTCTGTGCATTATACTTGTGTGCTTTCCTGTCATTCCAAAACCCTAGAGAGATAAATGAACATAGGCTCCTCATCCAGTGTACCCGTTAAGGGAATTCAAAACAGTGTTTCTTCTTTTTGAAAGAGTTTGCTGAGCCACATGTTTTTGACAAGTCGAAGAATCCGAGAGATGTGTTAAGATATCGATAAAAGACGTGCAGAGGTGTCAAATGAATCGTGCTGGACTGATATGACTTATTTAAATATTAGTCTGTGTTAATGGATTCGTACTGGCAAGGTACTATTTTTTAATGGGCCGTGTTGGCACGGTCCATAAAATTTAAGGATGTGGTCTGGCACGGCACATAATCCATAGCACTAATGGGTCGTGTTGGGCCAAGCCCAATATTATTTTTCGTGCCTTATCGTGCCAAGCACGGCTCATTAATAAATTTTTACTTTTTTATTATTTTTAAAGTTTTTATTTATTAATTTAAATAATATGCAATATAAATAAATATAAAAAAATAAAAAGACACATAATTTATATTGACAAAATGCCTATATCTACAAGAAAGCATAATAATATATATTAAATAAAGATATTGAAATTTACAATTCTAAAAGGCAAAATGCCTATCTTCATTAAAAAACATAATAAAATTTACTTAATAAAGATATTGAAATTTGTGTTAAAAAAAAAGATATTGAAATTTATAATTATAAAAAAAAAAGAGCAACATGATAAAAAAAGGCTCCACTTTGTGGGGGTTTGGGGAAGGTCATTATACACAACTAAAAGACTTTCACTTTATAAGGTTTAGGGAGGGTTATTGTATTTAGCATTCTCTCTGCATTAAGAGAAAGTATTTTACCTTGAACTCATGATTTTCAAATCATAAAAGAACAACATTTACCTTTGTACCAATGTTCTCCTTTGAAATTTATAATCCTAATATTTAAAAACACAGACACAAATACAAGACTATAAAACACAAAATATTATTATTATTTTATTTTTCATTCTCTTCATCTGATTATTTACTTATATAATATGATTTATCTAGTGCTCTAGCTTCTACATTTAACCAATCTTTGAATAAAATAATCTTTAATAATTTATTTTTTGATGAGTTTTTATTAGAAGTGTATTTAATAAAAAGTTATATACAAAATATGTGACATATTATACATTTTATATTTCAAATGAATATTTTATAAATTTATATATCAATTATTGAAATACTTCATACTTAGATTTGTTAAATATAATTTTATTTATATAAATGGGCTAATATGGCACGGCACATGGGCTTGCGTGCCATGCCGTGCTAACCCACGTGCTACGTGCTAGCACTGGCCCTTCATGGGCTGCGCCGTGCCGATCCATGTGCCTAAAAATCTTTAGCCCAGCACGGCACACAAATGTATATTGTGCTTGGACCAGCCTGCCCATTTAAGTATGGGTCGTGCTAAGCACGACTCATACCGTGCCGAATCGTATCGTGCCATGGGCCGCCCAACCCGTTTGACACCTCTAGCAGAATCACAAGAGAATTAAATTGGTTGCTCTTGGGATGGTTACTTGACCATATAATATCTTCTTCTTTTGTATATAACAGGATTTTACCACTATTATTTTAGGTTTTTGTTTGATCCACTCTGGTAAACAGAAAATAAGAAAAAAAACAAAGAATCAACGGCTACGACAAACATTCATAGCTTTCTTTCTGCATGTATAGATACAAAAATATTAAAAAAAAAGGGTAAGCCAAGTATGTGCATAAACCCAAAACAAATTGATGGAAAAAGAAAGCAGTCTTAGTTAATTGATCTATATTGATCATTCAGTATGCCACACTCTGGTGTTACGGGGAGTACAATGGGCGGGTGTGGAAGGATGGCAGAAGTTGACAGAAACCTCCATTCCCTCCTTTCCCCCTCCCCCTCCCCCTCCCCCCCGGCGCCACCCCCCGCTTTTTTTTCCTAGGACAGAAAATTTTGTAGTCAGCCCAGTCAATTTTCACCAACAAACAAATCAAATGTCCAAATCATGCATAACAAACTAGCCAGACAACTCTGATTCATTCGTTGTGAGCCTAGGCTCATGAATGTGATCCAGCATAATGAATTTTTAATGACAAATGGCGAATCGAGTCCAACTTTAATAACAAGACCAGAAAACCGAGATTCGTGATTTGGGTTAGCCCAACTAAATCATGTGGTCTAGCCCAGTGAATCTTTAATAGATTGAAGTCCAACTTAAATAACCAACTAGGTAGGAAAGCCCACATTGAAGATTTATGTGAACCCCAACTTCATGAATGTTCTCTAAACTCTAACCCAATGAATCATTGCAGAACTGGTGAATGATGCAATTCCAACTTAAACTTCTAGGCACGGAGTGTAGATTCACGAACCCAGTCTTCATTATTCTGGTTTAGCCTAGTGAATCTTTAATAGTTTTAGTTGTAGAAAACTAGAAATGGTGGGTCCATGTTCATGTTGAACCTAAAAACTCGATCAGAGACCTATGTTCTTGATTTATGTGAGCCCAAGCTCATGATTGGTTGTAATCCTCTATACATTGAATGTAGAGAAATTGTTTACATTTACGGGTCTAATAAATGTACTGTTGGGAAATTCTTAAGTGAACCTACATATATCAATTAATTGTATATTACAGGTTATTTGATTTGTTTAGTCCATTTAAAAATGATCAAATAAAGTTTAAGTTATTGGACTTAGAACATCTCATTTAATATAAGCTTTACAATGTGTAGAGACTCAATATTTTATTTTATTTTTACGATGGGTCAAATAAAATAAAATATACTTTAAGTATAAATATGTTATAGTCTCTAGTCTAAACATAAGATAATTCTCATTTTTAAATCCTATTATTGAGTAAGATACAAATTTTTTGAAAAGGTTGACGTGGAAGACTCTAATCCCAAAAAATCAATTTTCAATGGATTCAGGTACACTTTCGTATTACTCTTTTCTTGATGATTGAACATGAGATCCTGTGTGTATTTATCTGTATGATTTTTCTACAAGTGGTATCAAGAGTATGTTCATGTTTGATCATTAAGAATTATTTTTTTTTAAAACCTTAGGGCTTTTATTCCCTATAAAATAAAGATTAAAATCATGTAAACAATTTTTTGAAATTTGTTTCATGATTCAAGCTTTTTATTCTTTAAGTTTTTTAAATCTCGAATTAAATATTTAACCAAAACAATTATGTTTTTTATGTTTGATTCAAATTGATGAAGGATAATTGCTTTTTGTAAATTATATAATTGAATCTAAGTTACGAATTTAAGGAATATTTGTTTTTTGGTAGAAAGAAATTAAGAAAACATAATTTGGGTTACAAATATAAGATTGTAAAACAATTGGGGTATTTATTATTAGTCTCTTGAAAGCGCTAAACTTTGTTTTAGGCCAATTGTTGGAATCCTAAGCTTTGGGCAAAAGCCCAGGGTATTGGGGTATAGTTGGTATGGCATGTTTTATCCAATTGTTGGAATCCTGAACTTTAGGGTATTAAAACTTTATTTGAATATTGTATTAAACCCTACCTCTTTATTGTTAGTTTTTTATTGGGCTTATGTATGCTTAGATTGGATACCCTGAAATACTTATTATTTTATTATTTTAATATTTAGGGTTATATTACTGGGGATTTTAGGATATTCTTTTTTTTTGGATTATAGCCCTAGGATTTTTGATAAACTTGTGTACTCTTAGTATATACACATGTGCATATTCGGTGCAAAATAAAGTTCAAAATAAATTAAATTGATATAAAATGTCACCAAGTGATCTCTTTTATGTTAATTTATTTATTTTGGAAATTAATGTTGTCATTAAGGAATTTTAATGACAATGACAATGCTGCCAATAGAAAAAGGAAAAGCAACAACAAAAAAAAGGTAACTTCACAGCCTAAAGGGCAACAGAAGCAAAATAAGGTGATCACTTGTTTCTTTTGTCATAAAGGTGGTCATGTGAAGAAGGATTATTCCAAGTATGCAAAAAGGGTAAACTTTTCAACTTTGTTTGTTTTAAAGTTAATTTGGCTTTAGTACCCAATCATACTTAGTGAATAGAGACGGGTGCAACAACTCACATAAGTATGACAATGCAAGGTTGTCTAAGGAGCAAAAAGCCAACTGATGTTAAAAAATTCATCTACATAAGAAATAGCGAAAGGGCTCCTATTGAGGCTATCTGTCTATTTATATTAAAGTTAGGATTTGGTTGCTATTTAGACTTGAACGAGACTTTTTATGTACCGTCATTTAGATGAAATTTGATTTCTGTTTCTTATTTGGACAAATCAGGATATTCTTGTTCATTTGGAAATGGAAAGTCTAGTCTCTTCCAGTATTCAAATCTTATTAGTACAGGTTCTTTAGTTGATAATCTATATAAATTGGACCTTCATGCTTTACACATTAATGAATCCTTACATATAAGTAATTTTGGTACAAAGCTCAAATTAATTAATGAGAATTCTTCCATGTTATGGCACAGGCGTTTAGCGTATATTTCTGGACAAAGAATAAAGAGGCTTGTGTTAGAAGAAATTCTCAATTCCCTTGACTTTTCAGATTTCAAAATCTGTATTGAGTGTATTAAAAGAAAACAAACAAATATAAAGCAAACTGGTTCTAATTGGAGTTTAAACGTCTTGGATTTAATTCATACTAATATTTGTGGTCTATTCCCTATAGCATCTTTAAATGGTCAATAGTATTTTATTACTTTCATAGACAATTATTCTCGTTATAGGTACCTATACTTGATTCATGAGAAGTCTCAATCATTAGACGTTTTCAAGACCTATAAAGCTAAAGTTGAAAAGAAGCTCGGTAAGAAAATTAAAGCAATTAATTCTGACCGTGGAGGTGAATATTACAGTAGATATGATGGATCAGGTAAACAACATCTAGGCCCTTTTGCAAGGTATCTAGCAGAATGTGGCATCATTCCTTAATACACCATTGTAGACACCTAATTTTGTCCGAACAATTTTTTTTTTAATTTTATTCTTTTTTTTATATAATCAAAAAATCAAAAATCAAAAAAATAAATAATGATAAAAAAGAAACAAGTCAATTTTGGTCAAATCTCATGTGAAGCACATGCAAAATTCACATCTTCAAGAGTTGACTAAAGTTGATATTGTTGTCAAAAATAAAAGAAAAAATAATCAGCCATTAAATCAATGAATAAATCAACAAAAGGAAGGAAATTGGTTGAAATTAAATCTGAAAATTCATTGCCAAAAAAATAATAAAAAGGAAATAAATTAAAAAAAAAGGAGAAAGTCAAACAAAATAAATGAAAAATCCCATAATCATGGGATCAACTATAAATTTTTTATTTCTTTCCATGAAATTTTGACAAGTATAAAGAGAGGAGAAAACCCTAGAAAAAAACGAGAGATAATTTTGCTACTACTCTTATTTTACTGGGGACGCCACTTCCATCTAGGGGGATCATTCTGCAAACCGCCCTGGTTCCCTGATCTTTTTTTTCCTCTCTGTTCTTGCCCGAGTATCGAATTGAGTCTAGCCCTCTGCTCGGACCAAACCTGTGAACACTGCATTGCTCCCTGGATCGAAGTTCCTTGCGGCATCACAACTTCGTTCATCATCTTCATCATTCCTGCATTGAACCGAAGCCTGCTTAAAACCCGGATCGTAGCAGTGCAGCACGTGTTGGAGGAGAACCTAAAATCGTGAAGCACTTGATGCGTGATAGGAAGGATTTTGTTTGTTCAATTTCACTGGAACAGACTCGGAAGCTGCTGTGGTTGAACTAAAACATGGCTGGCGAACGATAGGTGAGGAAGAATTCGTGTGCCGTTGATCACCGAATACTGGTAGCTGTTGCGAAGGCTTTTGAGGGGTGCTATTAATGCGAAAGGAGAAAGAGTGGAGAAGTAAAGAAAAGACAAGGGAAGTGCCGTCATTCATGATACAGGTTTGCTAAAGGTAATTTCTTTTCTTTTTTTTTATTGTTAATTTGTTATCATTTATATTGTTGTTTTTCTATTTTATACTTTGTTTTTTTGGTGCTGATATGTATGTATTATATATGCTTATTTTATTTGCTTGGCGACTTGATTGTTGTGTTTCTTGTACTTGGGATATCTTCAAGCTTTATGTACCGATCTAGATAATTATGGTCTTAAAAATAGATTTTATCAAGTTGTCATGTCTAAGTTGATAAGATTTACAATTATGAAAGCTATATAAACAAGTCTATAAAGTGGAAATTCTAGAATTGAAATGTTAATAAAAATTTGCTTGATCAATTAAAATTATAAAGTTTAAATAAATAGGCATCACTCCGACGATGGAATTTTAAAAGTACTGCGCTTGAGTAGTACCTTTAAATATCTTGAGGTGAGGAGGTTCTTTTTAAGTCTTACCAGTTTGATGGAAGATTTAAAAATATATTTCCAATATTTAAAATTCAAATTTATTATTAGAAATTGAAATAAGAATCAATTAAAATTAATTTCAATTAAAAGAATAAATAATCAAATTAGAAATAAAGAATTATAAAAATAAATATATTTAGAAATAAAATAGAATAAAAATAATAAAGAGTACAAATTATCCGATGACGGAATTCTAAAAGGACTGCGCTTGAGTAGTACTTTTAGATGTCTTGAGGTGAGGAGAGTTCTTTTAAATCTTGCCAGCTTGATGGAAGATTTATAGGACATTTCCAAGATTTAATAAATTAAATTATAAAAATAAAAATTAAATTAGATTAGATTAAAAAATAGTATATTAAAATTAAGTTTATTATAATAAAGAATAAAAATCAAATTAATAAATTAGAATTAAAATTAGAAAATAATTAAAATAAATAGAAATTAAATTAATTTAAATATTTTAATAAATGTGAATTATTCCGATGATGGAATTTAAAGGGAATTGCGCTTGACTAATTTCTTTAAAAATTCCTAAGGTGAGAAAGTTTTTTTTAAAGTCTTATCAGCTTGATGGAAGGTCTTTAAGAAAATCTTCAATATCAAATAATTCATGTTTATTTAAAGATATAGAAATATATGAAATAATAATTTATATAAGAAAATAATAATAATAGAATAAAATAAGATAAAATAAATAGTATAAAATCAATAGAAATTGGATAAGAGTCTAAATAGGGATTGCATAATTTATTTAAATATCCGACGACGGAGCCTCTTCAAGAAAGGCGATTGGTCCTACTTGAATACTCTTGAGGTGAGAAAAACTTTTAGGTTATCCAACCAGCTTGATGGAGGAGACTTAAAAGATTTTTCAATATTTAATTATATCGAAATTAAAGTAAAAGGCAAAATTAGGATAACCTTAGATTATTTGGTACCATTTTAGGATGGGCGTTGTGAGGGTGCTAATCCTTCCTCACACGTAACCGTACTCCCGAACTTAGAACTTTTAACGTAGACCAAGCCTTATCTTTAGTTTGAATAGGTGACCAATCACACCTAGATTAGAATGGTTGGTGGCGACTCCGTAGTTTTGTGTCTAGCGTATTAGGTTTTCTCCAAAACTTAATACGTTACGACAACCATGCCAAGGACTCCAAGTCAAAATAGTGTAGCTGAGAGATGAAATCGGACCCTAAAAGATATGGTTGAAGTATGATTAGTCATTCTTCTTTGCCAGAGTCACTTTGAGGAGAAGCCTTAAAGACTGCAATGTACATTCTTAATCAGTTCCAAGCAAAGCAGTAGCTAAAACCCCATATGAGTTATGGATAGGAAAAGCCTAATATTAGGCATTTACATGTTTGGGTAGTCCAGCTGAGACTAGGCCATACAAGCCTAATGAAAGGAAAATAGAGTTAAGAACAATAAGCTACTACTTTGTTGGATATTCAAAAAGATCGAAGGGTTTCAAGTTTTATGATCCCTCAAGTAAATCCTTTTTCGAAACGGGAAATGCTAAATTTATTGAGGATATTGAATATGATAAGGGTGCCAAACTTAGGAACTTTGTCTCTAAAGAAGAACATGTTACTGTTTCCACGGTTGCAATTAAAAATGATCAGACAATTATGCCTGACATTGTTCAAGATGCAAATTTGAATTATCAAGACACTCCTAGGTTACCTCCTACTTATATTGAAGAGCCTACTCCTATTCGATTGGAGGAGTGACAACAACCTCAATTGAAAGTGCCATTAAAGAGATCCTTATGTGTGAGACTCGATTTTATTACACTGTGCACTATACTTGTAAATTTTTTATAGTGAAATTTAATTATTTAGTGGAATTTAAATAAAGATGGAATGAATTTCCATTCTCAATTTGGAATTTTGGATTCATGAATTGTAGTTTAGTGTATAAAGTTGAAACAAATATGAGAAGAAAAAGAATCAGAAAAATTTTGCATGGAAGAGTTCCATGACATAAAATATCAACAAAAATATTAATAAGAGAAAAGAGAATTTTATATTATATGTGTTGTACTTGGATGTATGGAATATACATAGAAAAAGAGGAACAAACTTAAATCATGTAGCAAAAAGGAGGTAGTTTCCAAGCCATTTACATGGCTGCTGCATGTACACGGTTTGCTATTGATTATGATACAATTTTTGTGGAAAAAAAATGAGATAAGAATAGAGATGAAGAAGAGGTTATTGATAAGCTAAAAGGCTGGAATTTTATTAGCTTAAATAACTACCAAGGGAATAAAGAAAAGTCAAGAAAATTCAGCCATTCACGCCAACCAAAAATTTTGCTGCCTTTGTTGAATTCGGTTGGAAACAAATTCAAGGAAAGAAAATTTGTTTCATGGATAAAATAAGATATAATAAACCAAATTAAACATAACATGAATACCTAGAAGCTCATTAGTGGAAGCTTTGAAAAAAGAAGTATGAAGAGAAGTCGAGAAAGGCGGTTACAAGTGGACTTCATCGCCATTTGATCTCTCTTTGTGTACCCATCGGTTTGGACATAAAAAGGCTGATGAAGACATGGTTTTTATAATGCAAAATAAGTAGAAATGGTGTTTGAAAATAAAGTAATAAAGGATACTTTACTTTAGAATTTCTATTGGTTAAAATAAAGCAAAGAAAGAGTGAAAAACAAGACTAAGCAAATCAATTAAGGAAGTCCACAAAAGCAGACGGCAAAGAGAATTCCCATGTTTCTTGGGCTATTCTCGTACCCTCCTCTGCCCAGCCATAAGTTTGGCTGATGAAACATGAGTGTTATAGTGTAAAATAGATAGGAAATAATATATAAAGATAAAGTAAATGGAGAAGATGAAAGTAAAAAATAAAGCAACAAAAGTGGACTACTATGCACGCCACTTTGCTACCAATTACACCTCCCTCTTCAGATTCTTTTAAAGGCTGCTGAAATATGACTTTGAGAGTAGAAAATATTAAAGAAATATAGTATAAAAGGACATGGAATTAATTAAAGTTTGACATGGCTAGAGTCTTAATTGTGAAGTATAAAACAAAGGCAATAAAAGAAGTAAAGGAAGTGTAAAATGGAGGACTTTCACGCCACCTTGAGTTGCAGTTTTTCTTCAACCATTAAATGAAGATTAATGCTTGAAATGATGAAGAAATATGATAAAATGCTAGGTGGATTATTGGTATTGGTTGTCTTGGACAGAAAGAAAGAATAAGAAGCAAGAAACTTCAGCAAATTCGGTTATCTCCACTGAATTTCTCTGCTTCCACTAGCCTTCTATCTGCTGAAGTTGTTTTCAGTCTTCACTTGTTTCTCCATAAAAATCCCTTAGCAAATATCATTTGCTTACTAAATTGTTAACCTAATCTTCTTCATAGACCACATATATATCTTAAGACCAACTAAGAACCAAGCTAGGAGACTAACGAGAGGAAGGAACCAAAACAGAAAATAAAATTCTGTTTTGAGATGCTCTATTCAATCAAGGTAAGAAACTTAACTTCCATGATTTTTTTTTATATGCCATGACATATTTTGAGGTTTCTAAGCATGAGAAACATGATGATAATGTTAAATTTTGTTAAATTCTATTAGATCAAGAAAATTGCATAATTTAAATCTTGATAAATATTTAGCAAAAATAAGAGAATTATGTTAGAAATTGTATGATGATGAGGAGAAATGAAGCATGAGGTATAAATAAAAAGGAAGAAGAAGCTTAGAATTGAAATAGGTGGAAAAGAGACTTTTGACTAAAGAGGAGACCTACAGTTGAACATGGAAGTGTGGAAGCATTTAAGGCTTCATGCAAGAAAAATGGCAAGAAGGGGTTCATGTAGACAAGAATCAATAGAAAACAAGAAAATAGAAGCAAATGTTGAAAAGTCAATAAAAAATGGCCATGAATTGAAAATTAAGGTAAATATGTTGAAAATGGAGGATTTTGGTAGAGAATAATTTTAGAAATTAAAAGAAATCGGTTGGTGAAACTAAAACCGAGAAAGAAGCTAGAATGAATAAATTGAGTTATAACACCAGTATAAATTACACTGGTTGTACTTATAACATGAAGTTAGTGGCTGCATTTTATGAATTTTAGTAGTTTAAAAATAAGAGGAAAATTATTAATAATTTTCGATAAAATTATTTTGCAGCCGAGAAGTACGATTTCAATAGACACAATCGAGAAGCTCGATTTCATAAGACCAGGTAAGGGAGTAGTATGTGAAGTGAAATGCATGTCCTGTGGAGTAAAATGTTATAAAAACATTGAGAAAATGATTTGTTTTGAGACATGCATTAGTTTGATAAACTGTTTTGAATTTTGGTAAGCCAAAGATAGGCGACCCCTTTTTATATAATTCTGGGCGAGCCAACAGTGGGCGATCCCATATTGTTTTAAAGAATAATATTTTGTGGGCGATCCCCCAGTTCAGCTCGGTGTGAGAGCCATAGTGGGTGATGTTAGTTCGCCACATGGGCGAATGAAAACATGCGAGTTCAATCCACTACGATGGGCGAGTCGTAATGGGCGAGCCGGTTTAATTTGTGTTTTTCTCACATGAAAAATGGTGAAATTACAGGCTGTTTGTACTGTGTTTTGTAAATAGAAAATATAATACCTTTTTGGAAAACAATCATTTTAAAGAAATGATGAAATATGTGAAATATTTAAAGGTTCTTTATGAGATATAAATTGATTTTTGAGACTTTAGGCCCCGAGTTTCATGCGTTACTATTAACGTGGCTGATTGACCCGCCAAGTCATCAGAGGTCTCGAGGTCACCTGGCAAGTGTACTCGAGGACCACATATAGATTATGGCCATAGATCTAGCTGTGTCCCAGTGGGGACGATTACTGGGTTCCTTCGGGAACGATGTGTTCCATTGGGAACGATGATAGCATGATTTAATTGTAGGGTGATGCCTAGTCTCCACTTACTGATTTTTGTTTACTGAAAGGATCTACTGAATCCTGTTTACTGTTTACTATACTATATCGTAAACTGTTTAGCCAGTGATTTGAATATTAAAGACTGTTCACTGTATCCACTGTTTTCCTACTGGGTATGCTGTTTGGGAAAATAAACATTTTGTGGTATATAGTTTTGGCTTTATAAAGCAGCATACAACTCTTTTACTGAGCACGTTGTCGCTCACCCCCTTATTTTCACTCCACAGGTTATTGATTTGGATTAAAAGGTTTACCTTCCAGAGTTATCGACTGCTAGCGTCAGCAGATATACGATATCGAAGGTACATTATATTCTTTTATATATTCAGTAAAATTGTACAGTACTACTTTGATTAAAAAGGGAATGTAGGTGATCTCAAAATTTATGAGGTATTCATATTTCTATTTTGGTACTGAAATGAAAGTACCATTTATTTCTTAAAAGGTTAATAGAGTGTTAAGCATCACAAAGAGCCCAACCGGTAAAAATGTGTGAATAAGAGTAAAATATGTGAGTTACTGTAGATTCGGATGTTACAGATTTAATGGTATCGGAGGAGGGTTGGTAAGATGTCTAGTGGTGCTTGAAACGAAAAGTGAATAGTAAACATTCCTTGTAGTACGTATAGTCTGAATGTATAAAGGAATCAAGTGATTGTAAACTGAGTTAAGTGTTTAAAATGATGTGAAAGTTTATGAATTAAGGATTACGAAAAGGGATTGTAATCCGAGGATTTGACATGAAATAGATGATCTTGTGGTTTTATTGGAGGTCTATTCGGTATGGTACGAAGAAGAACTCGGTGAGGGCCACACCAAGACTTCTCTGTCCGAATCGAACTAAGACCTTGAAATGATGATATTGGAGTGAAATAGGATATCATCACTATATAGACCTTAAGATCGTCTGTTTGAATGTATCTTAAAGAGGTAGAAATAAACTGAGAAATGACGAATATGCCCTTATTGAAATAATGCCTCTGAATCATGGTTGACTAAATTGATTTGGAACTGATTGATGGTGATAGAGTATTTGATGGTGTAAAGGACATATTACATGTTTAATGGTCCCTACTGTGAGCCTCACTTATACATTGATGAGTAATGCAAGCCAGAGTGTATACTGTGGGAGGTCCAGAGATAGTCGGCCCTGTTATGGATTCTTAAGGCCTGAATTAAAAGTGAAAAGACGGGGTATGTTGATTAGGGATTAATTAATATTGTAAAAAGAGATACACTTACGGAGTGTGGTTAAAAAAAAGGTGAGTTATGCATTGATGATTCAATATCAATGTTATTAATTCTGGTTCTAAATAATCCTTTTGTTTCATATGAGTATAAATCAGATAGTATAGAACCAGAATACCTTGAGATATGCTTTACAGAATGGTATATTCTGAAGTGAAAACATATATAAGTGAATTGATTAACATATATGTTACATGATTTGAAAGATATGTATATGTGAGGATACATAGTGGATTTGTGGGATGTAAATAATGAAACATCCAAGATGATATGAGATTATGATTTAGAAGTTACTGGATAAATTTCTAAATAAATTTTCAGAGTAATGTGGATTCGAGAGATTATTGACTGGATTCACAACATGGAATCTATTTATAAGCTCTTACCAACAAACTTAAAAGAGTCTAAAGAGCTTAAGAAATTACTCTAGAGATTAATGAATAAAGAACCCATATGTGTTAAAGTAACTGGTAAAAACACAGATGATATGATTTGAAAGAATAATCATAGCTTATGATCATGTACTAAATTCCGAATGTTTAATAGTGTTGTTACTGAAAATGGATATTCATTTGTTCAGGATTGATATTTCAATCAATCCATTTAATGATATACATGGAGTTTTAAGACCAATCTCTGAACAAGATGTTATCAGATAAAAAGCTTACAGACAGGCATTCGTAAGATGATGTTCAGAACTCGGTATAACTCCTACGAGTCCTTCGTGGTACTTAAGAGATATATGAAATATCATGTGACGTATGTGGAATTAATGAAATCACATACGGATAAATTATAATAGCATGAAACCACAAGATGTGAATATATAATTGTTTAAAGAATATAAGCAGCATCCTTGAATAATTCCACAAATTTCTGGAACTAAAAATTTTAATGTTAAGCTCAGTAAATATGAGTTTTAACTGAATTCAAGCACTATTAGAGACAGGTGGTCTCGAATGATAAAGTGAATATTGATTTATTTAAATAGAGAAGTTTATGGAATCAGCTGCTTTATTGATATGGCACATGATGTGAGAAAATTAAATGGGAGTGGATGAATATGTATGAGTATAGTATTCAAAAATGTTAAAAGGTTTTAACGGAAGAGTATTATACCACTTGGAAAATCAATTAGAGTGATAAGTGTGAAAAGATGAAAATGCATTAAGAAGATAAATCATATGATGATAAGGGAACACGAGTTATGAGGTAGTTCCCAAATCAAAATTGAATGTGATTCCTTTGACTATCATAGTGTCACGGCTAGATTTAAGATCGAGCCAGATTGACAAATGAAATTTTGTTATACTCAGAGGAGTAAATAAATACATTACTAACAGTCATGTAAACAGATATATATTGGAAATGTGAAATGCATAAATAACGTGGAGACGAAATTGGTAATTTGATAAATTTCAATTATAGAAGTTGATTGTGAAAAGATTACATCCTTAGGTACATTACACCATTAAGTGATATTATATGTACCATGAGAATGAAAGATGTGATGATAACCAAATATGAAAAGAGATGTCAGGGAAAATTATTACCTAATGTCTCAATTACGATAATTGATGGTTAAAATTAAAGTCTGCAAGTGAAGTGCACTCTTAGCTAAACTGTGAAATGATTATTGTGGGATAGTAAAGAATCCGAAAGAACCATGATGTTATAGAAGTGACTATAGATTGATTGACCAAATTGATTCACTTCTACATCATCAAGTTCTTGATCTCTTGAGTGGCCTAGTCGATAAATATATCTGTGAAATGGTGAAAAGGTATGTAAAGTTCTAGTGAGCGAGTACATGTGATAGGGATCCTTGATTGGCCCTATGCTTTGAGAGAGTAGCAGCAGGCCTTGGGATTCCAAATTTACTATTAGCACCACCTCTTATTGATATAGATATCCGAGCGCATTGTGTGGACGCTCAAGGATATATTGCGAGTGTATCGCATGTAAAAAGGCTACTGGACAATTACATACGATTGATTAACATTGTCTAATGATAGACACCAAATCATTATCGACCCAGCACCAAATGAGATGATAAATGATTTTAGGGTGTATAAATTGATTGTGAAAGAAGGAAACGCGCTCAAAGGAATTAAGCTTGAGTTCTTCAGGACCCTTGGGACAAATCAGTGATGGGCGACCCATGAGTTGGGCGATCGCCCAATAGTGGACAATATATTGGGAGATGCGGACAAACTATGTGGTCGCCGACTAGCTTATAAGAGTAAACCTAAGGAGCGGGAGAGCACCAAGAGGGATGCTTGATGGCGGCCTGAAGAGATAGGCGAAGCTCTTAAAGAAAATTCGAATCTAGCAGTCTCATCTTAGAGACGAGATTAACTAAAAGTTAAAATATGATAAGGAAGAAAAATACCTATATTGGTGGTACTTCCTAAACTAAGTGAAAATTGAATTACCCATAAAAGGGTATAATGCTATCTGGATAATTGTGGATATATTGACTAAGTCTGCTAATTTCATGGCTATGGAATTTACTAATCTAATTAGTGCCTTGGCCGATTAATATGTTAGGAAAATGATGAGGGTATATGGTGTTCCAGGGAGCATCACATTTAACAGAGAGTCCCTCCTCACGTCTCATTATGAGAGAGATTTTAGGAGGCCATGGGATCTCAATTGAGTTTTGCACCACAGTTCTTTCGCAGACTGATGGATAGTCCGAGCGTTTGATATAGACGCTCGAGGATATATTGTGAGCGTGTGCAGTTGATTTTATAGGCTCTTGGGATAATCCTCTACCCTGGCAAAGTTTGCTTATGATAATGGCCAATGGGCGAGTATCGACATAGCACCTTACAAGGTTTATATAGCAGACGTGCAATCCATGATAGCATGGGAAGATGGGAGACCTTAATTCATTTTTGACTTGGTCAAATAGATTTCCGATATATTTGAGAAATTATGTATTTTAAAGGTCTCACCGTCCAAAGCATAATGAAATTTGAAAAGAAAAGAGGAAACTTGAGTCCTTGATGCAATGGATCTTAAAAGATCTTATAATGAATAAGAGACGTGACATATCGGTTAACACTATCACCAGAGCTGTCAGGAATGCATAATGTATTCCACATCTCAATGCTGAGAAAGTACCATCCAGATCCTTCTCACGTAATTCGACATGAGCCATAGAGATCAGAGAGGACATGAGTTACGTTGAGAAACTGGTAAGGATCTTGGATAGGAAGGATAAGGTATAGCGATTAAGACGATTCCTTTGGTTAAGGTACTCTGGCAATATCATACTGAGGAAGAGGCTACTTGTGAGTTAGAGAGCCTTGTGCATAAGGGATATCCATAGCTCTTTAAGTGATAAGTTCGGGTGAAATTTGGAGGACCAAATTTCTTAAGGTGGTGAGAAAATGTGAGACCCGATTTTATTACACTGTACACTATACTTGTGAATTTTTATAGTGAAATTTAATTATTTAGTGGAATTGATATGAAGATGGAATGAATTTCCATTCTCAATTTGGAATTTTGGATTCATGAATTGTAGTATAGTGTATAAAGTTGAAACAAATACGAGAAGAAAAAGAATCAGAAAAATTATGCATGGAAGAGTTATTCCATGGCATAAAATATCAACAAAAATATTAATAAGAGAAAAGAGAATTTTGTATTATATGTAATGTACTTTGGATGTATGGAATATACATAGAAAAAGAGGAACAAACTTAAATCATGTAGCAAAAAGGAGGTAGTTTCCATGCCATTTACATGGCTCCTGCATGTATACAGTTGCTATTGATTGTGATACAATTTTTATGGAAAAAAATGATATAAGAATAGAGATGAAGAAGAGGTTATTGATAAGCTAAAAGGCTGGAATTTTATTGGCTTAAATAACTGCCAAGGGAATAAAGAAAAGTCAAGAAAATTCAGCCATTCACACCAACCAAAAATTCTGCTGCCTTTGTTGAATTCGGCTGGAAACAAATTCAAGGAAAGAAAATTTGTTTCACGGATAAAACAAGATATAATAAAGCCAAATTAAACAAACATGAAGACCTAGAAGCTCATTGGTGGAATCTTTGAAAAAAGAAATATGAAGAGAAGTCAAGAAAGGCGGCTACAAGTGGACTTCATCGCCATTTGATCTCTCTTTGTGTACCCATCGATTTGGACATAAAAAGGCTGATGAAGACATGGTTTTTATAATGCAAAATAAGTAGAAATGGTGTTTGAAAATAAAGTAATAAAGGATACTTTACTTTAGAATTTCTATTGGTTAAAATAAAGCAAAGAAAGAGTGAAAAACAAGACTAAGCAAATCGGTTAAGGAAGTCCATAAAAGCAGACTGCAAAGAGAATTCCCACGTTTCTTGGGCTGTTCTCGTACCCTCCTTTGCCCAGCCATAAGTTTGGCTGATGAAACATGAGTGTTTTAGTGTAAAATAGATAGGAAATAATATTTAAAGATAAAGTAAATGGAGAAGATGAAAGTCAAAAATAAAGCAACAAAAGTGGACTACTATGCACGCCACTTTGCTGCCAATTACACCTCCTCTTCAGATTCTTTTAAAGGATGCTGAAATATGACTTTGAGAGCAGAAAATATTAAGGAAATATAGTATAAAAGGACATGGAATTAATTAAAGTTTGACATGGCTAGAGTCTTAATTGTGAAGTATAAAACAAAGGCAATAAAAGAAGTAAAGGAAGTGTAAAATGGAGGACTTTCACGCCACCTTGAGTTGCAGTTTTTCTTCAGCCATTAAATGAAGATTAATGCATGAAATGATGAAGAAATATGATAAAATGCTAGGTGGATTATTGGTATTGGTTTTCTTGGACAGAAAGAAAGAATAAGATGCAAGAAACTTTAGCAAATTCGGTTATCTCCACCGAATTTCTCTGCTTCCACGAGCCTTCTGTTTGCTGAAGTTGTTTTCGGTCTTCACTTGTTTCTCCATAAAAATCCCTTAGCAAATATCATTTGCTTACTAAATTGTTAACCTAATCTTCTTCATAGACCACATATATATCTTAAGACCAACTAAGAACCAAGCTAGGAGACTAACGAGAGGAAGGAACCAAAACAGAAAATAAAATTCTGTTTTGAGATGCTCTATTCGGTTAAGGTAAGAAACTTAACTTCCATGATTTTTTTGATATGCCATGACATATTTTGAGGTTTCTAAGCATGAGAAACATGATGATAATGTTAAATTTTGTTAAATTCTATTAGATCAAGAAAATTGCATAATTTAAACCTTGATAAAGATTGAGCAAAAATAAGAGAATTATGTTAGAAATTGTAAGATGATGAGGAGAAATGAAGCATGAGGTATAAATAAAAAGGAAGAAGAAGCTTAGAATTGAAACAGGTGGAAAAGAGACTTTTGACTAAAGAGGAGACCTACGGTTGAACATGGAAGTGTGGAAGCATTTAAGGCTTCGTGCAAGAAAAATGGCAACAAGGGGTTCACGTAGACAAGAATCAATGGAAAACAAGAAAATAGAAGCAAATGTTGAAAAGTCAATAAAAAATGGCCATGACTTGAAAATTAAGGTAAATATGTTGAAAATGGAGGATTTTGGTAGAGAATAATTTTAGAAATTAAAAGAAATCGGTTGGTGAAACTAAAACCAAGAAAGAAGGTAGAATGAATAAATTGAGTTATAAGACCAGTATAAATTACACTGGTTGTACTTATAACATGAAGTTAGTGGCTGCATTTTATGAATTTTAGTGGTTTAAAAATAAGAAAAAAATTATTAATAATTTTCGATAAAATTATTTTGTAGCCGAGAAGTACGATTTCGGTAGACGCAATCGGGAAGCTCGATTTCATAAGACCAGGTAAGGGAGTAGTATGTGAAGTGAAATGCATATTCAGTGGAGTAAAATGTTATAAAAATATTGAGAAAATGATTTGGTTTGAGACATGCATTAGTTTGATAAACTGTTTTGAATTTGGGTGAGCCAAAGATAGGCGACCCCTTTTTATATAATTCTGGGCGAGCCAACAGTGGGCGATCCCTCATTTTTTTAAAGAATAATATTTTGTGGGCGATCCCTTAGTTCAGCTTGATGTGAGAGCTACAGTGGGTGATGTTAGTTCGCCATATGGGCGGATGAAAACATGCGAGTCAATCTACTGCGATGGGCGAGCCGTAATGGGCGAGCTGATAAGGGGCGAGCAGGTTTAAATTGTGTTTTTCTCACTCGAAAAATGGTGAAATTACTGGCTGTTTGTACTGTGTTTTGTAAACAGAAAATATAATACCATTTTGAAAAACAATCATTTTAAAGAAATGATGAAATATGTGAAATATTCCTTAAAGGTTCTTTATGAAATATAAATTGATTTTTGAGACTTTAGGCCCCGAGTTTCATGCATTACTATTAACGTGGCTGATTGACCTGCCAAGTCATCAGAGGTCTCGAGGTCACCTGGCAAGTGTACCCGAGGATCACATATAGATTATGGCCATAGATCTAGCTGTGTCCCGGTGGGGACGATTACTGGGTTCCTTCGGGAACGATGATAGCATGATTTAATTGTAGGGTGATGCCTAGTCTCCACTTACTGATTTCTGTTTACTGAAAGGATCTACTGAATCCTGTTTACTATTTACTATTCTATATCGTAAACTATTTAGCCAGTGATTTGAATATTAAAGAGTGTTCACTATATCCACTGTTTCCCTACTGGGTATGCTGTTAGGGAAAATAAACATTTTGTGGTATATAGTTTTGGCTTTATAAAGCAGCATACAACTCCTTTACTGAGTACGTTGTCGCTCACCCCCTTATTTCCACTCCAAATGTTATTGATTTGGATTAAAAGGTTTACCTTCCAGAGTTATCGGCTGCTAGAGTCAGCAGATATACGATATCGAAGGTACATTATATTCTTTTATATATTCAGTAAAATTGTACAGTACTACTTTGATTAAAAAGGGAATGTAGGTGATCTCAAAATTTATGAGGTATTCATATTTCTATTTTGGTACTGATATGAAAGTACCATTTATTTCTTAAAAGGTTAATAGAGTGTTAAGCGTCACAGACAGCCCAACCGGTAAAAATGTGTGAAGAAGAGTAAAATATGTGATTTACTGTAGATTCGGGATGTTACATTATGAAGGAAGATATTGGCGATTCTAAATTATTATATCATATATCTCTATGAACATAAGTGTTATATAGGATTGGAAGACAAACAAAGTGTTCACTCTCATAAATGGATAGAGGTCATGAAAGATGAGATGAAATCAATGAAAGACAATGACGTTTGGGATCTTGTTGAATTGCCTAAAGAAGCAAAACTAATTGGTTGTAAATGGATTTTCAAAACCAAGTAGGATTCGAAATGCAATGTTGAAAGATATAAAGCATGTCTAGTTGGCAATGGTTTCACTCATAAGAACGACATTAATTATAAAGAGACTTTCTCTTCAGTTTCATCGAAAGACTCTTTTAGAAGCATTGTGGCACTTGTGGCTCATTATGATTCAAAGCTACATTAGATGGATATAAAGATAGTGTTTCTCAATGGTGGTTTAATCAAAAAATTTCATGTTGGATGAATCGAAACATCTGGTGTGCCAATTAAAGAAATCCATCTATGGTTTAAAACAACCAACCCGTCAATGCTATCGAAAATTTGGTCAAGTGATCACCTCTTTTGGTTTTAAGGAGAGCACTGTTGATCAATGTATTTATCACAAGATCAGTGGGAGTAAGTTTATTCTTCTGGTGTTATATGTCTATGACATCTTGTTGGCAAGCAGCGATATAGGCTTATTGCATGAGATCAAGAGATTTCTTTTAAATAATTTGAAATAAAAGATCTTGGGAATGTATCTTTTGTGTTAGGCATACAGATCCATTAAGATCGTTCTCGATGTATACTTGGCTTATCACAAAATGCATATATCGATAAGGTGCTTAGCAGATTTGACATGAAAAATTGTGCATCAGGAGATATGCCCATGGCTAAGGGTGATAAATTCAGTTTGCTTCAATGCCCACGAAATAAAATTCAAAAGGAAGAGATGCAGAAGATTCCTTATGCTTCAGCAGTAGGGAGTCCCATATATGCTCAAGTTTGTCCGCATCTAGATGTTGAGTACATAGTTGGTATGCTTGGCAAATATTTAAGTAACCCTAGAATGGATTATTAGAAAGCAGTAAGTTATGCGGTATCTACAGAGAACTAAAGATTACATGGTCACATATTAGAGGTCAGATCATTTAGAGATCGTTGGGTATTTAGACTCCGATTTTGCTGGTTGCCTTGATAGCAAAAGATCCACTTTGGGTTATGTTTTCATGTTAGCTGGAGGAGCTATACCTTGGAAGAGTGCAAAGCAGTCACTCATAGCTTCTTCCACCATGGAAGCAGAATTTATAGCTTGTTATGAGGCATTGAACCAGGCATTATGGTTGTGAAATTTTATCACTGGGCTGTACATTGTTGATGGTATTGAGAGACTATTGAACATTTATTGTGATAATAAAGCCGCAGAGTTATACTCAAAGAACAACAGAAGCTTGTCAAAGTTAAAGCATATTGACATCAAGTTTCTTTTTATTAAGGAGAGAGTTCAGAGTCTACAAATATTTATTGAATATATCAGTGCAACTCCATGATTGCAAATTCGCTTACTAAGGGGGTATCACTTAAGGTGTTTCATGAGCATATGGCTCGTATGGGTGTGGTTCACTTTGATGATATGCTTGTATAGTGGGAGTTTGTTTTATTTATATTCATTTGTTATTAAGACATTTTTTTTATCAGAATAAAGTATTGTTCTTATTGCTAAAACTCTGAAATAAAGTTTTATTATTTCAAATTGCAATTAAGCAAAAGTTTTTGAAAGTAGGATCAGTTGAAAATAGGCATGTTTAAGGGATTACGTTGAATTTAATTTCCATGCTACACATCCATACTTAATCTATGTTGTTGATTATATTAATATACGTGACCATTATGGGTCTAGTTATGAAATATATGTAACGAATATCGCTTTGATCTTATGTTAGTATAATTGATGAATCAGATTGTTTAGAGATGTTGCCTTGTGAAGATTGCAAGTTTAAAGCTCTTAAAATTATTTCGAATGTACAATTGTCAGGTGACATATGTGGCCCAAGTGGGAGATTGTTGGAAAACTTTTAAGTGGGCCTACATATATCAATTAATTGTAATTATAGGTTATCTAATTTGTTAAGTCCATTTAAAAGTGATCAAATAAAGTTTAAGCTATTGGACTTTAGGGCATTTTATTTTGTATGGGCTTTACAATATGTAGAGACCTAATATTTTATTTTATTTTCATGATAAACTAAAATAAAATAAAATATACTTCAAGTATAAATAGATTATGGTCCCTAGTCTAAACATAAGATCATTCTCATTCTCAAATCCCATCATTAACTGAGATACAGATTCTCTCAAAAGGTTTAGACGTAAAAGACTCTAACCTCAAGAAATCAATTCTCAATGGATTCAGGAACACTTTCGTATTACTCTTTTCTTGATGATTGAACATGAAATCCTGTGTGTATTTATCTGTATGATTTTGCTACATGTACCTACTATTAAAGCTCTTCTTGGTGGTCTAATTTCTAGAAACCTGTTAATTTGGGTTGAGATTGTTTGTTCAATTAATTGAGTGCCATTTGGTTATGAGTTTTCATTGTGCGGCTTTGATTTATTCAAGATAGTTGAGGCTTTTGGCAGACTAATTAGTTGACACATCATCAAATTTTGCTTATTCCTAGCTAATTCAATGATCGTTTATCTTTAATTTGGTATTGACAACTAGGCTTTACATGAAAGATATGTGCAATATTGCATGGAACTTGAAACACAGTTGTGGCATTGAAAACTAAAACATGGTGCTTTATACTTTATTACATGTGTGCCAACTATTGCAATTGTTCTTCTTCCAAGAGAGGTGTTGGGAGCTAGGAAGGTATTTTGCAATTTTCATTAAATTAAAAAATAATAATAATAAAGTCAAGACCTATCTCTTTTTTCATTTCCTTACCTTTTACTACAACCATCGCCTTTCCATTTTTCATCTTCTACTCTCTTTCTCATAATTTTCAAAAAAAATCTCTTCTTAATTTTGATCTAGAAAGTATCCAAGAAAAAAACACCATCTATTGTTGTGGGCCCTCCATAATAGAAATTTGTGAAGCCTCCTTACAAGATGAAAATGTCTTTTAGCCTTAAAACCCTCTTTGTCACCCTCCGCCCTTACTTTATTGTGGTATGCTCATCAAAACAATGTTGATCATCAAAACAATGCTAGGGTTGTCCACAAGCTTCTCAAAGAAGATCGTGCTTTGCTCCATGGTAAGGACTCCAACAATCATACACCTTTACACATTGTTTCATGCCACAACTGGATCGATATCGCTAACTGCCTCCTCAATTATGGCGCCAATGCCAACCCCAAGATCGCTGGAAGAATACGGTGCTACTTCAATCCCTTCTTCTTTTTTTTTCCTTTAATTCTCTACTTTGTAAGCTTTTATTGTTCACTGTTTTTATCAATTTAACCTAAAATTTGTTAATTTTTCTTATCCTTCTTTCTTGGGTTTGTGGTTGTTATTTAGAAGCTTGGAGATTCTAGGTCTTTTGTTTTTTTTTTTCTGTTTTAATCTTTGGGAGCTCTACTCTTTCTATTGTTCTACTCTTAGTATTGATCTTTCGATATCAATCACATGTTGGATACATTTTTTTGTTTGAATGAGAATTTATTACATTTATTTCCAAAATTTTTCAAAATAAATAATTTTTTGGGCAGATTGCTTTTCATTTTAGGTGATTGTAATTATTCTTCTTGGTTCTATTTGCTTTTGTTTGTGACTGAACACCAAAAGGAACATGACAAGAGAGAAAGCAATTTAAGCTAAAGGAGTAGAAAGGCCTAAAAGACTGAAAGAAGCAATGGCAACAAGGTACTGGTGTTACCAATACTCTCAAATGGTGACTCTCATCATCAAATTTGAGATTAAATGTCCATTTTGTCAAGGTGGAATTATCGAAGAAATGAGTAATTGTACCCCTTACCCTTGGCTTCCAACCATATCGTTAAGGAAGGTACTCTCTTTTACACATTCAAAGATCACCACATTCCTAATTTCGATGCTTCATATTTCTCGGTAGAACCTTTTTTTTTCTTTTTCCTCTTATTTTAAAATATTCTACTTTTTCTATTATTTTGAAGGCTTTTTAGGTGGAAAATTAAACCCTTTTGAAGCAACCCAAATCTAATAAGAAAAAATACGATAAGATATTACAGTTATTGATATTATTTGAACCTACTTATCATGTAAAACAAAAAAGAAATTGATTTTTGCATGTCATGGAAGATTATAATCTTTGTTATTTTCTAATTTTGATGGATGTGTTTTTTTTTTTAATTTTGTTAAAACATCAAATTTATAGTTTTACAAAAGTGCGGCCATAAATCCATGTAAGCATCATGGATCACGATGTAACAAGCCAGAGCAGCCAAAAGTATCAAGGTGATGAGTATGGTTTAGAGGCTAAGGTGACAAATCCAAGGCAGAGATGATAAATGGATTCAGGTGTGGTTAAATGTGTTAGATGCACTACGTTCTTTTGAGTGAATTTTTATACAAGGTATCAGAATATTTGTCCATTGTGCTATATATATAATCATAGATTGGCATAAACAACGAGTAGTTGGTTTTGAACTATGTGTGTTGTAGCAAGTGAAACCTGCCATTAACAAATATTTTGTGTATGTCAATGATAAGTAAAGCTTAAGTACTACAATTGTTATGTTCATAAAACATGCTATGGGTCTAATGCTAGAATTGTAGATAATTGATTACGCTCATTTCTTCTTTTTATAATTAGAGATTAGCGTTAAGGTTGTGCTTTATTTGTCTTGATTCATGTTGTTATTAATTCATGCATGACATTAATTGTTTTTGTGAAAACCCTATTTTCTCCAATCCTTAATATAAGTTATTTGTTATAGAAATCGAAAAGCGAAGGTTAGTTGCTAAGATTTTCGAATAATGGAAGTGTTGGAGGAATTGGACGTGGGTCCCACAAGATCTGTAAAGATTCGCAGTGGTTCCGAAGGAGTAGATTAATTATAGTTAGAGTTTGATCTACTTATAAGGTGAAACTTGTCTTAATCAAAGTTCAATTTAAGGTATTGAAGAAAGTCAAAGTTATTCTTATGCCTTGTTGGTATAGGAAGAAATCGTAATGTGGAGCCCACAGGATTAGCCTTAACTCAAATGGGTGCGAAAGTGATAAATTATTGTTTTTGAGGTCAAAATATAGAAACAGTCAGAAGACCACTTCTCGAAATTGCTTTACTTAAGCATACTCAAGTTTGCGTGCAACAAATTTAAAAATGATGATTGTGTTCATAGGTCAGGAAAAATTTCGTTAATAACAGTCAACCTAGTTTGACTATTGACTAACAAACTATTAAAGCTGAACCCTCGTGTGAAGATGTCTTATGTGGTTTCAAATCGTAAACTGAACCATATAAAAATGCTAAAAATTATGCGAATGTTCAATCAAGGTTATTTTCGTAATTTCACCATTATGAGTAGCCAAACCCTGATAAAAGTCAATGTATTGACTAAATTATGTCAAATAGATATATTTGGCATTGAAATAAAGACAGTTTGAAGTTAAATTGAATATTTAAATGAATATTAAAATAGTTGGGACATAAAGGAAATTTTTAAAATTGTTAAGGGCAAAATGATAATTTGGCCATAATATATATTTAAAAGGCTTGAAAATCTCATCTTACTCATTATGTTGGCTGGCCATGAATGGAAGGAGAGAGAAAGCTTGGTGTTTCATGGGTTTAAAGAGAAAAGCTTGTAAAACTCTTACCTGCAAGCCCCAAACCAAAAAATGACCTAAAGGAAAGTTGTTCAGCTTGATGAGCTCTATCACATATTGTGGAACAAGCTATTGAGAAAATTATTTGATGGGTGAAAATCCACCCAAAGTTTCAACCAAGAGAAGATAAGAGAGAAAATTCAGTTTTAATTTAATCGAATATATGTGATAGTTCTGAGTCTGTAGAGCATGAATATGAAATCTAATATGAAAAACTGTGTTTGATTTGATCTCTACAACTCTGAAACAAGTCAGACATCTAAACTTCTCATTGAGAATTGGCTTTAAAGAGACTGTTGTCGTGTAATCACGATTATTCAATAGGGAATCTGTACAACAAAACGTAAGGATATCATGTTTACATTGAGATATTATTGATTGGTGGTATGTTGAATTGTGTTTAAACGTGAAGGAGATTTTGAAAATGTGTTTTAACTCCTAGATAGCATTTTGTCTAGGAGTAGTTGACTGCCCAAGAGGAGTAGTTGACTGCCTAGACACAGAATTTAGATATTTTCATTGTAACCGACTTAGACAAATTGATTGCCTTAAAGACTAGTCGACTACCCCTAACTAAATTCGACCAAAACCAGCCAACTACCTTAAAGACCAATCGACTACTTTTTACCCAGAACCATATTGTCTAAAAAACAATCGACTGCCATGTAAACCAGGCAACTACATTTTATCCAGAAGCTTTCTCGTTGAAAACTAGTCGACTACCCAAGTAACTAGTTAACTGCCCCTTTTACATTAGTACTGATTCAAAGGTATACATTTGAAAGTATTGCTTTATGTTATACGTTTGAAAGTTTATGAAATGTACTAAAATATTTTAAATGCAGTGGTTGAAAATGAATTTTTATCGATATGATTAAATAGATTGTAGAGTTTGAATGCTTGAAACAATTAACTGTTATCGAACGAAAAGAAACATTTTGGGATTGGTTAATGATTGCAAACAGTTACTAATTTGACGTTATTAATTGTATTGAAAATATTGGAGTCAATTGAATGTTATTGATTGTATTGAAAGTATTGGAGTGGAAACTATAGAATTGAAAATGAAAAAAGTATTGCATAAGCATGCATTTAGTCATGCATAATTGCATTGTTCACATGCAAAATCATTGTTTGATAATTATTAATCGTTATTCATGATGATTTTAAAGTTCATTGTTAACATCTGACTGTTTTGAAAGAATGCATAGTTTTGAATGTTTTGAATATAGAATGAATACGAAATGTTTTAGCTTTAAAGTAATGAAATGTCTGAAACGATGACCCACATGTTGAAACTAAAGTATTCTGAAAATGATAATTGTTTTGTAACGAATGAAATGTTTTATGAAAGGTGGGTTATTGTAAATGTTTTAACACAATATGCTATGGTTGAGAGTTACATTGTGGAAACCACCTCTAGAGTCCCGAAAGACTTACGGCTACATGAGTTCCTTTGAGACCGTGAGAGTTTAGAATTCTAAAGGAGCTAAGTGCTACATAGTATACCTCACCATTAGTATCCATTGAAATGTAAATGAAACTTGGTTCCCCAAAAGATTATATTGTAACTGACTTAATGGTGTTACGGTGGTAAATCCTTGGCCAACCTAGGCACTCCCAATCCCTAACAATAAAATATACTGTTTAATTATTTTCATGGAAAGGATAATGTATTGTTTAACTATCTTCATGAGAATCAAGCGAATATTTTGAGATTGTTAGCTCCTATAGTTGCCTCTGGCAATCATGCATTACCGACAGATCAATCGATCGATTGATTGTTTGCTAATTGACCTTGATCACGTCTTCAGCACCTACAGTCATCACCTGATCAATGCACATTGTGGATCTTTTGACTCTGGTCATATTTCTTGTTTTATATCCCTTACAGGAACTTTATTCACATGATTCTATTAGAATGTTGACTGTCTCCACCGAATGTTTTATTAAAAAGAAAATGAAATAAATGTTTGATTGTTTTACCAAATATATGTAATGCCCAGCCCTCCTCCCAGTTGAGCTGGTCACTGGGACATTACTCATCCGTACTGTCCCCTCTGAGCCCTCCTCACATGAGCGGTTACTCTCAGGGTTTTATCGGGAATAAATCCCAATTCGCGTCTGCCGTTACTCGAACCCTTGACTTCCTCAAGAGTCAAGTAAAGACTAACCATTAGGCCTAGGTTAGTCGTTACTTGACTCTTGAGGAAGTCAAGGGTTCGAGTAACGGCGGACGCGAATTGAGATTTATTCCCGATAAAACCCTGAGAGTAACCGCTCATGGGAGGAGGGCTCAGAGGGGACAGTACGGTTGAGTGATCCCAGTGACCGGCTCAATGGGGAGGAGGGCTGGGCATCACAATATATGATCGTTTTACTTATTGAAATGAAACGTTCATTTGTCAAAAAGAGTATAGATAGTTTGATTTTATTGTTGAAAGTGAAATGATTTATCGAACCGTATTTGATATGATTTCATTGTTTACAACCGTTTATCAATTTACATGAATGATTGCTTTATATGGAATTACATTGTTATTGAAGTTATGAGGTTGATGGCATTTTAGTGTCTGCATGAATTCCTTCTCTATCAAAATTATATAATCAAATATAGGAGCCAGGACAAGTGAGGTGCTTTAAAGCATCATTCTTTACTCAACCTGGTACCTTTAACTGGTTATAGTAATCTCTCTGTTCGAATTGTAAGCTGTTGACCCTGAATGCCTATACCGCAAGTGCATGGGTCGCGACAAGTAATAAAGTGTGAGTAGAATATCGTTCCCACGAAGATCAGTTAAGCCATTTAGCTAAATACTAAAATTTGTCATCTTAGGTTTATCCAAACAATTAAAAGTTTCTCAAGCTAATTTAACTACTAAAACACTTAAAATAAAGCCTAATAAAAAATAAAAATAAAAATATAGCACATGAACATTTAAAATGCATGCAAAATTAAATTAATGGCATGAATCAAATTACCTAAAATATGAACTAAATATTTAATAACTAAATTTACCATGAAATGCTATTGAAATAAATTACCTAGTATCATTAATTAAAATAATTTTTAAACTAAATAAACTATGCAAATACTTGCTAAATAACTAAGTTAATACAATATAAATCTAACAAAATAATGTCTCTAAACAAATAAAACAGTAACAAATAAAATTTGGCTGCAAAACAGTAAAATCGTGATTGCTTCATCAAAGGAAAACCGTGGCTGCTCTTGCATCGCCTCATGCTCCAAGCTCACACCTGTCATGTCGATCAGCTACCACTTCAACACACAGACCATCAAGCATCGCCACCTCCTGCTATGCACAGCCATGTTCCTAGCTAACCAGCCACGTTCCTAGCTAACCAGCCACGCGGACAGCAGCAACAACAATTCTTCACGCTTCCTTGTCACAGCTTCCCATCACGCATCAGGCAGCAGCTCGGCTATCACAGCAACTCATTGTGTCTTCTATAGTAAAGTATGATCGAACCTAGTGCAGAAACTTGAAATAGAGAAAGACAGAGGAAGATAAAAACAGAATTGGAAAGTAACGAAGCAGAACCGTGACAGCAGAAACTGACAACGAAACTAACTGGAAAATTTTGAAAACTAGAACTAAAATTGATATATTAATACAGCTTAAACCTAAATTGTGAAATTATTGAAGAGCAAAAAGATGAAAAAAAGACAAAAGAGACCGAGACAAGAAAACATTAACATCGAATAAAACTTGCAGATGAATTAAAAAAAATAAATTTGCTGAAATGTGAAAACATGATGCAGAAAGGAATAACTAATAACTAAATTAACTTGTGATAAATAAATGTGTTTAAACAAAACTAAAACTTAAAACTTTATACCCGAATAACTACTACAAACTTCATAAAAAAAATTTAAAAAAAAAAAAACGCAAGCAAGCAGTAAATACAAAGCACAGAAAAAGACGATGAAACATTGAAGACAAGACTATGTCACTCAGCCCTATCTTCAACCTTTAAACTAAACTAATCCTAAAATACAGAGAACTTTTGAAGAAACTGCAGAAATGGTGGAACACAAGCCCTGTCACTGGCTCTCCCCTCCACGCTTCATTATGCGGCAGCTCCTCCTTTTGTATAAGCTAGGGTTACTTCAATTCTTTGACTCACATTTCTCTTGGGCTGGACCTTCTTTTTTGACATATTCTTGTACATATCCAATAAATTAAAAAATGGCCTATACTTGTGGGTTGGATTTGGAGTGTTTGATTTTAGCTTATGAAATTTGAGATTTAAGATGGCTAGGTATATTTGGGTTTTATGTGATAATGGGGTAGGATTTAAGTGGAATATGGTAGAGTATGAGTTAAAGGTTTTAGAGGTTTTGGAAAAGGTTTAAGGTTAAGGTTTAAACACCAAATCCAACCATATATCCTTGATTTTCTTGCCATTTTCTCAATTTTCTCATTATTCTTGAATTTCCTACACATAAAAACAATTTAATGAAATTGGGAAGAAATTATATTAAAATTCCATAATTTTATCAAAATTGATGTAATAAAATACTCTAAAAAGTATATATTTAAGAGACTTATCATAACTATCGTAATTGATTGTTAGAATCATCATGGAGCCATGAATAGGATACATGCATATTGTTCGCATGATATCAGTTCTTTTATATATGTTTCTTACTAAGCGAAAGCTCACCCTCTTACTCATCTCACAGGTGATTCAATAGATGCTTTTGATATCCTTCATTGAGGCTATTGGAGTGATCGTCTTCCAAAGCCTTGTCAGATTTGTCTTAAGGTATAATAAGTTTTGTTTATTTGTATCTAGATAGTCTATGCCCAGTTAATGTATTGATAGTTTGGGATGTAAATCATATAATGTATTGTCGGGAAGGTCAAAGGAAGCTATTGTGATGTATTTACATTAAATTGATATTTATATATATATACACACACACAATTATATGTTAAAGTATTTCGGTAAATTTAATGTATACACGTGAAATGAAAGAGCTCCAAAGCAGGTAAGGTGCATCCATCAATTTTTTGTTTGTTTTGTCATCCTTTGTTTCTTTAATATATTGTTTATTATATCTGTATGTGTCGATGTACATATATGCGGTAGCAAATGACAAATTTGAATGAGTAATAATGAAAAAACATAAATAAGAATAGATAAACAAACAATAAAAAATAGTAAAAATCTATAACAATGATAATGAATAATAAATATAAATAATTTCGATGATGAAATTCTTGGGGTAATTGTGAATGAGTAACACTCAAGGAATTTTTAGATGAAAGAATCCTTTTAAGTTTATCCAGAATGATGGAAAATTTAAAAGGTATTTTCAAAAAATAAAAGTTAATACTTAATTCTCCAAATAATAAAACAGAATAATAAATAAAAAATAATGATACAACAATAATGATAGTAAAAATTTATTTCTATAAAATAATAAAGAAAGTAAAAATAATGAATAATAAATATAGATGATATAAAGAATTCGGATGATGAAATTCTTTAGGCGATTGCAAATGAGTAACACTTAAGAAATCCCTAGGTGAGAGGATCATTCTAAGTTTATCTAGAATGATGAAAAATTTAGAAGATATTTTCAATATTAAATATTTAAACCTTAAATAAAATATAATAAATAATTATGCAAAGAGAATAAAATGATAAAACAGTAATGAAAGATTAAACAAAATAATAAATTAAGATAAGATCAAACAATAATAAATTAGTAAATAAAAATTTAATAAAAATAGTACTTCCGATGACGGAGCCTCTTCAGGGGAGTCAACTGATACCACTTGAATACTCTTGAGGTGAGAAGAGTCTTTTAAGAATTCATCTAGAATGATGAAGGATTCTTAAAAGAATTTTCAATATTTAAACAATAAAAAGAAATATTAAAAGACCACATAATTAAGACTAAGTTAAAATAACACAAGATTAAAATGGTACCAATATTGTGCGTTGTAGGGGTGCTATAATCTTCCCCACACATAAATGAACTCTCGAACCCAAAACTTAAAATGTAGACCAGTCTTTAGAGTCATTTAGGTGGCCAATCACACCTTGGTTAAAAAAGATTGGTGGTGACTCCATTTCTTTAATGTCTAGCGACCTAGCCTTAAGAAACGTTATGATAGGTGTCAAACAAACCGAGTGGCCCATGGCACAACACGATTAGGCATGGTGTAGATTGTGCTTGGCACAACCCATACTTAAACAAGCGAGCTAGGCCAAAGATGATATATATACGTGTGCCGTGCTAGGCTAGAGGTTTATAGGCACATGGATTGGCATGAAATGGCTACTGCTAGTGTCACGGGCTGCAATCTTTAGTTAAGAACCATGCAGCCTGAAGCTTGGAGCTTGCATCTTGGGAAGCGTAAGTCAGCCTACTTTCACTCTACAAAGAGCACAATAGAAAACAAGAAAGCAAACTATGCAATAGAAATGCAGAGAAAACTCATAAGCTCTATATTACTAGAAAACTCTGAGTGAATGAGATACAAATAAGGGTAGGGAGGCCCTCTATTTATAGTGGAGTCCCCTTATATGGCTGGACTCTTCTAAGCCTATGTACAAGGATTTAAATACAACAGGATTCTATCTACAAGAGTTTTAATTGCTATGGACTCTCTAATCCTGGGGATTCTAGAGTCTTAGCTGCTATAGACTTTGACTAGGTCCAAGATCTCCATCAACAGCCAAGCAATCATGTGTGTCTGTCCACACGTATGTCCCATATGCCCACGACTCCCTCGTCGCGTCCTCTCCACGAAACCTGTTAATGTGTTCCTGGAGCTGCCATAAGCCTTAGTTGGTTCCCAACTAGTCTTACTATCAAGTAATCCCTTCCATTGAACAAGGTACTCGTGCTTTGTCATACAATCCTTCCTCCATTCCATACAGTCAGCTAGAATGCCCCTAACCTCCTTGTCATATGAGGTAGCCACTCTCACCGATGCACGTTAAGACTCTGCTCATGCTGGATCATCACTATCCATGTAAGATGGCTTAAATGTGCTGACTCTATCATCCTTAAACTCTAAGGACTTATTAGGCTTCAATACAACTAAGCAAGTGACCTCTTCACTTTGCACACTCTTTCCTAGCTGAATGGTTGTCAGTACCTTGGCTTTGTTCTTTGGCCTTCATCTCATCGGAATGACACATTGGCATCATTTATCCATAATGCTTATGTAGTTCGCAAAAGGTACAATAAATGCACAAATACGGTCAAAGAAATATAAACCAATTGTAAAGTCATGCTTGTCAAGTGGGATTACCTAGATGGATTCCTTACCCTTCCAATCACCTAACGATAGCTTTACACCATGTGCTACTCCAATCATCAAAATTGAATTTGACTTGACTGTCTTGATGGTTTTGTTTCCTTTCTTTATTGTTAGGCCAAGCTTTATGGTTGTATCTTCAGACAAAAAAAGATTCGAAGCCTATCTATCAACCAAAGTGGTGATTGGTTTGCCTGCGACCACTGTGTCTACATACATCAATCCCTTCTTTGTCTTCTGACCCTAAACTGATGTAGGCTTAATCGAACCAAGCACCAAAGGTTCCTACTCTAGCTCGTCATCTTGCTTTGCTATTGCAGATAACTTACTTCTTTTCAGGTAGTCACGTACCTTGTATGACCCCTAATGTAAAAAAAACTTTTTGATGGCTCATGGTCCTTCTTGAAACCCTTCCCGTTGGACTTCTTGGACTTCCACCATGATGGCATTTCGTTTCCATATTTGGACTATCGACACTTGTCTCCCCCACCATTGCCCTTGCCATTGGGTTTGGAAGACTCAAACTCATCTCGTTTTTCCCCGAAATCTACCAATGACTCTACAACAGTCATGACCTTAGTCAAATCCTGGACACCCTTTTGCAGCAATTGCTATTGTGCTCATGCCTTCGAACCATATATGAACGAGGACAAACCTTCGCTATCCCCAAGGTTAGAAATCTCTAACATGATCTTTGAAAATTCTCTGACATACTCATGTACCTCACCTTTCTGAATGAGCTGACACAACTTGCGATATGCCTTATCCTCAATATACATGGGATAAAACTGCTTCTTGAATTCATCCTAGGTCATAATCTCACCACTTCTACACTTGAATCTCTACCAAAGTAATGCAATGTCAACCAAATACAAAGTGGAAGTGTTTACCTTGGTTTGCTCATCGGTAATACCAATTCCATGAAAGTATTGTTCCATGCCCCAAAAAAAGTTGTCAACATCCTTAGCACACTTGGTTCCCTTAAATTCTTTTGGCCTTAGAACTTCAACACGATGCCTAGGACTATAGCCGCCAGCACGTCACCTCCAGTGGCCATCTTGTAGGTTTGAGCTCCCTTTGAGCTCTTCCATCTCCTTGCGCATCACCTTAGGGATAATTTCCAAGGCCTCATTTTTTTGAGTCACAATGTCCAATGCCTCATGGAGAGCGTTTTGCATCTCTCCCTTGGGAACTGATCTCCTCAATGTGCCCATCAGTCTCATCAATCTTATCCCGCATCTTTGGAACAACAATCTCAACTCTGACCAATCTAGCCTTAATGGTTGTGACAAGATCCCTAAAGCTGGCCCTCTTGCCACACCCTTATGTCTCACGAACCTCTTGGACCTCTAGGTAGTTGTCGGATTGAGAAGCCATCACTATTTTGCTAGTGCTTTAAACGAATCTGGCTTGGATACCACCTATCTTGAGCTGCGATCTTTAGTTGAGAACCATATAGCCTTAGGCTTGGAGCTTGCGTCTTGGGAAGCCAAAGTTAGCCTAGTTCCACTCTACAAAGAGTACAACAGAAAACAAGAATGCAAACTAAGTAAAAGAAATGCAGAGAACACTCGTAAGCTCTTTATTAATGAAAAACTCTAAGTGAATGAGACACAAATGAGGGTGCGGAGGCCCTCTATTTATAATAGAGTCCCCTTACATAGCTAAACTCTTCTAAGCCTATCTACAAAGATTTAAATACAACATGACTCTATCTATAAGAGTTTAAATTGCTATGTACTCTTTAATCCTGGGAACTCTAAGAGTCTTTGTTGCCATGGACTTTGACTGGGTCCAAGATCTCCATTAATAGCCAAGCAATCCTGTGTGTCCATCCACACAATATGTCCCATACGCCCTACTTCTGGTGCTGCGATCATATGTGCAAATAGTCCATGTAGTCTTTCGCCTTTTTATATGTGTGAAGAGTACTGGATCGTGCCTAAGGACTTCCTTTGTCAGATACTTGGTGTGCAGGCCGTGGCACTAGCATGTGGCACGCAAGCTAGCACAGCATGCAAGCCCATGTGCCATGCCATATTGGCCCATTTATAGAAATGAAATTCTATTTTAATAAATCTAATTATGAAATATTTGAATTATTGATACACAAATTATAATATTTTCCTTTTGAATACAAAATGTATGATATGTCATAGTATATATATTAAATACATAACTAATAAAAAATCATCAAAAAATAAATTACCATAGATTATGTTAGCTTTATTGAGAGGGAAGTGAATCAGTTTTTGAACTAAATTCTAGATTTTAAAGCTTAACAAGCTACTTTAACAAATTGCACAATAAATTTACAAAAACAGTAAATAAAGAATAAGGAAGAAGATCCAAACACAAGATTTATAAAGGTTCGGCCAATCTCTTGCCTACGTCCTCTCTCCTTGATCCCCTTATCAAGGTATTGATTCCACTCTTATTTGAGATACAAAATAGACCACTTCAAGGTGAGGTGAGATCTCTAACACTTCCTTTTGTAAGTTTAGGAAGAAACCTCTAAATACTTCCCTTGTGAAGCTACCCATCCACTCACAAGATAGCCTTACAAGATTACACTCCCCTTCAGAATAGAGAATTGAGTTTTAAGTTGGTTATGTACAATAAAAAACCTCTCAAAGGTAGAAATACATAAAATAGAGTACAATGAGTATGAAGAAGAGAAGATTTGAGCTTTGAATTCTTTCCTGAAGGTTGAAAAAGATGAGATAGTGCTTATTTTGCTCTTTAAGCTCATAAATGCTTGTATTTATAGTTCACTAAGAGTTGAGGATGGTTGTTGGAGCATTTAATGTAAATCTTCTCGTTGAAACCCTAAAAATCTAGCCGTTGGGCACATTTCGCATGGTAAGAGATCAATCTTACAACTTGGGACAACTTTCTCTGAGGTTCTACCTTCTTGAGATCAATCCTTTAGGTGCAGGATCGATCTTATCAATCCTGGTGTGCCTTTTGGAGGTTCTGCCATTCAAGGATCGATCTTTTAGGGTTAGGGATCGATCCTTTCATTCAAAATATGATTTTTCTAGGCAATTTTAAGTTGAAATACATGTAATCTTTGGTACCGAATCAATTTTCAATTTCCTATCAGTAATTCTTAACTTAGTCAGGTGAAAATTTAGTCCAAACATTTATTAACTAATTTTCTAAAAATTTTAATCAATTAGTTCAATGGAAAATTACTTAATCTCATATTTTCCAAGTGCATTGTAATAAAACAATTTCAATATGCACTTGCACTTGATATTATTGTAAAAGCATATGCAAATTTACACATAAATATTAAGCATTTAATTGTGTTTAAGTTTTTGTCATTTCAAAATATTTAATTGTTAGTTTAAAGCTAACAATCTCTCTCTTTTTGATATGATAAAACTTAAGGCAAATTTGCTTTTGAAAATACTTTGAAAAAATACTCCCCCTTAATTAAAGCATGATTTTTAGTAATAAATAAATTTTACCAATATACCTACTTCTCCTCCTTTTTATCATAGCAAATACTAAACTCCCCCTCAATGAATGCATACACAATAAACAACAAAGGAGTTAGTGACAGAAAAAATAGAGAAAATGAAAATTACAAGGTATTAGCAATTTAAAGCAACAAGAAGCATGTAAAGATACCAAGTCAATATATAATAAGTCAATAGCTAACATTAGCATAAGCAACAACACTCACATAGTTAATAAACCTAAACAACCATAAAGTTATAATTATCGAAAGAGCCGAAGTTCTAAGGTTGACTACTAAACCAAGGATAAGAAAACAAAGTGAATGAACAAAACATATCCATGATGACTTAGAGGTTGAGATCTAGTCGACAAGGTTGAAATCTACTAAACCATCTAAGTCCTTTTCGGAAAGGTCTGTTAATAATGGTCAATGAACTCTTCTTGCTAGGACCGGATGTCTTGAACCTCATCATATAACGATGTTTGAGTATCTTCCATGTTGGACAGGTGATTGTTAACGTCGTCTTGAAAGTTAGTAAAGCACGTCTCAATCTTAGTGAAACGTGCGAGGACATCTTGTTGGAATGCCTATTGATTCACTTCAAACGCTGTGAAGCGAGTATAAAACTATGAAAGCATTTGCATGATCTGGTCAAGAGATGTAGCAGGAGCCGAGCTTGATGGAATTGATGAAGATGGAGCATCAGGAGTTTCTTTTATGGGAGCTGGAGTAAAGCTGGAATTGGAGGGTGTTTGTGTCGCTTCTCCCATTCACCTGTGTCGCTCCTCTCATTTTGATACCTGCCAAGGTTGTGAAGTGTTCCTAGATTAATTGTAGTACTAGGATCAGGTAGAACGCCAACTTCACATGAATAGTCAATGCCCTTTTAAGTAAATAATATGCCAACGGCTGAGGAAACACAATTGTCTTGGCACCACATCCTACAATCTTCACCAAATCATGGAAGATGATGTGAATGAGGTTAGGTTTGCTAGTAGTGAGAGAGTGAATGTGATGAAGCCAGAACCAATCAAGTTTCCTAACTTGTGAATACTTGGTGTCGAAAGGGCAGATGTTTCAAGAAATAATAATGTGAAGTAGATGAGCAAAGAAAGGAAGATCACCTACTTACTCATCAATTATCGAAAACTCTAATGGAGCCTTTTCATCTTCGTAAGTGAGGTCTTCGTTAGGAATTCAAAATACATATGAAAGTGAACCAAGAGTAACTCGAATGGATTGTCCCATGATGAATGACTCTATGCCAAAAACTTTGCATCAATCATTAGGATCATTAATGAGAGTGACATTTGAGAAAAAGGCTCGGATAATATTAAATGGAACAGGAGTATTATGCAAGGAATGAGGTCCATTTGAAGGCTTTGATCTAGTAAGGTAAGGGAATTCAATTTCTTCTAGAAATGTGAAGTTGATGGGTTGCCAATGTTTGATTTTCATATTAGCAAAGTTTTCACGGAAGCGGTTCTTTTCTTTCCCATTGCAAAAACTTCAATTGAAGACTGTAGGTATGGAGGAAGAGGAGGAGGAAGGAGCTTTACATTTCTTGGTGATATGTTTCACTCTTGGAGGCATTGTGAGAAAGTTTGGTATGTGAAAAGCAAGGAAAAATTTGTTGAGGAATTTCAGCAAACAGTTTATGGTGGAAACTTTGAAGAGGTGGTTATGAGAGGGATTTGTGAAACCCAACACAATACACAACAAGATGGTGTTATGATGAAGGGATTTGATGAAGAAAGTGTGATGAAAGAAAAGGTGGGTGAAGAGGAAAATGAGGATGAAAATACACAAAAAGTGGGTTTTTGGTTGATTCAAAACATGCAATTGAATATGAAGTTTTGAAATGATGAAGATGAGAAGTGAAACTAGATTGAAAGTGATGAAGAATGGTGGAAGAATGATGCAATTTGGTGCAGAAATAAGAAAGATTGAAATTTAGGGTGAGAGGACAATTGAAAGGACAAAAGGAAGAAGAACAATGAAAATTTATTGTTCATAGGTGAAAATCCGGGTTTTAATAACCCAATTTTTGCACGAAGTACCGTGGGGATTGATCCCTTTTATGAAGGGATTGATCCCTTTAAGACAAAAACTAGGCCAGAAAAAGTAAGAAATAAAGAGATAGATCCTATGGCGAAAAGGATCAATCCCATGGCAAAGGGGATCAATCCCTCTATGCTAAACCCGAGAATTTTAGCATAAAAACCCAAGGAATCAATCCTATATCATTAGGGACCGATCCTTTAGTTATATGCCTCATTTTTTATGTAGAAAAATGTTTTGAAAATAAATAAAATAATATATTTTCAGTCTTTTATGATCAAAATAAGATTTGATCAATTTGAAACCATCTTTTATGACGTGTAGGAGGCAAAGACACTTAGTAAAACCATTGAGAATGCATTTTGGTATGTTTTGAAACAATTTTGTATAAAAAATGCCTTTTAAGAACTCACATGGTAATTTTGTGAAATATATGCAATTTGTCAATACGAATGAATGTTGAACACTTAAGAAGGAATTTAGAACATAATCAAATAAGTGGTAAATACAAAATTCATCAAATCATGCTAATGACTAAGATCCATCACAATCTTTTAAATGATATGGTAAGTTACATATGTGATGAGCAAGTTGTTCAAATATTCTCTAAATTTTTGACTTGCATTCATCATTACCAACTTAAACCATTCATTCAAAAATGCAAAGATGACATTTAAGTTCAAGGTGCATTCATTAGGCCTAGTTTACCTCTAAGTGTGCAAAATGTTTCTTTATCTAAAGGTTTAGTAAAAATATCAACCAATTGATGTAAGGTATCTACATACTCTAGAACAATATCACCTTTTTGAACATGATCTCTTATAAAGTGATGCCTTATTTCAATATGCTTAGTTTAGAATGTTGTATGGGATTTTTGGTAAGATTAATAGCACTAGTATTATCACATTTGATGGGACTTTGATTCATGTCTATTCCATAGTCACTCATTTTTTGCTTCATCCATAATACTTGAGCACAACAACTTTTGGATGCAATATATTCAGCTTCATTTATGGATTGAGCTACGCTATTTTGTTTCTTTAAAAACCATAAGATGAGTCTATTCCCTAAGAACTAGCAAGTACTTGATGTGCTTTTTTTATCAACTTTGCATCCACCAAAATCCGCATCAAAATAAGCATGAAGCGTAAAAGTTGAGTCTATAGAATACCATAGTCCTAAGGAAAAAGTGTCTCTAAGGTATCTAAAAATTCTTTTGATAGCTTGTAAGTGTGATTCTCTAAGAGATGATTGAGATTAGCACATAAACATACACTAAACATTATATTAGGTCTACTAGCAGTAAGATATAACAATGAGCCAATCATATACATATGTAGTTTAGTGTCTACACACTTACCTCGTTCATCTTTATCAAGCTTGATAGATGTGCTCATTAGGATGGATTGAGGTTTGGTCTCACCTATCCCAAATCTTTTGAGCAAGTTCTTAGTGTACTTAGCTTGATTTATAAAAATTCTATCTTTATATTATTTTACTTGGAGCCCTAAAAAGAAAGTTAGCTATCCTATCATTCTCATTGCAAATTTGCCTTGCATTAATTTGGAGAAATTTCACACAATGATTCATTTGTGGATTCAAAAATGCTATCATCTACATTAATTTGTATGTATTTTACCTCTTGTAAAACCTTTTTCAATCAAAAATTTGGATAGTCTTTCATATTAAGCTCTAGGAGCTTATTTTAATCCATACAAAGCCTTTGAGAGTTTGAAAACATGATTGAGAAACTTTGGGTTTTCAAAACTGGGAGGTTGCTCTACATAAACATGTTCATTTATAAACCCATTTAGAAATGCACTTTTAACATTTATTTGATAAAGTTTGAAATTTTGTAACATGCAAAGGCAAGTAGCATCCTAATAGCTTCTAATCTAGCTACTGGAGCATAAGTCTCATCATAATCTATTCCTTTTTCTTGCCTATATCCTTGTGCCACTAATCTAGCGTTGTTTCTAATTATCACATTATTTTCATCCATTTTATTCTTGAATGTCCATTTGGATCCAATAATTGGATGATCATTAGGTCTTTTCACAAGATTCCAAACTTTACTTCTTTCAAATTGATTTAGTTCCTCTTGCATAGCCATAATCCAATTTTTATCCTTTAAAGCCTCATACACATTTTTTGGTTCAAATTGAGACACAAAAGCTACATGTTGACAAATATTTCCATAGGATGATCCAGTTCAAACTCCAATAGTTGGATCTCCAACAATGTCATTATTTTTCACATAATTAAGTTCTCTAGGACATCTAGATTCTTTCTCTATTGTCTCTTGATATAATGACTACTCCTTTTTATTTATATCAAGATCTTCTAATTATTTGCTAACATCTTTATCTTGAGATGGATCAATTATTGGTTCATCAAATATTTTCACATCATCATTAAGATTGGTTTTATTAGAGGAATTTGACTCATCGAAGATCACATGTATTGATTCTTCTACAAGTGGTCTTTTGTTGAAAACCCTATAAGCCTTGGAATTTATGGAATATCCAAGAAAATTCCTGCATCACTTTTTGCATCAAACTTTTCTAATTATCTTTTCCATTATTCAAAACAAAACATTTGCATCTAAAAGGATGGAAATAGCTAATGTTAGGTCTTTTTCTTTTATAAAGTTCATATGGTGTCTTCTTTAAGATTGGTTTAACCATAGCTCTATTTATAACATAGCATAAAGTGTTAATAGCTTTAGCCAAAAATATTTTAGTATATTATTTTCACAAAGCATGGCTCTAGCCATTTACTTCAAAGTTCTATTTCTTCTTTCAACCACCCCATTTTGTTGAGGTGTTCTAGGAGCTGAAAAATTATGGCTAATACCATTATTATTACAATAAGTATCAAAACCAAGATTTGCAATTTTTTTTTCCTAATCATTTCTAATACTAGTGATTGAATAACCTTTTTTATTTTGAGTGATTTTTGAAAAAGTAGTGAATTTGTCTATGGCTTTATTCTTAACACTTAAAAAGAGTTCCCATGTGAATCTACTAAAATTATCAACTATAACAAATCCATAGTGTTTTCCTCCTAAGCTAATAGTTCTAGTTGGTCTAAAGAGATTTAAGTGAAGAAGTTAGAGTGGCCTAGATGTGAAAACACACTTCTTAGATTTGAAGCAAATTCTCTTATGTTTTCCTCTAACATAAGCCTCACACACTTTATTATTTTCATATTGAAACTTGGGCAATCCTACAACTAGGTCTCTTTTAGCTAATTTGGATAATACATGCATGCTAGCATGCCTGAATCTCCTATGCCACAACTAAGGTTCATCTTCTTTAGTGGCTATAAAGCATACATTTTTGTTATTTAGTTCATCTAAGTGTACAATGTAAATGTTTCCTTGTCTATGTCCAATAAAAAGTATTTGGTTGGTTTTAGCATCAACAACATGGCAACAAAAAGCATCAAACATAACTTTAAAGCCTCTATCACATAATTGACTAATACTAAGCAAGTTATGCTTTAATCCTCTAATAGACAACACATATTCAATAGTAAAAGAAGAGTTACATATTCAATAGTAAAAGAAAGTTACCAATGGAGCCAATCCCTTTCATTTGCCCTTTGGAGTTATCTCCAAATGTGACTTCTCCACCACTTTTAGGCTTTAAGATTTTTAATTGGCTCTTGTCATCGGTTATATGTCTTGAGCATCCACTATCAAAATACCAATGCTCCTTTGACCTTGCTTTGTAGCAATACTCTTCCTCTTACAATTAAACACATCAAACTTTTGCCTTAAGTACCCAAATTTTCTTGGGTATTTGAAAGTTAGTACAAATTATTTTTGATCTTTTAGGGATCCATTTCATTTTCAAAGATTCATCATTTGAATTTATAACATGCTTGGGTACCCAAATTTTCTTAACTAATTTTCCTCTAAAAGTGGCTTTTCTAGATGTGCATCTTGTGAAGAGTATCCTAGTCTATTGCATAAAGGGCGCAGAAGTGATTTTTCATTCTTGACAAGGAAATTTTTGAGGTGAGTTTTCTTAGTTGATGCATTAAAACCTACTCCTTCTTTGTCAAAGAATGCTCTTTGGGTCTCTAGCATGTGATCAAGTTTTTGTTGACTCATATAAAATTTAGAAAAAGAGTTATGTAAATTAATATTTTTTTTATTTAATTCATCTATTTCTAAATTGGCATTTTCTAACTACTTTTCATATTCTAATTTAGCATTCATAAGCATTTCATTTTTCATTTTCAATTTTGAAATCATTTTCTTATATTTTATATTCATGCTTTTAAATTACTAGCTAGATCATCAAAAGTATCTTGCAACTCATCTAATGTATATTCATTAGTATCAAGTGAGTTGGAGTTTACCTTATCATCATTAATCACCATAAAGCAAAGATTGGCCACTTTATCTTCAATGTTTTCCTCAATGGAGCAATTACCATCGCTTCATGTAGCCATCATTGCTTTCTTCTTTTGTTTCTTCTCACTTTGTTTTCTATAAGAAGGACAATCAAATTTAATGTAACCAGGTTTCTTGCATTCATAACAAATAATGGGTTCTTTTTGTTTCCTTTTAGTTTCCTTTTAGTTTCTCCTTGCTAGAGTTTCTCCTAAGGGGTCTCCTAGAATTTTCACTAGTTCTCATTCTCATAAATTTATTGAACCTTTTGGCAAACATTGCCATCTTTATATCCTCATCATCACCACTTTCTTCATTATCATCCTTACATTCCTCATGTATAGTGGATTTTAATGCAACTCCAACTTTCTTAGTAATTTCTTGATTTCTTTTTATTTGCACAATTTCATAAGTAAGAAGAGATCCCATGAGTTCATCTAGAGATAGTATATGTAGATCCTTTGACTCCTTAATAGCAATTATTTCAGCTTCCCATGATTTAGGTAAGCTATGAAGGATCTTTTTTACCATTTCTATATTAGAGTATGTCTTAATGACTTGAGACCATTTATGATATTAGTGAACCTAGTAAACATGTCACTAATGGTTTTTTCATTTTTCATTTTGAATAGTTCATAGTTTTGAGTGAGCATGCCTACTTTAGTCTCCTTAACTTGAGTTGTTCCCTTATGAGTGATTGCTAACTTATCCTAAATTTGTTTTGCATTCTTACACAATGACACTATATTGTATTCATTAGGCCCTAGTGCACAAAAGAGTGTGTGTATTGCCTTAGCATTTAATTGTGTCATTTTATAGTCATTTGTATCTCACTCATCCTTTTTTTTGGAACATCTTCCCTATCAACTCTCTTAATTGGAATTAGGGGACCTTTTACAATTATTCTCCAAACTTCATAATCATAAGCTTGAATGAACAACATCATTCTAGTCTTTCAATATGCATAGTTTTCACCATTAAAGAGTGGTGATCTAACTGTAGAGTGTCCTTCTCCTACCAAGGGTGTAGCTATACTAGTTTGAGCCATCTAAATCGTTTATACTCGATGGACGCTAATCTAAATCAATCTCAAACCAAACTTTGATACCAATTGTTGGCTTTACCCAGGGGGTGAATCGATTTTAAACTAAATTCTAGATTTTAAAGCTTAACAAACTACTTTAACAAATTGCACAATAAATTTACAAAAACAGTAAATAAAGAATAAAGAAGAAGATGCAAACATAAGATTTATAGAGGTTTAGCCATTCTTTAGCCTACGTCCTCTCTCCTTAATCCTCTTATCAAAGTATTGATTCCACTCTTATTTGAGATACAAAACAGACCACTTCAAGGTGAGGTAAGATCTCTAACACTTCCTTTTGTAGGCTTCGAAAGAAACCTCTAAATACTTCCCTTGTAAAGCTACCCAACCACTCACAAGATAACCTTACAACATTACACTCCTCTTCAGAATAGGGAATTGAGTTTTAAGCGGGTTGTGTACAATAGAAAACCTCTCAAAGGCAGAAATACACAAAATAGAGTACAATAAGTATGAAGAAGAGAAGATTTGAGCTTTAAATTCTTTCTTGAAGGTTGAAGAAGATTGGATAGTGCTTATTTTGCTCCTTAAGCTCATAAATGCTTGTATTTATAGTTCACTAAGAGTTGAGGATGGTTGTTGGAGCATTTAATGCAAATCTTCCCATTAAAACCCTCAAAAACTAGCCGTTGGCCACATTTCACGTGGTAGGGGATCAATCCTTAAGTAAAGGGGATCAATCCTACAGCTTAGGACAACTTTTTCTGAGGTTCTGCCTTCTTGGGATCAATCCTCTAGGTGTAGGGATCGATCCTTTCATTCAAAATCTGATTTACCCGGGCAATTTTAAGTTGAAATACATGTAATCTTTGGTCCCAAATCATTTTTCAATTTTATGTAAGTATTTCTTAACTTAGTCTAATGAAAATTTAGTCTAAACATTTATTAAGTAATTTTCTCAAAATTTTAATCAATTAGTTCAATGGAAAATTACTTAATCTCATATTTTCCAAGTGCATTGTAATAAAACAATTTCAATAAACACTTGCACTTGATATTGTTGTAAAAGCTTTATGCAAATTTACACATAAATATTAAGCATTTAATTGTGTTTAAGTTTTTGTCATTTCAAAAATTTAATTATCAATTTAAAGCTAACAGATTATTTTATTTAAAGATTGGTTGGATGCAAATGCTTGGACACTAGATAAATCACTTTATATAACTGAATAATTAGGAGAAGAGAATGAAAAATAAAATAATAATCTTTTGTGTTTTATACTCTTTTATTTATGTGTGTGTGTCTGTGTTTTTAAACATTAGGATTGTAAATTTCAAATGAGAACCTTAGTATAATGGTAAATTTTGTTCCTTTGTGACTTGAAAGTCACGAGTTCAAGTGAAAATACTCCCTCTTAATGCAAAGGGAAGGCTGTGTACAATGACCATCCTTAGACCCCACCCATAAAATGGGAACCTCTTGGTCATGTACAATAACCTTCCCTAAACCCTACAAAGAGGGAGCCTTTTTCATCAAGTTGAACTTTTTTAGGATTATAAATTTCAATATTTTTATTAAGTAGATTTTATTATGTTTTCTCATGGATATATGCCTTTTTCCTTCTAAGATTGTAAATTTTGATATCTTTATTTAATATATATTATTATGTTTTCTCATGGATATAAGCATTTTGCCAAAGTGAATTATGTGTCATTTTATTTTATTTTTATTTATCTTGCACGTTATTTAAATTAATAAATAAAAAGTTTAAAAATAATAAAAAAATCTAAAAATTTATTAATGGACCGTGCTTAGCACAACACGACACAAAAAATAATGCTGTGCTTGGCCTAGCATGACCCATCAATGCTATGGGCCAGGTGCTATGCTGGGCTACATCTTAATTTTCATGGATCGTGCTAACACGACCCATTAAAAAATAATGTTGTGACAGCACAATCCATTAAGATATGAACTAATATTTAAATAGGCCGTGCCATTTGACACCTTTAGAAAAATCCAAATCAAGTACATGGGTGAGAAAAAAATGATGCGATGGCCAAAACAACACCTATGATAACACATGTAAGTTCTCATGGCTCAAAATTGAAGACCTAGGATGATGGAGGTGGAGGAAAACCATCAAACTTGTTGTGTAGATCATCAACACAAACTTGGATATCCTGAATCTTGTCAAACATGGCATTCTAACGAGTCTCAAATGCCATAAGCCTAGTGTCGAATGTAGAAATACTAGTGTCGAAGTGAGCTCGGAAGTCAATCATCATGCCCATAAGAGTGGCGATGGAAGGTTTTGGGCACTAGACGAAGTTGGTGGATCGTTGGCCACATCCTCAAGAGGATGCTCGGGATCTTCAACAGGAGCTGGAACATTGTGCCTAACCCACCCACTAGAGCTGTCCACAAAGGTTTGAGCCCGTGGACCAACCCATTTACCTACTTATTTTCAAGGGTTAGGACCTCTAAAATGTAAGCCCATTTAAATGTGAATATAATGAACTTGGTCTGTTTAACCTTCGATCCGTGTGGGCAAAACCCATGAGCCCGTAGGCTGGCCCCTTTTTTTTTTGTTAAATGCTACTAATGACTTAATGCTATTAGTAAACTCAATCAAATAAAAATAAACCCAACCTAATTTAATTAAATAAATATAAACCTAATTAAAAGAAAAACAACCAAGTAAGACCCAACCCAATTTAAGCCAAAATAACTAAACCCAAAGTATATGTTATTTTGCAAGGCCTCATCCCTAAATCCACAACTCACTTGCTGTTAAGCCTTTTAATAGCATCTTGTTTTATGATTGTTACTAGTTTAGTATCATGTTTTGGAATTATTGTAAGCTTAATATCATATTTTAGGATTGTCGTAAGCTTTGTGAACTTAGTATCATGTTTATGGATTATTGTACGTTTAGTGTCATGTTTCATTTCATTGATTAATGTTATTTTTGTGGATTTTATGGATGCTCATTGATCAAATTTAGAAGAGAATTTTAGACATAATACTTTAAATTTGTTGAAAGGATGTAAATTTGATTGTTGCTTGTACCAAATATCATATGAAATTTCTCTTGTTTGTTTGGTTCGTGGGCCAGCCTGTTAACTCGTGACCAATATTATGAGGGTTAGGACCTTGATATTTTAGGCCCGTAAAATATGTAGGTTGGCTCAATCTGGCCCATTTAATGTTGATTCGTGACAAGTTGGCCCATGGACAGGTTAGGCCAGCCCGTTTAACAACTCTACCACCCACATTGTGGATCCTCATAAGTAGCCGATATGATGAAGTGTGGTGAGATTGATGTTGGTCTTTGGATTCAAAAGAACTTCTTTCTCACATGAGTAATTGATGCCTAAAGATTGGAAGTAGAAATCAAGAGGCATCAGGAAGACAATGGCATTGACATTCCTTCAAACAATCCTCACTAAATCCTAAAAAAAAGTGAATGAGATTTGGCTTGTCACCCTTATGAATGGAGTGAAGCCACCAATGATCAAGATGTTGAAGGTGAGTATATTTGGTTTCGAAAGGTCGGAGATTGTGAGAATCGATGATGTGTAGTAAGCACAAAAACATAGGTAAATCTCCATCCTTATTAGTTGAATTGGGAACACAAGAGGAACTTCAACTTCCTCGTTACAATTTCCCTCAAAGCGGATACTAAACACACTAGCTAAAGAAGTTGAGGATACATGAATGTCATGACCCATAATAAAGGACTTAATAATGATGACACGACAAAGGTCATTAAGAACAATGATATTAAAGAAAGGTGGCGTAATTATTTCAACAAACTATTTAACGACAAACAAAGCTAAATTTTGGACAATATCTCATGCCTCCAGAAGATTTGAACTGATGCTTTATGTGAAAAATAAAAAGAGATAGAGGTAAATTAGGCACTAAAGAGGATGAAGACAAAGAAAGCTGTTGGGCCTGATGATATTCTCATTGAAGTTTAAAAATGCCTTGAAGAGATAGGAGTTACGTGGTTGACAAATCTTTGTAATAAGATCTGGCGTACTAACAAGATGCATGAGGAATGGAGAAAGAGTGAATTGGTACTTCTTTATAAGAATAAGGGAGATATTCAGAGTTACTCCAACTATCAAGGCATAAAACTAATAAGTTACATGATGAATTTATAGGAAAGAGTGATAGAACGAAGATTAAAGAATACTATAGAGATACCGGAGAATCAATTTGATTTTATGCTTGGCTCATCAACTTTGAGAGCAACACACTTGCTTAGACAAGTTGTGGACTATTCTCTAGAACAAGGTAAAGGTGTTCATATGGTCTTTATAGACTTGGGGAAAGCATATGATAAAATGCTTAGGGAGGTGTTATAATGGTCTTTAATAAAGAAAAAGAGTCCCCATGAAATATATTGGAATAATTAAAGATATGTATGGAGATGGAAAGACACATGCGAGGACATGTGGAGGGCAAATAAGTGAATTTCTCATAATGATTACATTAAGGGTTGGTGTTAAGCCCATTCCTGTTCGCTACAGCAATACACGAGTTGGCAAATTCCATCCAGGATAATGTACCTTGGTGCATGATACTTGTAAATGATATTGTCTTGTGTGCTAAGACTGGAGCAGAGGTTAATGCGAAGTTAGAATTGTGGAGACAAATGTTGGAATCAAGAGGATTCAGAAGTAGAGTAAAAATTGAATACATGGAATGTAAATTAAGTTCAAACAAAGAGGAAGATAGAAACATAATAATGCTAGATGGTATGGCGATCCCTAAGTGATATCATTTTAGATATTTGGGGTCTATTATACAAATGGATGGAGAGATTGATGGTGATATGACCCATAAGATGCATGCTGATTAGAGCAAGTGGACAAGTACTACAAGTGTATTGTGTGACAAAAGAATTCTTGTATGGTTGAAAAGCAAGTTTTATAAGACAATTATTAGACCAATATTACTCTATGGTAATGAATGTTGGGCAACTAAAAGACTGTAATACACAAGAGACAAGTATAATAGAAATGCAAATGCTACAATAGATGTGCGGATATACAAGAAAAGATAGAATTAAAAATGAGTACATTTGCAAAACGGTTAGAGTAGCACCTATCGAAGAAAAGATGAGTGAAAGTCATTTGCACTTGTTTGTACACATAAGACATAGACTTGTGGATGCTCCAGTAGAAAAGTGGAGGCTATGAATGATGTAAAAAAGGTAGGGAAGACCGAAGAAAACTTAGAAAGAAGTAATTCAGAAAGATATGGCGGAACGAGAGTTGGAAGAAGACATTTCTTTAGATAGGAATGAGTGAAGGAAGAGAATTCATGCTGAAGATTTACTGTGAGGTCATATATTAGTTCATATAACATACAACAGTATTGGGATAAAGGCTCCGATGATGATTATGAAATCCAAATTCATAATCAATTGATGCTTTTATTATTACAACAGGATTTTCAAAAATATTTTTTTAATGGAGCATATAGTCACATCACTTCAAATTGATGGAAAAGAAAAGGATTAATCAAATTCATTGATTTGAACATTTGTTTTACAAGAGATTAATCAATTTTTTACTCTAAATTTTAACATTTGATTTAATTTGGTACATTTGAACATTTATATCGAATACAATAATTATAAGTTTGAACATTTGATTTTGGTACATTTGAGCATTTCTATTGAATGAGACAACTCAGAATTCATGTTTGAGACTTGTTCTTCTTATCGACCCCAAGTGATCACACCTTGTTCTTGTTAAAAACACATTCAACATCGATGAATCGTACATCAAGTTGATGATAATGATTAAAAGTGTGACTAACTTCATACAGTACTGGTTTATCAAGCAAATCGCATAAATAAATTTGTTTATAATATACTTTTCATATCCTTTCCCTCATTTTCAAAGATGCGACCATGCACCATATAAAATAAATGTTCTTGGAAACCCATTTATGCAATTAAAGCATTTCCTAATGGAGCATATGGTCACATCCTTTTAAAAGGAGGGAAGGAGAAGAAAGAGATATAGAGATAGAGAAAGATTAAAGAATCGAAAGATCAATTGAGCAATTTTAAGGCCAAAGAGAGAATTTATAAAGTGCATGAATTTCTAGTAAAAACTGTAAAAACAAAAGACTGTTTTTAATAGAAACCATAGTCTATTTAAGGATAAGTAGTCTTTCCAGATCTCTATATAATTAATAATACTATGTTTCATCTAAAAATCATAATCTTTTACAATGACCTTTGATAAAGAAAACAATTCTTTCCATCTTCTATAAGAAACAACAATTTTCAATTTTAAATGTATTTGTAGTAATAATGTTAACTATAATTACCAATAAAACTATGGTTTTTGTTTATTTAAGTTAAAGTATAATGCGGTCTTTTATTATCTAATACTACGCTTTTAGTATAAATATACTTAGAGCCTTGGTGCCGAAAATCTGAAAAGTTATAAAATTTTAAAACCGCAGTTAAAGATATTAGACTGCACACGTCTTCAATAATCGTAGTTAATGTTTTTATGTAATTGTAGTCTCTTGTGTTTTTTTAAGTAGTTATGTCAAGTTTCATGTTAGAGACACTTAAAATAACACTTGAACTATTTAAAAGTTCTAACGTTCTCTCTTTCCTCTTTGTCTCAAAGTTATAAGTCTTTTAGACATTGTTGACTATAGAAATAATGACCAAGACAAGTTACATTTGCACTTGTTAATGATGTTTTGTTGTTTGATTTTACAAATGTGGGGTGATTTCAAATAGCAGGCTTCATTATATCCGAGGGTTGTTTGACTCAGCCTTTGTTACATATCGTAAATGGTGGAAACAAAATAAGCCTTAAAAAAAAGTAACATTATAGCAACATGTCTTGAAATTTATTCTACATTTTGTTTGTTCATTGAAGTTCATCAAGGAGTTCAAAAACAACGAAATTTGAAGTAATCAAGAAAAATCATAGACACAAAGAAGGGCAAGAAGCATCTTCAACTACTATTCCAACCAACATATCCAGTAAATGGCAATTAGATGAGTCATATTCAATTGAGCTTGGATTAGGACTTTTTTTACTTTTATTTTTTTACCTTTTTTAATTTGAAATAAGTTAGACTCTCATTCAAATCTAATTGGTAATTTTTTTAAATTTAATTTAAGATGGATGAAAAACTTTTTCTCAATTATATGTATAATTGGATTGAAGTTAAAATCTCCCTCTAGTCTAACTGATGAAATTAATAAATTTCATTTAAGATAGATTATATTTTTTAATTATATACACATATAAAGTTGGATTAAGATAGTCTTTTTAAAGTAAAAACTAGGTTGAATTTACAAACAAGATTAACAAAACTTTAATGGTTAAGTGGGGTTTGATTAATTTCAATGAAACGAAAATTTTTGTCTTCATGTTAGTGCATAAATTTTCAACAATATATTTTAATCATCTAATTGAATGACTATTGTTGTCAAAGCAATTACTTATATTTAAATTTTGTCTATTTAACATTTTCGGTCATTCACACTTTACATTAGAACATGTTAAAGATTATTAAAATGAAAGATATTTTGTAAAAGGAAAAAAAAAATTATGGTTGGCCTTTAGAATCATTGTTGGAGAATAATGCATGGTTGGCAAGAGAAGTAATAGCAAATGCATGTGGCATGTTGTCCTTTGGTTGTTACATTACTTCGAATATTGGAGCCCTCATTCAGCTACATAAAAATTTTTTTTTTTTTATAAATAAAGGTAATTTTATCTATCTTACTATTTGAAATTAATCTTATTTAAACTGAAAATAATAAACAGTAAAATCCTCCCAATAATAAGAACTCCAAAATTCAAAATCTGTCTAAATACAGGAAAAAAGGTCTACTTTTTTTTTATTTTTTTTGTTATGCTTTATTTTTTAACCATTTATTAGTTCTTACAAAAAAATTATTGGCAAACTCTGTTCAGTTAATTATTGTTTAACCCTTCTCTTGTAAATAATGTGTGTGCTGTGTTAATTAATCTTTTAAATAATGGCCATAATGTGTCGTGCCTCTTTACAGCTAAGTTTATTAATTTTAAAACAAAATGATTATATACTGAAGTTCATAAAACCTTAAGTAACTATAAAAAAAGGGTATATTTTGACGTGATAACGATGTATTTTTATAATGGTTATTTTTTTGTACTTTTGTGTTATGGAATATCTTCATTTTCATGCGGGCACATATATATATATATATATATATATATATATATATATATATATATATATATATTAGTAGTTTGTTAGAGTAAGGCTCATAAAAATGGTAAAGGAGGGATTTAGGTGGGAAAGAGAGGAGCACTAAAATTCAATAATGTGGTAGTTAGCTTTTGGTTGAAGAAATTTCTAATGGGAAAAGAAAAATAAATAAATAAATAAAGCAATTAAGAGAATGTAAAATGAATATCCATAATATATATATATATATATATATATATATATATATATTATATATATATATATATATATAGAGAGAGAGACAAAGGATAAAAGAGTACATTTGAAATATGAAATGTGAACACAACATTCAGATTTATGAACGAACAAAAAAGAAGAACGCAGAGTTAGTGGTGAGCAAGCAAAAACCAACATAATTAATTAAATCTAACAAATCAATCAATTTTTAGTTTAATCAGTTTGATTTATTCGTCTTGATTTTTTTTTTCAGTTATTAAAATTGATTAAGTCACTTAAATCGATCGATTTCTGGGTTTAAAATTTTGAATTGAATCGACTTAAAAAACGAATTCATATTTAAATAAATATATTTATATCAAATAAATATATATTATATATTAAAGTACTATATATATTTATATAAATAAATATTCATTATATTATATATTAAAATAATAAAAAAATCGGTTTTATATGAAAATTGAATAAATCAAACTGAAATTTTCTGTTCTATTTATTTGGTTTATAAAAAAATTCGATTTAATTTTTTATTTAAATTTTTTAAAGAAATCGATTTAAATTATTTCCGGTTTTGAAAAACAACCGATCAAAAAATTTGAATGTTCACCCTTGCATAGAGTACTGTAGTTTTATATTTTGAGTTGAGGCTTAATTTAAACCAACGGATAGAAGAAAAAATTTAATTAATTTGTGGATGTTTTTGTTTTACCAACCTATGTAATTAAGGCTAAGATGTGAAGCCAAGTTGAAATATCCAACCTTCTTCGTTTTTTTTTTTTTTTTAGTCAAACATCTCACCTAATCTATGGCAGTTTGCTATTCATTGCTATTGCTGCCCCTGCCGACATGCAAGATCTTACGAACTTTTAACTTTAAGTTGCTAATCACAATTTAATTTACTTTTCTTTTACTTTACCTTATGCCTTGTCTTTACTCTTTACTTTATCAAAACCAAAGCAATATAACAATACATCATACATAAATTTTATAATCTAACTTAAAAATTTATTATTTGTTTCAATATTATATTTATTGTTTTGGTCGAAATATCTAGTATTTGAAATTCACTTTAAATTTCAATTAATTCGGAAGGATTTCAAATGAAAAACTCTTCCAACTTTAAATATCATATTTATTTATTAATTACTTTTTTAAATATATCTTAATGATAAGCTACACATAAAACTTCCTGCTAGTGGGTGAATAATAATAATAATAATAATAATAATAATAATAATAATAATAATAAATTGAATATTAAAAATCTAACATAAGCTTTAAACATGCAGTAAATTCTTGGCATGCTCGTTTTGTTTATTTATAATTTTACAAAAATTCTAGTTGCCTTGAGTAGGGTAGTGCTCTTACTCTAAATTAAAAATGACTCGATTTGTTTTCTGGCCTAGGCGCCTAGCTAGCTGGTGGAAGGTGAGAGTAAATAAATCAAACAATTGGGCTGTCACTACAATCTTAGCGATAATAATGTAAGAAAATTAATTAATTAATTAAAAACGCACCGAGATTTTCTGCCGCTGTCAATCAGTGTTTTGATAATTAATTAAATAGAAATAAACAAATTCTCGGTTGTTTTGTTTGAAATAGTAGGTATGTGTCATACTGTGTTTATAGGTGCGCGTGGTCCCTGTTCGCCCTCCTGTCCCCACCAATCAAGGATCCCAGCGTTTTTATAAATATCGAGCTTCTTTTCATACTTTTTCTTTTTCATTTCCCAACTGCATGAAAAGGGTTGGTCGCTCCCCACGCGCTTCACTCTCTCCTTTCTGTTGCTTGAACATTCACGCCGTATAACTCTGTCTTCTTCACTCTTCAGTTTAAGCCAAGAGAAGAAAAATAAATCGGGAAAATTAAATATAAAAAAACAAAATGAAATTATAAAAATTGTAACTTGATATTAAAAAAACATATGCAAAGTCAAAATTATGACAAACTTATGTTAATTGTTAAGGTTCTATTCAGTTTATGTTTTTATTTTTTATTTTAATTTTTATTAGAAAGAACAATAAATAGTAAAAATATCAAATAAGGCTAAAAAAATTACTTTTGTTTAAATCTCAAATTAATCATTTGGATAAAAACTTCACTATAATCAAATGTGTTTTTTTTCTTGAATTATTTTTACAGTATAAATAATATAACATTTTTTAAAGTTTAAAAAAATTTTTGGAATCAAAAAAAGTTTAAAATTTTTTTAAATATTTTTGCAAAACTTTTTTTATTTTATTTTTTCAATTTTTGCTCTCTTCATTCAAAAAGCTAAAAAGTAAAATAAAATTTGAAAAAACAAAATGCCCACAGCTCCCATCTCTTTCTCTCCAGTTTTTACTCTAAAATACTTCAATGTTCTAACCCGTTCGCTCTTTTCTCTCTGTGTGAGTTAACACGATGGCGCATCTCTTTAGAGATCTTTCACTTGGCCACTCAAAGAGAGAGTCGACGCCACCGCCAGTGCAGACTATACCTCAATCAATGCCGAGCAAGCTCATTTCAACCGATCTCCAATCCCCACTGGGGCAACTCGCCTCTCAACTCACCGATTCCGATCTTCGACTCACTGCTTACGACGTCTTCCTCGCCGTATGTCGTACCTCCTCTTCCAAACCTCTCTCCACTTCATCCTCCTTCAATACCGATTCGCCGAGTCACAACTCGCCCGGTCAAAACCACAACCACAGTCACTCTCCTAACTCGCCCGCGTTACAGCGCTCGCTTACGTCAGCGGCTGCAAGTAAGATGAAGAAGGCTTTAGGATTGAAGTCGCCGGGCTCTTCATCGGGCTCGAAGAAGAGTCCAAGTTCCGGGCCAGGCTCGGGCCAGGGCAAGCCCAAGCGGCCTACGACCGTAGGGGAGCTTATGAGGACTCAAATGCGGATACCTGAGACCGTTGATTCGCGAGTTAGAAGAGCGCTTTTGAGGATCGGCGGTGGCCTGGTCTGTTCAATTTAAGTTTTATTTTTTATGGAATTTTGGTTGATCCGGAATTTTGCTTTCTATTTATTTTTTTAATTTCAATTTATTTGATCCAGATAATGCTTCTTTTGAGTAAATAAATTTGAATTATTTAATATTAAATTTAATGCGGTATGATCCGATGATAAAAACGTTAAAAAATAGATTATGATTTAAGTTACAAACAAATTTGATTCTAGAATTTAATCCTGAATAATTGAGTAAGAATATAAATTCTCGAATATATTGGGAAACTCATCTAGATGATCTAATTTAAGATGAAGTTAATGATTCTTATTTTTTGTAATTTTATTGGTGTTTAATTGATTTACAGTGTTCGCTGTGTTTTTTTTTTTATCCTTGGGGATGACTGGGGGTGGGGTGGAATTATGCATGAGGACTTAACCAGATTGGTAATAGTTCATTAGCATTGATAGTGGTCTACTATAAATATGTGTATGGCAGGTTGGAAGGCGGATTGAGTCAGTGGTTCTTCCATTGGAGCTATTACAGCAGCTCAAGCAATCAGATTTTACTGATCAACAAGAATATGATGCATGGCAGAAAAGAAACCTGAAGGTTCTTGAGGCTGGGTTACTATTGCATCCTCGTGTTTCACTTGATAAGTCAAATAACGCATCACAAAGGTTACGGCAAATCATTCATGCAGCTCTAGATAGGCCAATGGAAACTGGAAAGAACAATGAGTCAATGCAAGTTCTTCGCACTGCTGTTATGTCTCTTGCTTCCAGATCTGATGGGTCTCTTTCCGATTCATGCCACTGGGCTGATGGAATTCCACTGAATCTTAGACTCTATGAAATGCTTCTGGAGGCGTGCTTTGATGTCAATGATGAAACATCTAGTGTCGAGGAAGTTGATGAGCTTATGGAGAACATAAAGAAGACGTGGGTGATCCTTGGGATTAACCAAATGTTCCATGACCTCTGCTTTACTTGGGTCCTGTTTCACCGTTTTGTTGCCACTGGGCAAGTTGAAATGGATTTGCTATATGCTGCTGATAGTCAGCTAGCAGAAGTAGCAAAAGATGCCAAGACTACCAAAGATCCAGATTACTCCAAGATTTTAAGTTCTACATTGAGTTCAATATTGGGCTGGGCAGAGAAAAGACTCCTTGCATACCATGACACTTTCGATAGTGGAAATATTTATACTATGCAGGGCATTGTTTCTTTAGGTGTATCAGCTGCTAAGATTTTGGTTGAGGATGTATCTACTGAATATCGCAGAAAGAGGAAAGGAGAAGTAGATGTAGCTCGAAATAGAATTGACACTTACATCAGGTCATCATTGCGCACTGCTTTTGCTCAGGCAAGTCTTTACCATCTGCTATAGGCCCCTTTACTGCTAATGAGGAAAAATTGAGTGTCTATGCCACATTTATAATATCTGAATCTTCATTGCATATTTACAAGATCCTTGTATGTATGTGATTTGGAATGCAACAAATGTGTGATGTGTCTGGATACTTTCTTGCTGCCTAGTTCTCCCTTTTAGTTGGTTTAATAACTATGCATATGCTTTTTTGTTGCTATATAGAGAATGGAGAAAGCAGACTCAAGCAGGAGAGCTTCTAAAAACAAGCCGAGTCCTCTTCCTGTCCTTGCAATCCTTGCTAAGGATGTTGGTGAGCTAGCAATTCACGAGAAGCAGGTTTTCAGTCCAATACTGAAGGGTTGGCATCCTTTGGCAGCAGGTGTGGCTGTGGCCACCCTTCATGCTTGCTATGCAAATGAGATAAAACAGTTTATATCAGGCATTATGGAGTTAACCCCTGATGCTGTTCAAGTACTGAGAGCTGCAGATAAACTGGAGAAAGATCTTGTGCAGATTGCTGTTGAGGATGCAGTAGACAGTGATGATGGTGGGAAGGCAATAATCCGTGAAATGCCTCCTTATGAGGCTGAAGCTGCAATTGCCAATCTTGTTAAAGGGTGGATCAAGACAAGATTAGACAGACTTAAGGAATGGGTTGACCGGAATTTGCAACAAGAGGTATGAACTTGCTGTTCTTTTCGCTTGGACAAAAATGTTATCTGACCATTCTACAACTTGGTTTCGTATCATGTAATTTTATGTTCATTGTGAAATTATCATTTTCTTGTTATTTGAAATAATCATATTTTGCTAATAGATTTCTTTCTTTATGGATAAATCAGTTAGGCTGTGGTTCATAGAATACAAGTAACACAGAAACCTAGAGGGTGAACAAGGAATTATTTAAGAGTTAATGTTACCTAAGAATTTGGATTACATGCTAAGGCCTAGAGCAAGAAAATAGGTTTTGTGGAGGAATGAAGAGCATATAAACAAGCTCCAAGATGTCTTATTAGTGGTTTGGTCGTTTCACAAATTTAAGTAGTTGCCTTCTTAGCATTTATTAGAGAAACAGTGTGCTCTGCAAGCCTAAAAGCTACTGCAGTGCTTATGATCATTTTCACCTGTAATATAAGTTAGGAGAGATAATTTCTCTATAGGTGCAGAATTTTGTTTATGTAGTTTCAGATTCTCTTTTATCTATAAAGCAGTATCTATTTAGAGGTAGTTTATGTTCCTTTTAAAATTTGATTGTTTGTTCATGCAACTGACCTGCATATCTACTGAATAGCTGGTTGTAGTTTTGTTATAATTGTACTTTTTTATTTTTTTTCCTCTTTTTTGCTAAACAACACATTGCATTATGCTAGGTCTGGAATCCACAAGCAAATCAAGAAGGATATGCTCCCTCTGCAGTTGAAATTTTGAGAATCATAGATGAGACTTTAGATGCATTTTTCCAGCTTCCAATACCAACACATCCTGCACTGCTACCTGATTTGATGGCTGGCCTTGACAAATGTCTTCAGTATTATGTATTCAAGGCAAAATCTGGCTGTGGTAAATGCTTGCAGATCTCATAAATGATCTCAATATGATGTCCAAGGTTTTTAGAGTTTCTAACATATGATATCCTTTAAATTTACTTATAGGTTCACGCAACACATATATCCCTACAATGCCTGCATTGACAAGATGTGAAACGGGATCAAAGTTCCAAGGTGTATGGAGGAAAAAAGATAAGTCACAAAATTCTCAGAAGAGAAATTCTCAGGTTGCAACAATGAATGGAGATAATTCATTTGGGATACCACAGTTGTGCATTCGTATAAATACTCTGCACCGTATCCGATCTGAGATGGATGTTCTAGAGAAGAGGATCATAACCCACTTGAGGAACTGTGAGTCTGCTCATGTAGAAGATTTTTCGAATGGTTTGAGCAAGAAATTTGAACTAACACCAGCTGCTTGTGTGGAAGGCGTTCAGCAACTGTCTGAGGCAGTAGCTTACAAAATCGTATTCCATGACCTAAGTCATGTTTTATGGGATGGCTTGTATGTAGGTGAGCCATCATCTTCTAGGATTGACCCATCATCTTCTAGGATTGACCCTTTATTACAGGAACTGGAGCGAAACTTATTGATCATCTCCGAAACTGTGCATGAAAGAGTTCGAACGAGGATTATAACTGATATCATGAAAGCTTCTTGTGATGGATTTTTGATGGTTTTACTTGCTGGAGGCCCCTCTCGTGCTTTCTCTCGTCAGGATTCTCAAATTATAGAGGATGATTTCAAAGCCCTTAATGATCTGTTTTGGGCCAATGGAGATGGTTTGCCTGCTGATCTCATAGATAAGTTTTCAGCTACCGTGAGAGGTGTCCTTCCTCTCTTCAGAACTGATACAGAGAGCTTAATTGAGCAGTTCAGACGTGTGACCTTGGAGACATATGGCTCATCTGCAAGGTCTAGGCTGCCACTGCCACCAACATCAGGGCAGTGGAATCCTACTGAGCCAAACACACTCCTGCGTGTATTGTGTTACCGGAATGATGAGACAGCTTCAAAATTCCTTAAAAAGACATATAATCTACCTAAGAAACTTTAATAACCTGGGGTTTTGTTTATAGCAAACCAAGGAAGGCTGCATCCTGTGTAGCATTGTGTGCTTGCAATTTTCTTATAATTCTTTATATTTTATGAGATGGCTTGGACAGGATGCTTAGCACGTCTTGTGTGGTTGGTTGCAAGTTCCTAAAGATGTGGCCATGATCTTGTATAGTATATTGAGAATGTTCTGGTGAGGTCGAGCTGCTGTTCATCAAGATGCAGAGTTGGGAGAGAGGAAACCATAGAGGAAGAGGGCTTTCAGTGGCTTGCATGACTGTGAGGGAAGGTGGGTATTTATTATCATAAGATTCAATTATTTGAAGATATGAGATTTCTTTAGATCTAATTTTGTCCTATGCTCTACTGCATTTAGGAAAATTTGTTTGCTTTACGAGGTTCTTTTGTTCATTATTTGCTTTGTCCATCATTGCTTGTTCATTTTTCATTTTATTTCAATTGATGTATTACTTTGTAGTGGGTTGTCTTTCTCGAATCTCATGTAGTTATATTTACCAAGCCCTGGTAAGTTTCAATAGTATGTATCATAAATCAGGCTTTCTTGATTGCAAAGAAATACAGATTTCTCATATTCTCTTTCTTGCCCGTCTATATGTGAACTTCATTTGCAACTTTGCAGTTCATTTAAGCCCATCTGCATTCATTTCTCTGTGACTGAATAAACAAATTCCAATCAAACCTTATAGTCCGATTTGTAAAGAGATTTTCCATATATTCCAGTCAGTGATTTTGCAGGCTTAACAACATAACGACCTTGATGGAAGAAGTTTTTTTATGCAACGTCGTTAGCAAATTTAAACTATGCATCTGAGTTTGCTATATAAGTTGACTACAAGTATACTGGTTTCTTCTCCAAGCGAAGGCGAAATGACAACCAAACATAGTTTCCCCAGCAGCATTGACGAGCAACAATAGCTTCCAGCAAATCGCAGCAATCACAACCACTACGTTACCTTCAACTGTAACCCAAGATTGCTGCTTCAATGCAATATCTACCTGCGCATCTTTCACATAGTCAAAGCAATTTGAATTTCTTTAGATATGCCACTACGACTGCTTATGACAATGAGACTTAAACAACAATTTTACTGGTCGTGGGATCTAGATGTATCAAGTTATTTTTGAGTTATTCGATCTCGATTCGATGATTACTCGAGTTTGATTCGTTTATTTTGGAGTTGAATTCAAACATCTTAATAGTCGGTTCGAGCAAAGCCTTATCAATCTTTTTTGTTTTAATATATGTTTTTAATATTTTATTATTAATTTACTATTTTATCCTTGTAATATATAATTAAAATTTGATAAATTGAGATTATCAAGTCGAGCTTATACAACTCAAGTATTCTATTCAATCAAGCTCGAGCTTAGGTTAAATTTCAGGTTTGAGTTTTTAAGTCGAGCCGAGCTCAAGTTTGGTATTAGATTGTTTCAATTAGATTGTTTCAACTCAGCCTGATCACAATCCTAGCTGGTGGGTTGGTTGAGTTCATTTCATGAACAGGTTGCATTCTTGAGAGGTTCATTCCTCTAGGATAGCAGTAGCACGTCCAAGATTGGTGGCAAGAGCTAGTCTAACAGCCTCAATGAAGTCTGGGCTAAGCCTTGCCGTGGGCAATTCCTGTAATTTATTAATAGAAGATGTCTGGGAGACATTGAACAGTGGATCATCCTTCCATGAACATTTATGGAGAGGAGCTTATCATATAGAAGAGGCAACCAAAGGCGTTTTGGTTTATAAGGGTTTCTCATAAGCAAGGCAAATATTACTCTTCCAACAAATGCCATTTTATTTATTTGTTGGCATTGGAGATGGCAATGGCAATGCTACCTTTTCTCAGGAGAAAATACCTTTAAACTATCGATATTAAATACCAGGAATAGGCAACTACCGTCCTCCCCACTTCGAGTAAGGATGGTGTTCCAACTCTCCAGCCTATTAGGAGAGTTTGGGAGGGGAATTGAGCATTAGGAGTTATGATAATCTCTGTGCTTACCATGTTAAATGAAATGTAAGTTCTGGTTTTATTACAATTTGGTGGAATAAAAGTTCATTTGTTGACAAAAAAACTATTGATAACGAAATTGTAGAGAGATTCTTTTAACATTTTCGACGCTAAATAAGAATTTTGGTTACGAACAACTTATGATCATAGGTAATTGTACTCTAATAGTCCTATTCAAGTAAGTACTATACATACATACACACACAAACACACACACACATATATTTGACAATTGTGAATAGAAATGAGGTTGTTTAGATTCGAACCTAAATTGTACGTGCCACAACTCCTTTCTTAATCACTCAATCAAGAGTTTATTGGTATAAGTATTGATATATTAATAATCAAACAAAAATATTGTTTTACGTTAAGTAAACAAAAAAAATTATATATACAATTTTATTTGATATATACAATATACGCTTAATTAAATACTTTACATGCCAATGAGGCCTTGGCTTAATGGTAAGAATGAGGCCCTAGAACTTTGAGGTCCCAAATTTGAGTCTCACCGAGTGTGAGTTCGAGTTAGTTTATTGTTATTTATTTAGTTTGTTATTATTATTTTTATTTACCAATTTATAGAGTTACAAGTTTATGGAATGTAATATGCTAATTGTGATTGTAACTTTGAATGAGAATATATTACTAAAAAAAATACTTTACATAGTTCTCTTCAGACAGGAAAAAAAAAGATTTAAACCTAATTCAATTTTAGTCAATTAGTATAAAAACTAGATACTCAACCCCAAACTTTCCTGTTTCGTAGGACCAATAAGTCTTTTCGTTGGTCAATTGTTAATTAAACCGTTAAAAACTTAAATTTGAGATCATTTTATCCCAAAACCGTTTACAAAACTTTAAATACTCAAAATCAAACAAGAATGAATAAAGGAAATGCTGAAAAGTTATTGGGATTTAAAAGGTTTGCTTCTTTTTTACTTCTAATTTATATTTTCGTTTATTGTGTATTATATACACACTTTTCCAAAAAATATTGTGTTAATACTCACTTGTTATATAGGATTTATGAAAATATATTTTTTTTTGTTTATTAGGTTTAGTATTAAATAAATAGCACATCATAATTGTTTTATACTTTGCTCTTTTTCTTACAAGTCAAGTAGGATAGAGAGCTCAAAATTGATGTGGACTCAAAAAATTCACTTGAGTTCATCTAAATTGATTTAATAAAAATGTAAATAACTTAAATTAAAATAACATAACACAAAATTATTTATATTTAAAATTATTCAAAATCAAAATAATTTAAAGTTTGAAAATTTTGAAACATTGATTGAAATTATTAAAATTTAAATTAAGTATAATTTATTGTTAAAATTTTTAAAAATTTAAATATAATATATTTGAGAAGAAAATTACAGATTGAATGATACTTGTGAAAAAGAGTAAAAATAAATTGTGAAAAGAGCGAAGAATCGTGGAAGATAGAAGAAAAATAGAAAAATAAAGAATTATTTATATTAATAAATTTAGAGTTGAGTAATTTTGTGAGTACCCATATTCAATTAACTTTTATTAACATGTTAAATTCTTTTGGGGAAGAGTATCTATTTTTAATACTAATTAAAATTAAATTAGATTTAAACCTTAAAAACTTTGATGAAATTTACAAAAAAAATTTTAAACAGTCAAAATATGAGACGGCTTTGTTTTGCAAAATCCTTTGAATTTAGCGAAAATAGGTAATAACACCCTAACAATTTTGGCTCATTGATTGAGCTCGATGTGGCACGTGAAAATTTTCGTTGTGCTGCATTTTCAAATTTTCCCTTCCTCCTCTCTATTTTTTTATTTTAATATAACATCATTAATAATCATTTTTTTCACTACATACACTTTATTGTCATCGTTATAATTAAATCTAAACACATAAACTTTTCACACAGTTTTTATTATCATCACTGCTTTACCGTCCACTAAAACTTTTTCTTTTTTTCTTTTACTAGCATTCTACCAGCTATTAGAGGTGACAAAAGTTGACTTGACCCGAAAAATCCGTCCAATAAACCCGAATCCAAACCCGATAGATCTGATTTGACTAAAAAAAGTCAACAACTCAAATCCAACTCGATCTGAATCCGAATTGATCTAAAACCAAATTTATCCGAATTCACATTGATCCAAACCCGAATTAATTTGAACCCAAATTCAACCGAATTTAAATTAACACAAACCTGACCTGATTTGAACTCAAATTGATTCGAACCCAAATTGACCAAAATCCAAATTGATCCGAATCCAAATTAACCCAAACCTAAAAAGATTCAAACTTAAATTTAATATTATCAATAAATATTTAAATGTTAAAATTAATTATCAAAGTATTTTAATATAGTAAAAATATAATTTTTTTTCAATAATATGAGTGTTACATATATTTTTAATCTAGTTAAACGTAAATATTCACTTTTATATTATATTCATTTGAACCTTATGTATAATTATTTAATGACTAATCTATAATAGAGTACAGAGCTATATCAGCTACACTTAATGTCTCCAATTATTCTATAAGAAATTAAGATAAATTAAAGAGATATATAGTACTATTTTATGATATTTAGTAGGGATTATTAAATCACTTTGATTCATAAAGTTATTAATTATTGTAGATAATAAAAATAAAATGAAAAAAATGTAATTACTTTATGAATATTAGTAAATATATTATAAAGAAAACTATCATACAAATTATTAAATATTTTGATTATTTCAATTCAAATTGTACTATAGGTCATGTAAGAAGAAAATTTTATTTTTATGAGTTTTGTAATTCTTAGAAATATGGTTTCAGTTAATTTTCATACCAGATAAATCACATCGAGATGATCAAGGCTTAACCCAATAAACCTGTCCAATCGACCCGAATCCAAATTTGACCAAGTCGAATTGACTAAAAAAATCAATGACCCGAACCCGAATTAATCCGAATCCAAATTGATCTGAATTCAAATTGATCCAAACTCGACCTTATTCGAACCCAAAATAGACCAATTTTTCCTTAACCCAAACCCAACCTTATCCGAACCCGAAATGATTCGAATTAAAATAACACAACTCAAACCCGATCCGACCCGCCCATTTATCACCTCTACTAGCTATGCTTCTTTCCACTAGCAGTCGCAGTTAACACTCCAACACTTGTCAAACATTATGTGGGCCTCCGCTTGAAACTCTTCTCAATCTACAAACAAGGTACTTCTTCTCACTAACCTTTTCTAATGATTCCTATTACCGTTCTCTTTGTCATTTGTACAAATTGATACTGCTATTTCTTTTATGCTACGTCAAAAGCTGCAAAAGTAGGAAAGAGAATGGTTAGGGCTAAGTTTCAGACCTGAAAACCTTATTCCAAGCCTCGTTCTTGATTTCATATTTGGTTATTGTTGGATTTGTCAAAGCCCACTAAAACCCTTCCGAAGATGAGGAATTACCTTTACTCAAAAGCTTCTAGAACAAGACTTCGTTTCTACTAATGCTGACCAAGACCTTAAAATGGTTTGCCTTTCGTTCCTATTTATTGTTACTTTTTGAAAATTTTATTGCTTTCCTAGTACAATTATTGCGAATAACAAATGTGATGAAGCATTTTACTCTTGAGGATTTTTTATGGCTGAATTTTAGTTAGCAGAGAAGGAAATAACTTGGTGGGTCTAGATTTTTTATCTAATAAAGCCGATAAGCTAATTTTGCGTTGCTTTTCTCAGAATGCGTAAGATGATTGTAATTATTGTCTTTGGTTATGGTTACCATATGCTTTATCGAACTCGTTGACATAAATTTGTCTGTTTAATTAGTTAAGCTGTTTAATTTTGTTTATAATTTTTTTTGTGTAAACCACAAGTATCCTTATCCGTTTTAATGGTCTGAGATTAATCCTGCTCAAATTTTAGTCACAGTTAAGACTTTCACCCCTCCCCAAAGATGTGTTTAGTGGAAATCGAACCTGAGAGCTCTTCTCACAAAGTCAGTCTGTGTTGTCTATTGAGCCATAACCCATGAGTAATTTTGTTTATAGTTTTTAGTATTTATTAATAGCAATCATATGATGTTAGAAAAATATGAAATTTTGAGTTTTGAACCACTTATGACAGGTTTTAGTGGTTAGACAAGACCTTAAGATGAAATGAGGGAAGACTGCATCTCAGCTTGCTCGTATGATACCTGAAATGCTCTTAAAATCAAAAACTTTGCTTTTGATTGCAAAATTTAGTCTGTATTGCTTTTCTAAAATTAAGTCCTTAGGCCCAATCCCACCCTTAAAGTAAATAATACAAAGAAAATAAATCCTCTTTCTCAGATTTCCATGTATCCTTACCTTCAATTATTTAACCAAACTTTTCCTGCCCAAATTTACAAATGTTGCTACCGGTATGTATGCAGAATTGATGCAATGGTTTGCCTGATTATGAGTCAATTTCTTTAATCAAGCTTCACCTGTGACCTTGCTTTAGTGGAAGATACAAAGGAACCCTTTGTTTGTGTTATTTGTACAAGTAAAATCATTTTATGGGCGTTAAATAACATAAAAATATTTTAGTGATCGATCCCTTTTAAGATAATGGGAGGATTGTGACCAACCCAAAATAGTCACTACATGCAAGGATCAACAAGAAATGTAAGCATGTAATTTAATAGGGAATTATTAGGTTCTCACCATTTATGTCAACTTAGGTACATATATCATGCTTAAAATGCTCTTTTTTGTTTTCTAATTTTGCAAGTTGTAGATACTTGATTTTGAAAACTAATATTTTATTTCTAAGAATAACTCTTCCACAAGAAGAACTTCTTCTCAGAAAAGTTCATTACATTTTCTTATAATAGCTCTTTCACATAATAACTCCTTTACAGAATAGTTCTTCTTAGAACAGTTATTTTCAGAACAACTCTTTACAAAATGGCTTCTTCACAAAACATCTCTTCACAGAACAATTTCTCACAGAACAAACTGTTTTCAGAACAACTCATTCATAGAACAACTTATTCTCAGAATAATTCATGCATAGAATAATACCTTCACTTAATATCACTTTCATGGAACAACATCAACATTTTCACTAAATAACACTTTTAAGAAGAAGTGGAGATAACCCGAAATACAACAGGATTCTTGGGTTAACTTTTAATATTGGGATGTCCTGGAGAGTTTATCTTGGTGGATCAGATATGGAGATAGTTAAGAGTTTTTCTTTTAACCTTTCTTTAAAGTATGAGTACTCTTCTCTATTTCTTTTAATACTCTTTCTCCCAAAGCTGAACTCTCATTAGACAATGCATTAATAATTTTATAACAGTCAATTCTTAGCATTATACCTACTAATGTTCATGATTTATAACTCTTATCCTGGAGATCTATATATAGTTCACATTATTCTTGTGAAAGGGACTTTTGGCAAATTGGCTAACTCAGAAACTCTCTCAAATCCTCTATACACTATTCTCTCAACTCAGCCTTATTCAACCTTTTACTTTTTCTATTCAGTCTTGTTCTTAACCTTGCTCAACTTTCTACCATTGCCTACCACCGCACTCGTTCTTCATGGTCTGCTCCAGTCTTCTTCTTCGCTGCCTCCAAGCACATCTTGTTCTACTAGTTTGTAACGTTCAATTTTCACAGCAAAGAACTCATTTATACAAGTGTACTTTTATTTTCTTATCAGGAATAAGTCAAAGGAAGTAGTTGAGAATATTGGCCTTCCCACTTTTGTTGTTGCTGATGCTGGAAGAATGTAGACTTGTCTACATCACTTTATGTAAACTCATCGTGAGGCAACTTGGAATGTAATGGCAACGCATAGGTATAGGATTTATTAATTCGAAATGGATGGAGAACTTTGGCATTTAATGCTTGCAAAATGAAGGGAAGTTGAAGCTAGAAGTCCTTACTAAAGGTATATTAGAACCAATAGACTTGGTATGTCCTGATGTATGCTATTGTGGATGTATTTTCAGTTGTTTGAGATTCTTTACTGCATGATGTCCAAGGATTGTAACTCGTTTCTCTAGAGCATAATGGTTTTGTTTCAACTTAAGTATAATTGCTTGATTTCTTGAATTTGATGTTTGAGTACGAAATTTGTTACTGTTTATCATTTTGAATGAGAATGTGTGGCCAAGATATCAATACCTATTTATTTTGCAGGTTTCAGTAAGGTCAAAGACAATTCTTGCTATTGGACTTGGTGATAAAGGCCCATCAAGCTCACAAAGCTCAAGTCATGTTCGTGATGATCGTGATCTTTTGAGCATCCATGGAGGTCCAATTACAAGAGCTAAAACAAAGATAATGCAACAAACCTTGGCTAGTTTCATTAATATTGCTAAAGAGAAAGCCCAACAAAGCTTGAGCATGGAGGTTGATAAAGTCTTCTACAACATGATCCAAGCCCAAGTTCAACCTTCTTGAAGACATACAAGTATTGGGCCAAAATGCAATTAGGCTGGATGCATAAATTGGACATAGTGCAATTAGGCCAAATGCTATACTTATTTTATTTAGTTATGTCTTATTAGGTTGAACATTGTCTTAATTTAATTTAAGTCCAACTCCTCTTTATTTAATAGTATTGTAGGATTTCTATTTCTTGTTCTGCAAGTTTGCTATTTCCTATTCTGCAAGTTAGGAAAGTAGGATTTCTATTACTTATACTGCAAGTTTGCTATTTGCCTATAAATAGCTATGTAACCCTTTAGGCAAAACACAATTGATTTTAGTAATAAAAATTGAGATTCTTCTCTTTGGTTCCCTTGAGAACTCTTAAACTTATCAAGGTCTTCCTTGCGGCGTTCTTCTACCTTCCAACAATTCATATCATAGGTTCTTGCTTTCTAAGCAACAGGTCTTGGTCCAATACCATAGGTTCTTGTGTTTCTACACAACGGGTCTTGGCTTTTTATCAAATTTTTGTTTTCCTTTGCTGTGTTTTTAACTTGTTCTTGTTTTTCTTCGAGTGTTCTTCGTGTTCTTAATTGAACCTCACCAACTCATCTTCTTTCGGTGAGGTTCATATCATTTGGCATCAAAGCTTAGGTTCAATTCATAGGAGTCTTGTTTTATTATGTTCTTGTGTTTTTCTTTTGTCTTCTTATCTTAACCAAAGTTGATCTTGAATCCTCTTCCAAGCCAACATAAATATTTTTTGTTCTTCAAACCTGTTGTCTTCATTAAAATAAACCAACCTTGACCTAGCCACCAAGTAAACTTTTAACTTGTTCTCCAAGCAACCTCAACCCCAAAAGCTATCTTGCTCATCAAGAAACCTTCAAAAACTCTACTTTCACATAAAGACTACCTTGTTTCACGAGCCACTGTTCCTTATCCTTTCTTGCCACACAAGCTATTACCAAAACTAGCTTGTTTTCACAACCTCTTCTTGTCATTTAGACTTTTTGTTTTTCTTCATTGTTCGTTTACTTTAGTAAAAAAAAAGTAACAAAAAGAAAGGAAAAGAAAAGAGAAGAAAAAAAAAAGAAAGAAAAGAAAATCAATTCAAGAGGTGATTCGTTATATCGTGTGTAGCAAGTGTAACATCAAAGGCAATCGTGGAGGTGTGCTTCATCAAAATCTTGAGGTAGTCCTTCTTTCTTGAGCTTTGAGATTTTTTTGCCTAAATCTAAAAATTTCTATTTACCTTTTTACCCCTACTTCCCAAAATTACCTTTTGACCCTACCACCTTAAAAAAAAAAAAAAACTACCCTACCTTTGGCTAAACTAAACCTTAACCAAACACCCTAAAACACCCATATTTCCTTCAAGGTCGAGATTCATTTGGGTCTTCTTGAGTCTTGGTTAATCTTGTTGAGTCATCATTATTTTGTTTTCCCTTGATTAAAGTCTTGTACTCATCTTGGTTAATTGTTGGTTGATAGTTGGATTCCATAAGTTGATTTTTGATTGAGTCTTGAGTTTAATATAGAACCTATGGAGAAAAGTTGTGTGAGGGAAAAAGGCAAAAGTGTGTGAGTAACATTGTAGAGAAAAGACATATTAAAATTGTGTGAAACACGAGTGTGAGTGTTACATTCTTGTGTGTATTGAGTGTAAACACGTGAAGTCATACTTGTGAGGTCCTTTTCTTTTATTAACATTTCTTACAGGTTACAATCATGTCTTCTAATAGTGAAAAGCCTGATTTGAGTAAGATGGAGTTGATGCTCTAAGCCATGCAATAACAATTTTCAAGAATAGAGTTAGGTTTAATAATTCATGATAAGTTAGAGGAACATGAAGCTACCCTAGCTAAGGTAAAGCAAGGTCATACTTCTCATGTGAATGGCAATGTTATGAATAATGACTTTGATGATAAGGTTGATGATGAGTTTAGTGTGAATAGAAATGTTAAAGGTAATCGTGGTAATAGAGGAGGTCATGGAGATAGGTATCATGATAGGATAGATGGAAATTTAGGAAGTATCAAATTAAAGATTCCTTCCTTTCAAGGTAAGAATGATCCTGAGGCTTACTTAGAATGGGAAAAGAAAGTAGAGATGGTCTTTGATTGCCATAACTATTCCGAAGAAAAAAAGGTGAAGCTTACTGCTGTAGAGTTCACGGATTATACAATCATTTGGTGGGACCAACTCATGCTTGGTAAACGTAGGAATAAAGAGTTACCTATAGCTATATGGGATGAAATGAAACGTGTTATGAGAAAAAGGTTTGTTCCTAATCGTTACTATAGACAGCTTTATCAAAGGTTACAAGGTCTCACTCAAGGTTCTAAGAGTGTTAAGGATTATCATAAAGAAATGAAAATTATCATGATCAAAGCTAATGTTGAAGAGGATAGTGAAGTTACTATGGCTAGATACTTACAAGGATTGAATAGTTAGATTGCTAATGTAGTGGAGTTACATCACTATGTGGAGTTTGATGTATGTTGCATATGGCTATAAAGGTTGAAAGGTAACTCAAGAGAAAAGGTTCTTCATTTCGTTTTGTGCAAGGTTCTAGTTCGTCTTTTTCTTGGAAACCGAACACCTTTCGAAGGGATGATAGGGCAACATTCAAACCTAAGACTGAATCCTCATTCAAGCCTAAACTTGAGACATCCAAGCCTAAGGGTGAAGTGTCCAAAAGTAGAAACTCGAGGCTATCCAAGCATCCCAAGGTAAGAGTAGAGACATCAAGTGTTTTAAATGTTTGGGAAGAGGACACATTGCATCACAATGTCCAAACAAACGAGTCATGATTATACGTGATGATGGTGACATTGTAAGTGAAGATTCTGATGTTGATGATGAGATGCCATCATTGGTGGACATTGATGAGGATGATGACTATGTTGAGTTTGCTGCCCATAGTGAAGCACTTGTAGCTTGTCGTGCATTAAGTGCCCAAGTTAAGGATAAAGATAAAGTGCAACGAGAAAATATTTTCCATACTAGATGCCACATCAACAATAAGGTATGCTCTTTGATTATTGATGGTGGTAGTTGCACTAATGTTGCTAGCACTTATTTGGTTGACAAATTGAGTTTGTCTACTACAAAACATCCCAAACCACATAAACTTCAATGGCTCAATAATTGCGGAGAAGTAAATGTGACCAAGCAAGTATTGGTGCCATTTTCCATTTGAAGGTACAATAATAAAGTGTTGTGTGATGTTGTGCCTATGCATGCTTGACATTTGCTTTTAGGAAGACCATGGCAATTTGATAAACGTGTCATACATGATGGATTCACAAACCGTTATTCATTTACCATGGATGGTTAGAAATTCACACTTGCACCCTTGAGTCCTAAGGAGATTTTTGAGGACCAATTGAGGTTGAAAGAGCAAAATGAATCACAACAAAGGCCAAAGAATCTAAATAAAGGCAAAGATATTGCAAAGAAAGTAAAAAAGGACGTAAGCTTCTATGCAAAGGAAGTGATGTCGAGGCTACTTTTCTAGCTAATGCCCAATCCTTTTGTTTTTATATAAAGAATCTTGTTTTAATTCTAATGATCTTAATACTACTTTGCCTACTGATGTTTTGTCTCTTTTGAAGGAATTTGAAGATTTATTACCTGAGGAGATTCCAAATGGCTTGCCACCTATTAAGGGAATTGAGCATCAAATAGACCTTGTTCCTAGAGCTGCCATTCCCAACCGACCTGCCTATAGAAGTAATCCCGAGGAGACAAAGGAGCTTCAAAGGCAAGTTGAAGAGCTCATGAGGAAAGGCTATGTTAGAGAAAGTATGAGTCCATGTGTTGTTTCTATGTTACTTGTTCTTAAGAAGGATGGGATGTGGAGGATGTGTATTGATTGTTGTGCCATCAACAAAATCATTGTAAAGTATCGCTATCCCATTCCTAGATTAGATGTTATGCTTGATGAGTTACATGGTTCTGCGTCTTTTCCAAACTTGATTTGAAAAGTGGTTATCATCAAATTCGCATGAGAGAAGGTGATGAGTGGAAAATTGCATTTAAGACTAACCATGGTTTGTATGAATGGTTAGTTATGCCTTTTGGATTAACTAATGCACTTAGCACTTTCATGAGATTAATGAACCATGTCTTGCGTGCTTTCATTGGAAAATTTATAGTTGTCTATTTTGATGATATCTTGATCTATAGGAGAAGTTTGCATGAACATATTGAACACTTAAAGAATGTGCTTAATGTCTTGAGAAAGGAAAAGATGTATGCTAACCTTAAGAAATGTTCTTTTTGCACTGATGAGATTATATTTCTTAGATATGTTATTTCTTCTAAGGGTATAGTAGTAGAAGATGAAAAGGTTAAGGCAATTAAAGATTGGCCTATACCTAAGAATATCTCTGAGTTGCGTAGTTTTCATGGATTAGCTAGTTTCTACCGTAGGTTTGTTAGAGACTTTAGCACTATAGCTGCACGTTTAACTGAAGTTGTTAAAAAGAATGTTGAATTTAAATAAGGTCTGAGCAAGATCATGCTTTTAACTTGCTTAAAGAGAAGCTTTGTTCTGCACCTTTATTATCCTTACCTGACTTTACTAAAACTTTTGAGATTGAGTGTGATGCTTCAAGTATATGTATTGGAGCTGTTTTAATGTAGAGAAGTGCCCCATTGCTTTCTTCAGTAAGAAGTTAAGTGGAGTTGCCTTAACTATCCCACGTAGGATAAAGAAATGTATACATTAGTGAGGGCCTTGAAACATGGCAACATTATTTATGGCCCAAGGAATTCATCATCCACATTGATCATGAGTCTTTGAAGCACTTGAAGGGACAAAGCAAGTTGAACAAGCATCATGCCAAGTGGATGGAGTTCATTGAGACATTCCCATATGTGATCAAATATAAACAAGGTAAAGAAAATGTCGTGGCTGATGCATTGTCTCGAAGGTATACTCTAATTACTACTCTTAATGCAAAACTACTTGGATTTGAGTATATTAAAGACTTGTACGCTACTGATGAGGATTTTGAAAATGTGTTCATTGCATGTGAGAAAACTGGTTTTGGAAAGTTTTATAGGCATGATGGATTCTTATTTAGGGAAAATAGATTATGTGTGCCTAAGAGTTCTTTAAAGAATTACTTGTTAAAGAAGCCCATAGTGGTGGATTAATGGGACATTTTGGAGTAAAGAAAACTTTAGATGTTGAAAAGTTGTGTGAAAGATGTGTCACTTGTAAACAAGCTAAGTCTAGAGTTATGAATCATGGTCTTTATACTCCATTGCCTATTCCTACTACTCCTTGGATGATATTTCTATGGACTTTGTTTTGGGTTTACCAAGAACAAAGAGATGTAGAGATTCTATTTTCGTTGTTGTTGACAGGTTCTTTAAGATGGCTCACTTCATTGCTTGTCATAAGACGAATGATGCAAGCAACATTACTGATTTATTCTTCAAGGAAATTGTTCGTCTACATGGTGTTCCGAGGACAATTGTTTCTGACCGTGATGTGAAGTTCCTTAGCTACTTTTGGAAAACATTATATGGAAAGTAGGAACAAAGCTATTGTTTTCAACTACCTGTCATCCACAAACCGATGGTCAAACTGAAGTAGTAAATCGTACTTTGTCTACTTTGTTGAGGTCTATTATTAAAAATAATTTGAAGAATTAGGAAGATTGTTTGTCTCATGTGAAGTTTCCTTACAATAGAAGTGTGCATTCTACTATTAGTTATTCTCCATTTGAAGTTGTCTATGGTTTTAATCCACAAACTCCATTGGATCTTTTACTACTACCTATTGAGGAAAGAGCTAGTTTGGATGGAGAAAAGAAAGCTGATTTTGTTAAGCAACTGCATGAGAAGGTGATTCTGATTTGAGGACAAATCCTTTCAAAGAGGGGCAATGATGAGGCCCATCAAGCTCACAAAGCTCAAGTCATATTCGTGATGATCGTGATCCTTTGAGCATCCATGGAGGTCCAATTACAAAAGCTAAAACAAAGATAATACACCGAGCCTTGGCTGGTTTCATTAATATTGCTAGAAGAAAGCCCAACAAAGCTTGAGCATGGAGGATGATAAAGTCTTCTACAATATGATCTAAGCCCAAGTTCAACCTTCTTGAAGACATATAAGTATTGGGCCGAAATGCAATTAGGCTGGATGCATAAATTGGACTAAAGCAATTGGGCCAAATGCTATACTTATTTTATTTAGTTATGTCTTATTGGGCTAAATATTGTCTTAATTTAATTTAAGCCAACTCTTTTTATTTAATAGGTATTGAAGGATTTTTATTTCTTGTTCTGCAAGTTAGGAAAGTAGGATTCCTATTACTTGTTCAGCAAGTTTGTTATTTCCTATTCTGCAAGTTAGGAAAGTAGGATTCCTATTACTTGTGCTGCAAGTTTGCTATTTGCCTTAAATAGCTATGTAACTCTTTGGGCAAAACACAATTGATTTTAGTAATAAAAATTGAGATTCTTCTCTTTGGTTCCTTTGAAAACTCTTGAACTTATCAGGTCTTCCTTGTGGCGTTCTTCTACCTTCCAACAATTCATACCATAGGTTCTTGCTTTTCTAAGCAACGAGTCTTGGTCCAATACCATAGGTTCTTCAGTTTCTACACAATGGGTCTTGGTTTTTTCTTTAATTTTTGTTTTCCTTTGCTGCGTTTTTAACTTGTTCTTATTTTTCTTCGAGTGTTCTTCGTGTTCTTCATGAACCTCACCAACTCATCTTCTTTTGGTGAGGTTCATATCATTTGGTTTGCTTCTAGTTTATCTTCTGCTAAATCTATTGTAATTGCTTCCGTGTGTTGGATATCTTTTTATGTGCCATGATGGGTCCATTTTTTTTTTTGATATGAGATATGTTCAAATATGATTGCCTTACACTTATGGAAGTTGGAGTTCAATTTCCCCACAAGTGACAAATGTGAAATTTAGTAAAAACAACTAAAACAATACTGTTTTGTTTATTTATTGTACATCTATTGTTGTGATTATGCAGGGCAAAAGTGGCAATTCATTCAGTGATTGGGAAGTTGACCTTGATCTAATGTTGAAGAAAAAAATCCTTATCTTGTTGTGCCACCATTATCATGATATTAATGGCTTCACAACTATTATGGTTTGTAAGAGAAATCTCCTTTGATGGATTATGGTTGGTTGGAACAAGGTTAGAACAAGCTAGACAAATTAGAGCAGTTGGTAGATAAGAATACTCTCTAATTAACTATTCATTAGTAGAAAATTCCAGTTGGATTGGTTGCTGGAACAGAGTGGAACACTAGAATTTTAACTTGTCATTTGACTCGTACAATGTCTTAATTTTATGTACCCCTAACCATTGATGTACAAACTATCATTTTAGCAATCCTTTGCAGCATGTAAACCTCAAAAAAATAAATAGGGTTCAAGAATGCATATATTTTATATTAGCAAGCATACATAACATAATCCAAAGAATATTAGAAATGTGAATTATGAAGAAAACAAGCTACTACTTGTACTAAAAAAGAATAAATAAAAGTAGTAGGATCTGATCTGATTTGATGGCAACCGCAGCTAATGGTGTAAACGAGTCAAGTTACTCGTGAGTTACTCGAGTTCAATTCGATAATTATTTGAATTCAATTTTTTTATTTTCTAACTGAGCTCGAGTTATTTGAGTAATGAGTCAAGTCGAGTTTGAGCTTTTTAATACTCGACTCGAGTGACTCGTAATCCTAATTGAGCTTTTTTTTTAATATATATTTAGTTTTTTTATTATTTACTAATTATCATCATAATATATAGTTAAAAAATAACAAATCGAGTCTAACGTCAAGTTCAAGCTTATAGTCGAGCAAGAGCGATTTAAGTATTTTATCGAATCGAGCTCGACCTTTATAAGCTAAGTTTGATCAAGCTCAGGCCTCGAGTTTTCGAGTTGAATTGCGTTCGAATTTGATATTAGATCATCTCAACTCTATTCAATTGTATCTTAACCGTAGCCTATTCTTGGTTGGGAGAAAAAAAGAGCATCATCATCATCATCAGAGCCTTTATCCCAATAGATTGGGGTAGGCTATATGAACCAAATCTAAAATCACGTTAGATCGTCCATATGTATTCTCTGCCTCCATAGATTCCTATTCAAGGCCATTTGCTCATCTAATTCTAAAACCTCCATGTCTTTCCAAACTACTTCCTTCCAAGTCTTTTTCGGTCTTCCTCTAGTCTTAACCCTTCTCTTAACATCCATAGCCTCTATTCTCGTAACTGGAGCATCTACAGGTCTACGTCTTGCATGTCCAAACCAACGTAAACGATTTTCACACATTTTGTCTTCGATAAGTACCACTTCAATCATCTTACGAATATCATCATTTCTCATTCTATCCTTTCTTGTATATCCATATATCCACCATAACATTCTCATTTCTGTTACACTCATCTTTTGTGTATGTAACCTCTTAGTCGTCCAATATTCACTACCATATAACAATGTTGGTCTAGCAACTGTCCTATAAAACTTGCCTTTCAACCATGTAGGAATTCCTTTATCGCACAACACACCAGTAGCACTTCTCCACTTACTTCATCTAGCCTGGATCCTATAAGTCACATCACCATAATCTCTCCATCCATCTGTATTATTGATCCCAAGTATCGAAAATGATCCTGCTTACGTATCGCCACCCCATCTAACTTCACTACATCATGCTTTTCCAGTCGGTTAGAACTGAATTTACACTCCATGTATTCAGTCTTCACTCTGCTTAGTTTAAATCCTTTTGATTCCAAAGTTTGTCTCCATAATTCCAACTTTGTATTGATCTCCGCTCTAGTTTCCGCACATAGGACAATATCATCTGCAAACATCATACACCAAGGCACCTTATCTGGATGATTTTGTCAGTTTGTCCATAACTACTGCAAACAAGAATGGACTCAACGCTGACCCTTAATGTAATCCCACCGTGATAGGAAACTCACTTGTTTGCCCCCCACCTGTCCTCACATGTGTCCTTACGCTCTATACATGTCTTTAATTAGTTTAATATTTTTAATTTGGCAAAATGCCAATTTCTTTTATTAAATAGACTGCTTAGGGTTGGGGTCTCGTGTGAGTGAGCTGGAGAGTTACAGTGGGTCTATGTAATGAATATCCTCTGAATGTACCCACTTTTGGTAATTTACTAATTTCCGAACAATTAAAATTTAAACCTAGAGGCTAAAATTCCAAAACCCCACAAAAACCCTTGAATTCTTGTTTTCTCCAATTTCCTAACCCTCACATTTCACTCCTGCTTGCTTTGTCCTTTCCAAATGGCGTCTCGCTTTAGATCTCTCTCAAAATCAACATTCTCTATCCTCAAATCTACCGTTAACAAACCAACCCTTAAACCCAAACCCAAACCCTCCTCTTCTCTCCTTCCTGCTCACTCTTCTCCCACGTTTTCAAGGCTAGCTCTTTAAAACCTTGCGTATATATGCCCCTTTTAATTTCTTCAAATTTATTTATTTTGGACAATCCTTGTATTTTTATCGGTTTTTAAATTTGGGTTGCCTTCAAATTATTAAAATTTTATTCTAAATGGTCAAGATTTAATTTTTCAGGTCTGTTTCTCAATTGGGTTGTCTTCAATCTCTGCTGCCTCTCCACTCAGCAGTGTCTTCAGCACGGCTCACGTCATGTCTAGGAATCGATCCAAGGAGCTCTAGGTCATTGTCTCAGGGTATGCTTTGCAGTGCAAATCCAGGAGTTTGATAATCTCCAAAATGTTTGTAATTTTGTTTCCCTAAGCAACTTTCTTAACTCTGTAATTAATTAATAAAGCAATGTTGTTTGTTTAGGTTGTCTTATTTTATGATCATGTTATTCATGGCCAGTCAATTCTTTTCCAAAACTATCAGTTTGAGACCATTTATCTGTTCTTTGTTGGTTGCATTTTTATTTACTATGATTGATAATCTATCCAAGAGAAAGTGAAAGACAGAAAGGTCTCCTGAATTCAGTAAGATAAGAACTAAGAAAGTAGGAAAGGGAAATCATGAGATGTGTGTGCATGTTTTCAACTGCTTGAATTCAGGACATGTGCGTCTGATGTCACCCCAATAGGCTTATTACTGAAAAAATCAATTTTTTTTTTATGAGAAAAAAGTGTGGAATGAAGTTATTCCTATAGAGATTAGCAGAAAAAGGTCTCAGCCAAAAAATAAAAAAGAACAGAGAAAGATAGCTAGACAACTTAGGGGAGATTAAATGCAGTAAGTAGTGAGTGAGACTAAACTGCACGTATGATGATTTGCTAAGTTGGGTGTGTTGGAACAGGGCTAGATGCAAACAAAGACACAACCTGAGTTTTGGAGCTTGCACATGGTTTGAGAAGGTTTTGTATGATTTATGACTTTTTAAGCAATGCACTGAAAATTATTGATAGTTCTATTTTGTTAGCCAAAGTTGAAGATTCTGTTATAAACCACTACTCTAATATGATTGAAAAATGCAGACACTAGATATGTTGACCATTATTTCTGCATATACCGTACCCTACTAGGCTGCATCTATAGTACATATATCATATACATAATAGTCTATAGCTCTTTATTTTGTTTTTCATTGAGTATTTTGGTTTCTCTTTTCTTTTCAACATGATTATAAGCTTGTGTGATTCTTATCTAACAAAGAAGAATGTTTTACAACTGGAGCCCTTTCCTATCCTCATTGTCAGTTGATATTAATGTAGCTGTGGGGACAAAACTCCATAGGTTCTCCTATTGAAAATATATAACTAAATGTACATTATAATTTGTGAGACATAGTTGTATGTGTCAGACCGTGTACTTGGACTATATTAATGGATTGGAAAGCCCTGTATGGTTAAGGATAAGAATTTGATCTTTATTTAATTGCAGGAGATCTATGTAAAAAATTCTTTTATGGGGAATATAGGGCCATTAGAATTTTTTAAACTTGTCTTGTTTTCTGCAGTTTAGTTGTCTGCATTGCTCCATGAATTGCGAAGATTACGCTCTTGTCCGTTATTCAAATTTTCTGATTGAAACCTGGGCTAGCATTGAGTCATTGACAATTCTTGCTAAATGTCCAATTCCTTGTGGAATTCAGAATAAAACTTTAAATTCAAAGCCAGTACTATTAGTTCATTGTTTGGTTGTTCTTGCAAATGATGCCTTTATTGTAGATGTGCCAACAACTTTTTCCCTAGTAATTATATAAGAGTGCTGCAGCCAACCAGTGTAGTTTTATGTATCGCAAGTCTAATTTTATAATTGCTTGTCCTATTATTTAATTTCAGCTGCTTAACTCTCAAAAGTCACCATACTTTGAAATATTTTTGGTAAACATTGGTTGTTTCTGGACCCCAGCAATTGCTATGTGAAGTAGCTTTATTCACAATTCTTTGACTTAAAGAAATGGCCTATTGTTTTAGTGTCTTTTCTATAGGCTTGGTAATACTAATTTGTTGTGGGTTTTTATATTTTTGTACAGAACTAGGTCTCAGTGTGCCTCGATAACATATCAAAAGTGAGAAGCACCGCATGATGGGTTGTCATTGCTTTCCTTCTTGTGATGACCATTTGGAGATTTATTCTTTTTGATAAGTGTGCCCTTTTCATTATTAGTTGAAGCAAATTTTTAAAATCCTGGATGATGGACATAACTTACACTGCAAGAATTCTCCCTGATACCCAATTTCGGAAATTTTCTGTTCAGAATTTAATCTTCTTGTAAGGATTCTCTTACAGATTATATTTGTTGCTAAAATTTGACTTTGTTAATTTAAATAATAAAATTGCTTTGTCATTTACTCCACTTTTCTTCGCTTAAAGTTATCGTGGTGGATGTAATGAATTTATGATTCCAATTACTCATCCATTTTTGTTTAAATAGATCCATATCTTGGTGATAAACTTGAAAGCATGAATGGGTGCATGATTTCGTTTTATATTCTCATCCAATTCGACCAGGCCCTCAAAACCGTTTTTAATCCTTAGCAACATGTGTGTGTGTGTGTGTCGATTCGATTATACCTTTGATGTTTCCTTCCTTGAATCTTGATAGGTCACACCTGGAAGGACAAGTCTTTGGCATTCTGTGTTTGAGTTTCAATCCTTGTTCACTTTTCATAAGACAGACAGACTTGGGAGAAACTTGAGTTCTAAAGGAAGCCATGTTCGTTTTATTACTATATTATCTTCCTAAGCAAGGAGGAGTGCACTTGAGAAAGTAGAGGGGGATGAGATGGTGTCCCCATGTTTCCCATTTTCTTTGAAAGTTGGCTATGGCGCCCATGTCTCCCCCCCTAGGCCCTAACAAACATTTGCATGTGGCTTTCCTTTTCGATCTCTCAATTCTCAAACATATTGGCATTGTACGTTTCTTCTTTTTTTTTTTTTCTATTTTTTTCCCGCACGTAGACGTATTTGTAAAAACATGTGCTTGCATGCATGTTCAAACGGAGTACAAAAGTCTTCACAGCTCAGGGAAGATATAGGATACCGTTTGGAATTTGCGTTGTCGAACAGCTCCTTGTCTTGTTATCCTTTTTCATTCCTGCGTGGCTCCAAATAATCTAAAAGAAATGGAAGCCAGCTGAATTCATTTTGGTCAGTAAAGAAAATCCTCATTCTTAGCTCCGCTCAAAACTTTGCTCCATGACCCTCGTCACGTTCCATCACTTGGACTAGAGCTTTTAAGACAAGAATTGTTTAATTTAGGAAATGATGGATTAGTCTGCCTATGAAATTAGACTTGTTGATACCACGTAAAAGCGTTGGGTCTTTAGAGCAAAATCTAATAAACCTTAAAAATAATGCCCAAGAGCTTAGCATGACCAAAGATGATGAATGATGCGTTAGGCCTTGACTCTTCTGAACGAGAAATGTCAATTGACTGAATACAAAACTACCCACCAACACAATAACCAGGAGAATCATCTCTATAAAACGAGACCTCATGCAGAAACAAAGAGATGAATGTAATGTTTCATTGTCTCGGTTTATCATGTCATACATGAAAATAAGCAGCGGATTAGAAAAACAACAAAACCAAAATCACCAGGATCATGCAACATGATTGTTTTCGGGATAAAATCTAATCTTTTTGGTGTGACTCGTGTAGGAATGTTCAACTTTTGAATATGACAACCCACAAACAGCTCTCGATTTATCGTTAACTCAAGACTCCTAGCTGAGAGAAGCCCTCTAACAGTATCCACACGAGTAGGATGCAAAACAAAACATTTGCCTAAGACAAGGTGTGATCGGAAGCAAATGGAGGAGGAAGGGAATTGTTTTTTGAGAGTGCTAGCTCCAAGAGGCAGAGCGGCTATCAAAAACGTTATGTCTAACTTTTTAGACTTAATGTTGTTTTCATAGTGCCTCTTGACAAAACCCTAAAAAGGCCTTAGCCTTAGTCCAACTAAATTGGGTCTTTTGGGCCTTAATCCAAATCCAATTGAGTGTAGGGCATACTCTAACAATCTTCTACTTGCACTACAATCAATTGGTTATGCATTTGGATTAATAATTTGGTCTACCCATGAATTATTAAATTAATAATTCATAATTATAATCTCATTATAATTGAAAAGACCAAAATACTGTTTAGTAATCTCGAGCTAAAATTACCATTAATTAAATCCCGAATTCTAGTTGGAACAAGATTCTAGTCTGACTAGGAATCCTATTTGTACTAGGATTCATCATCACATGGATCCAACTCCAATTACTTTGTTTTGGTCATACTTTTATTGTGTGTGACCCTTTAGGTTTCCATTACGTTGGCAGTGAATCAGAATCTCATTCATAAATCACAAGCCAAGATTGGCATCTAGCAATGCATCATGGCTACCCAAGTAATGAAAATGTCAGTGAGTTGACGACAACCTTTCAATGAGCAATTATCGTATAATTTGATCATTTCGTCACCTAATATCTCAGTTGAACATAGAGTATGGAACGTGTCATCTCTATTAAAGTTCAACTGCATTGTTTCTCAATCTCAAGATAAATGATTTAATCAAATGAATTCAAGATCTCATCTTAAATCTCATTTGTACTGTGGTCACAGATTTTCAATCATTAATCTCTATTGAGAGGCCTTAAGATATAGACTCTTGTTACCAAGAGGGACAAATACTATCTTGATTACTCATGACCCTCATATGATTCATGATGTACCCAATTATTGTCTTACTTGCAACCCTCATTGAGTCACATTTACCAGCATCAAAGTACACCAATCCACACATAAGATACCATGGTGATCTCAAGTCTAAGGATCACATATACCATTGCCATTTGAGAACATCTAATGACACTCAATTTAAACATCCACATAGAGTTCTCAAGATGGGTCAATCCAGTGTATTCATTCACAATGATCACCCATGTGTTTATCTAGATATCACCATATCCATGACTTATGAGATCAGTCACCTAAAAAAATCTAACACATGTTAGTCTTACTGTATCACTGACGTCCCTTCTTAGTGATACTACAACTAAAGATATTTAAGAATAGTATTTTTTGTATCATAAGGATCTCTTTATCAAAGTCACTACTTTGATTCCTTTGATACGAATCCACTATTCTAGGGACTTTATCATTTGATTAGTACTTAATCAAATTAAGTATAGTCAATAATGATAAATAACTGCCATGTATTATTAAATAATATAAACAATCACAATGTCATAAGTGTAATACAAATCCAAATCTAATTGGCTCTTGTGGCACACGCTAATAATCTCCCACTTGCACTACAGCTAATCAGTCATGTAACTAATACCAAATGACCTAACATGTGCATCATGCTTTTGCTGTGATAGTGCCTTCGTAAGCGAGTCAGCAATATTATCATCAATGTGTATTTTGCATATCTTCACCTCACCTCTTTATATGATCTCCTTGATTAGATGGAAGTGCCTGAGTATATGTTTGGACCGTTGGTGAGACTTGGGTTCCTTAGCTTGTGCAATGGCTCCATTGTTGTCACAATAGAGTGCCACTGGATCAACAATGCTAGGGACTACTCCAAGTTCTGTGACAAACTTTTTGATCCAAACAACTTCCTTAGCTGCATCTGAAGCCGCTATATACTCAGCTTCGGTTGTAGAATCAGCCAGTGTCTCTTGTTTTGAACTCTTCCAACTTACAGCGCCACTATTCAGGCAAAACACATAGCCAGATTGTGACTTAAAGTCATCTTATGTGACTGGAAACTAGCATCAGTGTAACCATTTACAATGAGCTCATTCTCTCCTCCATAGACTAAGAAGGCATCCGTAGTCCTTTTCAAGTACTTAAGGATATTCTTAACTGCTACCAAGTGACGCTCACTTGGGTCAGCTTGATTCTTGCTCGCCATGCTTAAAGCATGTGAGACATCAAGCCTCGTACATAACATGGCGTACATGATAGATCCTATAGCTAAAGTATATGGAATCTTAGTCATTTTATCTCTCTCATCTTGTGTTTTAAGACACATGTCCTTTGAGAGATAAATGTCATGTGACATATGTAAGAATCTTTTCTTGGATTCTTCCATGTTGAACCTTTTCAACACTTTTTCAATATATATACTTTGACTTAGACCTAGCAGCCTACTTGATCTATCTCATAGATCTTTATTCCAAGGATATAAGCTGCTTCTCCTAAGTCTTTCATGGAGAAGCAATTTCCTAGCCAAGTTTTGACAGATTGTAGGGCAAGAATGTCATTTCCTATGAGTAATATGTCATCCACATATAACACTAGAAATATGACAGCACTCTCACTAACCTTTTTATAAACACAAGGTTCATCTTTGTTCTTGATGAAGCCAAACTCTTTGACTGTCTCATCAAAACAAATGTTCCAGCTCTGAGAAGCTTGCTTTAATCCATAAATGGATTCTGAAGCTTGCATACCTTGTTGGCATTCTCAAGAGTGATAAAGCCGTCAGGTTGTGTCATATACACATCTTTAGACAAGTTTCCATTTAGGAACGCAGTTTTAACATCCGTTTGCCATATCTCATAGTCATGGTATGCAGCGATAGCAAGCAAAATTCGAATGGACTTGAGTATTACAAGTGGTGAAAAGGTTTCATCATAGTCTATACTATGCCTTTATTTGAAACCTTTGGCCACCAATCAGCCTTTATAGGTATGCACGTTACCATCCATGTCAGTCTTCCTTTTGAAGACCCACTTGTACCTATGGTTTTACCCCTTCAGGTGGATCAACCAAGGTCCATATTTAGTTTGTATACATAGAGTCTATTTCGGATTTCATGGCTTCAAGCCATTGTTCAGAATCTGGGCCCGTAATTGCTTCTTCGTAGGTGGTAGGCTCATCATTATCCATGAGCAATACGTTATCGTGCTGAGTGGTGAGAAGGTTAAGCTTCTTAGGCTCTCGATGTATCTTATTAGACCTACGCGGGCCTTGTGTTTCTAGAGCTATTTCTTGTTCCACAACCTCTTGTGGGACTTGCTTCTGTTCCACTAAAGGTTCAGTGACATTTTGTGGTTCTTGAACCTCTTCAAGCTCTATTTTCTTCCCACTAGTTCTTCTAAAAAGATCTGATTCCACCTCTCAGATACATCGTCCCATTCAAGTGTACCAGGTGGAGTGAATTGTGTAACTATTCCACACTCCTTTAGATGATTTGTAAATTCTAGGCTCAAATACTTTCCACCGTGATCTGATTGGAATGTCTTGATATTCTTTCCTAATTGGTTTTGTACTTCATTCTTGAATTCTTTGAACTTTCAAAGGATTTTGACTTGTGTCGCATTAGATACACATAGCTATATCTATTATAGTCATCAGTAAATGTGATGAAGTATTGGAACCCTCTTCTAGTCTGTGTGGTTAATGGGCCACATACATATGTATGTATGAGCTCTAGTAAACTACTAGCCCTTTCACTTGTTCCTGTAAAAAAGGCTTTGGTCATTTTACCAAGCAAACAAGATTCGCATACATCATATGATTCAAAATCAAATGAATCTAAGTGTCATCTTTGTGGAGCCTAGATATGCGTTTCTCGTTTATGTGACCAAGTCTATAATGTCAAAGGAATGCAAGGTTAATCTCATTACCCTTTGACCTCTTGGAATCAACACTGTATACGAGATTATCTAAATCTAGAACATACAATACATTCATAATGGAAGCATTGCCATAGAAAATATCATTAAAGTAAATTGAACAACTATGGTTCATTATTTTAAAAGAAAAATCTTTCTTGTCCAAACAAGAAACAGAAATAATATTTTTGGCAATTACTGGAACATAATAACAATTATCAAGTTCTAGAATTAGGCCTGAAGGCAATGATAAATTAAATGTTCCTACAGCTAATGTAGCAACCGTTGCTCCATTTCCAACTCGTAGGACCACCTTTTTAGCTCCATAACAATACTGAAAGGGGGGTGAATCGGTTTCTAGTTAACCTTGGGTTCGTTTTTCGATTCTTCTAAATTCACTAGCCTATATTAATATTTTCTAAGTTCTCTAGGCTATGCAAGCATGCAATCCAAATTCAATACAACAAACACAATATAATTGCAACTAAGTAAAGAGAAAAGGGCAAGAGAAATGTACACAAGTGATTTATAGAGGTTCGGCAACCTTGCCTACGTCTTCTACCTTGAGACGCTCCTAAGGATTTTTTCCAAATTCACTAACTTGAATTTTTCTTTACAATCCCTCTTTTTGTTTGTTTCATTGTAGCTTCATGCTTTAACACTCCTATAACAAACAAATTCAAGTATGTTTTGGTACCCAAATTTTCTTAGGTCCATGGGAGTTAGTGCAAACAATTTTTGATCCTTTAGGGATCCATTTCAAACTCAATTCGTCATTATTTACAACATGCTTTGGCACCCATACTTTTCTAACAACTCTTACTCTAAATGTGGTTTTTCTATAAGTGCATGCTTGTGATGAGTGTCCTATTCTATTGCAAAGTAAGCATGTGAGTGATATATTATGCATAGAATTTTTGTTCACAAGAAAATTCTTAAGATGGGTTTCCTTTTTATTTACATTATATCCTAACCCATCTTTGTCAAAGAAAGCTCTTTGGGTCTCAAGCATGTGATCCGATTTTTGTTGACCATGTAAAACCTAGAAAATGAGTTTTGCAAATTTGTATTATTTTTATTCAACTCATTTATTCCTAAGTTTGCTTCTTCTAATTTCTTCTCTAGTTCTAGCTTAGCATTTGTCAAAGCTTCCTTTACTATTTTCAAATTAGCAATGATTTTCTTATATTTAGAGTTCATGCATTGAAATTCATTTGCTAATTCATTAAAGGCATTTTGTAATTCATCAAATGTATAAATATTATCTTCACTAGAACTCGAACTAGCCTCATTATCACTAATAGCCATAAAGCATGAGTAAGCTACCTCATCATCTACGTTTTCCTCATCAGAGCTATAATTATCGCTCCATGCAGCCATGAATGCCTTTTTCTTGGGTTTCCTATCCTTTTCTTTCCTAAATAAGGGACAATCTAGTTTAGTATGACCTGGTTCATTATACTCATAACACACTAAGGGGTCTTTTTCTTTCCTACTTGACTCTCCTCTTATTACCCCTCTTATTTGATGTCTCCTATCATTCTCTCTCTCCTTTATCCCATAAATCTATTAAATCTTTTGGAAAACATTGCCATTTCCTTTTCTTCCTCATCTCCACTCTCATCACAATCATCTCCAATGTTCTCATGAGTGGATGATTTAAGGACTACTTCCTACTTTCTTGGAAGCACTTCATTTCTTTTTAATTTCATTTCATATGTGAGTAGGGAGCCCATAAGCTCATATAGAGATAAGGTGTTAGGATCCTTAGATTCTTCTATTACAGTTACCTTTGCCCTCCAAGATTTTGGCAAGCTATTCAAAATTTCTTAACCATTTCTACATTAGAATAGGTCTTGCCTAAAGCCTTAAGTCTATTGATTATGTCGTTAAACCTAGTAAACATATCACTCATGGACTTATCTTCTTTCATCCTAAAAAGTTCATAATTATGTGTGAGCATACCTACTTGGTTTCTTTAACTTGATTGGTTCCTTCATGTGTAATGGCTAATTTGTCTCATATTTGCTTGGCATTCTCACATAGGGAGACTCTATTATATTCATTGGACCTAATGCACAAAAGAGAGTGTGCATAGCTTTGGCATTCAATTGTGCCAATCTCATATCATTTGTGTCCCACTCATCCTCACTCTTAGGAACATCATTTCCATCTACTTTCTTCATTAGAATTTTGGGACCATTAACTCTCACTCTCCACACTTCATAGTCATTTGATTGCACAAACAACATCATCCTAATTTTCCAATATGAGTAATTATCTTCATTGAAAAGTGGAGGTCTAACTAATGAGTGTCCCTCTTCTCCTAGTGGTGTACCTACGTTCAAATGAGCCATTTATGATCGTTTTACTTAATGGATGTTAATCCAAATCAATCTCGAGCCCAAGCTCTGATACCAATTGTTGGCTCTATAACAATACTGAGAGGGGGTGATCGATTTCTAGTTAACCTTAGGTTTTTTTGATTCTTCTAAATTCACTAGCCTATATTAATATTTTCTAAGTTCTCTAGGCTATGCAAGCATGCAATCCAAATTCAATACAACAAACACAATATAATTGCAAGTAAGTAAAGAGAGAAGGGAAAAAGAAATGTACACAAGTGATTTATAAAAATTAGGCAACCTTGCCTACGTTCTCTAACTTGAGATGCTCCCAAGGATTTTCCCTAAATTTACTAACTTTAATTTGTCTTTACAATCCCTTTTTATAAGGCTCAAGAGAAACCTCTCTCCTTTTCAAGGCTCAAGAGAAACCTATCCCCTCCTTTTTCCGGGCTCAAGGAGTAGACGTTATCTACCCAATGTATCACTCAAGGGTTCAATCCCCTTTACAATATGTGAGTGGGTTTACAAAGAGTGTAATCAAAGAAGGCTTCTAGGTAGGCAAATGATTACAAAAATTTAGCTCTAGAAAGAAACTCTAAAGTATTTGTGCTATAAAGTACAAAGATGTTGAGAGTAATAGAAGATATTGAATTCTAGCTCATGAACTCTTTGAGATGCTTGAAGAAGATGAATAAATTGAAGAATGATATGTCTTGGCTGCTCTTTGTGTTTCTTGAGCTTCCAAGCCTCTATTTATAATCCCTTGGATGTATTCTTGATGTTGGGTAGAGCCAAAAACGAAAGTTATCATTGTATCTCACAGAAACTAACCGTTAGAGGCTTTTCACGTGTTAAGGGATCGATCTTATGCCTTAGGGGATTGATCCTATGCTTCATTCCACGTCTTCCAGGCATTCTGCCAATAAGGGATCGATCCCTTCCTTTAGGGGATCGATCCCTCATCTTAAACCTGCACTTTTCTGGGCCATTTTGGGTTAGAAATGATATGATCTTTGGTTTTAATTCATCTCAAAACATTTATGAATTTTATTGGAGTTTTTCTTGACTTTCTCAAATTAAGATTTAGTCCAAAAACTTATTAACTTAATGAAAACATTCAAACTCATTTTGCAAAGTATTAAGACCAATAAGAATATACAATTAAATCATGGTCTTAATGTTTGATATGAATACTTAAAATGGTCTGAGAGAATCATGTGTGATAAAGTAAATTTACAATATGAAAGAAACATTACGGCTTACTTAAGTTTTTGTCATTTTAAAATACAAATGTCAATTTAAAGCTAACACACCTCGCCCTTGGCAAGTTTTCTACTCCTTGTTAGTCCCTGCACATTCATCCAAATGTGAGAACCACATCCAGTATCTAATACCCAAGTGAAGAAGTAGACAGATTTATCTAAATCACATATACCTGAGGTGGAAGTCTCACTTCCTTTCTTTTTCTTTAGCTCAGCAAGGTACACAGTGCAGTTTCACTTCCAATGACTAGTCTTATCGCAATGGAAGCACTTTCCAGTCTTAGCAACTCCACCAGATGGCTTGAGCTTCTTAGCCTTTTCCTTTTTGTTACCCTTGGGCTTGGGCTTACCCTTAGGCTTGCCTTTGCCTTTGGATTTGGTCTTATCAATTACCATAACAGAAGTAAGCCTTGACTTCTTCACATCCTGCTCAGCAGTTCTTAACATGTTGAGCAATTCTGCCAATGTCTTATCCATATTGTTCATGTTGCAGTGCAACAAAAACGAACTATAGCTATCCGGTAAGGATTGGAGGATGAGATCAACTAATAACTCTTTATGCATGGTGAAGCCCAGTGCTTCTAGCCTTTTAATGTACCTAATCATATTAAGTACATAAGTGTGCACCGAAGCTCCCTCAGCCATCTTGCTCTGGAAGAGCGCCTTAGACACCTCATACGTTCGTGTCGTGTTTGCTCTTGGAACATTTCCTTGAAATGTTAGATCATATCAAACGGTTTCATATTCTCATGTTGCTTCTAGAATTCAGAACTTATGGGCTAACATTAGGCACTGCACATCAATGGCATCATCCAAATGCTTTTGATAAGCTTGCTTATCAGTAGTGGAAGCATTCTATCGAGGTTGAGTAGGGATCGCATGCTTTAGAACATATAACTTCTTTTCTTGCGTGAGGACTATCTTCAAATTTCTGTACCAGTCTAAGAAGTTTGCCCCAACCAACTTGTTATCCTTCTCAAGGATAGAACAAAGGGATAAATTGTTGTTTGCCATGATAATTCTACAATCATAAAATATGCAAGTAACATTGTGATTAAAATCATTTATTTATGGTCTTTTAATGAAATGAATTGCTCCCACTATTTTCCTCAAGCTAATAGCCCTCACTATCAACTTGGGAAGACTTTTCGCCTAGACTTCCTAGTGGGCCAGAATCCATATTTGGTCCCATTATGAATTTAGCTGAGCTAATGCGTCCAATGAGATTATTTAGGTAAACAACTCTTGTCAATTGCATCTTATGCAACTCCTGGATAGTTGGGTGAACAACTCTTATTCTAGCTCATCATATGGGTTAAAGCCCAACCTGCGCCTCTAATCTTATTAGGTTTGACTGAGCCAATGCCCTAATTTGATTTAGTTAACTTGGAGATAACTATTATCACATGCAACATGAATTCCTAAGGTAGGTATGGCCTTGATTGAGCCAAAGTAGCACAATACCGAACAAAGTCTCTTTCACATGCATCGTATTGGAAGGCATCTTTATTGTTATCTTTGACTTAATATTTATTTTGAGAGATTTTTAATTTTACTGTCTCACCTATCATGCTTTTCTAACATATATATATATATATATATATATATATATATATATATATATCAACATATATAAGTAAAAGCATAAAATTAAATGTGACATGGTTATGGCCTTTCTATTACAAAAGAACCTAGGGATACATTGTTTTTCTAAATGCCTTCTCTTTGGTTTCCCTTCAAGCGTCACCTCGGTTCATCTTGGCTCCGGACCATCTTGGCTCCAAATGTTGTACATTTTACAAGATAATCCTATTTATCTATGTAACTAGTACATAAATAAATTACAAATAAATCAAGGCTAGCAAGCCCAATTTAAATTTATTTAAATAAATTACAACTCATGTAAACCTAGGCCCATAATCATGCACCACGCAACCATCCATATCACTTATGAATCAAGCATCAAGCATACTTAGCAAAATCACATATTAATTTGCATGCTTCCTAATTAAAATCTAATTTTAATTAATTATGGGTATCAAGAGCTATTTTAATTTAATTTTAATTCTCAAAATTCAATTTGGGCTTTATTGAAATTTTAATTTCATTAAAATCTCAAAACCATTAGATAACTCTTATCCAATTTAATATAGGGAATATTGAAAATAAAAATTTTATCAAGATAATTCCATTTGAAATTTTAATCTTGTTAAAATCTCAAAATCGTTAGATAACTCTTATCCAATTTAAGATAGAAAATATTTTATTTTAAAACAAAATTTTATCAAGATAACATTTTTGAAATTTTAATCTTATTAAAATTTCAAAAACTATTGGATAACTCTTATCTAATTTTATTTTAAAAAATATCTTTCTTTAAAGTATATTTAATTTAAAACTCTTATTAGGATGACTTTTATCCTAATTTATTCTAATTAAAATATATTTTAAATAAAATAATAACAAGTATTTTTTTTTTGCAAAGGTGGCAACTACAAGGTTGCTTACAGTGTTTTTGTCAAAACAATTTTGACAACTGATCTAATATCAATTATATTAGATAAAAGCGTACAGGGTTTGTGCCAAACAATTTTAACAACATTTTAATTGCAAGTTTGAAAAGAATTCTAACATGTAACTTTTAATTCAACAAATCCCTACAGGGTTTATTTAAATCTATAATTGTCTTACAATTAATTTAGGTTGCCCAAATGAATTTTGAAAATTAAAATCAAATCTGTAACAACTTACAATAAAAGAGCATCACCACGAATCGAATTTGCTATCCTGAAAGCCGTTTGCACATTGGCTCAAATACCACTATAAGGTTTCGTTGTCTCGGTTTATCATGTCATGCACGAAAATAAGTAGTGGAATAGAAAAACAGCAAAACCAAAATCACTTGGATCATGCAACAAGATTGTTTTCGGGATAGAATATAACTTTTTTGGTGTGACTCGTGTAGGAATGTTCAACTTTTGAATATGGCAACCCACGAATAGCCCTCTATTTATCGTTAACTCAAGACTCCTAGCTGAGAGAAGCCCTCTAACGGTATCCACATGAATATGACGCAAAACAAGACCTTTGCTTGAGACAATGTGTGATCGGAGGTAAAGGGAGGAGGAAGGGAATTGTTTTCTGAGAGTGCTAGCTCGAAGAAGTAGAGCGGCTATCAAAACTGTCTAACTTTTTAGACTTAATGTTGTTTTTATAATGCCTCTTAACAAAACCCTAAAAAGGCATTAGCTTTAGTCCAACTAAATTGGGTCTTTCGGGCCTTTTAAAATTATTTAATCCAAATCCAATTGATTGTAAGGCATACTCTAACAAATAATGCATAAGAAATGACAGAAAATTTATGTAAAAACAAAAAAGTTAATATCGATTGGTGAAAAATTACTCTATAGCAAATATATATTACAAATTTTATACATTAATAAAGATGAAAAAATAAAAATAAAATTATATCAATAAAAATGAAAAATAAAAGTAAAAAATATTATTTTGATTGTTATTCTTTATTTTTTTTGGATTTTAATATTTAACATAATAAGAAACAAAATATTTATAGATGAAAAATTCTTTAACTTTTTTTGCATTTTAATATTTAATATAAAAATAGAAAAAATATTTATAGATAAAAAAACCTTCCATGTGTTGCACTTACCCCCATAGTTGACTATGATAACTATATGGGTTGCACATCCCATTAAGTTACTTTTTAAATATTTATATTTGTTTTTAATCAAATGTTATATTGTATTTGTTGAGTCATATGTATGTATGTATGTATGTATGATTTATCGCAAATTTATGACATTGATCGTAAAGTTTATAACATTCATTGTAAAATTAGTAAGATTTATCGTAAAATTTATAACATTTATCGTAAAATTTATAACATTTATTGTAAAACTTATGAAATTTATCTTAAAATTTATTAAATTCATCGTAAAATTGACATTTGACTTCTAAAATTAAATTTTAAAACAGATTTTTTTTTAAATAATGCAATCGATTGCCTATAATAGCAGTCGATTTCTATTGCCTTCGTATAATTTGTTAAAAAAAATTATAGGGAAGTCGAATGCCTGAAATGGCATTTGACTACCCAAGTAATATTTTAAAACAGAAAATTCGTGACTGGTGATTCCACTTTTTCATGGGCCACAACCACCTTCAGTATGATTGGTGGCCTTCATGAAATATTTGCCTTTCACTTTTCCATAGGAAAAAGACAAAATCTATTCAAAGATATATTCTATTTACAGTAGTAAAAGCACTTTAATAGTTCACCAAAAAAAAATACTTTAATAGAGAAAGGAAATGAAAAAAATCTAAATATGAGATACAACATGTGATTCCACTTTAATAATTTGTTGAACTGTAGTTAATCAGGAGAGGGTACTGTAAATTTTATCTGTACTTAAAATAAAGAACAAGTATGAATAAGAACTTTCAAAAACATTTTTGGAGTGTACAATAAATTATTTATAGTAAAATTTATGAGATTAATTGTAAAATTTGTGACATTTATCTTAAAATTTATGGCATTTTTCGTAAAATTTATGAGATTACTTGTAAAATTTATTACATTTATTGTAAAATTTATAAGGCTCAACGTAATATTAATTAGATTCATCATAAATTTTATGAGACTAATTGAAATTGATTAGATTCATCATAAAATTTATGAGATTCATCATAAAATTGAAAAGAGTAAGCATTAAAACACTAAAAGAAGCATAAATCTATAATAATTAAAGGTAAAATTTATGAGATTTATCGTAAAATTGATTATAGTTAGCGTAAAAACAATACAAAGTATAAAAATATAATAACTAATAGTAAAATTTATTAGATTCATCGTAAATTGATAAGAGTAAGTGTAAAAACACTAGAAAAAGCCTAAATTTATAATAATTAACGGTAAAGCTAACGTGATTCATCGTAAAATTAATGAGAATAAGCGTAAAAACACTAGAAAAACATAAAATTATAATAATTAATCGTAAAATTAACGTGATTCATTGTAAATTTGATGAGAATAATTATAAAAACACTAGAAAAACATAAATTTATAATAATTAACCATAAAATTAATATAATTCATTGTAAATTTGATGAGAATAATTGTAAAATCACTATAAAAAAAATATAAATATATGATAATTAACAATAAAATTTATGACATTAATTGTAAAACAAATTCAAATTTACTTCAGGCTATTAATGCCCTTTTCTAGGCAAAAAATCTCTAAAACACCTCTCTAAGACATTCTCTCTTCCAATTTTCTCTCTCTAAATTAAAATGTACTACCCTTATTATAACATATAAATTAAGGTAAAAACTATTAAATTTAATATATTAGATAATTGGGTAAATTTCATCCACCTCCTTAAGGTTTGGTCATAATTCAAATTCAATCCATTAGTTGCAAAAATGGACACTCTGCCCCAAATTTTTGTAGTCCTAGGACAATTTAGTCCTTCCATTAGTCAACCATTAGGTCAACTATTAAAAACCCAACTCAATGACTATTTTACCCTTGTAAAGCTTTATATACTCAATAATCCTCAAAATGAAATCAGATTACTTCTGTTGGTTATACTAGAAGGGTATTGATTTTTTTTACTTTTAATTTATTTTCTGTTTATTGATTTGTTTATTGTTTGTTATTTATAATTTATAATTTATTATTTATTAAAGTTATGTTTTATGTTCTGCACTAAATTTGTAAATTTATTTGTTTATTATTTATTATTTGCTTATTATTATTTGTTATTTATTAATTTATTATTTAGAATAAACCCCCTAACTAACCATTGGCACAATTTATTATCTAAGAGTTTAGGATATTATCATGCCTTTTTCAAGCAATAGTCATACACCGGAATATGATATTCAATTTCAAAACAAATATTGTAAGTGTGGTCGAAGAGCTGCAGTAAGAATATCAGAATCTGAGCATAATTATGCAAAACTCTATTTACTTGTTAAGAGAGGAATTGTGGATTTTTTCAATGGTGGCATCCGATGACTGTGCGTCCTGTTTTTGATGAAGATACCGATATGAGAAGTGTTGGATCTATAGGCTATACCGAGAGGGGGGTGAATCGGTTTTTCGCTAACCTTAAGTTCTGTGATAACCGTAAAATTTTCCATTTATTGGAAATTAGAAATATTGAAAATAAATATTAGAGAAATTAAATAACAGGAAATAAATAAAATTTTGCGAGAAACGAGATATTGGTGAAAATCCCGAGAAATGAGGAAGTGATGAATAAGGAAATTCGTGTGAAGGAAATTAAATGGAAATAAAAATAAAGTCGGAGTTATGGAAAATAAGGAAAGGAGGAATTTAAATTGGATTAATGAAAATCCAAAATTTATAAAATAAAAGTGCGTATATTATATATTTATATAATTAAATTACATAAATATATTTACACATGTTTTTATATAAATACATATGTATGTATATGAATATTAGTATATATTATAAAATGAAATATATACTATTTTGTCTTAAATAAATACATGTGTATATTATAAAATGTATTTATATAATTATAAATATATATGTACAGATATATATATATGAAATATATATATATATATATATATTATTACTTTAAATAAAAGTATATGAATATAGAAGAAAAGTAAATGTGGTTTTATATTAAAGTTTAAATGTATAAATATTGTATTATACCATCTATATAATTTGTACATGTAAAGGTTATTTATTTTTAAAGTATATAAATATACATACATATATATATACAAGATATATATTTTGTAATATACAATATATATATAATTTATGTATATAATATATATTGTATATTGTATTACATTAAAATGAAATAATATATGTATGATATATATAATATATATTATAAGTATAAAATATAAATGATAGTGTATAATATATAGTATGTATTATATTACTAAAAAGGGAAATAGAAATAACCCAAAAAATAGAAACAAAACAGAAAAAAAAAAGAAGAGAAAGGCAGGATCAGGAAGCAAACCCGATACCCCCCCCCACGTGAGGCCGACGATGGCGGAGCTGCCACCGCCGGCGAGGGAAAAGGAAGGGGATGCGTCGCTGGCCAAAGAAGAAGGCAGGGAAACCACCGACGACGGAAGGAAGAAGGAAAACAGAAGCGAAATCACGGCGGAAGCCGAGAAGAGGAGAAACCAGATCTGGCGGTTGCCGGCCAAACCGGCCGCCACCATCACAGCCGAAGCATCGACGGAAGAAGAGGGAACCGATAAAGGCCACCGGAGGTGCAATGGACAGCGGAGGAACGCCGGCGAAGAGGAAGAAGAAACCGAGGCAAAACCGCCTCGATCCGTCGCCGTGCCGCCTATCCAGGGCAAACGGAAGGCACCGGCAAGTTCGTCGTGCAGCCGGCCAGCTGAGGGATGCCTGAACCGCCGGAGAACCGGCCGCCGGCGAGGAACCGACGAGGAAAGGAGCTGGACCGGTCTGACCGGGAAAGGAAGAAGAAAAAAGAAAAGAAAAAGGAAAAAGAAAAAAGAAAAAAGAAAAAGAAAAGAAAGAAAGAAAAGAAAAAGAGGAAAAAAGAGGAAAAAGAGGAAAAAAGGAGAATTTCGAGAATTCGAAAAATTCTCGGAAATTCGACAACCCGGGATTTTACAAATTCGGTAAGAAATTTCCCGAGAATTTAATTTCAGAAAAAAATTAAATAAATTATTAAAAATTCTAAAAAATTAGAATTTTAATTCCAGAAATTATTTGCAGCAATCGGGATAAGGAATCGGGAGAAATGGAGTGCGGGCGCGATCGATAAGCGGAATTCGTCGACCCGAAAAAAGGTAAGGGATGCATGTGCAGCACTGTAAGGATACTCAGTCTGCATAATTTACTTTGAAATATTTTATGCAATTATTTTATGAAAATTATTATGATGCATGATTTGCTGAAAATAATTAGAGTCCTTCGGGAACTAAGTGCTACACGTGTTCTGATGTTTCAGTACAGGCCATACCGAGCAGAGACTCGATGATTGAACCGTGGGAGCCACCTCTAGAGTCCTTCGGGAACTAAGTGCTACACGTGTTCTGATGTTTCAGTACAGGCCATACCGAGCAGAGACTCGATGATTGAACCGTGGGAGCCACCTCTAGAGTCCTTCGGGAACTAAGTGCTACACGTGTTCCGATGTTAGTATGAGAAATCGTTAGGATATTGTGACGATAAGTAAGTGATTGTGATTCGTGAATTCGACAAATGTCAAAGGATGAAATAGATCTGTGCATATGACATATGATGTGTGTGATATATCGGATGAGTAAGGCACTGGGGTGGTAAATCCCTGGTTAACAGAGATCCAGGCACTCCCGGTCCTTACAATAAGTTCGTTTCTTTCACACTTAATCATACTGATAAAAAGAATGATGCCTTGTGAACTTAAGAATGGAATAGATTTTAATAGCTTATTTTGCTTTTTAAAGGACGGAACTAATTAAGAGAGTACATTAAAACATGAAATAAGTTTTAAAGAAATAAGATGATGATTTAACTAATATTCTTTTCAAGGAATATACGAATATTAATTATTTTATTTAAATGCTTTGTTTCGTAGAAGCATTATTTTGAAAAGCATATGAAAAAGGTTATGAAAGTTTGAAAGAGAAAAGGATTTATTAATTCAAAACGAAATGAAAATTCTCTCTACAGTTGCTTCTAGGTTCCGAACAAGTATGGTATTCTAAAATACCTACCTTACTCTAATCGGATCCCTAGCCGACTGTAGTATCCTTCCTACATGCGAGCCTAGAGCCCATAGGAAAAATGAAAAAGATTTTCAGCATATAGGAAGCTGAGTATCAAGTGAGGCATATAATTCTCTTACTGAGCCGTGGTTTTGCTCACCCCTTAATTTTCAACATTTCAGGTTTTGATGAATGTGAGTTCAGTGGATTGTGGATCCTGGCTGTACACGAAGGACAATGTGTCAGACCGACTGTTTATTTGAGGTATGATCATTTATTCTCTGTATTTAGACATGTCAACAGTACTACTTATCTGATAAATTACGATAGGGGATGTGTATAATATAAACAATACATTGTAAAATTGTTTAACAGTCAGTACAAGTGAAGTATCACAGACAGCCCAACCGGTTAAGATGTGTATAAGAAGATGAAAAATGTGGTCACGGGTCGTGACAGATTTAATGGTATCAGAGCAATGGTTGGCCTGATGTCTGTGGATACTTTTGGAAGGAAAAGAGTTAAACATCCCCGGTAGTACTGTGTCGTCTGAATACATAGAGAAAATAAATGATTGTAATGGAGTAAAATGATTTAAAGGGAGTGAGAAAGTATAAATTGAGAATGTTAAAGAAGAAAATAGGCTCAGAAATTTACCGAAAAATTGGTGATTCTTCTAATCTATATGAAGGCCTGTTCGGTAAGGAACAGAAATGGACTCGGTGAGGGCCCCACCAGTACTTTTCTGTCCGAACCGAACTGAGACCTGAAAGTGATGGTATAAAATAGGGGAATAAAATATCATCATTAAATAGACTTTAAGATCACCGATTGAGGGTAATTTGAAGAGAGAGAAAATTTTTAGCCAAAAATGACCAAAATACCCCTACCCCCAAAATTTTACTGGGAGTCAAAATAGATCACCAGAAGTTGGAATTGATCGATTTGACAGAGAAATTAAGGATATAAAGTTGAAGTACAAGCAAAATAATCCAATTATGGATTTTAGTGAATTTCTCTATCGAAATCGAATGAGATCTAAATTGCTAGTATAAGTATAAAAAGGGATACTATCAACTTATAGATGATCATTTCATTGATTTGAATTTATATTGAGGAGAAATAAAATAAATTAAAATAATAAATGTCGAAATGACGAAAATGCCCCTATGCTGGGCGATGTTCGGAACAGTAATAAAAACGAGTTGATTTGGAATCCATTGATAGTAATGGAATTACTAATGGCATAGAGGATGTCAGATGAATATAACGATCCCTATTACTGATTCCACTAACACTTAGATTACGGACGCAAATTGGGAATTTGTTTCCCGATAAAACCGTGCATGAGGTGGATCCTGTGTGGATCCCAATGGGTAGCCATCGCCTCACAGAGCGGACAGTACGGATGAGTGGCGTTGTCACAGCAATCGTTGTCGATGGGCCCAAAAAGGGGTTGCCATGGCCGGTTGGGCTGGTCCGTCACAATTGTGTACGGGCGGACGGCGAATGAGCCGGGGCCTTATATGATGCGATCCAAAGAGTGTAGTGGAATGTCATCAGATGATTGACCCGGTTATTGACTGTAAGGGTCGAAAAATTTAGAGTGTATTGAATGGGTTCGTTAAATACTATGAAAAGTGAAATGATTACAAGAATTGACTGATGAGGTGAAAAGTACAGATAATGAAATCATACTGGTGTGATTACTTATGGTTCTGTACGTTTTCATTACTTTGAGGTATCAAACAGATAATCGTACATAGAACCGACGTATCTTGGAATATGTGCTACAGAATGAGGTACTGTGTAGAGTACTGTGAATTAGAGGATAATTATAAGAACAGTCAAGTGATAAAAAGAAGATGACCGCTAACCTAAGTTCTTCAGGACCTTTGAGACAGAACTGTGATGGGCGACCCAATGGTGGGCGAGCCGTAGTGGATCATGTGTTGTGAGATATAGGCGAACTATCTCATCACCGACTCACTAGTAAGGATAAACCTGAGGCGAAAGAATCGCCTAGGGGATGCTCGTCGATGGTCGATATGAACGGGCGAGGCCCTTATAAGTATCTCAATGGTAACACGAGTGTAAGGAACTAGGTACGTAAGGGGTGCCAAGGTTCAAACCTCGTGGAGAATATACTCAAAGGAACTAAGCCTGAATTCAGTAAATGGAAATGGTTTTAAAGTGAATAACGGAATTGAAACGGGTAGCTGTGAAGTGTATTGAGAATCATTGTAATTGATACAGCTTACCAGAATGAGATTCGTAACGCTGTAAAGTATGACTAGGTAATGAAATCAAGGTAGAGTATGTATCAAAATGATTTGAATATGGAATGTCTCTGCCTTGAAACTACACTGTGAAATGATGGGAAACAATGATGAAGGTCCAAAATGATAAAAGAAGTGTGGTTAAAGAAACTGTCGGTTGAGAATCCCAATAAATTCCAAAGTAACATAGATTGAGAAATCAGGTTAATGTTGATTCGATCGTGGATATGAAATTTATTCTTAAGCTTGTATCGAAGAATATGGAAGAAACCCAACAAGCTTAAGAAAAGAATTTTTGGAAAATATTGTGGATGATGAAATTCACATTTATCGATGTAGAGGATGGAAATATAAATGACACGATTTAAGGATGAATTAAATGATATATTAACATTTTTATTATACACTAAAGTTCGTATGAAGAACAAATAAATATCTATATGGAAGTGATGCCTTAAATATGATTTAATCGGAGATGTACAAGGAGCTTATAAGAGCAATCTTTGTAAAAGGCATCATCAGATGAAAAGTTAAAGAACGATGGTCACAAGATGATAAGAAAGGTACGATTAAAGAAAGTATCAAATTGATTTCCGATAAAACTTCCAAAGTTATATAAATTAGAGGAATCGAGATAACACTGATTTGATTTTAAATATGAAGTTAAATTCTAAGCTTATATCGGAAGATGTAGAAAGAATCTGAAAAGCTTAAGAAAATAACTCTGGAAAATGTGTGAATAATGAAATTCACGTGTAGAAGTCTGGATGACGAAAATACTGATAATGAAAAAAAATTGAGAATAAAGAAGTTATCTGTATAGGTGTAAATGAGAGAAATGCAAATGATATTGAGTTGTAGACGAATCAAAAAGGATATATTAAATTTCTATCATTGATGAAGTTCTGGTGAAGAACAAGTATTAATCTACGTGAAAATAGACGCTTTATTGATCTGATTAGAGATACGTGAGGAGTAAATAAGACTAGCCGCTGTATAAAGCGTCCTTAGATAAAAGATTGAAGGTTGGTGTCCATAAGATGATGATTTGAACTCGAAGTGAATTTTACGAATTCCTATTGAAGTTACAAGGGTAATAAGTTGCCTTGTAAAATATATAAGCCTGAAGAATGAGGCATTCTTACATGAGTAAATGGATGAAATACTGATAGAGTCCAAAGTATAAATGGAACATGAGCAGCATTGTGATATGATCCTTAAACTCTTAAAGGCTGTGAAATTGTGCTAAGATTAGCAACTAAGAAATTTGGCTAGATAGTATCTCTTCTTGAGATATAAAATCTGGAAACGACAGGATGACAGTGAACCTGTCTATGATATAAAGATAATGATTGAGATACGAAAGTAATGAGTATAGCTAAATACTATTGTCAGCCTATAAAAGAGTGATGAGACTGGCTGCTCTATAGACGAGATCTAATTAAAGAAATTAAAGTCGGCAAATGGATAAGTGTAAAGAATAGATGGTATGCAAGATTTTAAAAGATCTTAGCTGTATAGTAGCATACCAATCGAGAAAACCGACAAAAAGGATAAGAGTAAAAATATGAAAACGAAACTGAAAGTGGAATAAGGAATAAATTGCATGATGAGAAGGGAACATCAATATGAAACAATTCCCGAAGTTAAGACTGAGAGTGAATTGTGTTGGTTATCACATAAATGTGGCAAGATGTAAAATCAAAGCCAGAACTGATAAGTGAAAGTAATGATACTCCAAGGAGTAAGATAATTGATATGTTTACTGCCAGTAAAATGTTTGTACATATAACCACCTCGAAATGATAAAGATGGTGGAATTGTATAGATAATGTGGTGCTTAAATGGATACTTTAGGATTCAATCACAGAATCTAAATTATGAAAAGAGTATATTCCTGGTTATATCCTAAAATTTAAATGATATTGAATATACCATAAGCGTAAGAGATGTAATGACCATACTACATGAAAAGAGACATGGAGAGAAAATGATTGTCTCATGATTTAATTACTGTAAGAGATGATTAATAGTAAAATCGGCAAATGAGATGCAGCATTGATGGAATAAGTGCGAAAATGAACATTTTGGACAATAAAGAGTCCAAAAGAGGAATGATGATATGGAAGTGATTAAAGACTGATGATCTAAATAGAATCACTTTCCATTATCAGACATCTAGATTCTCTAGTGCCTTAGTCAAAGTATAAGTGTTAAACGGTGTGAATGTGTATGTACAGTTTCCAGTGAGCCTTACATGTGATGGGAGTCTCTGTGTTGCCATATGCTAATAAGAGATAGCAAAAGGCTTTGAGATCCCAAGTGTATTGATAGCACCGCTCCAGACTGATATATTTTTATATATGAGCGTGAGATGTAAACGCTCCATGATATTGAGAGAGCGTGTGCATGAGATGTGAAAGCTACTAGGACACTTACATATAATTGATCGATATGAGTACATGATAGTACCATATTTTGTCGACTCGGCACTAAGTGAGAAGAATGGATGATAAACAGCATAGATCGGCTGTAATATGAAAAATATTGAGTATGGACTCTTATATGAAAAGAATAAAAGGGAATAACTCCCGATTTGAGAAAAGAACTTACGGGAGTATAGACATATACGATGAAAGACAGCATTTAGTGGTCTAAAGCACTCTTGATGTTGAAAGTGTACTGGCAGTATTACTTGGAGGATGAACTAGAGATCAGAAGTCTTAAGTATACGGCATATACCACCTTTGGACTTAAGTTAAATTCGGAGGACCGAATTTCTTAAGGTGGGGAGGATGTGATAACCGTAAATTTTTTCATTTATTGGAAATTAGAAATATTGAAAATAAATATTAGAGAAATTAAATAACAGGAAATAAATAAAATTTTGCGAGAAACGAGATATTGGTGAAAATCCCGAGAAATGAGGAAGTGATGAATAAGGAAATTCGTGTGAAGGAAATTAAATGGAAATAAAAATAAAGTCGGAGTTATGGAAAATAAGGAAAGGAGGAATTTAAATTGGATTAATGAAATCCAAAATTTATAAAATAAAAATGCGTATTTATATTTTATATAATTAAATTACATAAATATATTTACACATGTTTTTATATAAATACATATGTATGTATATGAATATTAGTATATATTATAAAATGAAATATATACTATTTTGTCTTAAATAAATACATGTGTATATTATAAAATGTATTTATATAATTATAAATATATATGTACAGATATATATATGAAATATATATATATTATTACTTTAAATAAAAGTATATGAATATAGAAGAAAAGTAAATGTGGTTTTATATTAAAGTTTAAATGTATAAATTTGTATTATACCATCTATATAATTTGTACATGTAAAGGTTATTTATTTTTAAAGTATATAAATATACATACATATATACAAGATATATATTTTGTAATATACAATATATATATAATTTATGTATATAATATATATTGTATATTGTATTACATTAAAATGAAATAATATATGTATGATATATATAATATATATTATAAGTATAAAATATAAATGATAGTGTATAATATATAGTATGTATTATATTACTAAAAAGGGAAATAGAAATAACCCAAAAAATAGAAACAAAACAGAAAAAAAAAAGAAGAGAAAGGCAGGATCGGGAAGCAAACCCGATACCCCCCCCACGTGAGGCCGACGGTGGCAGAGCTGCCACCGCCAGCGAGGGAAAAGGAAGGGGATGCGTCGCCGGCCAAAGAAGAAGGCAGGGAAACCACCGGCGACGGAAGGAAGAAGGAAAACAGAAGTGAAATCACGGCGGAAGCCGAGAAGAGGAGAAACCAGATCTGGCGGTTGCCGGCCAAACCGGCCGCCGCCATCACAGCCGAAGCATCGACGGAAGAAGAGGGAACCGATGGAGGCCAGCGAAGGTGCAATGGACGGCGGAGGAACGCCGGCGAAGAGGAAGAAGAAACCGAGGCAAAACCGCCTCGATCCGTCGCTGTGCCGCCGATCCAGGGCAAACGGAAGGCACCGGCAAGTTCGTCGTGCAGCCGGCCAGCTGAGGGACACCTGAATCGCCGGAGAACCGGCCGCCGACGAGGAACCGGCGAGGAAAGGAGCTGGACCGGTCTGACCGGGAAAGGAAGAAGAAAAAAGAAAAGAAAAAGGAAAAAGAAAAAAGAAAAAAGAAAAAAGAAAAAAGAAAAAGAAAAGAAAGAAAGAAAAGAAAAAGAGGAAAAAAGGAGAATTTCAGGAATTCGAAAAATTCCCGAAAATTCGACAACCTGGGATTTTACAAATTCGGTAAGAAATTTCCCGAGAATTTAATTTCAGAAAAAAATTAAATAAATTATGAAAAATTCTAAAAAATTAGAATTTTAATTCCAGAAATTATTTTCAGCAATCGGGATAAGGAATCGGGAGCAATGGAGTGCGAGCGCGATCGATAAGCGGAATTCGCCGACCCGGAAAAAGGTAAGGGATGCATGTGCAGCACTGTAAGGATACTCAGTCTGCATAATTTACTTTGAAATATTTTATGCAATTATTTTATGAAAATTATTATGATGCATGATTTGCTGAAAATAATTAGAGTCCTTCGGGAACTAAGTGCTACACGTGTTCTGATGTTTCAGTACAGGCCATACCGAGCAGAGACTCGATGATTGAACCGTGGGAGCCACCTCCAGAGTCCTTCGGGAACTAAGTGCTACACGTGTTCTGATGTTTCAGTACAGGCCATACCGAGCAGAGACTCGATGATTGAACCGTGGGAGCCACCTCTAGAGTCCTTCGGGAACTAAGTGCTACACGAGTTCCGAAGTGTTAGTATGAGAAATCGTTGGATATTGTGACGATAAGTAAGTGATTGTGATTCGTGAATTCGACAAATGTCAAAGGATGAAATAGATCTTGTGCATATGACATATGATGTGTGTGATATATCGGATGAGTAAGGCACTGGGGTGGTAAATCCCTGGTTAACAGAGATCCAGGCACTCCCGGTCCTTACAATAAGTTCGTTTCTTTCACACTTAATCATACTGATAAAAAGAATGATGCCTTGTGAACTTAAGAATGGAATAGATTTTAATAGCTTATTTTGCTTTTTAAAGGACGGAACTAATTAAGAGAGTACATTAAAACATGAAATAAGTTTTAAAGAAATAAGATGATGATTTAACTAATATTCTTTTCAAGGAATATACGAATATTAATTATTTTATTTAAATGCTTTGTTTCGTAGAAGCATTATTTTGAAAAGCATATGAAAAAGGTTATGAAAGTTTGAAAGAGAAAAGGATTTATTAATTCAAAACGAAATGAAAATTCTCTCTACAGTTGCTTCTAGGTTCCGGAACAAGTATGGTATTCTAAAATACCTACCTTACTCTAATCGGATCCCTAGCCGACTGTAGTATCCTTCCTACATGCGAGCCTAGAGCCCATAGGAAAAATGAAAAAGATTTTCAGCATATAGGAAGCTGAGTATCAAGTGAGGCATATAATTCTCTTACTGAGCCGTGGTTTTGCTCACCCCTTAATTTTCAACATTTCAGGTTTTGATGAATGTGAGTTCAGTGGATTGTGGATCCTGGCTGTACACGAAGGACAATGTGTCAGACCGACTGTTTATTTGAGGTATGATCATTTATTCTCTGTATTTAGACATGTCAACAGTACTACTTATCTGATAAATTACGATAGGGGATGTGTATAATATAAACAATACATTGTAAAATTGTTTAACAGTCAGTACAAGTGAAGTATCACAGACAGCCCAACCGGTTAAGATGTGTATAAGAAAATGAAAAATGTGGTCACGGGTCATGACAAGTTCGTTTTTCGATTCTTCTAAATTCTCTAGCCTATATTGATATATTCTAAGTTCTCTAGGCTATTCAAGTATGCAATATAAATTTAATACACAAATATATTTGCAAACAAGTAAAGAGAGTACGGATAGAAAAATGTACGCAAGCGATTTATAAAGGTTCAGCAACCTTGCCTACGTCCTCTACCTTGAGACGCTCCCAAGGATTTTCCCCAAATTCACTAACTTTGAATTTGTCTTTACAATCCCTCTTTTTCAAGGCTCAAGAGAAACCTCTTCTCCCTCTTTTTCTAGGCTAAAGAGAAACCTCCCTCTTTTTCTTAGGCTAAAGAGAAACCTCTCCTTTACAAGGTGTTTATAAGGAATGTAATCAAAGAAAGGCCTCTAGATAGGCAAGTGATTACAAAGATTAAGCAAAAGTAAAAGCCTATACAAGAATTGTGCTATGCAATACAAGGAATGTGTGAATGATGAAAGATAAAGACTTTTTAGCTCTTGAATTGTTGTTGAGGCTTGAGGAATATGAAGAAGATGAAGAATAGAATTTCTGAGCAGTTCCTCTTAGTTCCTTCAGCTTCTAAGCCTCTATTTATAGTCTCTTTGATGGATTCTAGCCGTTGGGTGGAGCCAAAAACGAATATAGCCATTGTGTCTCACAAAACTAGTCATTACAACACTTTTTCGTCCCGAGGGATCGATCCCATGACCAAAGGGATCGATCCCTTTAGTCCAGAATCTTGATTCTTGGCTTGAGGGACCTTTTCAGCGTTGGGAAGCCATTTTGCCATGAAGGGATCAATCCCTTCCCTTAGGGGATCGATCCCATGCTTCTAGAGAGCGATTTCCTACACTTTTTGGGTTAGAGATGATGTGGCCTTTGATCCTAATCCAACCCAAAACATTTTGACATTTTTGTGAGAGTTTTTCTTGAATTTCTCAAATGAAAACATAGTCTAAAAATTTATTAAGTAATTTTCTAAATATATTCTTGAAAACATTACTTAACGAAAATATTCAAAGCCATTTTATAAAGTATTAAAACCAATAAGAATATATCATTAAATCATGGTCTTAATGTTTGATATGAACACTTAAAATGATTTGAGAAAATCATGTGTGATAAGGCAAATTTACAATATGAATTAAAACATTAAAGCTTACTTAAGTTTTTATCATTTCAAAATATATATGTCAATTTAAAGCTAACAAGAAGAAATGCCTTAGAGATTAAAAATTGTATGACAGAAATGAAAAAAGAAATTGAAGCTACAAGGGAGCATTGCAAAAGAATTGAGCGTGCTATAAACTCATTGAAAACAATGATTGTTACTCTGTTCGTAGTTATTTTAGTAGCTATATTTAGCAAATAATGTTGAACAAATTTAATTTTAAGCTTAGTTAGTTATTAGTGTTACGTAATGTAAGCTAAGTTATTTTAACAAATATTACTGTAAACTTTTTAGTATTAAAAAATACTTATTAGTGTTATGTAATGTAATGTAAGCTATATTATGCTTAAATGCAATATGTGCATTTCAATGTCATTAGGAATGAAGTACAGAAGGTGGTAGCTTAATGTGCTTGGCCATATGCAATTCAACAAAGATAAAGTGCTTTGTATTCTTTTGCTAGGTCCACAACTCATTAAAAAGACCACTTCAGCAACAAAACAAGGCCAAAAGAAAATACATAACAATATATATATATATATATATATATATATAATGCCATGGGGTGTGACAACCCCAATTTTCTATCCTTGGTGGACCTTGGTGGATAAGGCCATTTCATTCAAGCTTTATAAATTAATGTGAATTGTTAGAGTATGAAATACGTAATTTGTTTGGTGGATTTAAGTGTTCTAACAATTCAACTGGAATTAATATTTTAATTAAATGTTAAATTTTTAGAAAATTAATTATGTTAAAATTAAGGAATTTTATTGAGAAAATAATATATATATATATATATATATATATATAAAAGTTACAAGGAAAGTGATGAATAATAGGGATACAAATCAAATTTATGTACAAAGGAAATGCACAAAATAAATATGTATAAGTATATAACAAATAAAGATAGAAAATACATATATATATATATATTAGAAAAAAATGAGTAGGTGATTTAGTGGTTATTTACCCACTTAATCCGTCTGCTTCAGCAGACTGACCCACCCACCAAAAAAGAAAAAGAAATTAAAATAAAAGGGGCGAGATGAGGGAGACAGATAAATGTAAGATCTGCATTGGAGATTGGTGAGGGAAACCAAGGAAGAGAGGAGAGGCTGTTGCCCCATCACCGTGAGCTACAGGGGTGAGAATCGAAAGGTACAGATTGAAGGTGATCGGAGAGGAAAGCGACTGGCAGCGAAGAAAGGAAAGAGTGGCCACCACGACATCAAGAGAAGTGCCCAAAACAGAGCGGCTTAAGGCTAGTAGCTGGCAGATTCAGAATGGCTTTGAGCTTGCGTTTTACATGGGGATTCAAGTGGCAAGGTGTGGCGTGGTAATGCGCATTCGGAGGCAGAATGGGGTTGATTCTGGTCTCGGGTTGAATGGTGGCTTTCTTGAGATGGTAAGAGGCCATCGACGGGTGCTGTTTGTGGTGTTTAAAAAGGGGCTAAAGGCTGAGATTTGGGAGTTCTCAGGACCTTGGATGCTAGTTTGAACAATGGCTGTAGGGAGGATTTTTTTTGGAGGTTGAGCCGACACTTGAAATGTTAACTAGAAGGAAGAGATTTGGGCATCAAAACAGGAGAGACGATGAAGTGGAGCAGTGAGCGTTCATGGCTGAAATGGAGATGATTTTGGTCGAAAAGAACATTGCAAAAAAAAAAGAGATAAGAGCAGAGAGTGGCAAAATAAATGAAAGGAAATCACAAGGAAGGTTTGGCTAACATGGAAAAGGAGGGTAAGGAAATTTGGTGGATAAGTTTAGATGTTTTTCTAGTAAATTTTATATGATTTTATTTTATTAATCTAAGTGTATGTATGTGTTTGAAGTTGTAGAAAAATCATAAGGTGACAATTTTAGAGCTTAGGCAATCTTGGAGTACCAAGTGCTGAATTTTGAATTGGTAAGATATTTATATTATGTTGAATTAGAACTATATTGTTTTAGGCTTGATAAATATATATATATATATATGTGTGTGTGTGTGTGTGTGTGTGTGTGTGTGTGTGTGGAAGTATATGAGAGAATTATGATATGATGTAGAAAGGGGATTATGGCATTATTCGAGTATATTTAGAACATATATAGGAGAGTGTTTGGAATATATTTGAATTGAATTGGAAAGATTAATACAACGTTTGGGATATAAAATTGGAGTATTGATCAGGGGTATTGAGAAATTGTTGGAACGATGTGATTATGTGAGATGTTATTTGATCATTGTTGAAAGGTGCTATATGTTAGTAAAATGTTATGATTATTATTATTATTGCTAGAACATTAAAAGAGTATTGATGGTATCTATTGGGATGTATTGGAAATTGTTGGAATATAGTAAACATTATATGAGTTGTTTGAGAAAGAAATAAACTATGAAAATATAGGCTCGGTGTACAAGGGAATAAGAGTAAGATTTATTTTGCTGTTGAGATTAATATACATGTAACGGAAATAATACAGTTTGTAAGTGGGTGGAATTGTGTTAGAAAAATTTGGGACATGGCTAGGCTAGGTGAAAGTAAGGGTAAGTATTGACATATGGTAAAAAGATAATATGTAAATTGATTTTAATACTTTGGTGCAATATATACTTTTGCAAATAAAGAATAATGATGAGAAGATTATGAATGTAGGAGTGAAGAGGAAACATAAGATTTTGGTAAGAGTAGCCCAAACGCGAAGTTGGTATTGCAAAGGTAAGGGAATATATGGTAAATGTTTGTTAGTCTGTTATGTTTGTGTATGTCTAAATTATTGTTATTTAATATTTATGGTTTTAAATGCATTCCTGTTTAAATTTCAAATATATTGTGTTAGCTTTAAATTGCCATATATATTTTGAAATGACAAAAACTTAAGTAAGCTTTAATGTTTTAATTCATATTGTAAATTTGTCTTATCACACATGATTTTCTCAATACATTTTAAGTGATCATATCAAACATTAAGACCATCATTTAATGATACATCCTTATTGGTCTTAATTCTTTATAAATGTTTTGAATATTTTAGAAAATCATTTAATGAATTTTTAGACAATGTTTTCATCAAAGAAAGTCAAGAAAAACTCCCACAAAAGTGCCAATATGTTTTGGGTTGAATTAGGATCAAAGACCATATTATTTCTAACCCAAAAGTGCAGGAAAAACTCATTCTGGAAGCATGGGATCGATCCCCTAAGGAAAGGGATCGATCCCTTTTTGGCAGAATGCCCAGGAAGCCAAGAATGAAGCATGGGATCGATCCCTTTATGTCAGAAAGTCCCCAACGACTAGTTTCTGTGAGATACAACCGCTAGCTTCTATTTTGGCTCTAACCACCGTCCACAAACCATCCAAGGGACTATAAATAGAGGCTTAGAAGCTAAAGGAAGCAAGAGGAACTACTCAATTAACTCCAATACTCATTATTCCTCAAATCCTCAAGCCTCAACAACAAATCAAGAGCTACAAAGTCTTCATCTTCCATCATTCACATATCTGTTGTATAGCTTAGCACAAATATTGTATAGGCTTTTCTTTGTGCCCAATTTTTGTAATCATTTGCCTACTTAGAGGTCTTCTTTGATTACACAATTTGTAAACCAATTCAATCCTTGTAAAAAGGGGAGGTTTCTCTTTAGCCTAAGAAAAAGAAGGAGGTTTCTCTTTAGCCTTAGAAAAAGAGAGAGAGGTTTCTCTTGAGCCTAGAAAAAGAGAGAGGTTTCTCTTGAGCCTTGAAAAAGAGGGATTGTAAAGACAAATTCAAAGATAGTGAATTTGGGGAAAATCCTTGGGAGCGTCTCAAGGTAGAGGACGTAGGCAAAGTTGCCGAACCTCTATAAATCACTTGTGTAAATCTCTCTTTCCCTACTCTCTTTACTTGCAATTATATTATGCTTATTGAATTGAATTTATATTTCTTGCTTGAGTAGTCTAGAGAACTTAGAAAATATCATTCTAATCTAGAGAATTTAGAGGAACCGAAAAACGAACTTAAGGTTAGCGAAAAATCGATTCCACCCCCCTCTCGGTATAGCCTATAGAGCCAATAATTGGTATCAGAGCTTGGGCTCGAGATTGATTTAGACTAACCTCTATCGAACAAAACGATCATAAATGGCTCACTTGAATGTAGGCACACCCCTAGGAGAAGAGGGACACTCATTAGCTAGACCTCCACTCTTCAATGGTGAGAATTACTCTTATTGGAAAATTAGGATGATGTTATTTGTGCAATCCAATGACTATGAAGTGTGGAGAGTAATAGTTAATGGCCCTAGAATCCCAATAAAGAAAGTAGATGGAAAAGATGTCCCTAAGAGTGAAGATGAGTGGGACACCAATGACATGAGATTGGCACAATTGAATGCCAAGACTATGCACACCCTCTTTTATGCTCTAGGTCCCAATGAGTATAATAGAGTCTCCTCATGTGAGAATGCTAAACAAATATGGGATAAACTAGCCATCACACATGAAGGGACAAATCAAGTTAAGAGACCAAAGTAGGAATGCTCACACATGATTATGAGCTTTTTAGGATGAAAGAAAATGAGTCCATTAGCAAAATGTTCACTAGGTTTAATGATATAATTAATGGACTTAAGGCTCTAGGCAAGACTTATTCTAACGTTGAAATGGTAAAGAAAATTTTTAATAGCTTGCCAAAATCTTGGGAGGCAAAGGTAACCGCAATAGAAGAGTCTAAGGATCCAAATACCTTGTCTCTAGATGAACTTATGGGCTCCCTACTTACATATGAAATGAAAATGAAAAGAAATGAAGTGCCTTCAAAGAAAGTAGGGGTAGCACTTAAGTCTTCCATTCATGAGATCATTGAAAATGATAGTGATGAGAGTGGAAATAAGGAAGAGAAGGAAATGGCTATGTTTGCCAAAAGATTTAATGGGTTCATGAGAATGAAAGAAAAAGAAAAGAATAGGAGACATCAAAGGGGAGAGTCAAGTAGAAGGGAAAAGGACCCCTTAGTGTGTTATGAGTGCAATGAATCGGGTCATACTAAGTTAGATTGCCCCTTACTTAGGAAAGAAAACGATAGGAAACCTACGAAGAAAGCATTTGTGGCTGCATGGAGCGATAGTGATAGCTCCGATGAGGAAAACATAGATGATGAGGTAGCCTACTCATGCTTTATGGCCATTAGTGATGATGAGGCTAGTAGTAGTTTTAGTGAAGATAATGATTATACCTTTAGTGAACTACAAAATGCTTTTAATAATTTAGCAAATGAATTTCAATGCATGAATTCTAAATATAAGAAAATCATTGCTATCCTTGACAAATGCTAAGATAGAATTTGAAAAGAAACTAGAAGAGGCCAACTTAGAAATAAATGAGTTATATAAAAAGAATACAAATTTGCATAACTCATTTTCTAGGTTCTATATGGGTCAACAAAAATTAGATCATATGCTTGAGACCCAAAGAGCTTTCTTTGACAAAGATGGGCTAGGATATAATGCAATACATAAAGAAACTCATCTAAAGAATTTCCTAGTGAGCAAAAATACTATGCATGATTTATCTCTTACATGCTCACTATGCAATAGAATAGGACACTCTTCACAAGCATGCACATATAGAAAAACCACATTTAGAGGAAGAGTAGTTAGGAAGATGTGGATCCCAAAGCATGTTATAAATGATGATGAAATGAGCTTAAAATGGATCCCAAAAGGATCTAAAATTGTTCGCACTAACTCTCATGGACCCAAGAAAATTTGGGTACCAAAGCATGCTTGAATTTGTTTGTTGTAGGAGTGTTAGAGCATGGGAATACAATGAAACAATGGAGTTCAAATGCTCTACACGTCCCTTGGAGTTTGCTTGTGCCAATGAGAGAGAGGAAGAGCTTGAGGATCCACCCTTGGCAAGGTCACAAAAATTCTTCAAAGGATAGCTCAAGGTGGACTCAACAATTCAAGGCAAAGCATACTCAAGCAAAGGAGTTTTGTAAGCTTATATTCTATCTTTTCAAAACTCATATGTATTAAAATTATTTGTTTGATTTAATGAGGCACTTGGTTGATAATTCTTGATGCATTGTGAGTTTAATGATTGAACAAAAATGCATGACAAAGATTTTTGATTATTTGATTATAGTACTTGAGGCATTGAATGATTGAATGAAAAGCATGTTTGATGATTTTGAAATGATTTTTGTATTGTGAGCAAGTTTGTAATGTGTTGATAATATATTTACTTGCTACAAAAATTGCCAAATATGTCATATATGCGAAATGCCATAGCATGAGCTTTAATGAAGAATATGCATGTTAGAAATCATGGCATGATGTTCACAAGTGTAGGGATTTGATGATATGTTCTTAAAATCTATGTAAACAAGTTTGTTTTGACATATTTGTGGTATCCAATGCTTTGGTTTTGTCAAAATATACTTAACTCTGAAAATGACTTCCCTTGAGGCCAAAAATGCATTTTATTATGAAAATTCTTCCAAAATTGCAAAATCTTTTGTAAAATGGTTTTTCATTCATGTTTTTCATTTATACAAGTCCAAAATCATGTTTTACAAATGTTTAAACCCTTACTTGGACTTAAAATACTCAAAAACGAAGAATTTGGTACCTCACAAGTTGGATTTTCTATCAAAAATCTGCAGAACCAGGATGAGGGATCTATCCCTCTACATGCAGGATCGATCCCTTTGGGAAAACATGCAGAAAACTAGTTTCTGGAGTTTAGGGATCGATCCCTTTGATCATAGGATCGATCCTCTAGGCAATTTATGCCCTTTTCTGCATTTTCAAGCCTTAGTTGAGAAGTTTTCTTAATTTTCTTAATATTTTCTTTCTTCTCAACTTAAAATTCATTGTCTTAACTTCTTCTTGATGATCTTTAAAATATGAAAATTCATTTTTCATTGATATCATGCTTCAACTCCATAATTTGTATTATTTCCAACAATTGGTATCACTTTCAACAATCAATATCATTTTTATTAAACTCACAAGTGCAAAATCATTCTTCCTGTTGAAAACATTCATGAATTGCATAAATCTTGAAATAATCTTGAAATATATTTTCAATGAATGCTTAAACATAATTTTTGAGATTTATTTTAATGGTTTGTGTATATATTTGAGAATTTGATGAACTTGTGCATAATGAATATTCTTCATTTATTTTGTTCATCTTAGTCAAGCATGCTTATAGGATTATGTCTCTTAGCTTGACTTAACAATTCCACACTAGGTTTCATGATAATTATACATCTAGTGGATTGATTTCAAGTGTAAATTCAACAATTGGTAATGGTCATTGGCCTATAATTTGTGATGGTAAATGGATCCTAAATGTTCAAATGCATGAAACTTTATCATCCATGTACCTAAATTTTTCTTATGGCCAAATTATTAAAGAACATGGGCTTTAGTGACAACACCAACAATTGATATACATGCATTGTATCTTGATTGTTTTGATGTTGAACATGCATATTTACTTAAGTTGAATCAATAATCATGCCTATGAGATGAGAATAGTTGCTTTCACGATATTATGTGCTTAACCTCACTCACAGTTTATGGATTTTAATGATAAAATATATTTTAGCTTGATAATATTGATTCACTTAGGTGAAGCCATTTTAGTTAAAATAGCATATACCCTCTAGAACGTTAAATGATGATAACAACTAGGGATATGGCTCATAATTGATTAAAATGGTAATTTTGAATCTTTCCTTGCTCATAATTGGTTAAGGACTTGAATTGGAAAATGAGCATAGGATTTTTGTGCTTCAAACCATGGAAGAAAATGTGTTTGCTTGAATTCCTTGATTTTTTGAATCTTCCATATGGTATAATCTTGTGAATATGAATATGGATTAATACTTTATGATAGTGTGCTAATGATTAATTAATCCTTACGCATATTTGATGATATGTGTTGTGTTCTTGCATATTTAGAATGACTATTTTCTTGACATGAACACACAACACATAAATATTGGATTCATGCAAAATGTCTAAGTCAACCATTAGTAACAATTGGTATTTAGATTGAAATAACAATAGGTATCATTGGTAACCATATTCTCAACAATTGGTGTGCCAAAAGTAAATTGACAATTGATATGAGCTTTAAATTGACAATTCTTCTCATGTTCTTTAGATTGAAATGACAAATAGGAAAGAATTCATATAAGACACTTTTGCATGAAACACTTGTGTGCTAGAATTTGTAATTAATTGCTATATGTCTTAATTCTATGCACACTCTTGCTTGGAAGTGATTTATGAGCTCATGCATATGATATGTCATCTAAGTTCAGCTCATAATCATGATGTATTGCCATGCACCTTAGTTGGACTTAAGAGAACAATTGATATACTTAGGTGCTTGCTTAATTTCTTACCAATTGAGAACTTATTGCAAAATTATTTATAAACAATTGGTATAGGATCATAAGTCATATTCTTTGCATGAATATTTCATACTCTTTGTGAATATTGACTTATTTATTTGTGCTATGAGTCCCATGTACTAATATGTTTCTTGTTGGATGGAGCATATTTTATCTCTTCTCACATAGCCATAATTTTAGGGGGAGCATTTTTTTTTATTTATTATTTTTCCTTCTTTTGCTATGACAAAAAGGGGGAGAGATAGATATTAAAAAGGAGAGATATTAAGGGGGAGAGATAATAGGGGAGAAATAGTTTGAAAATTCATTTTCAAAACCCATGCTTATATTAAGGGGGAGCTTTATAAAATCCTGCTTTATTTGAGGTGGAGTATTTTATCAAAGAATTTTCAAAGCAAATTTACATTAAGTTTTGTCATATCAAAAACGGGGAGATTGTTAGCTTTAAATTGCCATATATATTTTGAAATGACAAAAACTTAAGTAAGCTTTAATGTTTTAATTCATATTGTAAAGTTGCCTTATCACACATGATTTTCTCAATACATTTTAAGTGATCATATCAAACATTAAGACCATGATTTAATGATACATCCTTATTGGTCTTAATTCTTTATAAATGTTTTGAATATTTTAGAAAATCACTTAATGAATTTTTAGACAATGTTTTCATCAAAGAAGTCAAGAAAAACTCCCACAAAAGTGCCAATATGTTTTGGGTTGAATTAGGATCAAAGACCACATCATTTCTAACCCAAAAGTGCAGGAAAACCTCATTCTGGAAGCATGGATCGATCCCCTAAGGAAAGGGATCGATCCCTTTTTGGCAGAATGCCCAAGAAGCCAAGAATGAAGCATGGGATCAATCCCTTTTGCAAAAGGATCGATCCCTTTATGTCAGAAAGTCCCCAACGACTAGTTTCTGTGAGATACAATGGCTAGCTTCTGTTTAGGCTTCAACCAACGTCCACAAACCATCCAAGGGACTATAAATAGAGGCTTAGAAGCTAAAGGAAGCAAGAGGAACTACTCAATCAACTCCAATACTCATTATTCCTCAAATCCTCAAGCCTCAACAACAAATCAAGAGCTACAAAGTCTTCATCTTCCAACATTCACATATCTCTTGTATAGCTTAGCACAAATATTTTATAGGCTTTTCTTTGTGCCCAATTTCTATAATCATTTGCCTACTTAGAGGTCTTCTTTGATTACACAATTTGTAAACCAATTCAATCCATGTAAAAAGGGGAGGTTTCTCTTTAGCCTAAGAAAAAGAGGGAGGTTTCTCTTCAGCCTTAGAAAAAGAGAGAGAGGTTTCTCTTGAGCCTAGAAAAAGATAGAGGTTTCTCTTGAGCCTTGAAAAAGAGGGATTGTAAAGACAAATTCAAAGATAGTGAATTTGGGGAAAATCCTTGGGAGCGTCTCAAGGTAGAGGACGTAGGCAAGGTTGCCAAACCTCTATAAATCGCTTGTGTAAATCTCTCTTTCCCTACTCTCTTTACTTGCAATTATATTGTGCTTATTGAATTGAATTTATATTGCTTGCTTGAGTAGTCTAGAGAACTTAGAAAATATCATTCTAAGCTAGAGAATTTAGAGGAACTGAAAAACGAACTTAAGGTTAGCGAAAAACCGATTCACCCCCCTGTCGGTATAGCTTATAGAGCCAACATATTGAACTGAGTTTAAAGTGCAAATGATCTTGAGATTTGGATTTTGTGTTGGAATTGGTGTATAAAAAAAATATATTGCTTGATTGAGTTTTCCACAGGTATTTGATTGTGGTTATGACGCTGGGTAGTGTTCTACCTATGCCGTCATAATGCTGAAATTTCGTTAGAAATTATTTAAGTAAATTTCTTAATATTAAATTAGATTTATAAAATGCCTTTAAAACCTCATGCATATTAAGCATTGTTACTTGTTATCGAGAAAATGGTTTTCAAGCCTGAATTCGTACGATGGGATTTTCAAAACCATAATTATGCGAAACAATTTATGCTTTCAGGACTCAACTTGTATTGTAAGTTCTATTTCTAAACAAGTTTTAACTCATGAGACACGTGATGATGTATAATGCCTGTGTGGCACTCGCCTGTGTGTCGTTTATTATGCCTGCGTGGCAAGTATTAAGCCTGTGTGGTTTTAAAGAGCTATATACGTAATTGCGTCATGGATCTCGCCTGTGTGGAAAATGGGTAGCGGTAATTACATATATTGTCCGACAACTAGTCGTGACTTATATTTCAGCGCATTTAATTATGCCTGCGTGGCAATTATTAAGCTGTGTGGCATTGAGGTGCTGTATACGTAATTGCATCATGGATCCCGCCTGTGTGGCAAATGGGTAGCGATAATTACGTGTAATTGTCCGACAACTAGTCGTGACTTGTACCTCAGCAACTAGATGATCGCTGGTGCTGGGATGATTCATGATCATGGATAAAGCCCTGGTATGGGACTGTGACCACTGCTAGCTGTAGTGGATGCTTTCATGGAAAGCTTCTTGGTTATATTTCCAAAGATCCTGGTTACGTCACCAAATCTCATAAGTGTATGCCCGTCTCATGTAAATGTTTTTAAAAATATATCTCAATATTGTTACAAAGATGAACAAATGTATCATTTCTATTTCTATTGTATCTTGATTTTGTGAATGCGTGAGTACTAATGTGTTTGGAAATTACTTAGCATAACATTTTATAGCTTATAAACTATGGCTTATCAACTTTGCATTATTTTCGATAAAACATATTTAAGCATGAGTTTTGGCGCATTCATTCAAGCATACACATGCATTAAACATAGTGGGAACCTAACAACATTTAGCTTATGTTTTCTTACTGGGCATTAGCTCACCCCCCCCCCTCTTCCACTTCCCAGATTATTTTAGATAGGCTCAGATATGAGTATGGTGCACGAAGAGTTCGATGCGTGGGCTGTTAAGCATTAACACGTTTGTGTTGAGGTATAGCTCCCCTTAATATCTCTGTTTATATTCTAGACTTACATATTGTTTTTTGTATACACAGTGTATAAGATTTGGGATGTAAGTATTAGGAGCATATCGAGATTGTATATGAACTGTGCCTCGTAGTGGATTGTATTTTCAATATTACAAATTGGTGAATAGGAGATTTTTAAGATGGTATATTGAGAATGTAATGTGCCATAGGTTGAGATGATGTTCTATTGTGTATGAGAATGGAGTATATCCCAAAGTAGGGGTGGAATTTTTCAATTTCGTTTTTGGCACGTACTACGAGGTGACTTAAATGGAACCTTAGGCAACTAGTCTTAAACAATTAAATGACTAGAAATCTACTTGTTAGATATTAGCTACACTGAGCAAGTGACAAACATAATAAGGAAAGGAAAGTTAGCCCGAAAATCCTAGCTTCTGAGGGCGTTACATTGGGCCACTTCAATATTGTACCCCTTTTTATTAGTGCAACAACTCATCAAGCCACGTTATAACCTGCCAAAACAAAGTTGTTGGGACCACTTCAATGGCTTGAACACAACACAAATCTCAACCATTGAATTGGTCCCATTAAATAATTATCAAATGCAAATTTCTCAATACCAATGCAATTACCTTGAAATACAATGTCATGTTTCGTTATATATAGTGATTATCAATACTTTCATATTCATTCAATTAGTTGGGCTATCTACGATGCCCTTTACCATTTACTTACCACAATAATAATTTTTTAAATAAAAGTCTATCTATAACTAATTATTAATATTTATGTAAATAGTATTTCCTTCAGTACATTTCACTAACATTTACATCCCCCGTATATAAATTATACAGAAGTAGTACTGTACATAAACTTCTGAACATATAAAAGTAAAATATATCTCCACGATCTAGCAACTGTCACTTGAGGGTATCAAGAGCGCAGCCACTCAGTGGAATGGTATATCACTGAAGATAATCTATGAGGAGGGGAAAAAAGAAGGGTGAGCTTAATGTCCAGTAAGAAATTCGTATGCAAGAACTAATACTATAAAATCTATATGCATAAAATCAAGAAATTCCTAGTGTTGCACTAAGGGACATTTTAGGAAGGATATTATCGTCAGCTAGGTAATCGTATAGAATATTTGAAGATACATTAAAGTACCTTTCGTGTCCCAATCCCTGTTTCTGACTATAAGGAATGAACAGCTAAAGATGATATAAATATCAGTATAAAATCATTAAATAAATCTCATGTTGTCTTTCTGTCAATAAACCATATATAAAACAATTTGTTTAGCAATTCTCTAAAACAATTTTAATATAAAAATTCAGTAAACAGCACGGTAACATTTCAATACCATGATGTAAAGAAATATATTCAATAGTTTCACTTATTAACAGCATAAAATCTAATTCAGTAAAAACAGTACAGTGGAGACCAAGCAACACCAATAGATATCATGTCATAACAGTATCCCAAAAAAGGAGAAACAGTAACAGTAAGACATATGGCCATAGTCACAGTGGTGTCCACAGTGTGCACTGATCAGGTGACAATTGGGATGCTGATGATATGATCAGTATCAATCAGCAAACAATATAGTAACAGTAATAGTAATAGTCAGTCAGCATGATACGGGCCTAACAGTCTAAAAATAGTTTATAGGCAGTATAAATACCTTTAAAGAAATCAATTTCAGTGATAAAACCTTCAATCAGTCCATAAATGAATACATTGGAAACATAAACAGTTCAGAATAAAAATTCATAAAATATTCATAGTTCAGTATTCAGTTCTAAAAATATTTCATTTATCTGTAATAGAGCATGCCAATACTCTCATGTGCATAAAATTCAATAACATGAATTTTTAAATATATAATTTTGGAGTTCAGTAGGAATATGGAATTTCAAAAAATATGATAAAATTAACTTAATAAATCTTTCATTTCTAGTATTTAAGGATATTAAAATATGATTTTATAAATTTATTAGAATTTTTTGGTAGTATAATGGTTGTTTCTAATCTAGTCCTCTTGCAATAAAAACACATTTTAAAAATGCCACAACAGTTCACAATTTCAAGGCAATACACTTCAAAACAATTTCATAAAAATTATTTCAACCATAATATGCATTCACAGTATCCCTACGCCTTCCATACTCATCCCGTACTTCTCGTTTTCTATTGAAACAACTGATAGCACCACGCGACTATTTTCAATCCCAAGTTGCAAGACATTATGAAAACATCATTTTTTCACTACACTTCAATTATAATAAATTCTTTTCTCACTAAAATCTATCACATTGTCTACTATAGTCACTAAACCAGTCTAATTTACACTAGTGCTAAAACTGCAACTATGCTTAAATCAATTTCGTTTTCAATTCTGGTCGCACCAGCAGTCTTATCTTAATTTACACAGGATTATGGGACCTAAAACACATCAAATTGAGCACCATTACTAGGTCCCCTTCTCATGACCGAATGCTTCATGAGGAAATTCATTAAGCTTTTCAACAATTTAAACCTTCTTTCATGCTTTATCATTATTCTTCATTCCTTTTACACCAACTTCAAAACACCACTATCCATGAACATTTCATCATGGCCAAAACCCTAAGGGAACATTTGAAGTGGTTTTGATTCAATCCATGGCCAAAATCAAGCTTAACTACCTTAATTATATCACTAATAACCATTAAACGATAAAAAAAAAATTCACAACTTCTTTACATTTGGTAGGTGGTCGAATTCAAGGGGGAGTCTTTCACCTTGATTTTGTCCACTTCACCCTTAAATATTGGTATGGGCTTGTAGAGCACTGAATTTGGGACAAGTTTGTAGAAGAAATTTTTCGATTTTAAGGTTGTTTACTTAGTGTTTAGGAAGCTTTTCTATTTTCTCTCTAAGCTTGGTTAAGGAGGAAAGGTCTTAAGGTTGAAGAAGATGGTGGCCGACCCCTTTAAGAGAGTGTAGAAATTTCTTTAAAAGTTATCTTGCTAGCAAAATTACCAAAATGCCCTTATGTTTAATGATTTTGGACAATTTTACCTTTAAACTTTCATAATATTTTTAACTATCCAATTTAACTTCAAAATATTTTATTTTATCATTCAATATTAATATTGAACATATTCTAATGAATGGATGGAGTTTTATTAAGGTTTGACTGATCGTAAGGGTGAAATTACCAAAATACCTTTATCAGGTCAATCGCGTAGATTTATTATTTTACGCGTGATTCAGTCTATCTAATGACATGACATAGAACTTATTCACACGTAGATTATCATCCTTCTGTCATTTGGTCAAAAGTCAATTTAGTTTGTGTGATAACCGTAAAATTTTTCATTTATTGGAAATTAATATTAAAGAAAATAGATATGTTGAAATGAATAAATATAATTATGAAATCGAAATATTAGAAAAAAAAATTAATTAATTGCTTAGTGAAAATTAAATAAATATTGAATGTGAATCCACTTTGGATTTTGGATTTATTTGATTTACTATTTATAATATGGTGTATAAGAGATTAAATAAATATTAAATGATGGATTGAAAGTACAAAAATAAATAAAGAAACAAATCAGAAAATTAGAATGAGAAACGCAATTTCAATGGCATAAAATAAAAATAAATGATAATTAAAAGAAGGGAAATTTTATAAGTGGAACTCATGGAAAATTGCTATTGGATGAAACGTACAAAAGAGGGAAAATGAGTCACAAAATCGTGCAGCAGAATTGTGGCCATCACGCCACTTTCTTAGGTTGCTAGGTGGTGATCGGCTGGAACCTCTAGATCAAAGAAAGGATAAATAAAAGAAGAGAAAAGACAAAAGAGATTAAATTAAGAGACACATGGCTGATTTTGGACTTAAAATTTATATTAAATTGAGTTAAAAATCGGTATAAGCTCAGCTGAGGAAGTCGGTTAACAGCAGTGGTTTATTTCCTTCTTCAGCTAACATTTCTCTGTTCTTCTCTTCGCCATTTTACTGCATGCTTCTCCATTTTTCTTTAGTGAAGTCACCCCTTTCCATCATTAAAATACTAACCTTGCTCTGCCAAGTTTGTTCTTTACTTTAAGAACAATTTAATTTCAAAAATTAAAGGCTGAAATGAGGAGTAACGAGACTGATTTGGCAGCAACACAGTTTGGCTTTGGAGGAAGGTAAGGGATAATAACGCTTCTCATGAGTTTACCTAGAGTTTTAGTAATGTTTGATGCATAAATAACATGGTCATAGCTTTAAAAATGAAATAAAAGCATATATGGGTTTTCTGTAGATTCGATTATGGTGGAAAAATATGGGGAAATTGTTGTAATTTTTACGGTTGTTAGTAGAAATCAAAGTATAGGATGAAGAGAGGCTTACTTGAACCATGGCTGCAGTGATAAGTTCAAAAGAGCAAGAAGTGGTGTGACTATGGGTGTTTCGGTTTAACAGGGGTTGTCGATTGTGATGATGTTTAATGGATTAAAGTGTTTACAAATAATCCTAGACATGTGGAAAAGGATTCATGGAAATCAAACAACTTAAATGAAGAAAGAAAATTATATGAAAATCATGTTAGGAAGCTTACGGGTAGACGTGGAATGTGAAGCAAAGAAAATGTGAAAACAGAAAAGGAAACGTGAATGAAGCAATATAAGGCTACAGTACACGTGAAATAGAAGAGAATAGAAAGAAAAGAAAACAATATATATTTATATATATATATATATATATATATATATATATATATATATATATATATACTGTTAGCGAAATTTTAATAGATAGTAAAAGAAAGAAATGCCACAAAGATGAATGTGGTTAGAACCAAGAAGATTTGAAAAAAAAAATGTGCCATTAAAAATGAGTTTCTGTCAATTATGGAATCTTAGGAATACACATGCATTTTGATGCATGAAATTGATGAGAAATAATAATCTAAGATGAAAGTAGGATGATAGAAAAGTTAGATTGAAAATAGAAGTAGAATCATGGAAATAGCTAAGAAGAGAGTTTCGGTCATGTCGTGTTAAATAAAGAAATTGTGCTGAATTTTGGGCTTAATAGTAGAAAATAAATATAGAAAGTTAAAGGAGAATTTTGGAAATTACGGGAAATCTCGAGAATTCGGAAACTCGAGAATCACGGGAAACGGTAAGAAATCCCGGAAAGTGATAAATTATTTAAATAATTTATTTATTTAAATAATTATGGAAAAAATTTTAAAATTTAGAATTTAATTTCCAGAAAATTCCCTCGATGACCGAGACGATGGAATCGGACGAGGTGAACACGGGCGGTCCGAACGAGGCGGTCGTCGACCAGGAAAAAGGTAAGAGATGCATGTGCAGCATTGTAAGGATATTCAGTCTACATGTTTTAATTTCGAAATATTTTATGGAAATATTTTATGAAATTATTATGATGAATGATTGGTTGGAAATTTGGAATGAAGCACTGGCTGGAAATTATAAATTGTATTTTCCGTGCAGGAGGCTAACCAATTGGCAGCTGTTATACTGCTGAAAAATTATCGAAAATTATCGAAAAAAATTCTAGAAAAATTTATAAAATCATAATAAATGATTTTATTTCACAAGAAACGATTTCCAACCACGAAAATAGAGAAAATGATTATTTTTCATAAAATATGAATATAACGAAATTTATTTTAAAATATTCATGTTTTCGAAATTGGTGATAATGAGATCACCGAAAATTCTCTCAATATATGAACTATATGTGATATGAAATGGAAAATGAAAAAGGGATAAAGAGAATATTTTATAAAAGTTTTCTAAATATTCTCTCGATATATGAATTATACGTGATATGAAATGAAAGATGAAAAAGAGATAAAGTGAATATTTTATAAATATTTTCTTAAATATTCACTTGATTTATTATATAACCTTTATGGTTTTAATTATGAAATTATTATTTTTATAAATTCCATAAAGGTTTTCTGATGATGAAAAATACGGTTTTGAGACTAAATGGCAACCTTATCATGCTGATATGTGATATGTGATATGTGACATGTGATATGTAATATGTGATATGTAGTCCCGACCGACACCTGATCAGTGATTCACCGAGGGCAATTATAGACTATGGCCATCGATCTGACATGATTATTTATACTCTTCAGGGTCTATAGCATGATATGAGTAACGACCCAGTGGACGGGCTGGGCGTGTGTGCCTAAGTCTCCATATGTGAAAATGTTTTATATGATATGTGATACGTGAAATGAAAATGTTTTACATGATATGTGATAAGTTAAATAAAAGTGATTTACAGCATTTTACATAATGCTTATTTCAGTACTGATTTTAGTACTACGAGATGATTTTCATATGACATGTGATATGAACATGTAATATGTTTTCAAAAGGAAAAAGAGTTTATAAGTCTAATATTCTTACTATGATTTAAAATTGAATATTAGACTATATGTGACATGAATATGTGATGTGTTTTCAAAAGAAAAAAGGAGGAAAATAAATCTAGTATTCTTATTTTAATTTTTAAATTGAATATTAGATTTAAATGATATATATGTTATACAAAAAGGATTTAATAGCTGATTTTGCTATTTAAAGTACTGTACTAATTATGGTTGTACAGTAAAACATGAAATGAGTTTTAAATGAGAATGATGAGAATTTAACTAATATTCTTTTCAAAGAAAATATGAATATTAGTTATTTTATTTAAATGCTTTATTTCATAAAAGCATTATTTTGAAAAAGAATATGAAAATGTTACGGAATAAAAAGGAAAGGATTTGAATTTCAAAACAAGAAAGAATATTACTCTCTACAGTTGCTTCTAGGTTCCAGGACAAGATAGGTATTTCAAAATACCTACCTTACTCCATCCGAATCCCTAGCCGATTGTAGTATCCTTTTTACACGTGAGCCTAGAGACCCATAGGAAAAATGAAAAAGTTTTTCAGCATATAGGAAGTTGAATATCAAGTATGCATATAATTCCCTTACTGAGCCGTGGTTTGCTCACCCCTTAATTTTAACGTTTCAGGTTTTCGAAGACTGAGAGTCTGACACATAAAGGATCACGGCTGTGCATTTGGGGACGATGCGACAGCTTGATTTATTTAATAAGGTATGATCATTTATTTTCTGTATTTAGACTTATCTACAGTACTACTTCCTTATGAATTAAGATAGGGGATGTAATTCATATTATAATTTAATATGAAATTGTTTATCTGTAAAGGAAAAGTAAAGTATCGCAGACAGCCCAACCAAATAATATGTATAAAATAAGGTGAAAAATAGGGTCACGGGCTGTGACAGTTTGACCGTTATTCGCGAAAATTCTTCCGACCTATGTCCTTAATCGTCATTTTCTAATTTGTTTGCGCACTTCCCAAAAATGACTTAAATAAAGGATTTTGGGTTCTAGATTCTTGCCATAGATTTATTCGACTCTCCTTTTTAAGTCTACCAAGTCTTCCGTCCATTCTAACACTGTAGGGCCTGTGAGACACACCACGTTATTTCCTTTTATGCTTGTAAAATATACAGGAATTGAATAGTGGTGAGAAGTCTTATACGAATAACAGTACCAAAATATGTGATTCTCACATACAAAATGCAAATTTCATCATTATAATATGACAGTGACATATCACCATATTCTTCAAACTAAAAAGCCAAAAACAATCTAAACCTAGTAGCATATCCATGTGCTTCTCACTATAACCTTATCACCATGTTCTTTAACCATGTTCTTCAACCATATTCTTCAAAAAAAAAGTAGCACATCCATCTTAGTTACATATCACTATAACCTTATCACTACAATTATCTCATACCTGAGAAGCCCTTCCATCATTATAATTTGGATTTCCACTAGAAAGACTAGCTTGTGTGCCTAAACTAGCAATTGAAGAACCAGCTGGGGCATTTGTAGAGGTCTCAATCACATGTGCAACTCTAGATCCCTACCAGCAGCTCTTGATCCACCAGATCTTGTACCAACAGCTCTTGACCGAGCAGAACTTGTACCAATAGCCCTTGATCCCCTACCGGTAGCTCTTAATCCAACAAATCTTGTATCTGCAGCCCTTAATCCCCTACTAGCAGCTTTTGATCTACCAGATTTGCTACCATCAGCTTTTGATCCCTACCAATAGTAGTTTGTTTCTTTGCCTAAAAAATTAAACACAATACAAGCAATAAAAAAGTAAGCTTATTGACTTTTAATAAAACTTGTAAGATATCTTGAACTACCTTTTTATTACTTCCAATATCAGATCTAGGACAAGTTTTTTTTTTATTACGATCATGTTTGTGGCAAAAAGTGCATCTAATAGTGCTCCTTCTTCTTGCATTGTTTTCTCCAAGTTCTCTCCTCCTATTCTTTTTAGGTCGACCAAGTATACGATGAAGCAACGGAGGCTCAACTAGATCATGTTGACCTATAAACATAGCCATAGTAATATCTTGGATAGGGTGAATGAAGTCATTATATGCCTTCATGAAAGTATGCTTGGAGTAATAGTCATGACAGTACAGTTCAATATCAGCCCTTTTGTGAATTATGCAAGCTACTACATGCTTACATGGCAAGCTTGATATCTCCCAAACACCATGCTGCAATTTCACAATATAATGTTTTCCACCTTCGAAGACATTAAACTCACTCTCACTAGCAGGTACAACTCTACAAAACGTACCATTATACTTGCTTGAATCTAGTTCTTTCCTAATCTTTGGGGTAATAAGGGTATCCCATGAACAAGCTTTCTCATATCTATCATGAAACCTTTTCATCAACTTTATTCTAATATCCTCCAAGAGAATGAGTATTGGTTTACCTCTAATATTGCCAATCTATTGATTAAAACTTTCAGCCACGTTATTTGTAACATGGTTACTCTTCACGGCTGGATCAAAGGTGTGTTTTGCCCACAATTGAAGTGGCTTATCCATCAACCAACTGTATGCATCATTGTTTTCCTTCTTTATTTCTTCCATTGCTTCATTCCATTCGCACTGATTAGGTGCTTTGACAGCTTTCCAAAAATTGATCTTTAACTACAATTCTTGAAATTGTTGTATGAAATTACTATATAAATGCCTAGCACACCTTCTTTGCCTTGCATGTGACAAAATTTCTATCATTACTTCTACTAATCCCTACCATAAAACAAAAATCAATGTCAAAATAAAGTCAAAACATAAAGGAAATGAATATGAAATAGTTTTGATGTTATATACCTTTTGGCTATCACTCATTATTGTCAATGGTCTATTGAAATCACCAATCACAGAACTTAACAACCCCAAAAGCCATCCCCATGAATCTCTATTTTCAAGTTCCACATTTGCAACAGCAACTGGAAGCAACCCACGATTCCTATTAAGTGCTACTGTTGCTAACAAAGCTCCCCCATAAGGCCCTTTTAAATGGCATCTATCCACACCAATAAAAGGCGTAGACAAACCCATTCTTCATGGCATCAAATGAAAGAAAAAACCTTTTAAAGGTTGGGTTAACACTAATGCGAGGCCTTTCTAATTACATGACAGCAATGCTACCAGGATTGGTATCCCTCACCATTTGAGCATAGAAAGAAAGCAAACCCTATGACTTTGCATAAGTCCCTTGAGAGCTCTATGCAACTTCTTTGAATTCACAGTTAACCCATAATTCTCACTCAATTCATGTTGCATAATTTATAGGTCATTTCTAGTTCAACGTGCAACTTTGATCCAAGTTTTTTTGTTATCCAAACGGAAGATGCAACACTATGATTATTACTAACCCTAATACAAGTGTGTTCACCCTTACATCTTCTTATCTTAAATGTCTTCCCATTAGCAATGACAGTTGCATGAATTTTCCAACTACAACCATTTCCCTTATAAAATGCTATAACCCTTGTCTTGTCATTTTTAACCCTTACTATATCTATCCCTTCTTATATAACATAGTCAGTAAGAACTTTCCTAACGTGATAAACACTATTATATAGTATGTCTTTAGCAAGCTTTATTTTTTCCATTGTCATCAATTGAAAATTTTATTCCTTCCATAGCTCTGTCAATTGCTCTACCCTCTCTATTAGAATCGAAATTTCCAACATTTCCTTCTTCAACATCACTAACAATATTAGATTCCATTATCATTATCAGACTCTATAATATCTTCAAGATTATCATTATCATTATCATCTGATTCATTATGTTCATCCTCACTCTCAACCATCCATTCACCATCATCACTAATAAAATCATACTGCTCTTCCTCACCACGATCCATTTCAAGTTCACTGTCAGACTCATTTTCAATCACCAAATTATCAAAATCAAATCTACCACTAGCATTTCGATTAACACCGTGTGTGAAAGAAGGATACCTTTACTCACTGATTCAAACATAGTGGCAAGAGGAACAACTGGAGTTATTTCTAGGTAAATGTGGATTTCCTTCACACCCTCATGCATTTGGAACAGCTGCAATATGTCAACATCACTTTTCAGCTCAAACAATTTCGCTGACATTGGATTCTGAGCTTGAATGTGAAAACTTATTCCCTTTCTAGCTTTGGCATCATCAATTGTGAGCTCCGAAATATCATTAACCAACTCTATGTAGGAGTACCTATCACCATCAACATTTGCGATCACTTAAGTATTAAAGTTACAATGAACCACCAAATCATGTAGCTTTGAAGTTGTCATCAACCATTGTTCCAACAAAAATGAGTTGTAAGTATTAACTCAATTCTAGATAAAGGAAAATGATATAAACAATATGTATATATATCCATATCAATGAAAATATTGATGACTAAGATCATGGTAAAGAACTAACTAAGACTATGGAATTAGATGCATACATCATTCGATGAGAATTAACAGAGGATATGACTTTGAATGGAGCAGAAAGTACAATAATACATACAAACATATTCATTATTGTGAAAGTTCTTCCTCTTCTTTTCCTTTATTTTGCCTTAGCCAGCCATTAGGATGACATGTTCAAAAACAGGCAGTAAGAAAATGAAAAATCATGTTCCTAGGCCTGCCACATTTCCCACCTACTATATTTTACAGTTTCAAAGTTGTGCCATCTTAAAGTTGGTGGTACTAAATGACTCTTAACGGATTAATCGAATTCCTTCGTGGTTGGCACCCACTGTTTCTTTTGCAAATTGCTTAGCTAAGGAAAATGCAGTTGTTTCACTATCCAACGAATCTGAAAATTTTATCTATGATCAATTGGTTTTTAGCTTTGAAACACTAAATCTACACCTTTATGATTGGAAAACTCTAATAAAATAAAATTGAAAATGCAGATATGGAAGAAAAGGTAGCGGCTTTGATTAAACTCAAAGATGTAGCCTTGAAAAATCCTATAAACATATGAGATTCATCCACGAGACTCCAAAAAAAAAAACAACTACAAAGATATAGCCTTGAAAAATCCTACAAATCTTTGAGCGACAAAGAGACCAGTGCGAGAGAGACACAACGAACCAAGGTATCAGTGCTGGCGGAGATGTGAGCCGTAAACAGAGGCGATGATGCGGCAAGATTGACCCATGCGATAAAGAAATCGACATTGGGTTTTTCAATCTAACCCTAAACGGTAAAATCACCTCTGAAACCTTTGAAAAGAGCTTATGTGAAGAAATCAACAAAGGGTTTTTGAAATCAAAGGTTGAACGAGTGATGAAATGATTGAATTTTATGAAAAAATTGGAGATTCAGGAAAGATTTTAGGAAAAATGTAAGGAATAGTAAAACAGATAGCAAAGGGAAAAAAGGATGGGGCAACAATCGGAGTTTAGGTTGAAAATTCTAAGGGACAATTTTCATTTCACATTTTCTGTTAGTTATTCTTAACGGTGTTAAGATTTTTGGGGCGAAGTATCTATTTTTAAAACTAGTGGACTGAAGTTGAATTATAGCCAAACTCTTAGGAGGTAGGTTTAATTTACCCTAGATAATTTAGTTTCATACTTTGAAGGGATGAAATTGTAATTTTGGTTGCTTTATGATTGGATAAAAATATAATTTAAATATCATATTGCTTTTTAAAAGGATAAAAATTTAATTTATATTATATTTTATTAAATTTAAGTTTACATGTTAACCTGTTAAACAATTATTAACATATTTTATTAACTTTTATTATTTATTCAATTTCTCATGAGATATTAAATATCTTATGAGATCTCATAACCTTACAGTAATGTCGATATTTTACAACTTTACTGTAGAGAAACTCATTAATCAATAGATAATTACAACCATTCATTTGTAACTATTCATAATCTATATAAGAAGAAATGATTTCCAAAATTACTTACTCTTCTTTCTAACTTTTCACAAAAAACTCTAAAAGTTTTGTTGTATCTTAGAATAACTTAGTTACGTAAGAAGCAATGTTATACTCAAAAAAATTGTAATCCCACACGCATTAAAACCATATCTACTCCTTATTTGTCCTAACAAAATACGGCCTATGAAACGTGTCTCATGCTGAATGTACTGTTGACGGAACAAGGCCGAACTATTTGCATGTTACAGAAATTTGTGTCGCAGTTACTTGTTAATGGATAAGAAGCCTGAAGAAATTTGAGCTCCATTATTTGACAATAGCAATAGCTGCAACAGAGAATCGAAGACTGGGCGTAAATCTTTCACCCATGGCCATGCCAAATGCCGATTGCTATTGCCACTGCCATGTTCAAGGTTTTGGGCTTGAATTGTCCTCCCGAACCATTCATGTCAGGGGTTTTAAGCGTAATAATCATGTCAAGTTCACCTGCTCATTGGATAAGCAGAGACTATAGAGTACAAACTTTCATGGGCTCTTCCCTGTCAGTAATATGGGTTCGGATTGGATTAGCTCTTGTGTTCAAATGGGCTTTACAGTGCATATTTGCTTTACTGATACTTCTTTAATGGCATGACAGAGGGAGAAGAGAGCTGATACTGAAACTTATACGTAAGTAGTTATTAATCTTCGGGTTAGTGCGTTAATCTACTTCACTAATCACTCAGGGATTGCCTTGCAGTTACCCCACTAGCTTATAAATAAATAAATAAGGAGACTTGCATCTCATAAAGTGCCGCCGCCGCCGAATATTCTCCTTTTTAATGATAAAATAAAACAATATAGTGAAAAAAAAAAGAAGGAAAAACATGGAAGGTAATTGACAGTAGCAAATGATGAAGCAGCAGTTGGGGAAGGAGTAGGCCCAATCTCTATTTCCGCCCCCTGGAGTGGGCCCCACCATTAAGTTGTCGGCCCACCCTGAGGCCATCCCATTGTCACTTGTCGGTCACCTTTTACATTCCCTTACCAATTTACTTGTGCCTGGCCTTGGCTTCCCTCTTCTTTGCTTGTTCACCAAGTTTAAAGCTATCCCTAACGCATACTACTACTACTACTACTATTATTATGTCTATATGCAAAAGATATAACAAATTTTATGTCTAAATTTTGGTGCAATCCCCTTTGTTGTGCGACTCACACTTGTCGCAATAATCCATTTAACACAACTTTTTTATTCACCCAACATATTGCTATCTTAATTTTCAATTCTCAACGCTCACTTTTTATACAGAATAGTATAGTATAGGATTAACAACACATAAGTCTATCATACTTAAATTACAATCTTGTTCTTGTTAATTGTTCCCTTATTTTAATTATGATATTTGCTGTTAACTATAATAGTGTAATTTAACCTAACTAACAAGAATGGAATCGAATAATAAGATTTGAATCTTAATTTCATGATGGGAATTTGGAGCACCAAATTCTCTAAATATCAATTTCAATTTTGCCAATTTTCAAAAGATCATTCCTAATTAGTTAGTTTGATGGGATAATATTATTATTTCTAATTTATAGTGAGAAGTTTCATGTTCAAATCTCATCAAATCAAATATTTTTAAGCCAATGTTAGTCACAAAGTGTAAGTGAAGATTGATCTCATATCCAATTTAATATACAAATACCTTTGTGAATAGGGTGTAAACGAACTGAATATGAACGAATGTTACTATGATTAACGAACAGGTTCACAAACATTAAATGAACACGTTCATGAATGCTAAACAAAAAATTTATACAAACAAATTGTGTTTACCCTAGCATATATGATACCAAATTAAAAAAATCCTACTTAAATATATAATTTTAATAATTATATATTAAAATAATTTGAATAAATATGTAATTTAAAAGTTTATTATTATCGAAGAGCAAACGAACACTAAATAATTAATTAAACAATGAATTTTCAACGAACATCAAACAAGTTTGTTTACGAATATAAGCAAATGAATCATAACTCTATTTGTGATTATTTGTTAAGAATAATAAATGAACATAAGCAAATAAAAACAGAACATATTCACACATCGTTCGTTGAATGTTCTGTTCATTTATACTTATATTTGTGAATTAAAAAAGAAAGTTTATAGCAAGTTTTGAAGAGGTGGAGGGCAGTGGGGAATTGAGGGTGAGAGGCAGGGAGACATGGGAAGGTGGTGTCACACGGTGAAAGAGAAGCAAGGGAAAGGCAACGGAATGTATGAAAAAAGTCCGTTACGTTGCCGAAACACAAAGTCGCGCTTCCCTACCAGAGAGGGTGTGTAGAGAATGTTTTTTTTTTGTCTTTTGGCGCCCAACTGTGACACGCCGAAAGATGGCGACACGCGTAAAACTCTTAGTGGTCCCTTTATCCAGTAACAATTATAAAAAATAAAAAAAAGCAAGCAGCACTGTTTGGACTGGGAAGATGAATTTACTGAAGCAAGCGTCAAGCCAATCGATTTTTAGAGTTGGGTGGCACCGACACTGACTGCCTTGCGGGGGAGGGGACAACAAAACTTGATCAAATAAGATTGATCATTTAATATTAGATACATGCACTGCCACTTCATGCTTTGAGTTTACAATAACTTCTTAAATATTTTAAACAATTTTATAAATTATCAACTTATATCAAATTAATTGAGTTTGATTCTTACAAATCAAACAGATCGTTATTTAAAAAAAAATTAATTAGACCTTTTTCTCAAGCTCCCTGTGGTATTTTTGTCTAGTCTAACAACTCCAAATACTTCATATTTTTTATTCAACAATTTGTGAAAACTATATAAAATGTTTTCTAAATTTTACTATGAATGCATGGCGGTTTTCCAACATGGTTTAATTAATTACATGACTAACAACATACCAAAAAGTGGATTTTTTCTCACCTTTATTAGTAGAAATTAATGTTTGCTCCTTATGCAACATTTGTACAAGTTGAAGTTCATAGAAGTTAAATAAAAACTTCTAATTTCTTTACTTAAAAGCTTAAACTTATAATTAGAAGATAAAAATGAGGTGAAAATAACAATGAAAGTCAATGCAATTTTCATGTAAATCTAACAATTTCTCGAAGTAATAGAAAATAAAAAAGAGTATTAAATTATTTTTTTGCAAAGGAAAAGATTTTAAGAATTAGTTGTTTTAGGTTAATATATATTTTTCAAAAAATTCAAATTATATTATATAAACATATTATTTAAATACTTATTATCAAAATCATTAATAAATTTATTGAAATAAATATTTGCTATTTAATTATCATATGTGTTATATAATTAATATTTATTTTTTAATAATAATATTTTTAATTTCAATAAAAAATATCAGAAGGTGATTAATTGTAACGGTCCAATTACACAATAAAACACATGCTTTTACACAATTTTGATAGTTAGGCTATCTACGATACTTTCCTTTCCTATTACATATAAACAATTTCACATGAAATTATAATTACATTTTCATCCTCTATCTTAATTCACAAGATAGTAGTACTGTAGATAAGTCTAAATACGAAAAATAAATAATCGTACCTTTCGTGATTAATTCAAGCTGTCGCAGTGTCTCTAAACGCGCAGCCAAGATCCTCATGTGTTAGATTCTCAGTCCTAAAAAATATGAAATGTTAAAATTAAAAGGTGAGCAAATCACGGCTCAGTAAGAGAGTTATATGCAACTCTTGATATTCAGCTATCTATATGCTGAAAAACTTTTTCTCTTTCTTTAAATTTTCCTAGAAGTGTTCTAGGCTCACATGTAGAAAGGATACTACAGTCGGCTAGTGATCCGGATGGAGTAAGGTAGGTATTTTGAAATACCTGTCTTGTCCCGGAATCTAGAAGCAACTGTAGAGAGTACTTTATAAATTGTTATATTTTAACACAATTTCCTTCTCTTTTCTCATAATTATAAAAATGGTATAAACCATTTTATTATATCCCTTCCGTACAGTTTAAAACACGTGACAGTATAGTATAGTAAAACCGTAGTTTACTTCTCTTCTCTTCAGTACAGTACTATTCGATAAAACAGTATCTTGATACGGTTCAGTCAGTAAACAGTAAATAGTAGCTACTAATTCAGTAAACAGTATACAGTAGCTTTTAGTTCGGTAAACAGTAAATGGTAGCTTTCAGTTCAGTTTAACAGAAATCAATGGCTACCATTTCAGTAAACAGTCAACAGTAACAATACAGTTTAGTAAAACAGTGTTTTGGTACGGTTTTGCTCAGTAAACAGTAAACATCACAATAGTTCAGTAAAACAGTAATTCACAGTGTAGTACAATCAACAGGATTCATCAAATCCTTTCAGTAAACAGTAATCAGTAAGTGAGACTAGGCATCACCTTACAATTAAATCATACTATCTTCGTCTACTAAGGGACACAGTAATAGTACTGAGATCTATGGCCATGATCTATAATATGTCCTCGGTGTACACTTGCTAGGTGACAATCCGGGAGGCTGATGACTAGCTGGTCAATCAGCCACGTGACAGTAACAGTAATGGTATGATGCATGAAACTCGGGGCCTAAGTCTCAAAACAGTATAAAACCGTACCATAGCCTTTATGGATTTTAAACACAGTAATTTGAAATATTTCACATTTATCCATAAGGTTCACATGTATATATCAACACCTTTATGAAATTTATAAAATAATTAACATCTTTCAAATTATTTCATAAAGGCATAAATCACATTTTTCATACGGTGAAAACAGTTTATAAAATAATCACACTGTAAAATAAATCTTATGACTGTTTCTTTTTCACCGTAAAACATATACGCACGTTTTTCCATGCTTTCTTTCCAAAACATGGCTTTCAAAATTATCGGAATTCAATTCAAATATTTTCATAATTTATGAAAAAATAAAATATTTATTTTCCAAATTCAATAATCTCGTCACCAAGTTTTCCTCTATAAACACGTGTAGAGACCTTCTAGTCTCAAAATACTATTTTTCATCTTTAATTAACCTTTATGGGATTTCTATAAATAATTATTTTCATAATTGAAACCATAAAGGTTATTTATGAAATCAAGTGAATATTTGAAGAAATATTAATAAAATATTCACTGTGTCTTTTTATTTTTCATCTCGTATTACGTGTAATCTTACACTTCGAAAAAATTTTCGGTGATTTTATTTCCACAGTTCTCGAAAACATGAATATTTAAAATTAAACTTTCGTATATTCATGTTTTATGAAAAATAATCGATTTCTTGATTTTCGTGGCTGGAAATCATTTCTCGTGAAATAAAATCATTTATTATGATTTTTGGTAATTTTCGATAATTTTTCGACAGCATAACGGCTGCCGATTGGCGAACCTCCTACACGAAAAATACAGTTTATAATTTCAACCGGTAAATCACCACAATTTTCCAACCAATCATTATCAACAGCATTTATAAAATTAAATGCATATTTAAAACATATGTGCCGAATATCCTTACATGCTGTACATGTCTCCCTTACCTGTCTCGAGTCGGCGACTTCCTCACCACCGTTGCGCCCGTGTTCATCTCTCCAGATTCCATCGTCTCATTCACCGAAAATGATTTCTGGAAACCAAATTCAAACGTTTAGAATTTTCTCAATTTATTTAAATAAATAAGTTAATAATTTTCATAAACAATTTTCGAAAATTTCTTACCGAATTTTCATAAATTTTCGAATTTCCAGAAAAACTCCTTTTCTTTCTTTTTTTCTTCTTTTTCTTTTTTTCTTTTCTTTTTTCTTTCTTCCTTTTTCTTTTTCTTTTTCTTTTCTGTTCTTTTTCTTCCTTTTTTCTTGGTCTGAACCGATTTAGACCAGTCCAGCCTTCCCTTATCGCCGATTCTCCTATGGTGGTCAATTCTTCGGCGGTTCGACTTCTCCACAGCTGGCTGACATCAAGGCGAAGCTGCTGGTGGTCTCCGTTTAGCCCAACTTGGCAACACGGCAACGGATCTAGCCAGAATGGGTTTGGCCTTTCTCGTCCTCTTTCCTATTTCCTCAGTCGCCGTCGTCCTCACCGGTGGCTTCCTTCTTCTTCCCCTTACCTCCGTCGAGGTTGGAGTTGAGGTGGTGGTGCCTGGACCGACCGGCACCGCCGATTTCCTCCTTTCCTTTCTTTCCTCTTTTCTTCTCGGTCTCCGCCGATCTCTTCTCTTCTTTCTCTTTTCCACTCGTTTCTTTTTCTCTTCCGGTCATCAACTTTTTCTCTTTGCCGGCGCCGTCTCCTCTCCTCTCTCCCTCACTGCCGACATCGTCGGCTGCCATTTCTGTTTGGTAAAACAAAAATGAGAAATGGGTTACCTGATCCCGTTTTTGTTATTTCTATTTTTAGTTTTTTTTAATGTATATTATATTTATAACTTAAATTATAAATATAATATTAATATTATATTATATAGTACTTTACTATATAATATTATATAGATATAATATATATTATATATTAACAACATATATATCTAATATATATATATATATATATATATATATCTACATACTTTTAACTTAGATAACATTTATATATATTTACATAAATGAAATAATACAATATATATATATATACAAACTTTAATGTAAAATAATATTTACATTTCTTTTATATATATATATATATATATTATTTATATATACATAAGATATTATATTTGTACACATATGTACTATTTAAATTTGTAAAATAGTATATATACATATATATACCAATGTATAATAATATATACTATACAACATTTAAATACATATGTATTTGTATAAAAATACATTTGTATAATATATAATTATATAAATATACATTATATTCATTTTTCATTTTCTTATTTAATTTGGATTTCTTCATATCCAAATTAAATTCCTCAAACTTAATTGATGGCTCTTATAGGCAATACCGAGAGGGGGGGTGAATCGGTTTTTAACTAACTATAAGCTCGTTTTGCGATTCTTCTAAATTCTCTAGCCTATATTAATAATTTCTAAGTTCTCTAGGCTAGGTAAGCATGCAATCCAAGTTCAATGCAATAAATACAATATAATTGCAAGTAATTAAAGAGAGTAAGGAAAGAGAGATTTACACAATCGATTTATAGAGGTTCGGCAACCTTGCCTACGTCCTCTACCTTGAGACGCTTCCAAGGATTTTCTCCAAATCCACTATCTTGAATTTGTGATTACAATCCCTCTTTTCAAGGCTCAAGAGTAACCTCCCTCTTTTTCTAGGCTCAAGAGAAACCTCCCTCTTTTTCTAGGCTCAAGAGAAACCTCTCTCTTTTTCTTAGGCTAAAGAGTAACCTCCCTCTTTTTCAAGGCTTAAGAGAAACCTCCCTCTTTTACAAGGAATGGTGGGCTACAAATAATGTAATCAAGAGAAGCCTCTAGGTAGGCAAATGATTACAGAAATTAAGCACAATGAAAAGCCTATACAAAGTTTGTGCTAAGCAATACAAGAAATAGATGAATGATAGAAGATGAAGACTCTTTATCTCTTGAATTGATGTTGAGGCTTTGAGGAAGATGAATAAGATGATGAAAGATGTTGCTTAGTTGATCCCTTCCTTCCTTTAGCTTCTAAGCCTCTATTTATAGTCCCTTGGATGGTTTGTGGACGTTGGTTGGAGCCAAAACAGAAACTAGCCGTTATGTCTCACAGAAACTAGCCGTTGGGGGCTTTCTGGTGCAAAGGGATCGATCCCTTTCCATAGGGGATCGATCCATTTTGTCCAGAATGTTGATTCTGGGCTTCAGGGACCTTGGGAAGACTTTCTGCCAAAAAGGGATCGATCCTGCTACAGTGGGGATCGATCCTTTTCTTCCAGAGGGCATTTTTCCTGCACTTTTGGGTTAGAAATGATATGACCTTTGATTCTAATTCAACCCAAAACATTTATACGCTTTAAGGGAGTTTTTCTTGACTTTCTCAAATGAAAATATTGTCCAAAAACTTATAAGTAATTTTCTAAACTTATGTTCAATAATTCTTTGAGAAAATTACTTAATATTCAAAATCATTTTATAAAGTATTAAGACCAATAAGAATGTATCATTAAATGATGGTCTTAATGTTTGATATAAACACTTGAAAATGGATTGAGAGAATCATGTGTGATGAGGCAAATTTACAATGTGAATTAGAACATTAAAGCTTACTTAAGTTTTTGTCATTTCAAAATATGTATGGCGATTTAAAGCTAACATTATCCTTTCATCGATTTTCTGAATTTCCAAATATTCCTATCTTGTAAATAATTCATTTATTTACTTTAATTTATCTTTCGCATTAAATTTAAATCTCCGAATAATTAATATTAAAATTTAAAAAATTTGCAGTTATCACATTAATCATTGGATAAAGTGCATTTGAAGTTCCAAACCTTTTATACAAGTTTTATTTTAATCTCTAACCTTCAACTTGATCCATAATAGTTCTAAATCTTTTAAAAGGGTATCAATAGAGTACTATCCTCAATTTTTAATAAAAATAAGAGAGAAATACAAGTTAAGGTAATAAATTCAGTACGTATTTCTATTATACCAAAATTTATTTATTGGAAAGAAAATAACATTTTAAAAATTTTTTATGATGAAACGATAGTGTTTTTTTGCTTGTAATTTTAAAAAACTCAATTTGAAATTAAAGAAAAAAGTTACTTTATTTTTCTTCTTAATAGTTTTAAATTTTTTATTTCCTTTCCAATAAATATATTTTTGTATGATAATAAAGAATAATAATTTTGGATCCATTCTCTGATTTTTATATTCTATTTTTATTTTATTAAATTATATTATCTGAATGTTTACAAATTTTGATAAAAATATATAATTAAATCTTTTTAAAAATAAACTATCTTTTTTCACAAAAAAAAAAGAGAATATACTTAAATAATTTTGTTTTTCAAGTGATTGATATTATTTTTTTAGAAAAATAAGAATAAAAAGCTTGTTTACAATAAAGAACTAAATAATATTTATGTCTAGCTAAGACTCGTTCAAAGGGTCGAGCTCCTTGCCCAATCCCAAAGGATCGTCCAATTTTTAGCGAGTTTGAATAAAATATTAAGCCCGTTAAATGAGTTTCAAAATTCGGGCTTGATAAAAAAGTGATTAAACTTTGGTTCATCTTTTAAAGTCTAAACTTGGCTTGACCCAACCTAATAATTTTTTTTACTATTTATTACTAATACAGTTTTAATGACTTTAGATTTTTTGTATAATTTAATTTGAGTTTGTATTTTTTTTTATACTTTAATTTTAATTTTTTCATTTCTTTTAGTCTTTTGTAAGAAGTTATTTAAATTTATTGTGTTATACTTGTTAACTATTATGTGTTTTAATATTTTATATTTTATTATATATTTTTTTAGAAAATAATTATATTTGGTCAGGCTTGGATGAGCTTGGATTTATACATTACGTGAAAAATTGACTTTGATAAAAAGTTAGGTTCGAAAAATAGGACCAGGCCAAGCTCACGTTTAATTCCTTAATATACCTTACCTAGGCCATGCTTGAATTCGGCCCGACTTGAGCCATAAACATCTTTAATCTGGCTATAGTTTTAATCATAAATGGAAAGGGAATTAAGCTCATTTGATAAGTGATTTTGAATAAATTACTTCCCAAAAGATTATAGTAGTAAATAAGTTAGTTATGTTAGGTTGACATAAATTTAAAAATTTTCAAATTATTTTAGCAATAATTTATCGAAAATACTTTTTAGGATTGCTAAAAATCGAGTAAATTTCATCCAACTTCTTGAGATTTGAACCTAATTTAACTTTAATCTATTTGTATTAAAAACGGACACTCCACCCCAAACAACTTAACACTATTAACAAAAAGTTAATGGAATATGAGTAATTACATAAGTACCAAACCTTAAACTTTTCAATATAAATAATTCTTTATTATTTTAATTTTCCTTTATCTTTCACTATTCTTTACTATTTTTTTCACTATTTTTCAAGAACATTGTTCAATCCATAATTTTTTTTCACAATTGTATTAGATTTAATCTTATTAATTATTAAAAAAATTATAATTAATTTAAATTTTAATAATTTCAATGAATGTTTCAAAATTTTAAAATTTTAAATTATTTTGATTCTGAATAACTTTAAATAAAAATCATTTTATGTTATATTATTTTAAATTAAGTTATTTACATTTTTATTAGAAGTAAATAAATAAAAAATAAATTAGATCTAAAAATAAATAAACAAAAAATAATTTTAAATAAATAAACTAAAATAAATTAGAATAAAAAAAACAAAGCCCAACAGTTATTTAGCATTTTCTTTTTTATTTTTGTTTGATTTTTAGTATTTAAAGTTTTTCAAATGATGCAAGGGCAAAATGGTCTCAAATTTAAATTTTTAGTCGTTTACTTTATCAACTGACTAATGGAAGGACTTATTTATTCTGCGAAATACAAAAGTTTAGGGCGGAGTGTCCATTTTTTATACTAATAGACTAAAGTTGAATTAAGTGCAAACTTAAAGGACTTGATGAAATTTATCCTAAATAATATATACTTCTATTTGGTTAAGTGTTAAAATTTTATTTGAGTATGTTTCATTTTCTGTAAAAAAATAATTATATCTTTACTTTTAATAAGATTTAATTTATATATATTTTATCAAAATTTATAAATATAGGTTTTTATTATTTAGAAGGAAACCAAATTGTTATTTTTTCTCTTAATTTTAATAGAATTTTTAAAATCAATGATAAATGATACTTATATTTTAATTTTAAAATTTTTTGAAAGTTTTACTTTCTTTTTAATAAATACATTTTAATATGACAGTAAAAAGTAATAATTCTATATCCATTACTTTAATTTGTAATTCTATTTATTTTTAAGTAAAAAATGATGATAAGACTACATTGACACCCTTTTAAAAACGTTTGATACTATCATAGAATAATTTAAAAGTTAAGAATAAAAATAAAAGCTACATTAAAAGTTTGAAACTATAAATGTACCTTACGGGCAATCATTTCTTCTAGAATTTTTTTCTTTTATATTTTTTTTGTTGCAAGATATTTTCTCTTTTATATAATTATTTATTTCTACCATCTCTTGTGCTCACTGCGCGTGAAACTGATTTCTATAAGCAGCGAGTGAAGAAAGAGCATTTGGTAATTTTAAGGTAAAAACGATTTTAAATAAACTTTGGAAAAAAGAAATGGTACAACTGGGGTGGCCGGTAAGTATCGCGTTGTAAAGCGAAGGTGAGTCTTCACGCGTGCGGGGGCCATACCATGGGTCCCCCAAGCGTGGACTACACCCCACCCCGGGATATGGTCTGCTGGCGTCAACCTCACGTTACAGTCACTTATGGGGCACCTGTCAAACTTTTATTCGCTGCTCCATATTTACAAAAAAGAAATTAAAAATTTTAGCCGAATCTTCTTAGTGGCACCGCTTTCAATGGAACAAGCGCGAGTGGCGGGGCATGTTAGCACTTTTACCAGCCTCTTCCTTTTTTTAACAGCCGTTGACAACTTGCAAATAATGGATTATAACATTAAAAATTTTACCACTAAACAACATGCAATGACTTCTTTTCTGGCACGCCATTTATATCCCATACCACCTTATCTTTCAAGTAGGGATGAGAAAAAAAAAAACGATAAAATCGAAAAATTGATTCGAATAGGAAGATTCGGATCGGATCAATTCGGATAATAAATAAATTTGGTTCGGATTCGGGTCATGACGTCATTGAACCGAATAAAATCGGTTTGGATCAGATTCGGATACGGATAATATCCGAATACTTTGTTATTTGGTATTTTATAATTTTTACTATTTAAATTAAAAGCTCAAGTTTTATATTTAATTAAAAATCCTAAGGAAAATTGGAAATAAAGTCCAAAAGTGCTTAAAATGCCTTTAAAAAATTGAAATAAAATTTAAAATTACATTCAAAAAAACTGAATGACCGATTCGATCCGATCCGTATAAATTCGGATTGGATCGGATCGGATATTTTTTTTAGTTCGGATCGGATATTGATCACAAAACAAAAAAACCGCTTAATTCGGATCAGATCGGGTTTTTGCAAAAAACCGATCCGATCCGACCCGTTATTAGCCCTACTTTCAAGCATAGACTAAAAGTTAACAAATAGTGGGGCAGCACTAAGATTTTTTATTTTTTTATATAATTGTAAAAGATATAATTGAAAAAAATTATTCAAATAAAAAAATTTCGTACATTTTTCAAATTTAAATTCGATCCGATTTGTTTTAACAAAAAAAATCAAAAATTTAAAGCACGTGTAATTCTAATCAAACGATTTTAAATTTAACATTAAAATTCAACAAATTTGATTTGAAATGAGTAGGATTCAAATCATCTTGTTGTCCGATATCAAAAAAAATTCAAATTAGAATAATCTAAACGTGATACGTTGAATTGAAATTCAACTAATCTTGCATTATCTAAGCGTAATTTGTAAAACTTTAAAAATTTAAGTAAGATTATTATTAAAGGTTCTAAAAGTAAAAAGACGTTAGTATTTTAGTCTATCTTTGATAGCGGATTAAAGTCTAATTAAGGATGCGGGTATTGAAAGAATCAAACACCACTTAAGTTGGTCTGCCATTGCTTGGTTTTTAACCAATGGCTTAAATAATTGGAAGCCTAAGATTTGTTTTTTCCCCCTTCAAATTAAGCTGGTGTTGAGGGAGACGCAAAGGAAGGGGTGATCGTTGAGATGACCTTTCATTGACTTGGAAATTTGTTTCTTAAATGCCATTTGACTCCTTTACTCTTTAGAAAGAGATGGATAGTACCACAAAAAAGTGTACTCCTTTCCTTTGCCAAGTCTTCAAGTGATTAGCTCACAATATGTGCTATAATGAATCTTGGCAAAGATTGCCAACTTTTTTAACTTGCAAATATTTTGTCTAAAATTCAACCCTTTTCTTCCTTTCGTTGCTAAGCTATATTTATTCCCTTGTCGACTAAGACTTCTCGTATCATCATTTTCATGTTTGTTTTTACGTTCTGAAACAAGTTTAGTGTTGTTGTTGCACAAAACAACAATAAAGGTATGCTAACGTATTGTTTGTACTCTGTTTCCACGTGTCTCCAATAAGCTTCTGTAAAACAAGAAAAGTCAGAGGGACGTAGAGATGGTTCCCTGCGTAGGCACTCCGATGCTTAAGTTAGCAACAAGTTCTTCAGTATTGGGAAGCATAAAAGCCAGTAGTCAAAATTATTGAATAGAATTATACCTGGGGCCTATTTATAGGCGAATATTCTAGGTTAATTATTTGAGGGTGATCATGTCCTTTTACTAGGAATTTGTTTCCAAGTAGAACACAGATTTCGTAAATCCGGGAAGTAGCAGCAGCCTGTCGCCGGCAAGAGATTCAGAAGTGTGGCATGTTGTTGGCGGTAGGAGCCTGTCGCTCGCGGAAGCCAGAGGAAGCGCCACGAGTCAATCGACAGGCGACAACGATGACGTGGGAGTCTATCGCTTGCAACAGATGTCCTGTCGCAGCTATGCCCTCTGTCACCGAAGGCCACCTGGCCCAATGATCCTTTGCCACGTGGTGGATTTGACGTCTTTGGGCCCTAGCCCAATGTAGATAGACTTTGGCATATCAATTGCTCCCCACTCTCTTGTTGGATTTCTCCAACCAAGAGAGTATAAATATGTGTTTTTGGGCCTTAGCCCAACGTGAATAATTTTCTGATTTTTGTGATTTTCTCTGATATTTTTTGTAGGTGAAAAAGCTATACTCTGCGGGAAACGTGGTCAGGCGCGACGTTTGGCATTCCCTGTCACGGCTATATAAACGGCTGGGGTTCGACGAAAGATCATATGAAAACCTCTGAGCAGCAATCTGTCGCTGGTATTTTTAGCTCTCTCGCCAAAAAAGTCTTTCGTTTTCACACCAGGAGTCTCTCACTTATCGCAGTGACAGTAAGTATACACCTGTCGCCTTACTTATCACCTCTCTCGCAACAATTTTTAGGTCTCTCGCAGGTGTCTTAGTCTTTCGCGTAGAGTTTAGGTCTCCCGCATACTAGGTCTCTCGCCCAGTAGGTTTGTCGCCAACTTCTGCTTTTTATTCGTTTTTTAACCATGTCCTCTCAACGCCCAAGTAAATCGCTTAGAAGGGATGGTGTTGAATGTGCACTGACAAATGCAGACTTATAGGATTTCAACACTCGTTTTCCCTTTCCTTCCGGTTACCGTTATAGACTTCCAGTCAGCGGGGAAGTTACGCCTGACCTAGTTAGAAGCGGCGTAGCAGTGCATAAAGCGTCCTTACTCTTCGGTTTTCGTTTTCCATTGCCAGAGTTTGGTCTAGCGTTTCTTAGGTACAAAGATATAATTCCTTGTCAACTTCATCCTCATGCTTGGGCTCAAATAGTAGGATTTTCGGTGGTATGTCATAGTTTAAGTATCGTTCCTACTGTACCCATCTTGAGTGCCTTTTTTAGAGTCTGTGGTTTGAAAGGACTGATAACGTTTTCTCTTCAGAGGTTAAAGGTCGACAAGTTTCCCAATAACAAAATTTTTTCGGACCTTCCTAACAAACTGCGTGGTTTCGAGAGCGAGTGGGTTGTTGTCGAGATTCCAAGTGATTTACGAATTCACACTAGCTGGAATCGTGATACAGGCGACCACTCGAAGCGCTCGAAAAGATTTAGAGTAGAATCCTTGAGAGACCACTTTAGTGAGCATATACGACGCATTTGTTCTACTGGGGAACGTAATTTATTTTCCCTTCTAACTTCAGAGAATATTACAACAGCCGGTTGGGGGTTAAGCCGAGCCGTTCCCGGGACTCCTGCTACCCCATTTATCCTCCCTACTAACTTGCGTGTGTCCGATGCTGGCCTAGCCAACCGCCCAGGGTTCCTATAGCGAGACCTCTAACTCTTTAGGTCACCTTATAGACAAACCTTCTCCAGATTTGAGAGACAAGACACCTGAGGTTGCGGGTGCTGGTGGTCCATTCGAGGAGGATCTTGAATGGACTCAGGGCAATGCCTTTGGGAGCCCTTTCGTCGACTTTCCAGCTGATCCAAATTCAGATAACTTAGAGGATTTTACTGATATTATAGGTTTCTAATTTTCTTTACTTCATATATCCGTGTGCGTGGCATTTTGGATTTAGATTTGCTGATTACTTCTCCTTGTATTATGCAGATATGAATTTTCATAACGCTATGTGCAGAAGGCAGGCCACTGCTTCACAGGTCAGAGCCTCTGCTTTCGGACATCCTAGTGCTCCTACTCCCCCTCCTCCGGCTACCGGCGGGCCTAGCCGTCTTGCTTAAGAGGTCGGGAGAAATAAGCGAAAGAGGCCCCTTGTCCACGATCGTAGCTCAGATGATCAAGAAAGCTCTGGGTCGCAGAGGAGTGAGTCAGCCCACTGAGAAGGTAGTTCCCGTGCTGCTGAGGATAGGTTGGCTCCTCGCCAGCCTAGGCATAAATATAGGAAGAAGTTGATCATTGAAGCCTCGATGCCTACGAGACCAATCTAGCCTAAGGTAGCCAATCCTACCGTGAAGAGCTATGTAGTTGATAGTGGGGTTGTCGTAGATGGAGAAGACTTCCAAACCTATCCCGAAGTGAACGACAATGATAGCATTGAGGAGACCGGGATAGCGTCTCGTCTGGCCTGGAGCACCATCCTTCCCCGTGACGAGGCGGGGCTTTTCCCAAACCTTGCAGAAGCTGATGATAATTCTGACTATCTCGCGATGAAGATAGGAGCGTCACGCTTATTTGGTAATTATATTCCCCTTTTTTAACCTCTTTCGTCCGATTTTTGAGTTATTTCTGTTCTTTGTTTTGTCAGTCGGCTCAGCAAAGGGCGGTCGTTAATGCACGGCATAGGGCTCTTAGAGAGCAAGCTGACAAAGATATTCATGAGCTCTGAGACAAAGATGGCGCTTCAGAATGAGGTTGTTCAGCTTCGTCCATATCCTGGCAGAGTCGAGGAATTGACGAAGAAGAATGAGGATCTTGAGCAGAGGTTGAAAGAAGAACAGGTGAAGGTAGCCTCCCTTCACGGATATCAAGAGGCCTATAATAAGGCAACCAATGATCGAGACGCCATGAGGATGCAGCGGGATGAGGCCATCGAGGAGCTGTAGACCGTGTTGGAGCTACTAAAAGAGGTCTGAGCTGAGGCCGTCCGTGAATACCGCCTGTCTCAACACGGCTATGAGAAGAAAGAAGAGCTTGTAGTGGGATTCATCAAGTATGGCTTCTACTTAGCCTGCTCTTGGTTGGAGAAGCATCGACCTGATGAATCTTTCCCTGAGTTACTTTTTACCGAGGAGGCCCAGTACTAAGAAGCTCCTTCCTGGACCGAATATGAACCTGACTCATTAAGTCCAGATGACTATATAGAGGTAGGAGCCACAGATGACTTGGACAACCTTGAAGGTCCGTGGCCTCCTCGAAAGCCACGCAGCCGACCTGAGCCTACTGGGGCATGTGACCAATCTGGGCCTGCAGTGATGCGTAATGAGCCTGAACCTATTGAGGCGGGCGATCAACCTAAGTCTATCGAGGCACTGCTAGGGTTAGACGGCGATGAGTTCCAATTTTCTGATTCTGCAGCCGTTGATCCCGTGCCAGACTTTACGGCTGTGGCTGGGCCTTCAGGTGATGCTCCCTCTTCCGGGATGGCTTCTTCAGCTCCTCAGGACCCTGATCCTCCGACTCCTCAAGTTCCTGATCCTCAGGCTCCTTAAGTTTCTGATCCTCCGGTTATTGAAGGCCCTAATGCTGATGCGGGATCTTCTCAGCTGGCCGACTTGGTCCTCACCATAGATTAGGATATTTTGTATTTCATTTTGTTTGTTAACTCAATGTAAAGATTCATTCTCTATGAAAAGTACAATTTCTTTTTGTAGCTTTTTCTTCTTTTGTCTGAATGAATATTTCGTATTCATAACTGTTGCATCACAAAAGCTCTAAAAAGTAGCGTTAAATGCGTCTATACTTTCACATACTTTCACAACTTTTAGAAAGATCAAATATACTTTCACAGCATTAGAAAAATCAAATGAAGTCTACCTTTACACCATATTGCTCCCTAAGTTTTGCTTTGAAACAATGTTGTTGTTCATGTTCAAAGATGAACTTTTCTTGAGCATTGTGCTTATCTCGCACTTTTTTCGCTTAAGGACTTGTTAGATGTTGATAAGCCAACACAAAATTTAGTTTTCTCAACCAATTACAGCACATAGATATTTGATAAAATTGTAACGTACCTCGTAACATGCTTCACAGTTGCATTCTGTGTGCTACTTGGGTACCGTATTTGTCCGTATTCGCTCTAAGGATTATAGGATTGCCTGTCTCGCGCATTTTTCGCTTAAGGACTTTAGATTTGCCCGTCTCGCGCATTTTTCGCTTAGGCACCTTTTTGTCTTTATGCATGACTTACATCGCGCACTTTTTGCTTCAAGTCCATGCATAGCCTACTTCGTGCATTTTTCGCTTCAGGCCTTTTTCTTCAAGTGCGTGGCTTACCTCGCGCATTTTTCGCTTCAAGCCCTTGCACTTTCTATCTTTCTGCATGACTTACATCACGCACCTTTCGCTTCAAGTCCATGCATAGCCTACTTCGCTCATTTTTCGCTTCAGGCCTTTTTCTTCGAGTGCGTGGCTTACCTCGCGCGTTTTTCGCTTCAAGCCCTTGCACTTGTTTTTATATTCCTGTTGCAAGATATGCAATCATGATGAGAAAATCAAGAATTATTACTTTATTTCATACTACCAATAATTAACGACAATATGGAATATAAAGGTAAAATGTTCAAAATAACATGTCTGGAACTTTAAAATACTAAGGCCTCAAATCCTCCTTATCCATCTTCATATTTGGGGGCCAATCGTGGTATGGGTTTTCCTAATCACCCCTTATTTCATTATTCCTCCTTCTGTCTGCTCCCCCATCTCTTCTATTATTGTCATATTGCCTATTCTGCGGCAAACCATTTCTTTGATTGCGTGGAGAATAGTGGGCTCCCCCACTCCTCCACAGGTATTTGCCTATTTTACCTTCTCGAGCTAATTTCTCAAGTTGATTCATTAGCTCTCTACATTTCTCAGTTGAGTGCCCATTTGTAGAATGGAAATCACAATAAGAATCTACATCTCCTCCCATACTTTTTGTTGCTTTTTTTAAGGAGTTGTAGTAGTCCTGTTTCTTCTATAGCTACCAGGATTGAGGCTCTAGGCTCATTAAGTTGAGTGTAACTATCGAATTTCAATTTTGGAGCCTTGATGGACTGATCTCTGCTTTCGTCAACAAATTCTCTTTCCCGTTTCCTTTCCTCCTTGGGCTCCCTACTTGCCACCATTTTCATCACCTCTTCTTGAGTAATGTACTTATTCGCTCGAGAAAGCAGATCTGAGATTATGGTGGGTTGATCTAGCGATAGGGACTCTTGTAATTTCTCTGACCTTGTTCCCTGTAACATGGCCGCCACGGCTATGCCAACTTGCAGATCCCTTACCTCTAGTGTGGCGTCTCTAAACCGATCCACGTAACTCTTAAGTGACTCCTTAACTCCTTGTTTAAGAGTGAGCAAGTAAGTCGGTTCTTTCTTCCTCTGACTATTCACCGCAAACGCCTTTAGGAATTCACTCCGCAGCTGGTCAAAAGAGACAATAGTCCCTTCGGGCAAATTGTTGAACCACTTCATTGTGTGGCCAGTCAGAGTGAGTGAAAAGGCTCTGCACATTATCTCATCCTCCCATCCATATAACAACATTAACGCCTCATAATTCTGCATATGATCATAGGGGTCCGTCTTTCCCATGTACGCAGTCATTTGTGGCATTTTGAACTTTGGAGGCAGCGGTTTCTGTATGATGGCTGTGTTAAACAGTACTCTTCTCCTCTGGCTCTCTTCTGCAGATACCAACTTCTTCTCTTCTAGCACCTGTTCTATTATCTTTTTCATATCCACAGAGGGAGCAAATTGATTTCTATCCCTTTTAGCATGGGATGAATCTAGCAAGTTCTCCACTATTATTTCTTTGCCTTTCCTTCGATGCGCATCTCTTTGCGTTATCTGTGTGTTCCAAGTAGGGTCAAACTCTGACCCGACTCCCCAACGCTTTGGTCATCGCCACCGTTCTTTCCAGCACCTCCGACACCTTGTTCTAAGTTGGTACCAGCAAAATTTGACAAATCACGGTGGTGGGCGGAAGACCTTGCCGCTCGGTCAACACCCTGTCGCCTAGACACCTGCCACCCGACACCAGACACCTGTCGCCTGACATCAGACACCAGTCGCTCGACTCTTGCTGCATGTTCCAGATCTACCTCATCGGCCTCCCGTTGGGTACCTGCGGCAGGCCTCCTGCTCCCCTGTCCTGCCGCCCCTTGTCGGACATCATCTTCCTCCACCGGGGGAGCCTCCTGCCGCCTAGAGGGGTCTGCCGTTGCCAGATCATCCTGTCGCCCGAATGCTTGCGACAGAACCCCTTGGCTCGTCTCTCCCACCAAATTCTGTACAGCTTGCGGCAGACTCAGAGTCGGGAAGACTCCTTTGAACAGATCGACCATGGTTTTCAATGCTTGACTAGTTTCTTCGCTCTGTTGCCTCAGAGCCTCAAATTCTGCCACAGACACAGTGATTCTTTCTTCTTCCCAATTCACCTGGCTCCTTTGACGAATCGGTTGTTCAGGGGAACTCACAGAGTTCTCATCACTTCCAGTTCTAACGTTTGTCGATCTCGTTCTCACCATCTTAAAAGTTTTGATTGGCTTTTTATATGTTTTCCACAGACGGTGCCAATTGTTGTTGCACAAAACAACAATAAAGGTATGCTGACGTGTTGTTCGTACTCTGTCTCCACGTGTCTCCAATAAGCTTCTGTAAAACAAGAAAAGTCAGAGGGACGTAGGGGTGGTTCCCTGCGTACGCACTCCGATGCTTAAGTTAGCCACAAGTTCTTCAGTATTGGGAAGCAGAAAAGCCAGTAGTCAAAAATTAGTGAATAGAATTATACCTGGGGCCTATTTATAGGCGAATATTCTAGGTTAATTATCTGAGGGTGATCATGTCCTTTTACTAGGAATTTGTTTCCAAGTAGAACACAGATTTCGTAAATCCCGGAAGCAGCAGTAGGTTGTTGCCGGCGAGAGACTCAGAAGTGTGACATGTTGTTGGCGGTAGGAGCCTGTCGCTCGCGGAAGCCCGAGGAAGTGCCACGTGTCAATCGGCAGGTGACAGCGATGACGTGGGAGTCTATCGCTTGCGACATATGTCTTGTCGTAGCTATGCCCTCTGTCGCCGAAGGCCACCTGGCCCAATGATCCTTTGCCACGTGGTGGATTCTGACGTCTTTGGGCCCTGACCCAATGTAGATAGACTTTGGCATATCAAGTGTAATGTACATGTATACAAATACAAATTTAGTGTAAAATCAATCCTTATATACATATTATAGAAGTATACGAATCTTCATTTGAAGTTTTTAGTAGTCAGACTGGATTGTCTTTTGGACTGTTAAGCCAGAATAAAAGCTTAAGTTATAAGGTTGTTAGAGTAGGATACTTGAGTTTGGTGCATCGCTAAAGTCGTAACTGATATTTGTTTATAGAATACAAGTATAAGAGATAGAATATTAAGAAGCACTTAAGTTAAGTCATTTATTCTTCTTAAAGAGTTTTCTCTTTTCACATTTACCTTTTTTAGATGTTGTTTGAGTTTTGTATGCCTTTTAGAATTCAAATTCTAACTTCTTTTGATCTTTAACTCTTGATAAATTAGATTAATTTGACTAAAGAGATACACGCGGAGATCGATTTGCGTATTGAATACCTAAAAACATAAAAAAAAAAAGTTTCAAAGATGGGATTTATTTATTTATTTTTCTTTTGGGAAAGCCACGTGTAATTTAATGTTAGATATTTACTCAAATTCTGTATTAATTAGTATATTTTTAGTAATAAATATATCATTAAATAAACTTAACGACTGACTTAGTGACCAAATAATGGGGCTCTATAAATAGAGAGTGATCTCCAGAATTAGAGAGATACAAAAAAATATAATCACTATGTGATTTCTATGTGAAAACTAGGTTAACACTATGGAGCATAAAAGCTGGGTTTGTTTCGTAATGTTTGTTTTTGGGTGTTTTGTAACATTTGTCATCTCTATAGTTTATAAAGGATTTTTCTTTTTTGTCTATGAATGTAGGCACTTAAACCGAATCATGTTAAATATTGTCTCTTGTTTGTGTGATTTAATTCTGCATTGATCTCGTCTTAGTTTGGAATATGGATTTGCTTAAAAATCCTAACAAGTGGTATTAGAGTTATGGTTCGAAATTATCATAAAGCATGATTCAAAGATGATGATTTAGTTCGGAGGATTTGCTATTGTAGATTGTGTTCATGAGATAGAGGATATGCAAGAGCAAATTTGTTACAACAAGGTGCAGTTGCAGGTGAGCCAATATTTTGAAAGAATTTAAGTCAAGGTGGAGATTTGTTAGATATTGACTCAAAATTTGTATTAAAGAGTATATTAATAAGTATATTTTGGTAATAAATATATCATTAAATATACTTAATGAGTAACTTGGTGATCAAGTAATAAGTTTCTATAAATATAAAAAGAATTCTAAAATTAGAGAGATATAAAGAGATCTAATGACTATTTGATCTTCATGTGAGGGAGAGGTTTATAGGGATTTTGGAAAAAATTAGAGAAAACATCAAGTTAACACAATGGAGCAGGGTAATTAGGTTTGTTTCGGGTTTGGCTTAGTGTTTGTTTTATGGGTGTTTTGTACTATTTGTAATCTCTATAGTTTTATAGTAAAGTTTTCTTTCTTGTCTTGCAGATGTAGACACTTGGGTCAAATCACGTTAAATCTTATCTCCTATGTGTGTGATTTAATTTCGCGTTGATCTCATCTCAATTTGAAATACGTATCTACTTGAAAAATCTCATCATTTAGTTCAAATATAATAATGATAAGGAAATAAATTTGTATGCATGTGTATCTTGTTGGATTTATTTCATTTAGTGAACTAGCAAAGTTAATTTTGACTTTGGCCTAATTTCGATTAATGTTAAATTAATAAACACTTCAGTATTTTCGATAATAAAATGCTCGAGTTAAGTAATATGATTTCAATTAAGTGCGATCCTATATTATATATTATATATGTATTAAACTGATAATGTGATGAATTTACACATGCATCACATAGAGAGATGTTCTTAATCTCAGCCTATATATAAAAATGAAGCAGACCCATTAAGTTTCATATTTTTAGTAGAAGGGATGAGATTAGAAAATCCTTCTCTCTCTCTCTCCCTCACTTTCTCTCCTGTTCTCTCTTTTAGGCAAGTTCGAGAATAGTCAACGAGAAGTATCTAAAGCATGCTTCAATAATGTAGCAGTTTGATATAATAAGCATGGACTATTACTCGCATCCATGTCAGTTTTTCTACATTTGAATTTAATATTATTTTTCTACATTTGAATTTAATATTAATAACTTGGCCAGCTTTTAGTCGGTTTCTAACATATCTCTTGCTAAAAAACAAAATTCCATTTTCTTCTTTCTAAAAAAATTCAGCTTTGGGATTGCGGTCCAAGTCGGTACGCTATTGAATAGGAATAGTGTTTCTCCATTCAAACATTAAAAAAGTCGTTTATGGCGATGAATTGGGAGAATATAATCCATACCAATTTCCATTCTTAGGTTCTGGTGATGGTATTTGACTAAGGATATATATATATATATATATATATATATATATATATGATTGAATTCTTTTATTTTTCTTGTTATCATATTAACATTGACTAAACCTTTATTCCTCGTACTTACTATAGCTTTAGTAGCCAGAAAACAATTATATGCTAATTAAAACCAAGCACTTGTTTTTGAAAGATTGGAAACAAATCAACAATTCAAATTAACGTAAGCATTAATTTACCCTTTTGATATATGATAGTTTATACTGTTATTTTGTTGTTTATTTTTGGCACTAACATGATAATTTTGCATATAGCTAAGCTAGGTGGGAGAGATATTGATGATGAAGGAAACACATATAATAATATAAACAACAGGAGTTTGGTCTATTGATCGTTACTTTTTTTTAAAGAAAAGATTAAGATCAAAACTAGATTTCTTCATTTCTTTTTTGTACTTCTCGAATTCCAAAAAAAAAAAAATATATATGTATCTGTGTGTTTGTTTTAAAATTTTAAAGCGTTGGTTGAAAATTATGTTTGTTCATTGTTTGATAATGTTTGGATAGCATGTCCATCCAATCCAAGGAAATATATTTGATTTTGTGTATAGAAGGGATGGAGTTAGGATGATGATTATGAGAAAGGAAAGATGGTGATCATCATATGTTATGAGACATGGAGGCAGCATGCATTCACCTTCATAATTTTTCTCTTCTTTTTTATTCACAACCCAATAACGCATGCATCTTTTTTTTTTTTAATCCTTGCAATCATATATTCGTTTTCTCTAAATCAGAATTATTTATGATATTGAAAATAAGTAGGGAGACCTGAGGGGAGGCAACGTTAACCCAGGAAAGTTACATGGTTGTTTTATTTATAATGATTGAAGTAAAACTTTGTTTTAACAAAAATAATAGTTAGATTAAAGAAACACGATCAATAAAAAAAAGTTAAAAAAGTGGAAGTCAAATTTTTCTTTTTAAACATTTAGATATAATTTGAATAACGAAACCGTCATTATTTAAAAAATTTTATTATTTATAATTTTCAATTCAAATAAATTAGACTCAGACAATAAAATAATTAAAAAAAAGTCGGAGGGTAATTTCGTCCAAAAAGAAGATATGGACGAATACGCGTTCAAAGTGAGAGTGTGGGATGTATTGTGGATTCCATTAATAAGTCCATCCTCCAATATACTACAGTTGTTGCGTATTTTTTACACACCCCACGAGAAAAGAAAATAAAATAAAAAAAGCAGCTAATGCTTACTAGTTTACTGTTTATAGCAGCAGAAATAGCAGTGAATTGAAAAGAAAAAAAAAGGCCAGAAAGAAAGAGAAAGCAGAAGTAAATAGTAGTATTGTCATGATTATGATGTGAAAACAAGAACCAAGTCTGATATTCTGTTGTGTCTGTGTCTGTCTGGTATTAAGGGCTCTCTCTTTTTCCTTTCAAGTCATTTCCCTTTAACACCACTCCACCGGAACTCTCTCTCTCTCTATTTCTTTTCCAGTTTCCTTAAAAGAACTATCCTCAGAAATAAACACCACAGCGCAGACAGAGAAAGAAGCACCTCTCTTTCTTTCGCTGTTTTGTTCATCATCATCGACAACAACAACAACAACAAAACATAAGCTGTTTCTCATCCTTTGAAACATGTTCGACAGGTTTCGCCAGACAAAGCTCTTCCTTCATTTCTAGAGCACCAAGTTATACCCAAAACAAACACTTTAGCACACAAGGAAAGACAAAGTTGTTCTTTTTGTTAATTCGAATGGATTTTTGAGGTTTCGCCAGTCTTCCATTCGTGTTTTCAGAGTTCCCGAAAAAGAGAACGGTATAATTCATCTCAATTCATTACGTCCTTTTACGACTATATCTTTTTAAGTTTTTTTCTGAAAATATTTCTTGATTTTGATGCGATAATAGACGCGATGATGGCGGTCACCTCATCCTGCAAAGACGGGAACAAGATAGCAATTGATAATGGCAAGTACGTGAGGTACACGCCCGAGCAAGTCGAAGCTTTAGAACGCCTCTACCATGAGTGCCCTAAGCCTAGCTCCATGCGTCGCCAACAGCTCATTCGTGAGTGCCCCATCCTCTCCAACATCGAGCCCAGACAGATCAAAGTTTGGTTCCAAAATCGCAGGTTCATAACATAATCCGAAACTTTAATATTTCATCTTTCAAACATATAATACGTAATTCAGTCAGCTGAAAATTCTAATTTACCACCAGCAGCAAGTAACTTTTTTTTTTTATAGGATTTTTGAATTTTGTTTTTCTTTGTCACAGATGTAGAGAAAAACAACGGAAAGAGGCGTCACGCCTCCAAGCTGTGAACAGGAAGTTGACAGCTATGAATAAACTGTTGATGGAGGAGAATGATAGATTACAAAAACAAGTTTCACAGCTTGTTTATGAAAACAGCTATTTCCGCCAACAGACTCAAAATGTAAGAACTTGATCTTCCCTTTAACGTTTGATATCTTAAAAAGAAGAAAAAGATTTTACAATCAAATTATTAACCTCATCTTAATTCAGTTTTATAAAGTTTTCTTCTCTTAATTAGTTTATAATAATAAGCTGGCTTATGAACCATTAAAATCTTATCCTCAATAATAAGATAGCAATCCTTAACATATAATTTGACCCCTTGTATTTGAGTAGCTTTGAATTTTAGTATTACTATTAAGTATTACGGAAATTGGACTTAATTGCAGTGGTTGTGTTGCAGGCGACCCTAGCCACCACTGATACAAGCTGTGAATCAGTGGTGACGAGCGGTCAACACCATTTGACTCCTCAGCATCCTCCAAGGGATGCCAGCCCTGCAGGGTTAGTGGAATTTTTGCTGTTTCACTGCTATTGTTCTGTCCCTTTCCTTCCTCGTTTCTCTATAAAAATTAACTTCTGTTTGTTGCGGTATGCTTATGCGCCTTATGTGCTTTGTATGCTTTCTAGACTATTGTCCATTGCAGAGGAAACTTTAACAGAGTTTCTTTCAAAGGCCACTGGAACTGCTGTGGAGTGGGTCCAAATGCCTGGGATGAAGGTTACTGCTCTCTCTCTCTCCTGTCATTATTCTTTTATTCTTTACTACTATTAGACTATACTCCATTTTTTTCTTTTATCATTATCGAGAATATCTGTAATAAAGCACAAAATCTTGCTAATCTTCCAAGCAACATCCAAACCCATATTTGTTATGTCAATATCTAGGACGACCCCACTATCCCACTTTCTCTATTGGTTAATATTATTTCCCCGTTTCCCGTGTTAGCGAATGTTTTTAATCAATTCTTTTAGTTTCAGGAAAACGTATTGTGGAAAACATTTTTATCTGTGGATTGTTAATAATTAATTAGTTAACACTAATAAAGATGAAAATAAAGAATCAACAAGTATGTAACAGCATGCTGCTATCTTTCTTTGAAACATCATCAAGACATATCTTGTCCTAGGTACTCCAAACCTGCTTTTGTCTTACTATGAAATTCTTAAATAGTTGCCTGTTTTTTTCCTTTTATAGAACAGCATAACTTGAGTAAATAGTAATCCAATATCAATTGCTAATTAACAAAATAGTAGTTTTGATTCCTGAATGCCTGCCGATCTTACATACTAGCTACTAATGTCTTTGCTGTCTGTGCAGCCTGGTCCGGATTCCATTGGAATCGTTGCTATTTCTCATGGTTGCACTGGAGTGGCAGCACGTGCATGCGGACTTGTGGGACTAGATCCTACAAGAGTAAGTTCGTTTTTGCTTTCTAGTGAGAGAACATATCTTGGTTCAAATTTGTGAAGAACTGACTGTTGATTTTTTTTTTCCTGTAGGTCGCTGAAATCCTTAAAGATTGGCCTTCATGGTTCCGTGATTGCCGAGCTGTGGATGTTATAAACGTGTTGTCCACTGGAAATGGTGGGACCATTGAACTGCTTTATATGCAGGTAAGTTCCTATATTTTTTCCTTTTAATTTGCAACTAAATTCTGGAATTAATAGTGCAACTGCATATGGTGAAAGTCTTAAAATTTGATTGCCCTTGTTAGCTCTATGCGCCAACAACTTTGGCACCAGCTCGTGACTTCTGGTTGCTGCGCTACACATCTCTTTTGGAAGATGGTAGTCTTGTGGTATATTTACTATGGACCTTTTGCTCTTTCTTTGCCTTAATGTTGTCAGAAAACTTTTGTGATCTGATTATTATAATTATGATATGCTGCTTAGGTATGTGAAAGATCACTTAACAACACCCAGAATGGTCCGGCTATGCCTACTGCGGCAAATTTTGTGAGAGCAGAAATGCTGCCTAGTGGTTATCTGATTAGACCTTGTGATGGCGGTGGATCCATCATCCACATTGTTGATCACATGGATTTGGAGGTATGTAAATCACCTTGCTTGCATTGTGAAATATACACATTTTATCTGCGGAGGCAACAGTTTAAATTTTCTACTTGCTTATGTAGCCTTGGAGTGTTCCTGAAGTGTTGCGCCCCCTTTATGAGTCATCAACATTACTTGCTCAGAAGACAACCATGGCGGTAAGACTATTCCTTGCATCTATACTTTGGGTTATTTTATCTTACCCCTTTTCAAAAATTTTTAGATATCAACTTGTCTATTGTGCTTAGAACAATGCACAGAATAAGATTTCGGTGCTAAACCAATTCATTAAATGTCTCATGGTATGATATAGCCCTGACATTTCTGCAGGCTTTGCGTCACTTGAGGCAGATTTCTCAAGAAATATCTCTGCCAAATGTTACTGGTTGGGGGAGAAGACCTGCAGCTCTACGTGCACTTTGTCAGAAATTGAGCAAGTATGTGCAACTCTTCACAGTTCACTGTTTGTGCAGTAGTAGATCAGTTATTTATAGATGGTTATCTAACATATTCTACTGCCAGGGGCTTTAATGAGCTGTTAATGGATTTACCGATGAAGGATGGTCTATGTTGGAAAGTGATGGCGTTGATGATGTTACCCTCCTTGTGAACTCATCTCCTGCCAAGTTGATGGGCATAAATCTTTCTTATAGTAATGGATTTCCTTCAATGGGCAATGCAGTTCTATGTGCCAAAGCATCCATGTTATTGCAGGTCAGTTTCTAAATATTTTGCAAGTATGTCAATTACAGCAGATCTAGAGATATGAAACAAAAAAAAAAAAGTTTTTTCTTTCCCAATATAGTGATCACATGGCCACAAGATTTGATTCATGGATATACTAATTCCATGATACAATGAGCATTAAATTGTTTTTTCCTGGTCATTGATTTTGAAATTTCTTGGTTGCGAGCGGATCACTTAAGACTGCATAGCTTTTGGCAAGAATCAACTCCAAGACTGTGTAGTTGGAGTTGAAGAAAAATCCCGAAGCTGAGGGTAATAGCCAGGGGCGGACCGTAATAGAAACTAGTGGGGGCCTTGGCCCCCAAAAATTTTGAATCCCTAGTCAGATGTGGATGCACAGCAAGGCTCTCAATACAGTTTCATATATTAAATAAAATTAAATTGGCCCCTCCAAGTTAAAAAATAATTACATTAATATTTATTTATTTTATTCATCAATCATTATTCATAATTACTTAAAATTAATTGAATTATTACAATTATTGAATAAATCATTTGAATTTAAAAAACCCAATTTAACTTTATAAATTTTTGTTTTCTTACCATAATTTAAAAAGCAAAGAAACGTATAATTTTTTCTTACCCACCGATTATAACCTCTTTTATATATTTTTTTTCAATTTATTTTATGCTTTTGCTTGCCACTCTAGTTGTCTTAGGACTTGCCAACCATACCCTTAATTAAAGCAAAAAATTATAAATCTTTGTTTGCTATTTATTTTTTTTAATATATTTTTACATAATCTTGTCATTATATGACTAGGTAATGTTAAAATTTTGGAATAATTATATTTTAATTTCTATTATAGAGTGGGTGAGATAGCCATTTTTGATGAAGTTAAGAGCATTGAGAATCGAAAATTAGATGTGTTTTAAATCTGTTGAGTAAAAAATAAAAACATGAAAATCTTGAAATATAAAACAAACAAATTTTTATAAATAAAAAAGGCAAAATATCCTCAAGTCAATATATATTATTTGATTCTTATTACTAGTTGAAAGCCATCTATGTCTTAGTAAATTTATCTTTTTCAATTTTAGTCTCATTAGAATTTTGGCATTTATATTGCATGACGTCAAAATTGTTATATTTTTCTTAATAAATTAATAAAACTTATAATTTTATAAACTTATTATTTTTATCAATATATTACTTGCATATATGTTTTCTGTTAGAAAAATATAGTAATAAAGCTCAAATGAAATATATATAATTTTAAATTTTTATTTGGCCCTCTCAAAATTTATTGTCAAGATCCGCCACTGGTAATAGCAAGAAATTTAATTCAGGAATCTGATGCAGATGGAGCTAAATGGTTTGTTTCAAGATCTTGGAGATTTAATTCTGCTGACACTTGGAATTGGCTTAGAGACAAAATGCAATCTTAACATCCAAAAGAAAATTTTAGAGGAAAAAAGTAGTGGCAGGAAAGGATGACAAGTAGAGATGGAAATCTTAGGATCTTTGTTGGGGTGAGGTGCACTGAACAGATAGCATACTTTAGGTTAGATGTAACATCCCGTTACCACCTTTTCACGTATTTCCATGCAACTTTACCGGTTGGGCTGTCTGCGATGCCATTAACATTCAACAGTAACAGTGATAAATGCTAAACATTTATCTATTAATTATGGAATATGAAATTTCTTTTTCATTATTCCTTTCATCTGACATCCCCTATTAACCTTTATTTCACTAAGGTAGTACTGTATACATATGTCTGAAATGTAAAAGAGAAGAGACTGTACCTGTCTCATTTAACGTGCCATGCCTTAGTGCTTTATGCATAGCTATACCCATCTGAGAGCTAATTCTCTCAACTCCGTGTACTTCTTATCTGTGGAGTTAAAACAAAAGGGGTGAGCGATTCATACGCTCAGTAAAGGAAATATATGCTGCTTAAAATAAGCAAAACTACATATCGCAACACATTTATTCTTTTCTTATAATAACCCAGTAGAAAAGAAACATGGATATATAGTAAACAACTCCCTTAAAACACAATTCAAATCACCGACTAACAGTTTACTTTAAAATGTAGTAAACACTATTTAGGATTTCAACAAATCCTCACAGTAAACAGAAATTGGTAAGTTGAGACTAGGCAACAAATAAATCATGCTATCATCGTTCCCCCTCCCCCTTGCGAGAACGGAATCTGCCGCTTTTGGGTGCACCCGTAGGCCATCGCCCCTCACGGCTATCTCAGATCTATGGCCATAATCTATAGTGGTCCTCGGGTCCACTTGCCAAGTGACCTCGACACCGCTGATGACTTGGCGGGTCCATCAGCCCTGTGACGCCCTGAGGTGCACTCATTGGTCCATCGACCGAGCCACCGCCCCAGGCGGGTCACGCAAAGTATATAATTAATAACGCATGAATTCAATGCCTAATGTCTCAAAATCAAGTTGTATCTTATGTATCATTTCCACAAAATGATTTGATTTCTTATAAAACAATAAAACACCAAAAACAGCCCGTAATCTCAATTTTTAAAACCTGCTCGCCCATGGTCAGCTCGCCCGACATGGCTTTCCCATGGCAGCTCGCCCACGGCGGAGAAGATCTGTTCGCCCGCTTAACTTTGCCTTTTAAATCGACAAGCAAAATTGGCTCGCCCTCAGTGGCTCGCCCATTAGGCAACTCGCCCAAACATTTCATATTTCTATTTTGAAAATATTAAAACGTCTTATTTTTCGTATAAGAAATTACACTTTAAAACTGTTCGCCAGAGTCAGCTCGCCCTTCACGGCTCGCTCCTGACTAGCTCGACAAGACGGTGAACTCGTATTCGCCCGTCACTTAGCTTTTCAAAAGAGAACTATATCTCGTTGATTGCGGTTCGCCCGCCCTCAATTTAAAACAAAGGGCCGCTCGCCCAAACATATTAAAACCAGTTCGCCCGCCCCGAAAACTAGAGACGGTTGTATAAAAATTGTAAAACGGCTTGGCTCGCCCGAAAATACCAATTCACCGTCATAAAAATACAAGGGCTCGCCCGCCCTGTATCAGTTCACCCAAAACAGTATAGGGGTCGGCTTTTAGCTCGCCCGTATCAAGAATAATTATCAAAATAACTTTCCTCAAACAATGCATGTCAGAAAACAAAACATTTAACTTAATGTTTTCATAAAATTTACTCCACAGGACATGCATCACTTCACACACATCTCCCTTACCGGGTTAAACGAAGCCTTGCTTCCTTTTCGCCTTTCGAATCGCATTTACCGAGTTCGTAATTCCCAACTGCAAATAATTTATAAATTCTATTAATATCATCATTTCATATTGCTTGGCGAGATTGAAATAAATCAAATGACTACTCGCCCAATAGAGCTCCAACTAGTTCGCCCAGACGAGCTTGCCATTCACCAAATGGCTTCCACGTGGTATCTCGCCCGCCAGCCAATTCACGAGACCTTCATTGGCCTAATTGTGGGAGTTCGCCCACAATCTTATTCGCCCACAGCCTCTGCATTTGAGCTCGCCCATGAATTCATTTAACTAGAATTGGGCGTTCTCGCCCATTGAACACAGCTTTACCTTAGCGAGTTCCTTAATATCTACTCGCCTCATTGGCGATTACTAGTTTTCAGCATGGGCGATCACTGTAGTTGCCATTGTCGTCACTTATTCCATTATTTTCCTTGTTTTCATGTTCTCTAAGGATCTAACTAAAACAAGGTTGTGTTCTATGTTGTAAACATATAAGTCTACCCTTGAATATCAAGAACACCACAGAAATATGAAACTCACCTCAATCAACTGTACTTCCAGAACAGATTGCTTTCCATCTCATGTTGGCCTTCCTTTGCCTATTCTTTTAGCTTATCTAGTTGAGAAGAAAAGGATTGCAAGCTGGTTTATGTATTTAACCAACTTAAGGTTGGAGTTTAGTAGATTGAACATGGCAGAGAAATGGAAGAAACAGAGAAATGGCTTTCGTGAAGAAGCTGGGGTTGGCTAACTCGATTTTCCTCACTTGTTTCTTCTTATATAGCCCAGCTCATCCAATCCAACTCTACCACCCGTCCCTTATCTGCTTCTTTCATCATTGTTCACGTCCTTCATGCATTTAAGGCATGAAGAAAACTGCAGCTCAAAGTGGCGTGGAAGTCTCCCTTTCACACGCCTTTTTCTTCTGCTGCAGCCTTTGCTTCATTCCTCAACCAATAAGGCTAATTCCCTTATTGACTTTAACTTTTCTTCATTTATTGTCCTCAACCGTATATTTCATAAAGTCAATATTGGCTGCTAGGTTGAATTTTGTTTTCATTTGCCCCTCTATCTGGACGACCACCTTACTCGCCAAATACATTGGCGTTTCCAAGTCCTCGCCACAAGCGGGCCATCACTTATCTACGAAGTTGGCGAACTCAACTACTTGCCAAACAAATAAGGAAAACGATCAACTCGCCACACTAAACCAGTTCGCCAGCCATTCAGCTATTCCTTGCCCCTCTGTGTGGCGATCACAAGTTCTCGCCCTTTTTGGGGCCATCACCAGGCATGGCTCAACTTGCCAACCTTGTCCTGATTCATCTCACACGGTGGCGAACAAGCCTATTCGTCCACGCCCTCGTCCAACTCGCCATCAGCATTGGCGATCACACGTTACCTTGCTCGCTTATTGGCGAGCCGTTTCTTCATGGTACTCGCCCGTCGAGTATTTCACCTAATTGGCTCTGTTCTGGTCTCAAGTTAAGGAACTTTTCACCTTTTTGGAAATTAACATTCATTATTTATTTAATTTCCATTTTCAATTTTATGAGATTAAGGTCTACAGTAGGGTAAAATCAGATCTTACATTAGAGGACTCACTGAACAGATAAAACAGTTTCAGACATAGCTGTTAAAACCTCGCAGACAGTTCCCTGGGCAGGCTAGTGCCTGATCTCATTTATGTTTGAAATGAGAATAGCATAACAGGCCAGAATCTAGGTTGTTTTCTCTTTAGAATCTACTATGGAAAACTCTTGCAGTACTTAAAAACCCTCCAGAACTGTAAAACTACACCTTATAGCTTGTTCAGCTTCTTCAGCTATTAATCTTATCAAACATGTTTCATTTTTATAAACCTCTTCTTTCATTCTATTTGTAGAATGTTCCTCCAGCAATACTTCTCAGATTCTTGCGAGAACATCGATCAGAGTGGGCAGACAGTGGTATTGATGCTTACTCTGCTGCCGCTGTCAAAGCTGGTCCCTGTAGCTTGCCAGTGTCTCGAGGTGGAAGTTTTGGGGGTCAGGTCATTCTTCCACTGGCTCACACAATTGAGCATGAAGAGGTAAGTAATTTGATACTGAATTTTAGCACTTAAGGTATAATCCTTGGTATCAATTGAAAAAATGTATCCTAAAAATTGCTTTAACGTTTTTGATATAGTTCATGGAGGTCATTAGACTTGAAAATATGGGCCACTATCGGGAGGAGATGATCATGCCTAGCGATATCTTCCTTTTGCAGGTACTTCAGTTTTCACCAACAATTGCTCAGCTGATGTTATTTTATGGCATGAGCCAATGTTTAGTTCTCATTTGCATTTAATAATTATAATCCCTTTATTTTCCTCATTAACTCTTATTTTATTGTAATTTATGTTTTTCCCTCTTGTATGAATCTCTCAGCTTTGTAGTGGAGTTGATGAGAATGCAGTTGGCACCTGTGCTGAACTCATCTTTGCCCCAGTAGATGCATCATTCTCTGAAGATGCGCCTATTATTCCTTCTGGCTTCCGCATCATCCCCCTTGATTCTGGAATGGTAAGTGTTTATCATCTAAGATTCTTTCGTTTTCTTTTTTCTTTGTCTTTTTATCTATGTTAGTTTTACTAATTGAATTTATATCTTCTGCAGGATGCATCCAGTCCAAATCGTACACTCGACCTTGCCTCTACTCTTGAAGTTGGAGCTGCCAGAAACAGAGCAACTGGTGATCGTTCTGGTCGTTGTGGGAGCACAAAATCTGTGATGACAATAGCATTCCAGTTTGTGTATGAGATCCACCTTCAAGAAAATGTGGCAACCATGGCTCGACAGTATGTCCGTAGTATTATTGCCTCTGTTCAAAGGGTGGCATTAGCACTCTCTCCCTCCCGCTTTGGTTCTCAGGCTGGTCTCCAGACGCCTCCCGGTACTCCTGAAGCACAGACACTTGCTCGTTGGATTTGTCAGAGCTATAGGTGTGTCGGTCAAATCTCTTTTTACTCATTTTTATCCCATTTCGCAGAATTCTGGACCTAATTCTCAGCTGTTAACATCAATGATCATTCTAGACTTACATTAAACCAACATTTTTGGATTGTTTATCTCTTTACAGGTGCTACCTGGGGGTGGATCTACTCAAACATGAAGGAAGTGAATCCATACTAAAAATGCTTTGGCATCACACTGATGCAGTTCTTTGCTGCTCTTTGAAGGTTTTTACTTGATTTTTTTTGCCTTTTCTCCTAGTCAAATGATCGTGTGTTTTGAGTCAAGTTATATGTTGGCTTATCCATTCTGGAATTTGTCTTCTTGGTAACACATAATAATTTTCACCCCAAAGTGATTGCAGTCTAATAATTTTGAAGTAGATTGTCGATGCTAGTTAGCTTTCTTTCCCTTTCTCTTTTACTCCTTTTTTTTTAAAAATTTTTTTTTATTTTTTATTGTTTCCTCATCTTTCCGATTTTGCTACACCTTGTATTATATAAAATATAACGTACCTGGTAATGTATGCAGGCAGTGCCAGTTTTTACATTTGCTAATCAAGCAGGACTTGACATGCTTGAAACTACTTTGGTAGCACTTCAGGACATAAGTTTGGAAAAATTTTTTGATGAGAATGGACAAAAGGCCCTATTTGCAGAGTTCCCACAAGTAATGCAGCAGGTATAATATTTTTCTAGATAACTGTCATATGTCATATAAAATATTTTATAGATAGATGGAAAAAATAAAAAAATAAAAAATAGAAAGGAATAAAATATTCAAAATTTCATGTCCATGAAGATTGAAGACAGATTTATTATTTAATTTATCATTCAGTCTTACTACCATAATGCATAAATGATATAACACAAGTGGTGATTTGCTTCTTACATTAAGGAATCTATGGTAATTAAAAATTTATAGTAATGTGTGTCTGTTATCTTATATCAGTTCAACCACATTTATTGATTAGAGCTAAGACTCATTGGAATGGAGATATTATATGGGCAATTGAATTATAAGTGAGACAAATAACTCGGATGCATTAGTTACATGAAAAATTTAAAGCAAACCAATGCAAAGCAAACCAATGCAAAGATATGTTAAACTTGGTAAGATAAGTTGATAATATACATACAAAAGGTGAACGATATGACTAATTACTTGGAATTAATCAATGATGTTTTATCAGTTTGTGGACATAAGATTTTGTCAAAGAGTTAAATTTATCATTAACGATTGTGTTGTTCTGAGATATATGATTGATTAAATTTTCCTATCTGATTTGGCGGAGCAGGGTTTTATGTGCCTTGAAGGTGGTATCTGCTTGTCAAGCATGGGGAGGCCAGTCTCCTATGAGAGAGCGGTTGCTTGGAAAGTAGTAAATGATGAAGAAAATGCTCACTGTATCTGCTTCATGTTCATCAACTGGTCTTTTGTATGATAATTCGAAAAGAAGATATACAGGAGGATATAGATAAACTAGATTAGAAGAAGCAAAGCTCCCTTTTCATGTTTTTAGTGTTTTTTGTTTTTAGTTTGGAGAAACCTTTAAGTGATATGATACTGTTACAATGATGTTGCACCAAATGGAATCTGGGGCCGCCATGTTGGTTACCCCATTTTTTGTATCTGCTTCATGCTTAATTGATTGATCACTATCGTTGCCCCTTTTCCATTTTTCCTTCTTTCTTTGTTTTAAGAGTTAATCATGGAGTTCTTTTTGTTCTTTTTAATCTTAACATGTCACATTACCATTTGTATGTGCTAAAGTAAAAAATGAGCTTCCCGTTGTAGAATTTTCTGTCTCATTTGCCCTTGTTTTATTGGATGGCTTGTTTTCTCCACAGATCATGGTTGAATGAATGTGGATTCCTAGCCATTTACTGTGATTTTCCTCTGACAATTAATGCTTTTCAAAAAAACAAGAAGTTGAGCTTATAACATAGAATCTAGACATATATCCCCTGATATTGCTCAACCCTTTTTTTTTCCTTTAATGGATTCAATAATGAGCATGAACCTTTATTCTTTTTTTCCCCTTCATTTCCCTAGTGTGGAGGAGCACCATTTTGTACAATTGGAAGACAAGAAAATGTCATCCTCCAAGCTCATAATTTGCTTTGCTAAAAACTTCCACTAACCCTATATATGTTTGGATTGGAGGTGGGGAAGAGAAATGAAAGGAAAACTAATTAAAACAAGGGAAGGTTTGAAAACTGTTCTTTTGTTTGGAAAAATTTTTTAGTTAAAGAGAAAAGAGAGGGAGAGTGAGCATCTTTTGCTTTCTCTGGACTCACTTAGTTAAATCCCAAACTTGGGGTAAACATAAAGAAAAGGAAATTTTAAAAAAATTTTAACAGGTAAAATATCAAATTTAATCTTATTATATTATATTTAAAACAAAAAAAGTATAATTGGAAAAAATTATAATGAATCATTTCTTTTCCATCTCATTGCTTGATCAAACAAGAATTGTTAGAATTATTTTCCTTTCATTTCCTTTATTAATTTTAGTTATCCAAATAAAATGTACATGTACATTTTCCTTTCTTCTCTTTTCCTTTAATTTTCATTCTTTTTTATACCAATGTCTATCCAAACATGATGTAAAAGAAAAAGAATATGATTATCAAATGTTTCATATCGTTCCAATCCTCAGACTCGGTTTCCATAAACTGACCTATAGTGGTCAAGTACACTTGATGATTAGGATTTTTCCCATGCTTATTGACCAATTCACATTCCTCGATCTTTCCCACAAATTTAGCTTATTTAAAGACAGAAAATTGATGTGCAGTCCTATCATTTGCATATTCTCCTTTTATATTTTGGATCATTGGTCTATAAATTTCCTTCACATCTTTAGTCAATGTCAATCCTTACTGATGGTGAAATGGGAAGTTGTCAATTATCTCTCACCATCATCCACTAATGATTTGATGATTTCAAGATAACTCTATTCTTGAATAATTTTAGATCCTTTATCAGTGACAATGTGAAACACCTCTTTCTAACCTACTCCATCTTTCGAAATCAATCAAACCCCGTTTCTTGGATATCAGAAAATCGAATGTCATTTCTTGCAATATTATCGTTCACTTTTTTTATGTTACAATGTCAATATTTGGTTAGCAGTAACATGATACTCCAATGCTCGAATTGTCTCCTATAGGTTCTATGGGAAGTTTGGGACCAACCGATTCTAAATTATCAAGTTTTGTGCCCACGATTTGACTGTTTGCCTCCACATGGCCCTTGAAGTACCTTCTGAATTGGTGCCGAAGTAACAAATCCAAAATAAACCCAAAACAATATAACCAAATGTTTTTAATGATTAACATTCTCTTACGAAGAAAAGAAACTTCACATTAATTTGTTCATTTATGCTCTAAGCACCCTTACGTAGTATTCTATGAGATAAAACAAAATGACAAATGGACCAAATCCTTTATTTGTGGGAAATCATCAACTGGTTTATAGTCTAAAAATGGGAACACCAATCAATGGAAAAGGAACAAAGGCTTGTAGAATAAAGTTTGAGACAGACTAAATACGAATTAATTAGTTTTTGATTAATCAATTTGACATTATGACCAACGTATTTCAAGTGACTCAGATTTATATCCATCTTAAAACTCTATGAAAAAGTATTTTCTTCATAAACAATCTAATATTATGGCCTGTGGTTTCATTTTATTAGATGAAGTTGCTAGGGTTTGAAAACTGATCACTTAAATATGTTTTTAAAATTCTCATACTAATAGATTGGTCAAACTGAAACTGCACAATCACCCAACTTTTCATCAGAACTCCATAGATTGTGTTACTTGTGTTGTTGAGATATCCTACGGGACGCACGTCTATCCAATTATTGTTTTCTACATAAAAATTCGAAAACAAAGAAACAGCTGTCTTAGAACGAAGAAACAAATATGAAAAATGTTTGGTTTTCTGATGTGCAAAAGAGAACTTTTGATGGTGAGAAGGGAGGGGAAACGTTCAAAGAGATGATCAGCATTCAGCACCTTTGCCCCATTGAATCAAAGAAAATTAAATTTAAAGAAAAAGGGAGCTTTTTGAATAGAAGAAAACAGCCGAAAAGCCTTTTGCATGGTCTCCAAGAGCCATAATTGATATCTTGAGGCTTTTAAGAGGTGCCAACATTTCAAAAAAAATCATCTCTCTCGTAGCAAAACTGAGCTGGTTTGCTCCGTGAAATGTCAGCTAGCTTTATATTTTTATGCTTAAATATAAGACTGATCTTTAGGGATGGAATCTTCTAATAACAATGTGAGCTCTGATCTGCCCATGACTTCTGATTGAGCAAATTAAAGAGAGAAAAGGGTTGCTGTCAATACTCAATACCATCATTGCTTGGAGAGATTATTAATTAATGGAAGTGGAAAGAACAAAACGAAAACCCTTCACCTCATCATTACCACATTGAAGGCAAAAGTTGGTCACAACTCACAAGAAAGGTTATGGACCGGCCCATTTTGGAAGAAAAGATCCCCATCTAATTTGCCTTCTTCTTTTTACTCCGTGTAGTACTAACCGTTCACTGCAGTTTTACGGTCTCTTTCATTTTCAGCCCTTTTTTTAATTGAAGTGGAATGCTAAAAGGATTAAGAAACAGCTAATAATAATTTAAAGCTTGTAATAGCTGAATCTAGTTTTGAATGCATATATTGTCATAAAGATCGATAATCAATTGGAGTAGATTTTAAGCTTAGAAAAGGATATTTTTATATAGAAATTATGATACTTTGGTTTTCTTATAATTAATCAGAAGATGTGAATGGTTTCATATTATTGTCAAGAAAGAATATACCAAACCCTTTAACCATTCTTTATGAAACATTAAATTGCAGTTGTTCATCAGGTCAGGGTGCCAAATTCAAATTCAAGTTGAAATTCATTTATGCCAATAGGGCTTTTCTTATCAAAGGGAAGCTACAAGGATTAGCTCCTGTTGCTTTATGATTCACTGCATGTGATATCTTCATAAAGTTTATCTTCAATAAGAAAGTTATTTCTCCAGAAGATCTCACATTTCTTATTTGTTGTTGCCAACAACAACAATGATTGATTGCTGACGTTGATATTGTCTTCTTTCTCTTTCATGTCTCCAGAAAAGTTCTACAAAATAGAAAACCATCAGAGGGCGCATGGGTTTTCTCTTGCGCGCGCACTCCGATGCTTAAGTCAGACAGGGTTTCAGTAGACAAATAGAGCTTAGGGTTTAAGAATGATACCTTTGACCTATTTATAGGAGTTATTTTGTGCGTAATTACCTTTAAGCCCCACAGCTTAAATAATAACCCAGTGGATCATTTATAGGCCTTCTGAGTCCTCTTTCCTCTTGGGCTTAGATTATCATTTAGCTCAATGGTCTTCAACTTGATTTATAGAAGAGCCTAGTAGTCTTTAACCTGACCCACATCAATTGCTCTCCACTCTTTTGCAGGTTTACCCTGTGAAAGAGTATATAAAGAATTGGCTTTTCAAATTCTTTTGCTGTCCTCTTTCTGGGAATATCACAAGAGTCTTTTCATCTTCACATGAGGGCTTGACTAGTGAACTTTATTATTATTTGTAACAGAAACGACGTTGTGTCATCATTTCTATAGTCAAGTGTTTTTTCAGAACGCCAACGGGATACGTTTTTCTCCTCTGAGCTAAATGTTTCTCCAGTGGAATATACCACCCTTCTTTTCAAATTCAAGGTCTTAGCTGACCGAAACCAAGAGCTATAAGGAGAAATTACAAGATTGCAGAGCCACCAAAGCCTTCTATTAGCCAAAAGGAAGAAAACCAAATCTGGGTTAAGGCCATGGGGTCGCATCGTCAAGAAATGCCACAAGAGGGTGCATATGTTCTTAATTGGTTTCATCAGATGCGATTTGTGCTTGGCATGCTCCTGATTGGCTGAAGCTTGATCCAGATGCTGAGGATTTGGAACCTTTTCTAAGAATAGGCATTTATAAAGATATATCTGATCTTACCAGCCCTTAAGAGCCTTTTCGTTGACCCGAGATGGTCGGGGTTCTCACAGGCTTGGACGAAGATGATTTGGATAATTATAGCACCTCAGGACGTACATGCTTAGGTGTCTGTTAGTATCGATGCTCCTTTTGAGGCAGGAGTTAATCTAGAGTGCTCCCCAGTTTTTTGTGAAAGAGCTTAGTCTTTTACAAACTGATCAACACATTTTTAAACTCATCTACAGAGGTAACTACACATTTACCTTGTATTAATCTTACGTAGTAATCAGACTTTCCTCGTACACTTTTTGCTTCAAGTTCTTTTACATATGTGGCTTATGCCGCTCAATTATTGCGTCAATCACAAGCACTTCATGCATGACTTACATCACGCACTTTTCGCTTTAAGTGCATGCGTAGCCTACATCGCGCATTTTTCGCTTCAGGCTTTTTTCTCTGAGTACATGGCTTACTTCGCGCATTTTTGGCTTCAAGCCCTTATACTTTATGCATGACTAACATCGCGCACTTTTTCGCTTCAAGTACATGCGTAGCCTACATCGCGTATTTTTTGCTTTAGGCTTTTGGTTTGCCCGTCTCGCACCCTTTTTTGCTTAGGGACTTTTCATTTGCCCGTCTCGCACTGTTTTGTGCTTATAGACTTTATAGAATTGATAAGAATATAACATCGTTTTTATATCCGAAATGTCAATATAAAACGTTAAATGTACTTTGTCAATCAATTTTAGCACATATCCATCCGATAAAATTGTAACGTACCTCGTACCATACCTCACGGCTTGCATACTATGTGCTCCCCAAGTTTTTCTTTGCGACTTTTTGTATCCAAAAAAGAACTTTTACTCGAGTATTGGTCCTGTCTTGCGTACTATCCGCTTAAGGACTTGTTAGAATATAATATCGTTTATATCCGATATGCCAACATAATACGTTAAATGTAATATGATAAAAAAGTCACATACCTCGTTTAGAGATATTTTTGCCCATCTCGCACCCTTTTGTGCCTAGGGACTTTTTTTTTTGCCCGTCTCGCGCATTTTTCTCTTTTTTGTTTGCCCGTCTCGCGTATTTTTCGCTTAGGGACTTTTTTGTTTGGCCCATATCGCGCATTTTTCGCTTAGGAACTTATTTGTGCTTGTCTTATGCACTTTCTCGTTTAGGGACTTATTTGTGCCCGTCTCGCACCCTTTTGTGCTTAAGGACTTATTTGTGCCCGTCTCGCGTCTTCTTCATGCTTAGGGTCTTATTTTTGCCCGTCTCGCTCATTTTTCGCTTAGGGACTTATTTGTGCCCGTCTCGCGTCTTCTTCTCGCTTAGGGTCTTATTTTTGCCCGTCTTCTTCTCGCTTAGGGTCTTATTTTTGCCCGTCTCGCACATTTTTTGCTTAGGGACTTATTTTTGCCCGTCTCACGTCTTCTTCTCGCTTAGGGTCTTATTTTTGCCCGTCTCGCGCATTTTTCGCTTAGGGACTTATTTGTGCCCGTCTCGCATCTTCTTCTCGCTTAGGGTCTTATTTTTGCCCGTCTCGCGCATTTTTCGCTTAGGGACTTATTTGTGCCCATCTCGTGTCTTCTTCTAGCTTAGGGTCTTATTTTTGCCCGTCTCGCGCATTTTTCGCTTAGGCAGCTTTTGTTTTTTCTTCTTCTATTCCTGCAACATGTCTATCAAACATGGAGGATTATCATAGTACATATAAAAATAACTGGCCTTTCGTTTCATAATGTAGTATTTTCAATTAAATGGAGTAAGTAACAATATAATTGCAGCAAATGTTAAAACAACAATAGCAAATGTTTACCACCAGTACCATTCCAAGTCTTTGTCTTTGAAAAATCTATAAAGTACGAGTGCTTGGATGTTCTACTGTCAACCATGGATTGAGCACTAAGTTGTGCTTCAGTACTAGCAATCTACCTTCACGAGCTTTTCACAAGTTCTTTTCGATCGAACCAAGCTCTCCTTGGCTTGCTGCCTTACACGACAATGGCTAGTGCCTGCCTCGGACATCAGCCTAATACGATCACAACTGTCAGAATGGACAAGAAAATCGAAAGCATAATATGAGGGTACCTCAAATCTGCTACCACCCGCATGTCCCTTGCTTGGTCGGTGAAGACTATAACAATGTGCAAGGGACTTCATTGACCTTGTATCCAAGCAATTGGCCGCGTGCTTGTTTCTGACTCATCAGCAAATAGCTCTCATTTCTTTATATTAATGTCAATACTAATGGGGCGTCTTATGTGGACCATCACCCCTTCACTATCTCTTCTTGATGCACCCGTGTGCACTTTCGTGACATCACAAGGGCCATTAATTTGGACAAAGGCTGTCAACCTGATTTCTTCTTTGCTGGGCATTCAGCCAGATCACCAATAGAGCTCTGCCGTATTCATGGAGAGCTTTTACGGCTGGGCTTACCAAAGTCTCGCTTGCAAACCAGGGTTCACATTGTCTGAGAGAGCGCATCCTCGCTCGGTCCTTCATTACATGGGCGTCACCTGATGATGTACAGAGTCGCCTAATCCTTTCTTGCTTTGGTCACTCTGAATGGCTCGCCCATAGAGTTCTCTTTCCTAGGTGAGTTCCTGTCTCGGTAGATAAGGGCTTGCTCGCATAGGTCTTAGGATGGTTGTATTCTTGCTCGCCATCCACAACCACACTTGTGTGGTGGCCGTTAGCTCGTCTGACCTTTTGTGCCTTGTTCGGTTTCAGCCGTTTGTCTATGTTTTTACGCACTTGAGTGAGAACGAGCTGGCCTTTGAAGTTTTGGCGTGTTCCACGAGGTCCTTGTTTGGGACTCGTCCAATAGAGTTCTCCTGGACTTATGCTCGCTTGTTTTGAGCTCTTCGTCTAGCTCTTTCCTTTCATGGGCGAGCTCATCTAACATTGTGGGCGCACCTCAACTAAATCCTTCAACTTGTTCCTTGCTTGTCCATCTAGATTGCTTCTCGCACCTCGGCAAGTGTTTTCCCAAGCAAGCCTTGCTACGGAGGCTAGGCTGTGGCGTTGGTAATGCAATCGCTACAGGCCACTCAATCACCGAAAGTGTCTGCCGCAGTGGTCTTGTGCTCGCTACATGACACTGCATTCGTCAGTATTGTTTCACGTCTTATGTGCGGGATGATGGGCTCACGGGAGCTGTTCGCTCGTCTATAATGCCTGTTTTGTGACTTTTTCTTGCCAGCATGGTTATTGCATAGGACGAACTGCTTTATCGCAATATAACCTGTCGAATGTGCTCACCATTACCTTTTACCTATTGGGCAAGCATGCAGCTTGGGATCAGTGCTCGTGTATTTGCACTACCGCCTTGCGTACAGTGGGCGTGTGCTCTTCGTGAGGTACCTTACCTCCCTTGCATGCGTGAGTGGCTATCTCTTTCCAAAGGGTCCTGCCGCATGGTCCTGCTCGCCTATCACTATCAGTGAGCTCGGGTGCGGTAGACGAGCCTATCGCGCACGGGAGCTCCCATCTCATCCAAGGCCTATCGTGCGCGGGAGCTCCTCTCTCGCTCAAACGCTATCTCATGCATTAAATAGTACGTCCATAAATACCTTCAACATCTAACTGCTGGGGCATCTTTCATCAACACCTTCTATACAAGAACTCCAAACTTCAACCCAATATTTACAGAAGCCCATGTAAGGGCCTAAAGAACTACAAAGAGCAATACAAGCAAAATACATATGCTGCCTCAACCTAGATATGACATTCTCCTTCCTTGGCCTTGCGTTTGCAAGTGGTAGAGATCAATGGCTCGGAGATCATGAGCTTATGCTGATGGTGGGGGTGGTGATGATGCGGATCATGCACCCATCCACAGCAGAGGGGAAAGCTGGAGAAATCCCTTTCAATCAGAGTCTATGGTTCAGCTTCGACAAGACTAGGCATATCAGCAATGCCGAGAGCAGAAAGCATGTCAAGAGTCTCCTTGTCGACCTTAATTTCGTCGGTCTTAATAGCTGACTCATTAGGAACAAAGTCCATGCGACGCTCACGCTCTTCTTCTTGAAGCTTGAGAGAGATGCCACGAACCGAACCCTTCTGAATGCGCTTCATAAAGTGGGTAGAGAAACCAGCAATCTCGTTAAGAAGAATTGAAACCTATTTTGTTAACAAGAAAATCCATTGTAGCCATGATTTTGTCTTCAGAAACTGTCATACACGAGGGATGCTTTCAAAAAACTTGAGAAATCTCTTGGTCAGACGAACCCCATTTCCTACTTTACTTTATTTGTCTGAGCGGCCCCTCTAGGATGCGATGCGGGAAGGAAGAAGGATTTCTTTCTACCATTAAATAATTCGTAAAAGCCCAAGAAATCTGACCGGCTCAAAGAATCAATCGAGGCCCAAGAAATCACACGGCTCATCACGACCGGTCAGAATGAACTCAGTTCAGTTGTGAAATGACTAAAGAGCTTCCTTCACAACAAGGTCTATCGCCAAGGAGGTCTTTCGCCCAATCCTCTCTCTCGCCAAACTTGTCAGGTACGAGAGACAATCTCTCTCCATGCCTCTATTGCCAAGCTTTGTCGGACGCGAGAGCTAGTCTCTTGCCAATGCTGTCGCCCAATTCTCTCTCGCCAAAACTTTGTCAGGTATGAGAGGAAATCTCTCTCCATGCCTCTCTTGCCAAGCTTTTTGTCGGGGGCGAGAACTAGTCTCTCGCCATGCTGTCGCCCAATTCTCTCTCGCAAAAAGCCATGCCTCTCTCGCCAAGCTTTTTGTCAGGGAGCGAGAGCTAGTCTATCGCCCATGCTATCACCCAATTCTCTCTCGCCAAAAGCCATGCCTCTCTTGCCAAGCTTTTTGTCGGGGAGTGAGAGCTAGTCTCTCGCCCATGCTATTGCCCAATTCTCTCTCGCCAAAACTTTGTCAGGTACGAGAGGCAATCTCTCGCCATGCCTCTCTCGCAAAGTTTTTTGTCGGGGAGCGAGAGCTAGTCTCTCGCCCATGCTGTCGCTCAATTCTCTCTCGCCAAAACTTTGTCAGGTACGAGAGGCAATCTTTCGCCATGCCTCTCTCACCAAGTTTTTTGTCAGGCTCGAGAGCTTGTCTCTCGCCCAATGCTATCTCGTGCAGAATAGATGATGCGTCGCCAAAACTTTGTCAGGTGCGAGAGGCAATCTCTCGCCAAGCTTTTTGTCGGGCGCGAGAGCTAGTCTCTCGCCATGCTGTTGCCCAATTATCTCTCACCAAAACTTTGTCAGGGGCGAGAGCTAGTCTCTCGCCAGTGATGTCTCTTGCCAACTGCTGTCTCTTGCCTAACGCTGTCGGGTGCGAGAGCCTTTCTCTCGCCAAGTCTGTCGGGGGTGAGAGCTATTCTCTCATCATGCCAAGGGTTGTCGCATGTTTGTGGCACACGAATGACTCTGTCGCATGTACCTCGCACGCGACAGAGTATTCTGTCGCTTGAAACTTTGCCTGCGACAGACTATTTTGTGGCGTAACTTGTGCACCTTGCTGCAGCCTACGTACCTTGTCTTCTGCAGATTGTCTTTCACCATTTTTTATGGCTTTTCTGTTTGTTTCCTACAGACGGCGCCAATTGTTGTTGCCCAAAACAACAATGATTGATTGCTGACGTTGATATTGTCTTCTTTCTCCTTCCTATCTCCAGAAAAGTTCTACAAAATAGAAAACCATCAGAGGGTGCAGGAGTTTTGCCCTGCGCGCGCACTCCGATGCTTAAGTCAGATAGGGTTTCAGTAGGCAAATAGAGCTTAGGGTTTAAGAATGATATCTTTGACCTATTTATAGGAGTTATTTTGCGCGTAATTACCTTTAAGCCGCACAGCTTAAATAATAACCCAGTGGATCATTTATGGGCCTTCTGAGTCCTCTTTCCTCTTGGGCTTAGATTATCATTTAGCTCAATGGTCTTCAACTTGATTTATAGAAGAGCCCAGTAGTCTTTAACCTGACCCACATCATTATTATATTGAGAGTTGGGTGGTGGCTGAAAGCCAAGTTTCTGAGCCAAGATCTTTTGCTTATCTCCTCTAATTTGCAGGATATTTCACTTCCTCAAAAAACCAAAAGAATTAGAGCTAACACTTGCTAGTTTTCTCCTCCATCGAGCTTTTGGAAATTCAATATGAACGGATCGTCAAGGGGGAAACCAGGACCGGCGGGCATTGGTGGTGTTCTCAGGGACTCCAACGGTAATGTTCTTCTTATCTGCTCTAAAAATATCGGTGTAGCGGACTCAACTCTTGCTGAACTGTCAGCCATTATTAAAGCTCTCTCACTTTACACTTATGATAGAAGCTAAGCCCAATCCTTTTACTAAACTAATCATTGAAAGTGATTCCAAAGTTGTTATTATTTGGTTAAATAGATTCAGTAAGTGCCATTGGAAATATCATAATCTCATCAACAAGTTGCGCCTTTCAATCATATTTTTAGAGAAGCAAACTCATTTGCAACTTTTTAACTAAATTAGGAGTTAATCGATCTTTCGATTTAATTGCTTGGTTGTAATTTTTCTTTTTTTTAATAAAATAATTTCAATTTCAATTTCAAAAAAAAAAATTAAATTAAATTAAATCAATACTCCATCATAAGGGAGACATGGAACCTTGATTACATCATACATGCAATGAAATATCAAAGTTCTTTGACCATTGACAGTTGTCGAAGTGTGAAGGGGGAAAGGCAGAACTGAGAACTCTTCGAATGCGAGTTTAGAGGATAAAAGGCAGCATTTTGGCAGCTGCCTGCCTCGATGCTTCAACTCTGAGACAGTAAAAGAGTACCCAGTACTTGGCCATATTTTTCTTAATTCCAAAAGTGTTCCGACAATGAGACAAACAATATCATCAGGCCATCAGGACATTGTACAAAGGTTCCCTTCAGCATGAGGAATGTTCCTGTTTTCTGGCGCTTTGACCTAACAGGCTGATTGGGACCTTTCACCTGCTATGCTCTCTTTTCTCTAATTCAACAGTAGTGTACAGTACTGTACTAGGGATTAGGGAAAATAGATAGATGCATGAGCATTGAGCTTGAGTGTAAGCAAATCCTTGGCTGCCGTAGAAAGCAAAATTTCACATGCAAGCTCAAAAGCATGATCTAGTGAAATGCAACTCTATCCAAAAGTTACAACTACGTTAAACGAATCAAGTTATTGATGAGTTATTCAAATTTAATTTGATGATTACTCGAGTTTAATGAGTTTATGTTCAAGCCAAACTCAAACTTGACTTACCCGACTAACGAGTTGAGTGGCTAGCAAGTTTTATACAGTTTTTTTTAATATATAATTTTAATATTTTATTATTAATTTATTATTTTATCATCATAATATATAGTTAAAAATTAACAAATCGAATCTATTAAATCCAATTCAAGCCTATCGAATCCAATTCGAGCGGTTTGAGTACTTTATCAAGTTGAGATCGAACTTCAAAATCCAAGTTCGAGCCTAATATAAGATGGTCTCGTCTCGACTCGACTCGATTACTCATAATTAAAACATTTTTTCATGATTTTCTTTCCCTCACAGGATTTCCATACTCCAAATTCAAACTTATACAGTCTTTTTTACGTACATTTACATCTAACTTGGCAACCGATTCGCTTTGTGACTTGTGAAAATAACTGACCTTTGGTGCAAGCGTGAGTTATATATATTATTAAACAAATTTTATGTTTGGCAGAAACAGCAAACAAGGCGTGGCCCTTTGGACAAGAGCAGAGGATCTTTACTAGTCCTTGCTAGGAAATCAGAACCCCGCTCGAGAGTTTAGCTTATGGTCAACAATTTACTAATTAATTTCAAATGTGGAAGTGAATAAGTTTAATTACACTAGCTTTTCTGGGTTGTTATTCCCAATCCTAGGCCTGCCGTATTCCAATTTCATGCGAGAGCGTGCAAGATTGTTAGGTGGAAAATAGTGCAGCCCATCATGATGGAAAGAAAACAGTATACGTGGAAAAAGGGAGAAGATTTGATTCGATCCTAGCATTACAAACAAAAGTGTAAAGAAGAGCTATTTCAAAAAAAAGTGTAAAGAAGAGGGACAAAATTCCTAAAAAAATGAGAAGGGAAGACAAAAAGGGGAGTGGAGGAAGTAGGCCATGGCTGACGTTTAGTCCAAATTCATTTGAATTCTAATCCTATATATAATATACATAGGTAATTATCTAATACATCGAAATTTTTTGATTTCACAAACGAAATTAGGATAATGAGATAAATTTTATTTAATTTATTTTTTATTTTTTAATATTTTTAAATGACATATGTCATCATTTTAATTTTACTTGTAGAGTTAAAAAATTGTACCTATAGCATATTGGATATATATATATATATATATATATATATATATAAATATATATGCCATTTCCATGTTTAAAATCAAGCTATAATGACAACAACTTCTTGATCAAGTGTTAAAAAAATTTATCGCATATTGTAAGCTTAGGTTTGAATCCAAACAACTTTACTCCATATCCAACTATTAAGTATTTCTCTTGTAAAAATAAAAATCATAAACAAAACAATGCGCTGTGCATATGCCATTGATAATCATTGGTGGGAAAAAGCAATTTTTTTTTGATAATTTTCTCCTTCATCCAAAAAAGACAAGGGGTTTTACTACTTTTCTTCCCACGAGCGAAATTAAGCGTCGGTCTTTTCCGGTGGGATATCCACTTACAAGGATAGTTTATAACTTATAACTAAGACTCCCACCAAATTAAAGCATTAATTTTAAATTTTAGGTCACACCATCGACCAAAAGAGGAAATATGCTTAGGACGTACCAAAGACTCAAACTTAAGAGATTTTTATCCAATTCTATCACTTGAACTCAGCGTAATATGAATCATATACATTTCTTTTTAATTTTTTTGCATTCTCCTCTTCCCAAAAAAGGGAGAAAAGAAACAAGAAAACATAAGCAACCCCACTTGTCCCCGGGCTTTATTTACCAGGGTAGCTCACTGGATGTTTACAAGCAATTTAGACCTTGAGCGGTAGTCATGAGCCATAAAAGTAGTGCAATGACGAGCTTGGTAAGAAAAGAAGATCTTGAAATTTGATACATATACTTTCTTTTAAGAAAAAAACTGTAATATATATTTAGTTTATCTACATTTTTACACTCTGTAGTATGTATTAAACATACCATCTTACAAAACATTTGAGTGACAATCATTTTAACGCCTTAATTTATAAACCTCATAGAAGAAAGTAAGGTGGGGAAAAATGAAAATTAACCCAAAAACTATCAAAATTCTGAACAAAATCATGCTATTTATATTAAATTAATTTGAAAGTCTAGACAGGTGAAGAAAATTTTAAGCCTGCAGGGACACAAGAAGTTATTCTGAAAGCGGATTGTAGGGTTTGGAATATGTCGATTGCGCATGGCCTAGCAGTGGGGTCACCGGCGGTGCATTCACTACAAAAATCTAAGCTTTTACCGACACTTTGTTAGTGGCGGTTATTAAAAGTGCCGTTATTTGTATGCATTCAAGGGCACAAATTGATGAGCTGGTAATAGTAAATCATTTAACGGCACTTCTCAAATTAAAACTCTTATTTTTCAGATAGAAAAAAACTTCTGATTTTTAACTTTCCTAATTTCCTTTTACCCCAAAAAACCTAATTTTCTCAACTTTTCTCTCCACATTCACAATCTCCATTGCTGAGCTCTGTCTCCTCTCTTCATCTCCATTATGCACAGTAACACCACATTCACTCATTACTCATTCACAGTCATCTTTCTCCATCATTCTCCACATTAAACCTAATTTCCACAACAAACCTAATTTCCATCGTACTCCACATTCGCACTCAGCACTATCTCCATTGTTTTAAAGAGGACCAGCAGTCTCCATCATTTCCATTGTTCACTAGTCTTCACATATTTTGGGCTTTCGCCGACAGCTCTTCTCACGAGCCTATGAATGATAGCTCTTCACCGCTTGTAAATGGACTGAGGCAGAGAATCTCACAGTTCAGTTCTCTCCTTAAGTTACTTAATTCCTTCGATGCTGATAAAGAATGCAGTAGTTGTTTTTTTGAGTGAATCTAAAATGCAGTTGGGCAATGACTGTTCTGCTTTTATTTTTTTATGTATTGCCTAATGGTCATTTTGGTTGAGTTTTTTTATAAGAGAAGTTAAAGGAGGTGCTATCCCAACGTTCTAGCAACTTGGAGCAGACAGGTAAAAACCACATTTGTTTATATATGTTTGTTTTATATTAGCATAATACTAGTTTGCTTGCCTTTCTATTAGAATTATGTTCATTGTCAACTGCAAGGGAATACTAAATAGTTTTGACCTGTACCCATGCCTTTGTTTATAGGATCATGATAACAGTTAATAGGTTTCATTTTTTCTTATTGTATGTTTCAGAAGCATCTAGTTCGTTTGGGTCACTACGTCAAATACTTAAGTGAAGATGGAAGCTCTAAGGATAATCGGTATACAATTCAGCTAGAAATTTTATGCTTGTATTAGACTTCTAGGAAGTTTAGAAAACTTTGTGGCTGTTGTGATTGGTTCTTGAGGACATTATTGGTTGCTTTGTGAAGTTAATTGTTGCTTTAAGGATGATAATTGGTATTTTGATAACTTTTTGGTTATAAGCACTTTGAATTGAACTTTGAACAAATAAAATTCACAATTCTTCGGAAATTGTTAATGCATGTGAAGTTAATTGTTGCTTTAAGAATGATAATGAAGCATGTTGCCAATGCCTTCATTTATACTATTCATGCATTAACAATTATTTTATTAACAAAAAATTGCATTAACAATTTTTTAACTTGCATTAAAAAAAATTGAATTAAGGATTAAAATCATTTTATTATACTATTAGTGAACAATGACATTAACACAAAAAAGTAATCAAAATTTTAAATTTAAAATAAAATTTAATAAATATAAGAATTTTAAATTTTAAATAAGACTTTTACCGGCACTTAAAAACTTATAAATTTAAAATAAAGCTCAATAAATGTAAAAAATTTAAATTTCAAATAAGACTTTTCCCGGCATTTTAAAGTGCCGGTAAAAGTCTTATTTTTAAAGGTATTTAAAGCGTTGAGAAAAGTCATGCCGTAATTTATCAAGTATTTGCCAACATCGGAGCACATTACCGTCGGCAGACCTTCACCGACAATCACCTAGCTGACGGTTAGTTGACTGCCAGTAACGTTTTTACTGATGGTTGATTTGGCTTTTACTGTACTTATAAGTGCCGGTAAAATTGATTTGTTCTGTAGTGATTGGAGAGCTAGATTCATGGTCTCAATGATCTGGTTCTGATTGTTGGATGCGTGGTCCCTGATCATGGGATCAGCCCACATAACAAGATGACAATCTGAGTAGCACTGGCGGGCCCACTCCACCATTCTCTGCTGCAGTCCGAATTCAGCATCCGCAGGACATTTGCCCGTCAATAATTCAATCAGAAGGAGACCGAATCCACAGATATCACTCTTTTCAGTCATATTTCTGCTTTCTCTGGCTTATGCTAACACAGGAAAAATATAACCAACGTGCACGTGCATGGATTTGTAGGATAATAGTAGAAGTAGAAATATTATTCCAGGCCAAGCTTTATTGCTATGTACTACCATACCATAGAATTTTTTTTTTTAAGATCTTTGAGACAAGTTTCTTCAGTAAGGTTTGCAAAAAAAAAAAAAACCAAACTAATTAAAATTCCATAATGATATATATAAAATGTGAAATTAAGAAAAAAATAGAAAACATGGCATTCTTTTTTAAGTTAAATCCTAGTAAACTCTTTGATAAAACTAGTTGGAAGTGCTTAAAGTAATTGTTCAATTCGAAGCTGAAGGAAACCGAAACAACACGCAGCGGAATTTAAATCATTCGGCCTCCACCAAGATCGATTCGGAGAGTTGCCTGATTAGGGTTTCGAGATTTTACCTGACGTTTTCTCTGAATTTTCTGTCGTTGGTCGAGTCACAAGCAGCAACTTTTCGTTCCTGCCTCTACGGTATCCACACGAACGGATCTCACGACTCTTGAACGTCTCACGATCAGAAGCCTTAAAGAGCTTTTTAATTCCTTATAACCGAATTGCTAGCTTCGATTAAAAGGAATGTTTTTGTTTTCTGTTTTTAAAAGTGCGGCTTTGTTTTTTTGGAAAAACATCCTTTTTATAGGCAGTAAATTTTACCCTAAAATTTACTGCCAAACAGAACTCTAATCCTACTTAGAATAGGATTAGATATATTCTTAATCCAATTTAGAATAGGATTAGATATATCCTTAATCCAATTCAGAATAGGATTAATTAAGCTCCTCATTGATCCGTTCTAAGTGTGCGACCCAATAGGTTCTCAAAACAATGGCAATGACAAAATTGTCACAGGCAATGAGCGGTATCTAGCAACACATCATTGCTACCCATGTAACGAGAATGTCAATGACTCGACATAACCTTACTCGTGATAGATGTTACCGTGTAGTTTAATCCCTTTATCCTATGATGTCTTGATTAGACACAAGTCATGGAATGTGTCACACTTGTATAGTCTAATCAGCGTTTCTTGATTCCTGAGTAGACTAATTAAACAAATAAAATCAATATCTCATATTGACTTATTCGAGCACGGCCATGCATTTCTTAGTCTCACTCTATCAAAGGGCCCAAGACATCACTCTTGTTATATAAGAGGGATAAATCCTATCTTGATCACTCAACATCCCTCTACATAGATCAAGACATACCCAATTACTACCTTTATAGTCCATCCTGTTACGAATGACATCTAGCAGCATTAAAGTATGCAATTCTCTATGTTGGGATCTCTGATGATCTCAAGTCAAAGGATCACATACACCATCATCACTATGAGAATCGCTTATGACATTCATATAACAATCCATGTAGCGTTCTCATGGAGGGTCGATCCAGTACATAGTTCTCTAACATGTACCTATGTGATGACTTGATATCCTATATCCATGACAATGGTCATCAGTCAACCACATACTAGTCTTATCGTATCATTGTTATCCTTGTTCACAATAATACTTGACTAGGGATATTTTAAGAATAGTGTGTTATTACTATTCTAAGGACATTATTATATAAGATTATATTACGCAGTTATAAGACAAATATAATAATGAACTATGATAAATAAAATGTCATGATACATAAAAAAATGCCAAAGTCAATCATCTAATGAATGGTTCTAAGGGCATAATCCAACAGAAGCATCTAGAAGCGAGGCATAATAATACCTCTCATAATTCAATGGTTTGACTGATGAATATTTTGCCTAGAAAAGCAATCATATGCGACAGAACTACATAATTGAGCAGACGACGTATTGTTAACTTTCATAGTTAATTAAATAGGGAAAACTTTCAAGCAACTAACTAGAAAAAGGTTATACAATTGTTTATTACTTGAGGCAACATATAGCGAAGAAATCATGTGCTTATATTCTATGCAAACCGGCCCAGGAAGGCTCAATCGTAGCCAAGGTTCATCTTTTCCATCGATGATAACCTTCTTCGGTGACATGCTCCCGACGAGTATACTTGGCGAACAAGAAGAATGCAAAAACCGTAGGGCTTTTGCAATCCCAATGGCAAATTTTCCCCGCCTCTCGGCTTAAGTTGTGAAGGATTTCACTTAAAGTTTTCCCTTCTATGTACTCGTAAACCAAATAGGCACCCTTGTCCGACCGACATATTCCAATTAATTTAACAATATTTGGATGCTGAAGCTTACCAAATTGTGTGATTTCAGACCAAAAACTTGACGGAATTGAGCTGACGTCGTTTATTTATTGCACTACGAATTGCAAATCATTTACAACCGACTTCCCCTTGAATGGCCTTGCCACTAGAAACGACAATTGCTTCATTGGCAGACAGGATAATGTCATCAATTATTACTGACTTGGAAACCTTGGAATGAAAGAATTGCATTTCCCATATTCCATCTTCATTTTCCACTCTTTTCAGCTCCAAATCGTTTCTTTCTCGAATGCATAAGAGAACAAAAGCAGCGAGTGTAAGTACGTCATACAGATTATACATGCTTCTACACAATATGAAACATGTTAAATAAATAAAAGCGGAAGCGACAAGATCTAACCTTCAGCCATTGCACTCTGTAACTTAGCTGTTGAAGCTATTTTCGAATCTGACGGTCTACTCTATGTCGATCACAGACCTTCCAAGTCTTCCAAGCACTCAAAACCTCACTAGATGGTGTTTGTGTTTTTGAGATTAACGTACTTGGGGACCGGAAGAAGCCCTCTTTTATTACTAACGAGAGCATGCTAATTATGGCAATAAAATCACGTTTTAACCATCACAAAATCATGTTTTAATAGCCAAATATTGAGTTGAGATTCAGTGTGAAATTATGGACCATATCCGGAATTGGTCAACCAAATATTTATTTCCATAATAAGGAGATATACTAACATTCTCCCACTTGGTCCATATATTTCACTTATATAAGAAACAAATCACATGAATCATGGCGATAGTTCCTCAAGTGGTGAGTATTATTTTCCATGTATTACTATGTAAAATGTTTCTAAATCAACCCATTTTTACTTAATGAATAAACCTTATATTTATTCTCGGTCCAAACAACAAGCATATTTCTTAAATAAAACTTTAGTGTATACAAATCAAAATGAGAAACATCATATTATTAATAAGAGTTTCAATTACAATCAAAATGTGGGACCAAGTCCCATTCTCTCTACATGATCCTTAAATTTAAACGGTGGCATGCCCTTAGTCAAAGGATCAGCTAACATCAATTCAGTGTTAATATGTTCAATGACCACTATTTTATCTCTAACACGTTCTCTAATGGCTAAGTACTTAATGTCGATATGCTTACTTCGACTTCCACTCTTATTGTTCTTATCCATGAATACCGCAGCTGAATTGTCACAATATATCCTCAATGGCTTAGATATGGAGTCAACAACTCTAAGCCCACCAATGAAACTCTTAAGCCATACACCATGTGAGGTAGCCTCAAAACAGGAAACAAACTCGACCTCCATAGTGGAAGTGGCAGTCAGTGTCTGCTTAGCACTTTTCCATGAAACAGCTCCACCGGCAAGCATGAAGATGTAACCGGACGTTGATTTCCGGGTATCAACACAGCCAGCAAAGTCTGAGTCTGAGTAGCCAATCACTTCCAACTCATCGGTCCGTCTATACATAAGCATGTAATCCTTAGTGCCTTGAAGATATCTAAGCACCTTCTTTGCAGCTCTCTAGTGGTCCATCCCCGGGTCACTTTGATATCTACCCAACATTCCCACAGCAAAAGCAATATCAAGCCTGGTACAGACCTGTGCATACATAATGCTTCCAATAGCTGAGGCATATGGAATGTTCTTTATCTGTTCCCGCTCAAAATCGTTTTTTTCGGGCACTGGTTCAAATTGAACCTATCGCCCTTCACAATGGGAGTTGGGCTTGGTGAACAATCTTTCATTCTGAATCTTTCCAAGACTTTATTGATATAGGCTTCTTGTGACAGACCTAATATACCTCTATGTCTGTCTCTATGGATCTTAATGCCAATGACATAAGATGCACCGCCCATATCCTTCATATTAAAGTTATCAGAAAGAAATTGTTTCACCTCACGTAGCATCCCCTTATCATTGGTTGCAAACAGAATATCATCCACATATAGCACAAGGAAACAAATCTTGCTCCCACTGACCTTTTGGTATATACATTGATCCATGATGTTCTCAACGAAACCAAATGAAGAGATGACTTCATGGAATTTTAGATACCATTGGCGGGAAGCTTGTTTCAACCCATATATGGATTTCTTCAGCTTACAAACCAAATGCTCACCATTATTAGAGGAAAAACCTTCAGGTTGTTTCATGTAAACCTCTTCCTCTAGATCACCATTGAGAAATGCTGTTTTCACATCCATTTGTTGCAACTCTAAGTCAAAATGTGCAACAAGCGCCATTATGATGCGGAGAGAATCTTTCTTAGATACAGGAGAGAAGGTCTCCTTGTAATCGATTCCCTCCTTTTGAGTGAATCCTTTGGCTACGAGTCTTGCCTTATAACGCTCAATGTTGCTTAATGAGTCAGTCTTGGTCTTGAAGACCCATTTACAGTCTATAGCCCTGGCCCCATCAGGCAACTCCACAAGATCCCATACTCCATTAGATGCCATCGAATCCATCTCATCATTCATAGCATCGAACCAAAGTTTTGATTCTTTGCTGTTCATGGCTTGTGAAAACGTCTCTGGATCATTAATGGGCCCAATATTGAAATCATACTCTTGTAGATACACAATATAATCACTAGGAATAGCTGATTTCTTTTCCCTAGTAGACCTTCTTAATGTTGGTTCAACATTCTCTGAAGGATCATGTTGTTCAACTGGTTGCTCACTCAATTCTGGTGTATCTAGAGGAGCCTCGTCTACTGGTAAGTTATCAGCCACTTGTGGATCTTCAACGATTGGTTGTTCAATGTCCAGTTGTATTGAAGGGACATTGTTCATGATAACCAATCCTTGACTCGAGCTAGAGGGTTGATCTCTCACAGAAACTAGGTCTTGAGATTGATCACTCCCACTAACTAAGTCATTTTCAAGAAACTTGGCGTTCTTTGATTCCACAAATCTAATGCTATGAGATGGACAATAGAATCTGTAGCCTTTGGACCATTCGACATATCCAATGAAATACCCACTTATGGTCCTAGGATTCAGTTTCTTTTCCTTTGGGTTGTAAACTCTTATCTCAGAAGGGCATCCCCAAACACGCATATGACGCAAACTCGGTTTTCAACCTTTGAATAATTCAAAAGGCGTCTTTGGAACAGCCTTGGTTGGAACCCGGTTTAATATATACGCTGCCGTTTTAAGAGCTTCAATCCACAAGGACGTAGGAAACTTCGAGTTGCTAAGCATACTTTGCACCATTTCCATCAAAGTTTGGTTCCTTCTTTCTGCAACACCATTCTAATTTGGTGAACCAGACATGGTATATTGGGCAACAACCCCATTTTCTTGAAGAAACTTCACAAATGGTCTAGGTGCTTGTCCATCTTCAGTGTATCTACTGTAATACTCCCCACTTATATCAGTTCTTACTATTTTTATGGGTTTTCCACATTGTTTCTCTACTTCAACCTTAAAGATTTTAAAGGCATCTAATGCTTCGTTCTTGTTATGAAGCATGTAGAGATAGTAATCATCAATAAAGGTGATGAAGTACTTCTGACCATATGCATCAATGTCTGGACAGCATAAGTCAGAGTGTATAATTTCTAATATGGTTGAACTCCTATTGGCACCTTTCTTAGACTTATTGGTTTGTTTACCCTTAATGCAATCCACACAAGTGTCGAAATCAGTAAAATCGAGAGTACTAAGTATTCAATCATTTACTAATCTCTTAATTCTATTTATGGAGATATGACCTAATCTCCGGTGCCATAACGTGGAGGAGTCCTCATCCATATTTGATTCAAAACAAACATATGAGAGTGGATTACCTTTCTTAACGAGCCATTGCTGAAGCTTGGCACAGTCCTTCTTCATGTGTCCTTTCTTTTTACAGAAGAAACACTTGGACTCTTTCTTAATGTCAGCTTGGGCAGGGATTTTCCCTTTTCCCTTGTTCTTGGCTCGATCCTTGGTCTTTCCTTGGCTTACAAAAAATGCACTCTCACTCGATTCCATAAGCAGTCTTCCTTCCTCCTGAACACACATGGTCATCAATTCATTGATGGTCCACTTGTCCTTATGTGTGTTATAGGATATCTTGAATGGTCTATACTGCTTTGGTAGAGTGTTCAATATGTAGTGCACAAGAAAAGACTCAGACATCTCCACCTCTAGCTTCTTGAGTTGGGCCGCTATATCTCTCATGGCCATTATGTGCTCGCACACTCCTTTGACATTGGTGAGCCTCATCGATGAGAACTTCATTATCAGGGTGCTGGCCAACGCTTGACAAATTGATCATCTATGACCTTCAGTAAGGTCCTAACATTGGTATGCTGTTCGACAGAATCACGTATCCCAGCAGATATCTTTGTCTTTATATACATGACACTAAGGCGATTGGATCGCTCCCAGCGTTCATGTAAAGCTACTTGAGCAGGAGTGCTGGTCTCAGTCAATACGGGCTCGTCTTTCCTTATAGCATAGTCTACATCCATGCATCCTAACTGGAGGAGAACTCTCTCCTTCCAAACTTTATAGTTCTCTCAATCTAGTTTAGGAACTTCTAGGTAAATATTAGTTCGAGGAAACACTGCTTAAAGAAAAACACATGCTTATGTATCTAGAATTTTTGAGGCAAACTTAATTATGTCTACCAATGTAAACATATTTTATTAATGAATCTCAGACATAAAACTTGCATGTGGGCTAAAGTTCTAATTCTAATAGATTCATTTCATAATGATAAAACTATCAAATTATATCATTTCCTAATCCCTGTGGGTAAATTAAGAAACTAATTTGATATTTTATCCTAATTAATTATAAAATTATAATAAAAATTCCTGTGGGATAAAATTTACTATAACCTTATAACTAATTACAATTTATGTCTAATATCATTATGTGATTTTACAAATATAATTTTACTTAATTAAGGTTGCTGTGGCTAAGCCTTAATTAAATAAATTATTAATCACTTAGACATATTGGCAAATTCTAAATTTATTCATATTTTAAAATTGCAATTAACATAAGACAATTTTAATTCTAAATAATATGAACAAACTTAGCTACATGTGCTTCTAGTATAAAAATAACAAAATTATACACATTCAAAATGAGCACATATACACATTCAAATCAAATTTTCATAATTTAATCATAATTTTATGATAATTTTCACAAAATTATTCAATTTAAAATTATAGCATTTATAAAAATTCCAAATTCATGAAAAATTCTCATAAAATCCAAAATAATGAGAAGTTTTCATAATTATATTAATTTTGTGAAAATAATCCAATTATTCATAAAATTATGAAAATTACAGAACTGAAATTTGATATAAAACTATCAAAAATATAATTATTTGGCCTACATTAAATAATTTCAATTAATTAAATTAAATAAATCCTCAAGGCTTAAAATAAATAAACCAAATGGCCTTTTATTTAATTTATATGTCCAAATAATTAATCAAATGACCCAAAATAAATGGACCAAAACTAACCAAATAAAGAAACCCAAATTGTGGCCCAAATCGGATGGCTCAAGTTTTTTTTCGTTTTTTTTTGAACAGTGCGATTGCACTGTACCAAGGAGCAGGCGCGTGAGATCCACGCGCCTGCATTTTCACTAGCGGGCGCGTGGATCTCATGCGCCCGCATTTCCCCATCTGGCGCGTGAGATCTACGCGCCCGTTCACACCATTGGACGGGTGGATCTCACGCGCCCGGGGCTTCTTCTTCTCCCGAACGGGCATTTTGCAGATTTTTGGGTCTTTTTGACACGATCCGGCACAAACTCCTTCAAACAGTCCCGTTTTTCATGTATTTTTCATCCCTAGAGCTTTACAACAATAGATATAAAATATTTGAACCAAAATCACATGAAAACAGAATGGGTTTCAAGAAATCCGAGACTTAAAGTTTCAAAATATGGGTTTTTATGGCTTCTTTCTACAGATCTTTAACAAGACAGAGGTTATACTACGGCTCTGATGCCAAATGTAAGTACGTCATACAGATTATACATGCTTCTACACAATATGAAACATGTTAAATAAATAAAAGCGGAAGCGACAAGATCTAACCTTCAGCCATTGCACTTTGTAACTTAGCTGTTGAAGCTATTTTCGAATCTGACGGTCTACTCTGTGTCGATCACAGACCTTCCAAGCACTCAAAACCTCACTAGATGGTGTTTGTGTTTTTGAGATTAACGTACTTGGGGACCGAAAGGAGCCCTCTTTTATTACTAACGAGAGCATGCTAATTATGGCATTAAAATCACGTTTTAAGCATCACAAAATCGTGTTTTAATAGCTAAATATTGAGTTGAGATTCAGTGTGAAATTATAGACCATATCCGAAATTGGTCAACCAAATATTTATTTCCATAATAAGGAGATATACTAACAGCGAGAGCAAACGACACTAAAACAATGAGAGAGCAAGCAACAAAAAACCACCAAGCCGGATTCTTAACCTTTTTGCACGGTCGCAAATGGCTCATGTCATCTCCTCCACAAAGATCATTACCAGCAACTGCACTTGAATTTATAGCAAGAAACGCCCCGGTGGATGGTAATCTACCATGTAAATGGTTGTAAGAAATATTCACTTGAATCAGTGATTCCAATTTCCCCAACTTTGGAGGTACTTCACCAGTTAACTCATTCTCTGACAAATCAAGCTGACTAAGGACTGGCATTTCGGAGAAACCGGATGGAATTTGGCCACCGAGTTGGTTATGGCTTAAGTCTAGACTCGCAACCTTCTTGCATGAAGATAATTCCCCGGGGATTTCACCCGTCAGCTTGTTTCCACATAGGTTTAATTGCATTAGCTCCGTTAAGCTCCCAAAACCACGTGGAATAGTACCTGAAAATCCGTTTCTAGACAAATCTAAGTCCTCAATCTTTTGGCTTCCAAATGAGTGGAGCAACTTCCCTGAAAATCTGTTTGTTGCCAAATTCAGCATTTCAAGTGACGGTATGTCCCATTTTTGCTCTCCGATGTTGCCAGAGAGATAGTTGTTTGAGATATCCAAGAAGTATAGGAGAGGCAGCTTTGTGAAGTCTGAGGATAATTCGCCCGACAGACGATTGTTTTGAAGCCTTACTCGTTGCAAACTTCTGCAAGAGCTCAAATTCTTTGGAATCACACCTTCAAACAAATTTGAGAAAAGGATGAGCTTTAAAAGATGACCCGAACTGCAAAGTCCATCTGGTACTCGTCCCGTAAGATTATTGGAGGAGAGGTCGAGAATGGTAAGATTATTATGTCTTCCAAGACTTTTTGGAATCTCACCAGACAACCTGTTGGACCAAAGCTGAAGGACTTGAAGACGAGGCAAAGAAGTAAAAGCATTTGGGATTTTACCGTAAAGCGGTTGCCGAAGAGATGAAGAATTTCCAGGTTTTGCAACTGAATTATGAGTTCTGAGATCTTACCAGATAATGAATTATAACTTAGATCAAGAGAAACTAGCTTTCTGAGACCAAAAATGGATTTTGGGATTGAGCCTATAAGTTTATTTTGGTAAAGGAAGAGATACTGAAGATCGCTGAGGTTTCCCAATGAGGATGGGATTTGATCAGTCAGGTTGTTGTAGACAAGATCAAGGTGATTCAAGGAAGTTAACCTACCGATTTCTTTTGGAATTTCATCTGAAAGATTGTTATAGCCCAGGTATATCAACTTCAAGCTCTTCATTTTGCCTAATTCACGTGGAATTGGGCCAACTAATTGGTTTGAAGCCGAAGTCAAGAACTGCAAAGCGGTGATGTTTGATATGGAGATTGGAATTCTCCCCACCAAAACATTCCCACCAAGATCAAGAAATTTAGACTACAAAACGTTCCAATTTCCTGTGGAATTTCCCCGGAAAGCATGTTGTTTGAAAGATCCAATACCTCAAGGCAGGAAATGGAACCACTTGGTATTTGACCGGTGAAATTATTGTTACTAAGGTTGAGAAATCGAAGGGATGTGGAAGAATATACATCCTTAGGAATTTCACCATAGAGCTGATTGCTGGAGAGATTTAAAGTTTGAATGAAAGGCAAATGGAAAATCGATGAGGAAACTAGTTTACCGGGTAAGTTTTTAGCAGAAAGATCAAGTGTGTGAAGATGAGACAAGTTATTGCAAGTGATACCGTGCCACTGGCAAAAGGTGGCGGAGGAATCCCAGTTGGACAGGAAGCCAGAAGGGTCGTGGATTGAAGACTTGAAAGACAAGAAGCTCAAGTTGTTTAGCATGATCAGACACGCCAACATTGAAGAACAAAAACATCAACAACTGTACTACTACTGGACTTGCTTCAGCTCCTTTCTTGGCCATCTCTATTGAAGAACAAAATTAACCCAAGCAAAAGCGTGAGTTTGTAATATTCATAATCAATGATCATTTCACACTAAATTTGCAGGTATTATTGGAATCATATAATTGCACTTATCAAAAAGAGACACTAATTAGTAAGGAGCATCATGCATCACAAAAACACATTTTTGCTAAAAAGAAAATATAAATTCTAAATCGGCAATAAAAATATTATATTGATGAAAACGTCCAGCGACGTACCTAAATATAATCATTAGATTACAGTAACTTTCAAAGATTAATGGGATTTTGTCACAGAGAACAGAGAAAATAGTTTGGATTATGAAAGAGGAGAAATTAGGAAGAGTTATTTAAAGGAGGATATGTTTTGTTTTCTTGTTTGCAACTATTGAAGCGAAGGTGGTTGTTACTGGGTAGGGTGAGAGAGAGAGAGAATTTGAGTGTATAAATAGATGGCTGTTGTAAGGGAATGAGAAGCGGAAGAGAAAGTACGACGTCTGAGTATTAATTTTTTTTTAATTTAAAAATTTCTCATGGTACGATAAGATTTTACAAACTCTCTCAGATGCAGTTATGAAAATTTAAATGAAAATTAAGCACATAAGTTTGAACATTTATAACGATCAATAAACACTTGGAATGTGTTATTTAGAAAGCACTATTTTAGATCAGTTATGTTTTTTAGATATAATTTTAGATAAATTAAGTTTATTGGGACTAATTATATATGTTAGACATAACTTTCATATAAAATATGTTTATTGAGATTAATTATGTATGCAAGACAAAATCTTTTGACATATCATGTTCAACTATTCAATGCCTATTAAACATTAATTTTTATTGTTGTTGTCTGATCACAACAATCAATTTCTTTGATGTGGGAATCTCAATCTTCGTGTCCACATGTCTACTAAAAACTTTGCAGAAAAAGAAGAAATTAGAGAGACATAGGGATTTTTCCTGCAAGAGTACTTCGATGCTTAAGTCAGAAGCTGAGCAGAGTTTCAGTTAGAAAAATAGAGATTAATTAACCTGATTAATTAATTGATCTGTTATTTATAAAGGTGGATTATGACTAAATCACCTTTTTGTTGTTTGTCCACATTAATTTAAATTTAATGTGCGAGTTCCACTAAATATAATATGTTATATTATCAAATAATTAAAGCCCAAGCGAGCGTTTGGGCCTCGTAGTGTGTTTCATGGGTGAAATAATCCCACACGTGAGAGTGTGCCTCTTTAGCACAGTGTGCCGTGTGGTACATTGTGCATCTTTTTGGAGTGAGTAATCACTTTCTTGCACAATGTGCGAGAGAGTGATACTGTTATTCTCTCTCTCGAACAATGTCATAGATTAAGCTTTCTCACGATTAAGCACTAGGTTGTGCGGTACTTGGATGGACTCTTCCTCAAAAGTCAACCAAGATCTCTTGAACAAGCAATTCACAATTAAGTATTAGGCACACAATGATATAGCGAGTCACAATGGGTGCATTAAGATGACCCCCGATGCCCCTAAAGAAAAAAATGTTTTATTAGTATAGACAAGATTACAAACGAGTTGTGAATCTTCCACACTATTGTCGAGGCCAAGAGGGCAGCCTTAAATGGGTGTGCTTGCATATACCTTAACTAGAGAGACAACCCAACATCTATTGACTATTCACCTCTTATAGTAGTAAAAGAGCTTTTACAAGAATGTTACCACTAACCATTACAATGTTTGAAATGGGGATACTTTTCCTAAGTACATGGATTCTACCCTCCTAAGGCACCTCAACTTGGTCATGGCCCTACACTTGGTTAGCTCATGACATCCTGTAATGTCCCTTTATACCGATAATACGAACCAAAATTTTCCTTTTTCACTTACTTGGTTGGGCTGTACGTAGTGTCACTAATCTATTCTTAAGCTAACTTTACATTAGCTAAATCAATATCCTTTAATTACCCTAGTCCCAATTCAAATTCTCTCACTAAGCATGCATTCACAATTTTGAATCATTCTACTTGACAAAATATTTATCCACCAATGTTGCATGCATAGTTATAAACCATAAATATATCATGTACTTCTTTTAATTACATCTCCCTACTATAAAAGTACTGAAATACAAGTCTGAATACAAAATAAATAATTGTACATCGCATAGCTTCAAGGGTGGTACAAAAACCTCGAAGGGCGTGTTTAAACCTCGCATACTAAGCACCTACTGCAATTAATCTGGAAGGTGTAAAGGTGGTGAGCATATAAAGCCCAATAAGAAATATATATAAGAGACAAATACCAAATTTCTATATGTAAGCTTCTAAAACATTTATTAAGGCTCAAAATTGAAATTTATACATTTTGAAAACCAAATCATGCTTATGCAATGCATTAGAAAATAATTCATTCAAAACTATAATAAAGCAATTTGATTCGAAGCATAAATCCAAACATGGGTGCATTTATCATATTCACTTTTTGTAGAAATCTTCGAAATAAACCATATAGGTTTCGAAATCCAAATATCAACGTTTAGAATTCATATACAAATAAGTACAAAAGCAGATACATATTAAGCTGGAGATATATTAACAACTAAGTAGTAATCATGCAGTTCAAATATTCCTGTGAGGGAAAGTGCAAGTCAGTTAGACATTGGCCATAGTCTAGAGGGGGTCCATAGTGAGCACCGATCAAGTGTTAACTGGGCCTGCTGTGGATTGGATCAATGTCACACAACCTAGAAATACTATTGTAGGCTGGATTTGGGTCACACAATAGTCTAAAACAATACTGTAGTGAATGTTAGTCATGCCTTAAAACATTTTCATATATATATTTTCTAAAAATACAAAACTTTGGTAATTTCCATGAAAGTCGATGTTTTGGATAAAATTTCTATAAATATTCAAAATCATGCTATTTCACATTCTTTTTCAAAACAAAGCTTGTTAGAGAATTGTTGTTTTCAAATTGTTTTCTTAGCTTTAGCTTATTTCGCAAAACCGATATTTTTACAAAAATCGACAGCATAATGGCTTAATTTTCTTAAAACCTCCGCCAAAGAAAATACAATTTATAAAACACAAGGCAGTCGATTTTAAAATTTATCAGTATCTCCTATGTTTTGATATACATGTCTTACCTAAAGTTCACCACAAGTGTTGGCTATTGCACCTTTGTTCTTCTTGAGCCTTCTATCACTTTCTGATTTCCTTTTCTTTAGTCTTTAATTTAATGTGTTTTAGTGTCTCCTACCTTGTATCCTTTCCTCCTACATTAAGGCATAGAATTAATAAAATTTATATTATTGAATCACCTTATGGAAGTGTATATTTTTAAAGTTTCCCTTAAGTGCATTACCTTGCAAATTCTCCATTAGTTGCCAAATACTCCTTTACCTTCTTAATTTTTCTTTCCCCACATGAACCTACTTCAAAGACCATATTTTAATACCTTATTTCACTCAACATTCATCATTTAAAATCTATTATAAAATCAAATCCTTACCCCTTATTATTTGTCAAAACCGAAGGCCTCTTAGCAGCTTTGAACTTCACTGACTTGTTGCTACTATTTTCTTCTAAATATGTAGCAAGCTTCCTGGTCTTCAAGGCTTTACAACAGCCAATACTCCTTCTTGTATGCGGCCTCTCCAATAATTCTCATTTTTTTTGTCTTAAAATCTACCATGGTTTAGCCTCTCACTTTTCCTTAAATACTGAGAATAAAGCTCTCAATATAACCAAATTGCCACCCTGAGCAACCTTGTTCCAGCCTCATTTTTGTCTTCAACAGCACCAAAGTTTTGCCTTGCTTCAGCCCTCATTCCAGCCACATTCATACCTTTCTCTTCTCTGCCTTGATTCCAAAATGCAATCGGGTTTTGGCTCCCAACTGAACCTTCCACGCAGCAATAAAGCTAGGCAAGGCTTTCTCTCCTTCTCATCGATTGCTTGCTTTCTTTCCTTTTCTTTTCCTTTTCTTTTAAACCCGATACCCCGTCCTTCCAATGACCAAATCGTCCCTGATCGATACTGAAATCAACGCCTGAACTCACATAAAACTTACCCATGCTATTCACGCCTACTGCCATAAGAATCGCATCATACAGCCTTGAAGATGCCACCCAAAATGCAGCAAAAACCTCCACATTCCCCTGTTTCTAGGCCTTCTTCACTTGTTCTAAAACTCCTTGAAAGTGCCACCAAAAACCCCTTTGGTTCCAGCTTACAGTAGTGCCAAGATGCCACCCTTGAGCTATTGTGATAACCGTAAATTTTTCATTTATTGAAAATAAGGAATATTGGAAATTGGTGAAATAAATAAATAGAATTGAGAAAGGAACGGATGGTGGAAATCCGAGTGAAGGAAGTTAAATTGGAAATAAGAACATTTGAAAATTCGGAAAATAATAAAAGAGGAAATTTAATTTGGATAATGGAAAATCCAAATTAAATAAGAAAATAAGAATTAAAAGAGAAATATATTTATATAATTATAAATTATATAAATGTATTTTTATACAAATACATATGTACTGAAATACTATTTAGTATATATTAATATACAGTGGTATATATATATACACTATTTTATTAATTTAAATAGTACATATGTATACAAGTATAATATTTTATGTATATATAAATATATATATATATACATACATATATGGAAAATGTAAATGTTATTTTACATTAAAGTTTATATGTATATATATTGTAAATACAATATATATTGTATTATAACATTTATATAAATATATATAAATGTTATTTATTTAAAGTATATAGATATATATATATATATATAAAATATTTTAATACACAACATATATATATATCATTATATATATATCTAATTTAAAAAAAAAGAAAACAAAGGAAGAATCGGGAGAAACCCGATCTTCCCCGATAAAGAAGCCGACCGCGTCGGCCTGCCAAAAGAGAGGAAGAGGCGAGGCGAGAGACGTCGCCGGTGAACCTAGGAGAGGAAGACGAGATGATCGGCGACGGAAAACGGAAGAAGAAGAGTCGAAAAACGAAGAAAAACCGACGGAAACTGAAAGAGAAAAGAGAATAAGAAAACAGCGGTGCTAGCCGGTCTTGGCACCGCCATAGCCACCTCGACCTCGGCGGAGGTGAGGGGAAGGAGAAGAGAGCCATCAGTGAGGCCAACGACGGTGGAGGAAGGCCGATGGAGGAGGAGAAGAAACCGAGGGAAAACCGAGAAGATCTGCTGCCGTGTCGTCGAACCAGGCCGAATGGAGGCCACCGGTAGCTTCGTCGTGCCGTCGGCCAGCTGAAGAGCCGCCGAACCGTCGGAGAACCGGCCACCTGAGAAGAATCGGTGGTGAGGGGGGTGACCGGTCCAGCTGGGAAGAAAAAAAAAGAAAAAGAAAAGAAAAAGGAAAAAGAAAAAAAAGAAGAGAAGAAAGAGAAAGAGAAAGAGAAAAAGGAAATTCCGAGAATTTGAAAAATTCCGAGAATTCAAAAATTACGGGAAATCCTAAGAATTACATGAATCGGTAAGAAATCCCAAAAATGTTAAATTATTTAAATAATTTATTTATTTAAATAATTATGAAAAAATTCTAAATTTTAGAATTTAATTTCCAGAAAATTCCCTCTATAACCGAGCCGATGGAATCGGGCGAGGCGAACACGGGCGCGACCTTCGAGAGGCAGTCGCCGACCCGAAACAGGTAAGGGAGATATGTGCCGCCTGTAAGGATATTCGGTCACATGTTTTAAATTATGCATTTAATTTATAAATGCAATTTATAATGATTAGTTTTGAAAATTGTTGTGATTTATCGGTTTCAAATTGGGGTGAAATACCAGTTGAGAAATATAAACTGTATTTTTCGTGCAGGAGGCTAGCCAAATCGGCAGCCGTTATACTGCCGAAAAATTATCAAAAAATTACTGAAATTTATCGAATATCACCGAAAACAAAAATAAAAGATTTGATTTCGCATGAATCGGTTTTCGGGTACGAAAATCGAGAAATTAAGTGAATTTCATAAAACATGAATATAGTGATATTTAATCTTAAAATATTCATGTTTTCGAGTATGGTGAAAAGGAAATCACCGAAAATTCATTGGTAGGTGATATTTCATGTGAAACGAGATGAAAATGAAAAAAGGCCGAAGTGAATATTTTTATAAATATTCTTAAATATTCACTTGATTTAATATAAAACCTTTATGGTTTTAATTGTGAGATAAATAATTATATAAATTCCATAAAGGTTAAGAAATGATGAAAAACTATGATTTCGAGACTAGAGGTCTCTACACGTGTTTTTAGAAAGAAACATGATTACGGGATTTTTGAATTTGGAAAAATAAATATTTTATTTTTCATAAATTATTGAAAAACCATGTTTTCAAGTGAAAGCACGGAAAAGCGTGCATACGTGTTTTACGGTGGAGAAAAGATAGTTTTGCCCTTCTATACTTTCAGTGATGATTTTGCAAACTGTCTTCATCGTATGGAAAACATGATATATACCTTTATTAAATAATTTGAAAAATGTTATTTATTTTATAAATTTCATAAAGGTGATTATATTTACATGTGAGCCTTATAGATATTTGATTTACGGTGTTTAAAAATCCATAAAGGCTATGGTACGGTTTATACTGTTTTGAGACTTTAGGCCCTGAGTTCATGCATTATTATTCATGTAATTGCGTGACCCACCTGGGGCGGTGGCTCGGGTCGATGGACCAACGGGTGCATCTCAAGGCGTCACAAGGCTGATGGACCCGCCAAGTCATCAGAGGTCTCGAGGTCACCTGGCAAGTGGACCCGAGGACCACCTATAGATTATGGCCATAGATCTAGCCGAGACAGCAGTGAGGGGCGATGACCTACGAGTGCATCCCAAAAGTGGACGACTTGTGTTCCTGAGGGAACAATGAGAGCATGATTTATTTGATGCCCAGTCTCACACATTGCTTACTATTTACTGAAAGAATTTACGGAATCCTATTTATTGTACTGTTTATTGTACTGATCACTGGTTACCGTTTACTGATGAAAAATCATACCAAAATACTGTGTTTACAGAACGGTATTGTGCACTAAAATGGTAGCCATTGATTATTGTTTTACTAAACTGAAAGCTACCATTTACTGTTTATTAAACGGAAAGCTATCGTATACTATTTACTGAATTGGTAGCTACTGTTTACTGTTACTGACTGAACCTTATCGAGATATTGTTTTACTAAATACTGAATATACTGTTTTACTGAACTGAACGATACGGTTACTGATTTGAAAAGAGAAATAGATGTTTATTCTAAAAGAATAACATAAGAATTATTTCTAAGATAGAAATAATCAAAGAAGTGATTATCGAATGATTGGATATTTACAAATCACTGTACTGTCACGTGTTTTAAAGGATAATGAAGTGAAAAGAAATAAGTGGTTTACTTTGTGGAAAAAAAAACGAAGATCATATTGTTTTGAGAAAAATGGATTTAATACTCTCTACAGTTGCTTCTAGGTTTCGGAACAAGTCAGGTATTTTAAAATACCTGCCTTACTCTATCTAGATCCCTAGCCGACTGTAGTATCCTTCCTACATGTGAGCCTAGAGCTAGCTAGGAAGATTTTAAAGAAAATGAAAAATATTTTTAGCATATAGATAGCTGAATATCAAGTGTGACATATAACTCTCTTACTGAGCTGTGGTTTGCTCACCCCTTAATTTTAAACATTTCATGTTTTAATGATTGTGAGATCAGTTGATTGTGGATCACGGCTGTACACAAAGGACAATGTGACAGACCGACTGATTTATATGAGGTACGATCATTTATTTTCTGTATTTAGACATGTCTACAGTACTACTTGTATAATTAATTAAGATAGGGGATGTGTATAATAAAAATAATGTTATGTAAAATTGTTTAACAGTTGTACACGTGAAGTATCACAGACAGCTCAACTGGATAAGTTGTGTAAAATAAGGTGAAAAATGTGGTAACAGGTCGTTACAGATTTAATGGTATCAGAGCATGGTTGGCCTAATGTCTGTGAGTACTTTTGGAAGGAAAAGTGTTAAACATCCCCGGTAGTACTGTGTCGTCTGAATACATAGAGAAAATAAATGATTGTAAATTGACTAAAATAATATAAAGGGAGTGAGACTTTGTGAATTAAGAATGTTAAAGAAATAATAGGCTAAAAAATTACCAGAAAATTGGAGATTCTTATAATCTAAATGAAAGCCTGTTCAGTAAGGACCAGTAAAGGACTCAGTGAGGGCTCCACCAGTACTTTCTGTCCGAACCGAACTGAGACTTGAAAGTGATGATATAATGGAGGGGAATGAAATATAATCATTAAATAGACTTTAAGATCATCGATTGAGGGTAATTTGAAGAGAGAGAAAATTTTTGACCAAAAATGACCAAAATACACCTACCTTCAAAATTTTACCGGGAGTCAGAATAGATCAACAGTGGTTGGAATTGATTGATTTGACAGAGAAATTGATGATATAAAGCTGCATTTCATGCAAAATAATCTAATTGTGGATCTTAGTGAACTTCTCTATCGAATGAGATCTAAATTGTTGGTATAAGTATAAGAAAAGATACTATCAACACATAAATGATCAGTTCATGATTCAAATGTATACCAAGGAGAAAGAAATAAAATGTCAAAATGATGAAAATGCCCCTGTATTGGGTGATGTTCGAAACAGTGATAAAGGCGAACTGAATTGGAATCCATTGATAGTAATGGAGTTATAAATGGCATAGAGGATGTCATATAAATATAATGATCCCTATTACTGATTTCACTTACATGTAGATTATGGGCGCGAATGGTGAGTGACCTAGTAAACGGGCTGGGCCTCACGATAGATCCTTGAGGGGTGACCCAGTGGAAGGGCTGGGCAGTCTCAAAGGGATAGTACAGATGTGTACAGGTGGACGGCGGACGGGCCGAGTCCTTATATGATGCGATCTGATAAGAGTATAGTGGGATGTTGCAAGATGATTGGCCCGGTTATTGATTATGAGGGCTTGAATTATGAGTGTATCAACTCGGATAATTATTACGGGATCGTGGATATTATGAAAAGTGAAATGAATATAGAAAATGACTGAGAAAGTGATCAGAAAACAAATTGATGAAATCCATAGCAGTACGGTTGATTGAGGTTCTATACATTTATATTGTTTCTGAGGTATTAAATGAATATTTAATTATAGAATCGGACCATTTGAGATATGCATTGCAAATTGATGTACTGCATGGAGTATTGCAAATTAAAGGAATCGAGATAACATTGACTCGGTTGATTGTATGAAACCTAATTTTAAGCTTATATCAGAGAACCTAGAAGAATCCGAAAGGCTTAAGAAAATAACTCTGGAAAATGTGTGGATAATGAAATTTACGTATAAAGGTGTGAATGATGAAAATACAGATAACGTAATTTGAGGTTAATAAAGTTATCTGTATAAGTGTGAATGAAAGAAGCACAGATGACCTTGATATGTAGATGAATTAAAGTGATATAATAAATTATTACTATTTAATAAAATTCTTGTGAAGAACAAGTATTCATCTACATGAAAATAGACACTTTATTTATCTAATCAGAGATACATTAGGAGTTAATAAGACTAGCCTCAGTATAAAGCGTCCTTAGATAAAAGATTGGAAACTAATGTTTGTAAGATGATGATTAGAACTTGGAGTGAATTTTACGAGTTCCTATTGAGGTTACAAGGTTAATGATTTGCCTTGTGAGGTATATAAGCCTAAAGAATGAGGCATCCATACATGAGTAAATTGATGAAATACTGATAGAGTTTAAAGTACAAATGGAAAATGAGCAGCATTATGGTATGACTCTTAAACTCTTAAAGACTGTGGAATTGTACTAAGATTGGCAACTAAGATGTTTGGCTAGACAGTGTCTCCTTATGAGTGATATATGATCTCGAGATGATAGAGTGACAGTGAATTTGTCTATGGTAGAGAGATAATGATTGAGATACGAAAATAATGAGTCTAGCTAGATACTAATGCCAATCTATAAAAGAGTGATGAGACTAGCTGCTCTACTAATGTGATGTAATTAAAGAAAGAAGTTAAAGTCGGTAAATGGATAAGCGTAAAGAAAAGATGGTATGCAAGATTTTAAAAGATCATTAGCAGTATAGTACCATACCAATCGAGAAAACCGACTAAAAGGATGAGAGTAAAAATATGAAGAGATAAAAGTTGGAATATGAAAACGAAAATGAAAGTGGAATAAGGAAATAAGTTGCATGATTAGAAGGGAACATCAATATGAAACAGTTCCCGAAGGTAAGACTGAAAGTGATTTGTGTTGGTTATCACATAATTGTGGCAAGATGTAAAATCATGCCAGATTTGATAAACGAAATTAATGATACTCAAAGGAGTAAGATAATTGATATGTTTACTGCCAGTATATAAATGGGAAATGATTATACACAGAACCACCTTGAAATGATAGAAATGGTGGAAGTATATAGAAGATGTGGTGATTAAATATATAAATTGAGGATTCAGTTATGGAATCTAAATTATGAAAAGAGATGTAAAGACCATACTACATGAAGAGAACATGATTGTCTCATGAGCTATGATTGTAAGATATGATCAATAGTAAAGTCTGCAAGTGAGATGCAGCCTTGATAAAATGAATGTTGTGGACAATAAAGAGTCCAAAAGAGATATAATGATATGGAAGTGATTAAGGACTAATGATCTAAATAGAATCAATTTCCATTATTGGAATCCTCTATTCTCTAGTGCCTTAGTTGTAGTATGAGTGAGAAACAGTGGAGATGTATATGTACAGTTCCAGTGAGCATTACATGTGATGGGAGTCTCTAAGTTGCCATATGCTAATGAGAGATAGCAAAAGGCTTTGAGATCCCAAGTGTACTGATAGCACCGCTCCATACTGATGCTGAGAGAGCGTGTGCATGAGATGTAAAAGCTACTGGGACAATTACATACAACTAATTGACCTGAGTACATGATAGTACCAAATTACATCGACTTGGCACTAAGTGAGAAGAATTGATGATGAACAGCATAAATTAGAGGTGACATGAAGAATACTGTGCATGGACTCTTATGTGAAAAGAGAAATGAGATTGATAACTTTCGATTCGAGAAATGAACTTACAAGAGTATAGATATATATGATGAAAGACAACATGTAGTGGTCTAAATTACTCTTGATGTTGAAAGTGTACTGGCAGTATTACTTGGGGGATGATCTAGAGGTCAGAAGTCGTAAGTATATGGCATATACCACATTTGGACTTAAGTTAAATTCGGAGGACCGAATTCTTTAAGGTGGGGAGAATGTGATAACCGTAAATTTTTCATTTATTGGAAATAAGGAATATTGGAAATTGGTGAAATAAATAAATAGAATTGAGAAAGGAACGGATGGTGGAAATATGAGTGAAGGAAGTTAAATTGGAAATAAGAACATTTGGAAATTCGGAAAATAATAAAAGAGGAAATTTAATTTGGATATTGGAAAATCCAAATTAAATAAGAAAATAAGAAATAAAAGAGAAATATATTTATATAATTATAAATTATATAAATGTATTTTTATACAAATACATATGTACTGAAATACTATATAGTATATATTAATATACAGTGGTATATTTATATATATATATACTATTTTATTAATTTAAATAGTACATATGTATACAAGTATAATATTTTATGTATATATAAATAAATATATATATATATATATATATACATACATACATATACGGAAAATGTAAATGTTATTTTACATTAAAGTTTATATGTATATATATATTGTAAATACAATATATATTGTATTATAACATTTATATAAATATATATATATATATAAATGTTATTTATTTAAAGTATATATATAATATATATTTTAATACACAACATATATATATATATATCTAAATTTAAAAAAAAAGAAAACAGAGGAAGAATCGGGAGAAACCTGATCTTCCCCGATGAAGAAGCCGACCACGTCGGTCGGCCAAAAGAGAGGAAGAGGCGAGGAGAGAGACGTCGCCGGTGAACCTAGGAGAGGAAGACGAGACGACCGGCGACGGAAAACGGAAGAAAAAGAGTCGGAAAACGAAGGAAAACCGACGAAAACCGAAAGAGAAAGGAGAAGAAGAAAATGGCAGTGCCGGCCGGTCTTGGCACCGCCACAGCCACCTCGACCTCGGCGGAGGTGAGGGGAAGGAGAAGAGAGCCACCGGTGAGGCTAACGACGGCGAAGGAAGGCCGATGGAGGAGGAGAAGAAACCGAGGGAAAACCGAGTAGATCTACCGTCGTGTCGTCAAACCAGGCCGAACGAAGGCCATTGGTAGCTTTGTCGTGCCGTAGACCAGCTGAAGAGCCGTTGAACCGCTGGAGAAGAACCGGAGGTGAGGGGGTGACTGGTCCGGCTGGGAAGAAAGAAAAAAAAAAAAAAAGAAAAAGAAAAGAAAAAGGAAAAAGAAAAAAAAAGAGAAGAAAGAGAAAGAGAAAGAGAAAGAGAAAGAGAAAAAAGAAATTCTGAGAATTTGGAAAGTTCCCGAGAATTCGAAAATTGCGGGAAATCCCAAGAATTACGGGAATCATTAAGAAATCCCAAAAAATATTAAATTATTTAAATAATTATAGAAAAATTCTAAATTTTAGAATTTAATTTCCAGAAAAATCCCTCGATAACTGAGCCGATGGAATCGGGTCAGGCGAACATGGGCGCGACCTTCGAGAGGCAGTCGCCGACCCGAAATAGGTAAGGGAGACATGTGCCGCCTGTAAGGATATTCGGCCACATGTTTTAAATTATGCATTTAATTTATAAATGCAATTTATAATGATTAGTTTTGAAAATTGTTGTGATTTATCGGTTTCAAATTGGGTGAAATACCAGTTGAGAAATATAAACTGTATTTTTCGTGCAGGAGACTAGCCAAATCGGCAGCTGTTATACTGCCGAAAATTATCGAAAAATTACTGAAATTTACCGAATATCACTGAAAACCAAAATAAAAGATTTGATTTCACGTGAATCGGTTTTCGGGTACGAAAATCGAGAAATTAAGTAAATTTCATAAAACATGAAAATAGTGATATTTAATTTTAAAATATTCATGTTTTCGAGTATGGTGAAAAGGAAATCACCGAAAATTCACCGGTAGGTGATATTTCACGTGAAACGAGATGAAAATGAAAAAGAGGCCGAAGTAAATATTTTTATAAATATTCTTAAATATTCACTTGATTTAATATAAAACCTTTATGGTTTTAATTGTGAGATAAATAATTATATAAATTCCATAAAGGTTAAGAAATGATGAAAAACTATGATTTCGAGACTAGAGGTCTCTACACGTGTTTTTAGAAAGAGACATGGTTACGGGATTTATGAATTTGGAAAAATAAATATTTTATTTTTCATAAATTATTGAAAAACCATGTTTTCAAGTGAAAGCACGGAAAAGCATGCATACGTGTTTTACGGTGGAGAAATGACAGTTTTACCCTTCTATACTTTCAGTGATGATTTTGCAAACTGTCTTCATCGTATGGAAAACATGATATATACCTTTATGAAATAATTTGAAAAATGTTATTTATTTTATAAATTTCATAAAGGTGATTATATTTACATGTGAGCCTTATGGATATTTGATTTACGGTGTTTAAAAATCCATAAAGGCTATGGTTCGGTTTATACTGTTTTGAGACTTTAGGCCCTGAGTTCATGCATTATTATTTATGTAATTGCGTGACCCACCTGGGGCGGTGGCTCGGGTCGATGGACCAACAGGTGCATCTCAGGGTATCACAAGGCTGATGGACCCGCCAAGTCATCAGAGGTCTCGAGGTCACTTGGCAAGTGGACTCGAGGACCACCTATAGATTATGGCTATAGATCTAGCCGAGATAGCCGTGAGGGGCGATGGCCTACGGGTGCACCCCAAAAGCGGACGACTTGTGTTCCTAAGGGAACAATGAGAGCATGATTTATTTGATGCCTAGTCTCACACACTGATTACTATTTACTGAAAGGATTTACGGAATCCTATTTACTGTACTGTTTATTGTATTGATCACTGGTTACTGTTTACTGATAAAAACTGTACCAAAATACTGTGTTTACAGAACGGTTTTGTGCACTAAAATGGTAGCCACTGATTATTGTTTTACTAAACTGAAAGCTACCATTTACTGTTTATTAAACGAAAAGCTACCGTATACTATTTACTGAATTGGTAGCTACTGTTTACTGTTACTGACTGAACCTTATCGAGATACTATTTTACTAAATACTGAATATACTGTTTTACTGAACTGTACGATACGGTTACTGATTTGAAAAGAGAAATAGATGTTTATTCTAAAAGAATAACATAAGAATTATTTCTAAGATAGAAATAATCAAAGAAGTGATTATCGAATGATTGGATATTTACAAATCACTGTACTGTCACGTGTTTTAAAGGATACTGAAGTGAAAAGAAATAAGTGGTTTACTTTGTGGAAAAAAAAACCGAAGATCATATTGTTTTGAGAAAAATGGATTTAATACTCTCTATAGTTGCTTCTAGGGTTCGGAACAAGTCAGGTATTTTAAAATACCTGCCTTACTCTATATGGATCCCTAGCCGACTGTAGTATCCTTCCTACATGTGAGCCTAGAGCCAGCTAGGAAGATTTTAAAGAAAATGAAAAATATTTTCAGCATATAGATAGCTGAATATCAAGTGTGACATATAACTCTCTTACTGAGCCGTGGTTTGCTCACCCCTTAATTTTAAACATTTTAGGTTTTAATGATTGTGAGATCAGTTGATTGTGGATCACGGCTGTACACAAAAGACAATGTGACAGACCGACTGATTTATATGAGGTACGATCATTTATTTTCTGTATTTAGACATGTCTACAGTACTACTTATCTAATTAATTAAGATAGGGGATGTGTATAATAAAAATAATGTTATGTAAAATTGTTTAACAGTTAGTACAAGTGAAGTATCACAGACAGCCCAACTGGATAAGTTGTGTAAAATAAGGTGAAAAATGTGGTAATGGGTCGTTAGAGCTATTTCTTGCGTAGCATCTCCAGCCCACGAATAACTTGATTTCTCTTCTTCAGGTGCACGAGAGAAAGCAAGGAAATGGTGAGGAGAGATGAGGAGGGAGACGGGTTTTGTGGAATGGCAAAGATGATGGGTGACAGTAGGAGAAGATGATGAGTATACGAGTTAGGTTTATGGTGTTCTGCCATTTTGGCAGAGCACTATCAGTTTGATTGGAGTTTTACCCATCAAACACGTTATTATTATTATTATTATTATTATTATTATTATTATTATTATTATTATTATTTTTATTATTATTTTTATTTTTATTTAAATATATATACATATATATTAACATATTCCTTTTATCTCTTTAATAAATACATCTATATTTATACCTGTATTCTTTGGTTTAATATTTTCATTTATTTATTTCCTAAATTTAAATCCCAAAATTTTTGATTTAATTAATTTCCTAAAATTTAATCATCACTTAATTAAATAATTTCCCATAATTCTTGAATACCTTAGAGTAACTTATATGTATCTAAGATCTAACCAAGATCGAAAAATCGCGATTGTCACATATCCCCCCCCCCACTCAATTTGTCGATGATCTTGTCGACTTGGTTGCTTGGAACTCTTCTATCTTCTGCTTGATTAAATAAGGTCATGCTTTCTCTCCCAAATAACTTCTTCTGGTCCTAGTCCTTACCACTTTACAAGGTACACTTAGATTGGTCTTCTTGACACTACGGTTCATCTATCAGCTAAGATTTCTTCGACTCGGCGCTTTGAAGGTGGCTTCATACTAATTGCAGCCATAGTTTTTCTACTTTGATTTGTATTTGTTGGATCCACATAATATGGCTTTAGGTTGCTTACATGGAAAACTAGGTGCACTTTCATCCATTTTGGTTGATCAATCTTATAGGAAGCTTGCCTCACCTTTTCAAGAATCTTCATTGGTCCCTCATACTTGTGCACTAATTTGTGATCTCACTTCCATAGGAATCTAAGCTGCTTGGGCACTAATCTGACCAATACCAGATCACTAACCTTAAACTATTGTGCCCTTCGACCCTTGTCAGCCCACTTCTTCATGCGCTTCGATGCTTTTTCCTAGCAAGCCGGGCAATCTTTGTTAGACCTGGCAATCTCAGACACGATACGATTACATGACACGAAAATAATACGAATATAAGACACGAGGTAATATGGATTAAAATTAAGTAAAAATTGTATATCAATATTGTAAAACTAAAAATAAGCTAAAAATAAGATTTTATGTTTTTCGTGTCGACATGAATTTTGACATGAAATTTTCATGTTTTGCACGACACGAACACGATTTTACATGACACGAAAATGAATTAGAAACACGAATTGTCAAGTTTAATCTTTGTGTTTTGCCTCCACTCTTTAGTGAAGTTGAATGCTCGAGGGCTCTTCCCTTTATATCGCTTAATAGAAATTTAAGGCAATCTTGGTTGCTGTCTTGTGACTACTTCAAAAGTACTTTTATTTGTGGTGGAGCTTTTCCTGGAATTGAAAGGTAGTTGGGCTACATATAATATCGAAGCCAGTTTTTCTGATTAGATTACACAAAATGCCTTAGATATTCCTCTAATAACCCGTTGAAGCATTTCGTCTGACCATTTGTTTAGGGGCGGTAGCTTGAAGAGATGTTGAGCTGGGACCCCAAGACACTAAAGAGTTCTTACCAAAATGGCTAAGTGAATCTTAGATCTCTATCATTAACAATGCTCTGTGGAATACCGTAATACTTGACTACATGTTGAAGATTAAACAAACCGTGTCTTCTGCTGTGTAATAATTTTGAGTTGGGATGAAAGTGGCATACTTTGAGAATTGATCAATCACTATAAGAATTGACCCAAGATCACCAACTCTAGGAAGCCCGGTTATGAAGTCAAGAGAGATACTTTCCAAGGTCTTGTTGGCACTGGCAATGGTTCGAGCAAGCTTGCTTGTTTCTTTCTTTCCATTTTGTGCTGTTGGCAGATCAGGCACATCTTGGTGTAATCCATAACATCTTGTCTCATATTTGGCTAATAATAGCCATGTTTTAGTAGAGCAAGGGTGCATTGCCAACCTGGATGGCCTGCCTAAGGGATGTCATGACATTCCTATATTAGCATTTGTCTCAAATTCCCTGCTCTTGGGGCAAACAATCTAGGACCTTTTGTTAATAGACCCTATTCTCCAACCAAAAATACTTTGAATTCCCTTCTTTTACTATCTTCATTATGGACTTGGCTCGAGGGTCTTTATTTAGGTTATCTTTGATCAGCTTGCGGATGTTAGTGGTTATTTTACTAGCTGACATTGGGGTTATTCTCCTTCATGTTGCCAATTCCCGGTTAGCACTCCTTACTTTATACTCAAAACAAAAGTCAAACTTGGCTAGGAATTCTTGCCATCATGCCTATTTCGCCGTAAGCTCTTGTTGTGTAAGGAAGTGGCTAACTGCTGTGTTGTCTGTCTTGATGACAAATTTTGATCCAAGTAAATAATGTCGCCAAGCCTTTAAACAATGGATCACTACTAGGAGTTCCTTTTCTTAGGCTGTGTACCTTCTTTTCGCCTTATCTAACATGCAACTTTCAAAAGTAACCAAATACCTTTCTTGCAATAGCACTCATCCAATGGCAAAATCCAATGCATTTGTTTGTACTTTTAAGGGCTTTCTAAGCTTGGGAAGGACCAATACAGGGTTTTCATCAATATTTGCTTTAGATCTTCAAACGCCTCATTCCATTCACTCAATTATTCCTGCTTCCTATCTTTCTTCAATAACTCAATGAGGGCTGTTATTCTATGAGAGTATCCCTCAACAAATCTCCGATAATAGTTGGCCAGTCCAAAAATAAGCAAAGTTCCTTTATATTTTTCAAAGCAGGCCATTCTTTAATGGTTTTAACTTTCTCCATATCCATCCGGATTTGCCTTTGTTCCATAACATGGCCTAAGAAATAGACTTGAGTATGAGCAAAACATCATTTCTCCTTTTTTACATACAAATGATTCTCTCGCAGCCTTTCGAAGACAAGTTTTAGATGATCTTGGTGCCCCTCTAAGGTAATGCTAAAAGCTATTAGGTTGTCTAAGTAGATGACCATGATTCTATCAAGATAGTTGTGGAATACCTGGTTCATTAGAGTACAAAAAGTGGCAGGAGCATTGGTTAACCCAAAAGGCATGACTAAGAATTCAAATGCACATTACCTTGTCACACAAGTAGTTTTTGGCTCGTTTCCCTCAACGATTTTGACTTGATGATACTTGGACCTTAGGTCAAGTTTGGAGAAGTATTTAGCTTCGCTCAATTGGTCAAAGAGTTCCACTATTAGGGGAATTGAATATTTGTTCCTCACTATTACCTTGTTTAAGGCTCTATAATCTACACAACCGCAAGCTCCCATTATGCTTCTTTTGAAATAATATTGGTGCCTCGAACGGTGCCTTAAATGGTCTAACAAAGCCAGATTGCAATAGCTCATCCAACTATTTTCTCAACTTGGCCAACTCTAGGGGAGCCATGCGATAAGGTCCTTTTGCCGAAGGCTTCACTTTCGGGAAAAGCTCAATCTCATGGTCTACTAATTGCCGTGGTGGTAGAGTTTTGGGTAATTGGCCTGGCATTACATCCTAAAACTCTTCTGGCACCTATCTTACCCCATTAGGCACCAACTCTAACTATGCCCCCTCTTTGTAAATTGGCATGACCACGTATGAGGGCTTCCCTCTCTTAATTCTCTTATTAAACTATAGAGCTAAAATGATCTTCCCACATCTAGGGAGAATTGTGGCTGGCACTACACAGGGATATTCCCCCAAGAATAGCAAGCAACTAGTAGTGGGAATCGGGATTGCCTGGGCCAACATCATGAAGTCAAATCCCAAAACAACATCAAAGTCATGCAAGGTGGAAAAGTGAAGTTCATGCCTCCTTCCCAAGGTCCAACTTTGGTCTTCACATTCTTGGAGCTCCCACTAATGGCAAAGGCTAGTGAGTTTACTACTTTCATTTGTCCACAATCCGTATATACCTTCAGACCATATCTCTTAGCCTTGTATAGTGTGATGAAAGTATGGGTTGTGCTCATGTCTACCATAGCCATTGTTTTCTTCTCATTTATCTCTAACGCCACATACATCAAGCCTTTCTCAATCTCTTTTTCATTATGTTCAATTGAGAGTGAAGAACGTTTACGAACCAGATAGAGCCCATCCTTGCGGTCTCATCTGCAACATCCTTGACAATTTGCGATGGTTATGGTGGTTTTTGAGAAGTAGCTCCTAGTGCATTCAACGCACCTTTTTGGGGACATTTGGCAACTCGGTGTGGTCATTGACAAAGGAAGCAAGTTAATTGCCATTTTGGCTTGAAGCTTGGAGCATGGTTTGTCTTGGGTTGGGGTGTGTCTCGAGTGGGCGGCCTCCGATCCACTCCCCTAGTTGAAGATCTATCTACTTTAGCCATCTTTCCCCCATTACCCAAATTAGAGTTACCACCAGCTGAAAGAGGGATCTTACGCTTTGAGGGATTCTCATTATAGTCAATAAGGTGTTCGACGACAGCCATGGCCATGACCACATCTTGTACCTTTTGCCTTTGAAGTTTTGTTCTAGGCCATGACTTAAGTCTCTTAAGGAAATAGAACGTCTTGTCCTTTTCGGACATGTCCCGAATATCCAACATCAGGGTAGAGAAGCTCCTTACAAGCTTTCACACTGTTCCTGTTTGGACCAGTTCTCTCAACTTTCTTTGGGCCATATATCCACATTTTTAGGGAAGAATTGGTTCATGAGCTCTTGCTTGAGGTCCGTCCAAGTTTTGATAGGACACTCATCATTGACAAACTTGGCGAGCCACCATAACTTGGCATTGTTGGCAAGATACATGGGCGCCATAGTGGCCTTGTCTTCCTTTGATTCTGTGTGCACTCCTAAAAAATATTGCTCCATGTCAAACAAAAAATTCTCAAGCTCTTGGCATCTCTTGCCCTTCATAGCGTCGTGGGTCTGGCAACTTGGCCCTCTTGCTCCAATCAACTGTGTTTGAACTAGCCTTACCCACGGCAATATGTAACACACTAACTTGAGCCTTGAGTTCCTACTCTTTTTGGATCACTTTCAAAGCATCTCTTGTTTCTTTACCCAAGTTGGCTAGAAAATCGGACAGTTCCCTCTGGGCTGTCTCGATCTCTATCATTTAGCCCTCAGTGACCAAGTGAGTTTCAAGGGGGCCACCACAACCTTAAGCTCATCAATTCTCTGTCGTTCATTTGACCTACCTCGAGTTGTCACTATTTTAAGTTTCTCACAAGCACCTCGAACTCTAGCTCAGATACCAATTGTCACGGACTAAGCTTTCTCATGATTAAGCACTAGGTCATGCGACACTTGGATGGACTCTTCTACACAAGTCAGCCATGATCTCTTGATTATCTGATCAAGCAACAAGTAATTCACAAGAAAGTATTAGGAATACAATGATATAGCGGGGCATAACAGATGCACATTAAGATGACCCTTGGTGCCCCCAAAGAAAAAAATGCTTTTTAATATAGATAAGATTAAAAGAAGTTGTGAATCTTTGACACCATCATTAGGGCCAGAAGGCAGCCCTAGATGGGTATGTTTGCATATAACTAGTGAGATAGCTCAACATCTGCTGACTGCTCACCACTATAGTAGCGAAAGAGCTTTTACAAGAATGCTACCACTAACCATTATAATGTTTGAAACGAGAACGCTTTTCCTATGTATATGGATTCTACCCTCCCAAGGCACCTCTACCCTATCATAGCTTTATACATGGTTGGCTTATGACACAAAACATGGGAGAGTGTTAATTTTAATTAATTTTAATTTTTTATAAAATGATATATATTTATATATATTTGTAATGATAATAAGATTTTCATCATTATAGAATAACAACAATATCTTCATCATTATTGTTATTATTATTCTTATAATTATTTGTGTAACCTATATCAATTGCTCCTCAATTCATTATGAAAGAATTCATTCTTTTTCAAAAAAATTTTCAACAATCACACATTTATCTTGCACGTACTTAAACTTGTCTTGCATAATAAATAGACTTACCTCAGGCACTTTTCACTTCAAGCTCTTACATTTTACATGCATGATTAGAGTCTTGAATTTCTTACTTCAAGTCTATGCACTTTTGTCGTCACGCATGACTTACTTCGCGTACTTTTCACTTCAAGTCCATGCGTAGCCTACTTTCTGCATGTTTTGCTTCAGTCTTTTTTTTTTCAAGTGCGTGGCTTACGTAGTGCATTTTTCTCTTCAAACCCAGACACTTTGGTCTTCATGCGTGACTTACTTCGCACACTTTTTGTTTCAAGTTCATGCATAGCGTACTTTGTGTATTTTTAGCTTCAGGCATTTTTATTTGAGTGCATGGCTTACGTCGTGCATTTTTTACTTCAAGCCCAGGTACTTTAGTCTTACATCAAGCCCAGGTATTTTTTTACTTCGAGTGTGAGGCTTACATCTCACATTTTTCCCTTCAAGCCTTTGCAATTTGGTCTTCTTGTATGACTTACTTTGCGCACTTTTTGCTTCTAGTACATGTGTAGCCTACTTCGTGCACTTTTCACATCAGGCTTAACAAAGTTTTTGTATTCCTGTTGCAAGATATGCAATCATGATAATAAGAGTAAATGATGAGAATCATGAACATCCTTTATTAATTTATTACATAATAACAATAACAATCGATAATCAAGAGAAATAAAATGTTCCAAATAACATGTATACAATTAACAAAAACTTCAAAAGATTAAGATTTCAAATCCTTTCCATTCTTCTTCCCATCTAGGGAGTCATCAATGGCAAGGGTTTCCTTTTTCTGAATCCCTTTGCAAGTGTTGGACGATACATAACATGGCCTTCCTCTATTTTGGTCTCCTTTGACTTAGCCTGTTCCATTAGGCGTGGGGAACTTCATCAGCACGTAAGATAGAGAGATCAAAGCCCTCATTTCATTCAACAGCGCTTGCCTAAGAATCACATTGTAGGCTACGAAGTTTGACTTCACTATCATGAACAACACTTGCCGAGTCACATTCTTAGGACGTTCTTCTAAGGTGATGGGCTATTGTACAAACTCAGCTACATTCACCTTCTCTCCTGCAAACCCATACAAGGGTGTTTTGACAGGTTTTAACCTATCTTCACTAATATTCATCTTCTCAAAACAAATCCAATAGATGAGGTTTATCGAACTTCCATTATCCACTAATATTTAGCTAACAGGGTGTTTGGCCACTATCGGAAATATTACTATTGGATCATCATGAGGCGTGACCACATCTCCTTTGTTAGAAGGGGTGAACACAATCAGCTCCTCATCCTTCTTTTCCTCCATTATAAAGTTAATCTGATATGCTTGGTGGGCATATGTCTTTCACAATAAAGATGAACTTTCGGTCATTGAATCTTCTCCGGAGATAACACTTATTGTTAGGCTTGTAGGTTCATTGTCTTTTTGTGGGCCCCTCTAATCATTTCTTGCTTGATCATTTTTCCTTCTATCCGCTCCCCCATTTCTTCTGTCATTTTCATATTACCTATTTTACAGCAAATTATCTCTTTGATTGCATGAAAAATAGTGCATTCCCCCATTTCTCTAGAGGTATCTATTTATCTTCCCATCTTGAGCTAGTTTTTCCAATTGGTTCATAAGCTCTCGACACTTCTTAATTGATTATCCACTTGTTGAGTGAAAATTGCAATAATCATCCGTGTCTTTTTCCAAATTTCTTATTGTCTTTTCAGGGAACTGTAGCAATCTAGACCTCTTTATAATTGCAAGAATAGAGGCTCTAGGCTCATTAACTTGAGTGTAGTTATCATATCTTAGCTTTGGAGCCTTGTTGGACCTGTTTGCACCTTTGTCAATATATTCTCTCTCCCATTTCCTTCCTCCTTTGAGATCGTGAGTTTATATCATTTTCAACACCTCCTCTTGAGTGATATATTTGTTAGCTCTGGTGAACAACTTTAAGAGCGTTGTTGGCTAGTCTAGAGAAAGTGATTCCTGTAATTTTTTAGATTTAGTCCCTTACAACATAGCTGCTATAGCATTACTAGCTTGCAAAATCACGAATCTCCAAAGTGACATCACAAAATTTGTCCACATAATTCTTCAAAGATTCCTTATTTCCTTGCTTCAAAGTTAGTAGCCACGTCGCGTCCTTTTTCTTTTGACTATTAATCATGAATGCCTTTAGAAACTCATTATGCAATTGATAGAATTAAGAAATAGACCTTTCCTTCAAATTGTTGGACCATTTTATGGAGTGACCCGTTAAAGTGATCAAGAATGCTTTGCACATAAATTTGTCCTCCCAAACGTGGAGGAGCATTATTGACTCATAATTTTGCATGTGATCATACGGGTCAGTTTTTTCCGTTTATGTTGTCATTTGAGGCATCTTGAATTTACAAGGCAAGGGCCTTCCATGATTGATGCATTAAATGGTATTCATTCCTCTGGTTATCCTTAGCTGACACTAGCTTTTTCTCTTCGAGAGTTTTTTCAACCATTTTCTTCATATCATCAGTTTTTTGGGTTGTGAAAATATATTGACTTCTCACTTTAGAAGAATCTGCTTAGTCCATAAGTCTTTTCCCTTTGTCACAAGTAAAGGGTGCCTGTCTCTTTCTCTTTTTAGTCTGTTTGTCTTCCAATCTTTCCATATCTGGATTTCAGGTCGAGTTAGTTTCCGAGTCAAAAATCCTAATAGGATTTTGACATGTTGCTTCATTAGGGTTCATTGTCCCAACACCTCCCATATCGTTAAACCGATACTCCCCAAACTGTGGCTTGAGTTTGCACTTACTGTCTATCACTCTTCAGTTTGCCGCATGTCACTTTGCCATGCATCACTTTGCCGTACGTCACTTTGCTATACACCGATTTGTCGCAAGTCACTTTATCACACGCCGGTCTGCCGCACACCAGTCTGCCATGCTTCTGTCTATCACACGTCACTCTGCTGCACATTGGTCTGCTACCATGATCTCCCAGATTGATCTGGTTCCCAGAGTCTACCTCATTAATTTGTTGTGACTGACTTCCTCTAGCAAGATTCTGAACAGTTGATGGCAAACTCATTTGTGGGAGTGTTTCTTTGAAGAAATCTACCAGCACCTTCAACGTTTGATTAATCTCCTTATTTCTTTGCTTTAAAGCTTCAAATTCCGCTCTTGGGATCGTATTCACAGGTTTAGCTTTTGGAACTTGAGTTTTTTGATGCATTTGACGATTAGGAGAGTTAACTGAATCTTCTCTCTCATTCACTTCTCTTGCTTCTGATCGTGTTCTCACCATCATTTACCATAAAGCTTTTCGTATTAAATTCCCACAGACGACGCTAATTGTTATTGCTTGATCGCAACAATAAATTTCTTCGATGTAGAAATTTCAATCTTTGTGTCCACGTGTCTACTAAGAACTCTGTAGGAAAAGAAAAAATTAGAGAGACGTAGGGATTTTTTCTTACTGCGCACTCCGATGCCTGAGTCAGAAGTTAAGCAGAGTCTTAATCAGAAAAATAGAGATTAATTGACCTAATTAATTAACTGGCCTATTATTTATAGAGGTGGATTATGACTGGAATCACCTTTTTGTCCTTTGTCCATATTAATTTAAATTTAATGTGCGGAATCCATTGAATAAAATCTGTTAAATTATCAAATAATCAAAACCCAATTGCGCGTTTGAGCCCCGCACTAGGCGTGATAGTGTTTCACCCGTGGAATGATCCCACGCACGAGAGTGTATCGCATGATATACTATGCCGATTCAACATAGTGTGCTGCGCGCACACTGTGCCACTCGTTAGAGTGAGTAATCACCCTCTCGCACAATGTGCGAGAGAGTGAATGATATTACTCTCCCGCATACTGTGCGGAAAAATGTTATTTTTAATTAATTTTAAATTTTTTATAAAGTGATATATAAATATATATTTTTGTAATAATAAAAAGGTTTTCATCCTTATATAATAATAACAACAATATCTTCATCATTATTCTTATAATTATTTGTGTAACCTGTATCCTTTATAATTTAAACTTAATGTTTAAACTTCACATTTCGAGCTACTGAAGTGATATCAGCATGCAAAAGCTAACAGCTATTCATGAAATGCTAGTTGGTTGTGGAATGGAGGGTCTTTAAGGAAATAAAAATTGCATGAATTAGCACTACCAAAGCTAAAGTGGGCAGCCAACAATCTCTTGACTTAGTAGTTAAGGATGAATTATGACATAACGTAAATTTTGCGTTCGAATCCAAGCACAATGAAAATTATTACTAATGGGATTAATGATTTTTTCTTTCATGTAAATAATGTACCTGCAAAGTATCCAAAAATAAAATTTAAATATCATCATGAAATTCTGCATAAAAGGTTTATGCAATCTAAATTAAATTGGATTTTTGAAGGAAGAAAAAGTGAATTAAACGAATTGCAAATAATTTAACTAGACTTGATCAATTAGCAAAATGAAATCTTTGCCAACAGTGAAGTAACTTATTGATAGAATTTTAAATTTTTAATTTCAAAATGGTATAAACAAAATTCCGTGGGAAATGTTTCATGGTTAAGAGGAAGGATAAGATTTATTCGGCATGCAATGCAATAGTCGCTTTTCGGCGGACAAAAGGGTGCATTACGTTTCCCTTATCACCTTTATAACAAGTCTTGGGTTGAGAATTCTCTAATCATTAAACCATTCTACTGATCATGTGTTGTCATTGGTAATTTATAAGGCTTTTTCAGAAGAAATTATGACGAATTATTCACTTACTTTTGTCTTCAACACGAGTATATCTTTATTTACTGTGAAAGGAAGAAAAAAAATGGAGAAATGAGCTAGCCTCATCAGTCATCAGTGAAGCACGTAAAAGCAGAATTGCTCAACCACCCCTCAGTAAAGAAAAGAAAGACACCACCCTTTTGGATAGTATTGAGAACTGAGTAGAAGCAAATGCAAAGAGGAATAAGGTTTCGAGTAAAAAAAAATGAAGAGATAGGGATTAGGGAAAGCTGAGGAATTGAAAAGGTAAAGTTGGCTGTCTTTAAGTTACAGTAATGCTCGTGGTTCTCTTTTTCTCCGTCAATAAGGCTTTAAGCCTTGAGGGGATCCCACCATCTCTTTCTCGAAGGAATATGCAGTGCGTAGTCACTGTCACACCCGGCAAAGCCAATCGGCAAAGTCATGCTTTCTTTCATATCTCCATTTTCTAAGGATTTACAACAACCCTCTCTCTCTCCTTATTAACCATCAATTCGATGGCTTTGGCCCTTGGCCTCCCTCTTCCTCTCTTCCCTCCCCATACCCCGTTTCTCCACTCTTTTCTCTCCCCTTCTTTTTGTGAATTGAACGACTAATCAAGTTGTCTTTGTCCTGTCAAATATTTGACGCTTGTTTTGCATTTTATTATATTCAAATATGTGAGACCCGATTTTATTATACTGTATAGCATATTGTAAATGATGGATAATCGAAATAAATTATTTAGTGGAACATTAACTAATTATTGAGTATGCAATTCCACTTTATATTAAGGAATTTTTGGAAATTTAATTTTTGGAAGTATGTGCTTAATAGCAAACAAAGGAAAATGGACAACACACCAACAATGTTGCTACACTTAGTATATTCGGTTGGAAAGAATTGCTAAGAAAAGCAATTCAAGTCATGGATAAAATGGTATGTAATAGGCACTAATTAAACATAACATGATGCCTAGAATCTTATTGGAGGAAGCTTTGAAAATAAAGCATGAAGGAAAGTCAAGAAAAGAGGCTAGGAGTGGACTTAACGCCACTTTGCTTCTCCTTGTGCCAACCGATTGAGACACCAAATGGCTTAACCAATTTACATGCAATGTGAAAGGTAATTAATGGCAAAGAGATCAAAGTCAACATGGGAAAGTTTGTATTGGTTGAGGAATATGACAAGGAAGAAAATAGGTCACTAGGCAGTAGAAAATTGCTGCTGCACGCCACTTCTGTTAGAAGGAATATCCGGGAATGGGTCCAAAGGGTTAGAGAAGAAAAGAATCTTCTCAAAGACCTGATAGGGGAGTACCTTCCAAAAAAAAGAAGGTAGACTCTTATCACCATGTCGTACCTTTGGCTACCATTTTTCTTCAACCATTAATGAGTAAGGAAAGTGATGAGCAAAGAGATTGGAAGCTACAAGACTTAATAGCCGGCTATAAAAGTTGATTAAGCTAAACAAAATGTAATACAATTCTCTTCAAGATCGACATTACTTTACTGACTTGACTAGAATTCCTTTCTTGCTACCTAAGCATCTAGTCTTCCTTCATGTATTTTCCTTCACTCATAAAACCATCCAAGTGAATCGAGGAAGACTGACGTAGGGAAAAATAAAACAAATTGTGAGTTGTGTTGGCTCAAGCAAACTAGGTAAGTAAAGTTCCAGCCAATGTTCATGTATTTAATCCTTGATTCATGATGATAATATGTTAATTAGGAGAGGTATGTACATATTACTTGACATAAGAACATGTAGCAATTTACTATAATGGAACTATAGGTTGTTGATGGTGGTAAGGAATAAATAAAACATGAAAAAATATGAAGATTTAAGTGCTGGAAACGTTGTAAAAGTGATGAGAAATAGGCGAGCTACTATGGGCGAGCTAAATGAAGCGTGGTAGTGGGCGAGGTCGCTACATGCTAGTTTAATTCATAGGCGAGCCCACCTCTGAATAAAAAGCCGTGTATGGCGAACTCACATGCATGGCATGGCAAGTTGAATTGTGGGCGAACTCACATGCATAGGCGTGGCGAGTTGAATTTTGGGCGATCTGCCACACATAAGCCAATATATGAATGGCGAGTATATTGGGCGAGCTAGAGGATTAGCCTCAGGTCTCGCCAAAGAATTGGAAAGATTCGAACAGAATATATTAATAATCATGATAATTTATTTTGCAGTCGGGAAATTGAGAATTGACAAAGGCGAGCGGGAAGCTAGGCTTCGTAAGACCAGGTAAGGGAGTAGTATGTGAAGTAAAATGCATGTCCTGTGGAGTAAAATGTTATGAAAATATCGAGAAAATGATTTGGTTTGTGATATGCATTAGTTTGATAAACTGTTTTCACATACCGTGGGTTGGGCGAGCTATAAAGACGAACCTTTTTTTTTGATGTGTTGGGCGAGCCAAAGTGGGCGACCCCTGTTTAATAAAATCCGGGCGAGCTACAGAGCCGAACCCTTTGTGATGTTTTGAGTGAGCCAAAGAAAGGCGACCTTGTTTTAATAAACTTCGGGCGAGCCAAAGTGGGCGAACCCATTTGTGATGTTTTGGGCAGGCGACCCATGTTTTGATAAAATCAGGGCGAGCTACAAAGCCGACCCTTTTATGATGTTTTGGGCGAACCAATTATAGGCAACCCCTATTTTTAATTAAAATCCGGGCGAGCCAAAGATAGGCGATCCTTGTTGTGACATTTCAGGAGAGCCAAAAGTGGGCGACCCCTTGGTTTTGAAAGACTAGTGGTTACGGGCGATCCCTAATAATCTTATGGGCTACCTCGAACCATTGAGTTATGTTTAAGCCTTAATGGGCGAACTGGCCATGGGCGAGCCATAATGGGCGAGCTGATCATGGACATGCCGCATTAGGCGAGTTGACCATGGCCGAGCCAATTTAACTCATATTTTCTCACGCGTAAATTGGTGGAAATTCTGGCTGTTTTATTATGTTGGTAAACAAAAATATAAAACCTTTTTGGAAAATAAATCATTTTGAAAAAATGATGAAATTTGTGAAATAATTTCTTAAAGGTTCTTTATGAGATATAAAGTGATTTTTGAGACTTTAGGCCCCGAGTTTCATGCATTACTATTCACGAGGCTGATTGACTCGCCAAGTCATCAGAGGTCTCGAGGTCACCTGGCAAGTGTACCCGAGAACCACCCATAGATTGTGGCCACAGACCTACTGCATCCCTGGGAGGATGATTACTATGTTCCTTTGGGAACAATGATAGCATGATTTAATTGTAGGGTGATGCCTAGTCTCAACTTATTGATTTCTGTTTATTGTTTTCTATACTATATTGTAAACTATTTAGCCAGTTATTTGAATATTAAAGACTGTTTACTATACCCACTGTTTTCCCTACTGGATATGTTGTTGGGGAGAAGTAAACATTTTTGTGGAATACAGTTTTTATTTTTATAAAACAGTATACACCTTCCTTACTGAGCACGTTGTCGATAACCCCTTATTTTCCACTCCACGGGTTGTTGATATTAGATTAAAAGAATTACCTTCCAGAGATTATCGACTGCTAGAGCCAGCAGATTCTCGATATCGAAGGTATATGAATTTCTTTTATATATTCAGTAAATTTGTACAGTACTACTTTGTGTAGAAGGGAATGTATATATAAATATATATCTTAAGAAAATAATGTAATGATGCATACTTCCATATTGGTACGATGAATAAGAGCATTAATTTTACTAAAGTGATTAACGGATGGTTAAGCGTCACAGACAACCCAACCGGTGAAAATGTGTGATTTATAAGTAAATATTGTAGTATACTGTGGATTCGAGATGTTACAAAATATGATACCAAGAATGAAAGCTTCCTTACCGAACCCAAATGATAAAAGTTAATGTGAATGATTCAACGTAAATTGGTCAAGGTCAGGACAAAACCGAGTAAAATCCATTTCGGAACAATTTTAGTTTGCTCAAATAAAATGGCTGTATAAAAAAAAAAGAGAATTTTTAAATACTCTCAACTTTTGTCCTTCTTCACCTTATTCTCTTCATGGTTCATTTTTTTTGAATAATAAAATTTATTATTAATGAAAAGGAGTTACATCCAAGCAACAAGATCCGAAGTTTTATAAACTCCAACTTTTGCTAGGTAGTCTGCAAAATGATTAGCTTCTCTAAAAGCATGATTGGAAATAATGGTACCCAAATAAGAAAAAAGATTGTGCAATTTGTTGACAAGATTTTGATACTTCCACGGGCAGTTGTTGAGTTTGTTCATCCAAGCAATCACCACTTGGGAATCACTCTCAATTATGAGTTTAGGAGGAGGTTTCAACTTAGCTTTGCCGATGATTGAAAGAGCTTTAACTACCGACAGCAACTCTGCAAGGTTTGAATCTGCTATGCCAACATTTTTTGAGAAGATGAGGATGACTGTACGACACTCGTTCCTGAGAACCCCCCTATACTTGCAGGGCTTGGTTTACCTAAGGATGAACCATCTACAATGAACTTCTAGTAGCCAGTAGCCATGGGGTGGAGATTGCCAACAAATGTTGTTCCTGCTTAGTCTTCCTTTGATTGGAAATGAAACATTTTGCAGATTTTCACTGAAAAGAAGTGATAAGTCTCTAAAATATTCACTTTTTAGAGTATTTTATTACATCAATTTTGCTTAAATTTTGGAATTTTAATGTAATTTTCTCCCGTTTTAACTAAATTGTTTTCATGTGTAAGAAATTCGAGGATGATGAAGAAATCAAAAAAACAACAAGAAAGTCAAGGAAAAATGGTTGGATTTGATGTTTAAACCCTCACCTTAGCCTTATCCTTAAATCCCTAAACTTAGCCTTTTTCCAAAACAGTAAACCTTACCCTTAAAACCTTAACCATTTAAATCCTTAAAAAAAAGAATAAAATAAAATAAAATTCTCTTTTAAACCTATCTCTAAAACCCCACACCATTTAATCTTGATTACATTAAAAACACCCTTAGTATAACTTTTTAATCTTACCTTTGCTACCTTAATCTTACTCTATGTGAAACTATTCCATCCCCTTTTACCTTAAAACCCATAAGCCCTAAAACATTTCAAATCCAACTCACAAATCTTGACCTTTCTTCATGCAAGCCCAAAACACATTTTTTATTTAAGTGGGTTTCAACAAACACAAGAAAGGTGGTCTAGCCTGTAGATGTAGCATCCCAAATCTTTGAAGGGCCCAAATAGGAAGGAAAGGATGGAAGCAGCCCTAACCTATAGAAGAATAAAGCTGCCGCAAGTGAGAGGGGCGTGGAGGAGGAGGCTGGTGACAGGAGCCGATTCTCACCATCTGTTTCTGCCATTGTTCTTTTCTTTGCTGTTTTCTTCGAAGATTAGGAGTAGTTTTCAATTTATTAGTTTACTCTTTTGCTGCTAGCCGGTGCGACAAGCTTGAGAGGGAGGTGGGCTGGTGACAGCAGCCATCGTCTTCAACCTTTACTGCATTTTTTTTATAGTCTTCCTTAATTTTAGGCGTGGTGAAGAATGGCTAGTGACAGTAGCTACATTTCTTCATCACCTTCGCTTTGTTGTTCTTTTGGAAATTTAGTTTTTAATTTTTTTTGTTATTCTCTTGTTTCAGTGTTCTGTTCCAGAATTTTATTTTCTTTAGTTTAGTTATAAAGAATTACATTCACAGTTTTAGATTAAACTCAAAGTTCTCTTTTCAATTAAGTTCAACAAAAAGTTCTTCACTGATAAGGTCTGCTTCTGCTATTTCTGGTTTTAGCATTTTTGTTGTTTAAAATTAATTGCTGCTGCTACTGCATTATCTTCTGTTTCGATTTTGCATTTTGTATGAATTATTGGAGGAAGTTACCTGCTGATATGCGATCTTGCTGAAGAAGAATCAGTACTGGACTGAAGCAGGAACTTGGGACGTGTTGGTTTGCTGGCTATTGGCTGGAGAGGTGTGAAACAGAGGCTGGTTGCCAAGCTGAAGCGTGTTGAAGCAAGTGGAGGCGTGGCTGTTTGAGGAGCATCGAAGGCAGCTGCAAGGTGGCTTTGCTTGCTGCTGTACGTGGCATGAGTCGGTGGCATGAAGCTGCTGTGTTGTTGCCGATGCATCTTGGCTGCTGGTTGTGGCGTGCCTCTGTTGCGGCTTGCATGGTGGTTCGGTGCAGGTGGATACTTGGCAGCAAGATGTTGCTGGGGACGCATGAATGGGCAGTCGACGTGGCTAGATTGCAAGGCATGGTGGCTGTTGTGTTTAAAACGTGGTTATAGGTTATACTGCTTCAATAGTTAAATAGGTTATTTTAGTAGTTTTTATTATTTTAATTTAAATAGTTTAGTATTCTATCATTAGTTTGAATTTAATTAGTTTAGTAGTAATTTAATATTTTAATTAATTTGCTCATTTTTAGAATTATTAATTTAAAATTAAAATTTAAGTTTAGGTAATTTTAAATTAATCAATTTAATAGTCAATTTACTTTTATGCATTTCAAATTTTATTTTGCAAAATTAAGTTCTTGGTTTATTTTAAAGTTTAATTAGTTAATTTAGCCTAAGAAAATTACATATTGCTTGAATAAATTTAGGGTGTTTAATTTAGTATTTAGCTAGGACAATTTTAACTAATCCTCGTGGGAACGATACTTTATTCATCACTTTATTACTTGTCGCGACCCGTGCACTTGCAGTATAGGTCTTAGAGCGCAACAAGTTTTTGGCGCCGTTGCCGGAGATTAGTCTAGGTTGTTTTTAGTTAATATTAGAATCAATCATGCCTAGGTTTAGTTCAAGCCTTTTCTTTTTCATATTTTTGTAAATATTCCTCCTTCCTAATATTTTAATTCTGTTCTTTTGCGAGGTACCATGGCGGATCTGGCAGAGCCCAGAACCTTGGGAGACTATGTTATGCCTTGTGTGCCTATGATACATTCAAGCATTAGGAAACTCGAAATCAAAGCTGACAGCTTTGGGATTGAACCAGACTTCATCTTAATGATCTTTGAATTCAGTTCAATTTGGAGGTTTGCCTAATGAAGACCCATATGCTCATCTTGTTAACTTCTTAGAGATATGTGACCAATGCAAGTACGATGGTGTTTCTGATGATGCCATTCGATTGAGACTCTTCTCATTCTCACTCCAGGATAGGGCAAAGGATTGGCTACGATCACTCCCTCATCATTCTATTTGTACGTGGGATGATTTGGTTCATAAGTTCTTAGCTAGATTCATTTCACTTTAGTATACGGCGAAGATGAGGAATCAAATTTTATCTTTTGAGCAATATGACTCCGAGCCTTTTTGTGAAGCATGGGAAAGATTTAAGGACTTGATCAGGAGATGTCCTTCTCATGGATTGCCCATGTGGCTACAAATTCAAAGTTTCTATAATGGTTTGGGTGATTCATCAAGAGCAGTGATTGATGCGGCAGTGGGTGGAACTCTTATAGGGAAATCAATTGAGGAAGCATACAAGTTGATAGATTTAATGGCTTCCAATGACTTCTAATGGCAATATAAGAGAGATACATTGGGGAAGATCATCTACAATCAAGAGCTTGATCTTATTGAGACTTGGACTTCTCCAGAAGCCACCTTGCTCGAAAAAGTCTACATAAGTCTTTTTATTTCTTGTGAGATATGCGAAGGGAGTCATGCCACTGAGAATTGTCCTATCAATCTGACTTGGGTGAGTCATCCGAGCTATTCCTCGAGCAACTATGAGAAGCTTTCATCACCTTCTTCGGAGCTTATGGAGACATGTGACCTTTCTCCTCAAGCTCCCTTGCAAGCACTACATCAAGAGGTGTTGAGTGAAGAGGTTGAAAAGCCTACACCACCTGAGCTTATTGAAATTGAAAGTGTGGATGATGAAAAAGAAATGGAGAATAATAAGGGTGAGGAAGAAGTCCAAGTACAAGGGTTTGAGATTGAAGTCCAAGTTCCAGAGGTTGACAAGAAACATCAAGAGGCATCCTTCATTGTTTCTTCATGGAACTTTCCACATGAGAATGAAGAGGGTTATACCTTATAGGACTGTGGAGTGAAGTTCTTTGAAGAAAAATATATGATGGAGTCACCTTTCATGATGGTGCACTATGTGCATCCATCAATCTTCAGACCATTCAAACCACCTTGAAGGATGATAGAGATAGTCAAGCTGATGACTATAAATCAAGCGCTTCTGGGGAAGCAACCCCAGCTTTTTATTAGTTTCTTAGTTGTTTCTTTCTTTTATTACCTTTAGTGTTAATATTTCATAGCTTTGATTTTCTTTTTCTTTCTATTTTGTAGTGTTGGCTCTATATGCTATACTGAGAGGGGGGTGAATCGGTTTTTCACTAACCTTAAGTTCGTTTTGCGATTCTTCTAAATTCTCTAGCCTATATTAATATTTTCTAAGTTCTCTAGCCTAGGCAATCATGCAATCCAAGTTCAATGAAATAAACACAATATAAATGCAAGTAAATAAAGAGTAGGGAGAGAGAGATTTACACAATCGATTTATAGAGGTTCGTCTACCTTGCCTACGTCCTCTATCTTGAGACACTCCCAAGGATTTTCCCCAAATTCACTATCTTTGAATTTGTTACACTCCCTCTTTTCAAGGCTCAAGAGAAACCTCTCTCTTTTTTTAGGCTCAAGAGAAACCTCTTCTCCCTCTTTTTACAGGGTAAAGAGAAACCTCCCTCTTTTTCTTAGGCTAAAGAGTAACCTCCCTCTTTTTCTTAGGCTAAAGAGAAACCTCCCCTTTTACAAGGATTGAATGTGTTTACAAGAGAAGTAATCAAAGAAGGCCTCTAGATAGGCAAGTGATTACAAAGATTAAGCACAAATAAAAGCCTATACAAGATTTGTGCTAAGCACTACAAGGAATAAGAGAATGATAGAAGATGAAGACTTTGGAGCTCTTGATTTGTTGTTTGAGGCTTGAGGATTTGAGGAATATGTGTTATGGAGTTGCTGAGTAGTTCCTCTCCCTTCCTTTAGCTTCTAAGCCTCTATTTATAGTCCCTTGGATGTATTTTAGTCGTTGGGTGGAGCCAAATCTCGAATATTACCGTTGTCTTACAAAAACTAGCCCTTATAGGCTATTTTCGAGCAAAGGGATCGATCCTGCTACAGTGGGGATCGATCCCTTTTGTCCAGAATCTTGATTCTGGGCTTCAGGGACCTTGGGAAGACTTTCTGCCAAAAAGGGATCGATCCTGCTACAGTGGGGATCGATCCTTTTCTTCCAGAGGGCATTTTTCCTGCACTTTTGGGTTAGAAATGATATGACCTTTGATCCTAATTCAACCCAAAACATTTATAAGCTTTAAGGGAGTTTTTCTTGACTTTCTCAAATGAAAATATTGTCCAAGAAATCATCAAGTGATCTTCTAAAATATTCAAAAATTTTTGAGAAAATTACTTAATATTCAAAACAATTTTATAAAGTATTAAGACCAATAAGAATGTATCATTAAATGATGGTCTTAATGTTTGATATAAACACTTGAAAATGGATTGAGAGAATCATGTGTGATGAGGCAAATTTACAATGTGAATTAAAACATTAAAGCTTACTTAAGTTTTTGTCATTTCAAAATATATATGGCAATTTAACGCTAACAATCTCCCCCTTTTTGATATGACAAAACTTAATGTAAATTTGCTTTGAAAATTCTTTCATAAAATACTCCCCCTCAAATAAAGCAGGATTTTATCAAGCTCCCCCTTAATATAAGCATGGGTTTTGAAAATGAATTTTCAAACTATTTCTCTCCCATTGTCTCTCCCCCTTAATATCTCTCCCTTTTTAATATTTATCTCTCCCCCTTTTTGTCATAGCAAAAAGAAGGAAAAATAATAAAAAATATGCTCCCCTTAAAAATATGGCTTATGTGAGAAAAGATAAATATGCTCCATCCAACAAGAAACATGTTAGTACATGGGACTCATAGCACAAATTCATAAGACAATGTCCATAAAGAGTATGAAATGTTTAGGCATGCAAAGGACAAGGCTTATTTTCCTATACCAATTGTTTATAAATAATTTTGATACCAATTGTTGATAAGTAATTTTGCAAAAAGGTTCCAATTGGTAAGAAGTTAAGCAAGCACCCAAGTATATTAATTGTTCTCTAAGGTCCAACTAAGGTGCATGTCAATACATCATGATTATGAGCTAAAATTATATAACATATCATATGCATGAGCTCATAAATCACGTTCAAGCAAGAATGTGCATAGAGTTGAATCATATATCAATTAATCACAAATTCTAGCACAAGAGTGTTTCATGCAAAAGTGTCTTATATGAATTCTTCCCTATTTGTCATTTCAATCTAAGGAGCATGAGAAGAATTGTCAATTTAAAGCTCATACCAATTGGCAATTTAGATTTGGCTTACCAATTATTGAAAATATGGTTGCCAATGATATCAATTGTTATTTCAATCAAATACCAATTGTTACTAATGGTTGACTTAGGCATTTTGCATGAATCCAATATCTATGTGTAGTGTGTTCATGTCAAGAAAATAATCATTCTAAATATGCAAGAACACAAACACATACCATCATCATTAAATATGCATATGGATCAATTAATCATTAGCACACTATCATAAAGCATTAATCCATATTCATATTCACAAATGTATACCATATAGAAGATTCAAAACAATCGAGGAATTTAAGCAAACACATTTTCTTCCATGGTTTTAATTACAAAAATCCGACGCTCATTTTCCAATTCAAGTCCTTAACCGATTATGAGCAAGGAATGATTCAACATTACCATTTTAATCAATTAATAGCCATATCCCTAGTTGTTATCATCATTTAATGTTCTAGAGGGTATATGCTATTTTAACTAAAATGGCTTCACCTAAGTGAATCAATATTATCAAGCTAAAATATATTTTAGCATTAAAGTCCATAAACTATGAGTGAGGTTAAACACATAATATCATGAAAACAACTATTCTCATCTCATAGGCATGATTATTGATTCAACTTAAGCAAGCATGTAAGTTCAACATTAAAACAATCAAGGATACATGCATGGATATCAATCATCATACATTTGTTCAAGTTTGCATTTATCTTTGAATGATGGTGTCGTCATTAAAGCCCAAGTTCTTTAATAATTTGGCCATAAAAATATAAGTTCATGGATGATAAAGTTTCATGCATTTAAATATTTAGGATCCATTTACCATCACAAATTATAGGCCAACAACCATTACCAATTGTTGAATTTACATTTGAAATCAACCCACTAGATATATAATTATCATGAAACCTAGTGTGGAATTGATAAGTCAAGCTAAGAGACATAATCCTATAGGCATGCTTGACTAAGATGAACAAAAGAAATCATAATCTATCATGCACATGTTCATCTTTAATTCTCAAATATATACACAAATAATTGAAATAAATCTCAAAAATATGTTTAAGCATTCATTGAAAATATATTTCAAGATTATTTCAAGATTTATGCAATTCATGAATGTTTTCAACAAGAAAAATGATTTTGCACTTGCAAGCTCAAGAAAAATGATATTGATTGTTGAAAGTGATACCATTTGTTGGAAATGATACAAGTTGATGAAGTTGAGGCATGATATCAATGACAAATGAATTTTCATATATTAAAGTTCATCAAAAAGAATTTAAAACAATGAATTTTATGCTTATACAAAAGATAGAGTGAAACTAACAAAAGATCCTCCCAATTTTCAGTTTAAACATGCAGGAAAGCCCTTTCTGGCCTGGGGGGATTGATCCCTTTAGGAGGGGGATTGATCCCTCATATGGTTCCTGCAGTTGTTTTGACAGAAAATTGAACTTGTGAGGTACCAAAACTCCGTTTTTGAGTAATTTAAGTCCAAGTAAAGATTTAAACATTTGTAAAACATGATTTTGGACTTGTATGAATGAAAAACATGAATCAAAAACCATTTTCAAAATCATCAAACATGCTTTTCATTCAATGTATCAAGAACTATTCATCAAGCACTCAAAAATCATTTATCATGCCTTTTATTCAATCATTCAACTCACAAAGCATCAAGAATCATCAACCAACTTTCTCATCAAAGCACAAATAATCAAATAATAGTTTTAAGGAGTAAATCATTAAGCTTACAAAACTCCTTTGTTTGAGTATGCTTTGCCTTGAATTGTTGAATCCACCTTGAGCCATTCTTTGAAGAATTGTTGTGACCTTGCCATGGATGGATTCCCAAGCTCTTTCTCTTTCTCGTTGGCACAAGCAAGCTCCATGAGGATGTGTTGAGCATTTAAACTCCATTGTTCCATTGTATTCCCATGCTCTAACACTCCTATAACAACCAAATTCAAGCATGCTTTGGTACCCAAATTTTCTTGGGTCCATGAGAGTTAGTGCAAACAACTTTTGATCCTTTTGGGATCCACTTCAAGCACAATTCATCATTATTTATAGCATGCTTTGGTACCCATATTTTTCTAACTACTTGTGATAACCGTAAATTTTCCATTTATTGGAAATTATAAATATTGAAAATAAATATTGGAGAAAATAAATCAGAGGAAATAAATAAAATTTGCGAGAACGGATATTGGTGAAAATCCCGAGAAATTAAGGAAGTGAAAGAATTGGAAAATTTGTGTAAAGGGAATTAAATTAGATAAATTAAAAATCCAAATTAAATAAAGAAAACGAGAAATGAAAATAAATTATTATATGATTACAAATTATATAAATGTATTTTTATACAAATACATATGTATGTAAATACTATATAGTATATTAATAATATACGTTTGTATATATATGAATATATATATACTAGTTCATGAAGTTACATAATACATATGTATTTAAGTATAATCTCTTATGTATATATAAGTATATATATACATATATATTTGAGAAATGTTTATATTTGATTTACATTAAAGTTTGAAAAATATATATATTGTAAATACAATATATGTTATATTATAACATATATATATATATATATATATATGCAAAGATTATTTATTTCAAGTATATAAATATATACATATATAACTATGCTAGATCTATAATTTTAATACACAAAACATATATTTTATATGTAATATATGTAATACTATATTATATATATATATATGATAATAATAATATTATGTGTATTAAATATATAATATAAATATATGACATATATATTATTATATTAAGTGTATAATATATAGTATACTATATACTAAATAGGGAAAGGAAAATAAACTAAAAATAGAAATGAAAAAAAAAAGAAAGCAAGCTGGGAATCGGGAAACCCGATTCCCATCCCAGCTGAAAACCCGGAGGCAACAGATGCCGTCGGTGAGAGGAGAAAAGAGAGAGGAGGGTACGAGAGGATCACCGACGAGCAGAAAGGAGGAAGATGGCTGCCGGCGACGATCCAAAAAGGAGAAAAATCAGGACAGAAACGAAAAATCGGAAGAGAAGAGAAGAGAGGAGATCGGCGGTACCGGCCGATCCGGGCACCGCCACTGCTACGAACGCCACCGGCAAGGACCAACGAAGGTGAAGGAGACCACCGGCGGTTAAGGAAGCGGCGGAGGGAGGAAGAAACGGAGGAGAAAGGGGTCGAAACCCACAGACCCAGATCCGGCGCCGTCGCCGGTGATGGGGTGAAACGGAGGCCAGATCCGGCATCCCCGCTACGTCGGCCAGCTGTGGGAGGCGCGAACCGGCGGAAAGGAGGACCGCCGGCGGTCTAACCGGCGGGATGAGGCACTGACCGGTTTGGACCGGTTCGGCCAGGGAAAAAAAAGAAGAAAGAAAAAGGAAAAAGAAAAAGAAAAGAAAAAGAAAAAGAAAGAAAGAAAAAGAAAAGAGGAAAAAGGAAGAAAAAGAGGAAAAAAGGAGAATTTCAGGAATTTGGAAAATTCCCGGAAATTCAACAACCCGAAAATTTACGAAAATTCGGTAAGAAATTTTCCGAAAATTTAATTTCAGAAAAATGTAATAAATTATGAAAAAATTCTAAAATTTAGAATTTTAATTCCAGAAATTATTTCAGCGATCGGGATAAGGAATCGGGAGAGATGGAGTACGGGCGCGATCGATAAGAGGAAGTCGCCGACCCGGAAAAAAGGTAAGGGATGCATGTGCAGCACTGTAAGGATACTCAGTCTGCATATTTTAAATTGAAATATTTTATGCAAATATTTTATGGAAATTATTATGATGCATGATTTGCTGAAAATAATTTGGGAAGAAGTACTGGCTGAAAGATTTAAAACTGTATTTTTCTGTGCAGGAGGTTAGTAAACCGGCAGCTGTTATGCTGCCGAAAATTTTAGAAAAAACTTTATAAAATCATATTAAATGATTTTATTTCCGAATTTCGATAGTAAATCACGAAACATGAGGAAATTACTAAATTTCATAAAACATGAATATAATGAGATGGAATTTTAAAATATTCATGTATTCGAGAATGGTGACAATGAAATCACCGAAAATTCTCGAAATAGATAAATTACACGAAATACGAGAGGAAAGATGAAGTGAAATATAGTGATTATTTGTATGAATATTTTTATAAATATTCACTAAAGGATTTTAACCCTTATGGTTTTAAATTATGGAATTTTATATTTATATAAATTCCATAAAGGTTTATTTTATGACGAAAATACGGTTTTGAGACTGGTTGGCATTCCTATCATGCTGATGCATGATATGTAATATGTTTAGTCCCGGTCGACGCCTAATCAGTGATCCACCGAGGACAATATAGGTTATGGTCATAGATTTGACCGGTGTATTTCCTTACCCTTCGAGGTTTATAGTATGATGAGATTAATGCCTATCTTAGACTCCATAAATGATAGGTGACATGTAAAAAGGAAAATGTTTTACATGACATGGAATATGTCAAACGGAGAATGTGATATATGATGCGTGACATGTGAAAAGAACATGTTTCATATGATATGAGAAAGAAATCAATTGAATTATAGCATTTTTACAAAAATGCTCATTTCGGTACTGATTATAGTACTGTGAGATGATTCTCATAAGACATGAGATACAAACATGTAAGATATTTTCAAAAAGGAAGAATTGATAAATCTAACATTCTTACCATGAATTGAAATGGAATATTAGATTATAAGTGTTACACGAGTTCTGATAAGATAGTGGGAAATATATGGCATAAAGGCCAAACCGAGCAGAGACTCGATGATTTTACCGTGTGAGCCACCTCTAGAATCCTTCGAGAACTAAGTGCTGCACGTGTTCTGATATGTTAGTAAAGGTCTAAGTTCTGATGGGGATGCGACAAATGTCGAAGGATGAAATAGATCTTGTGCACATGACATATGATGTGTGATATATTGGATTTTGTTTATATATGCCACTCAAACATGTGCTACTTGAACGTTCGTCTCGTTCACACTTAATCATACTAATAAAAAGAATGATGCCTTATGAACTTAAGAATGGAATAGATTTTAATAGCTTATTTTGCTTTTTAATGGACAGTACTAATTAAGAGAGTACATTAAAACATGAAATGAATTTTAAAGAAATAAAATGATGATTTAACTAATATTCTTTTCAAGGAATATATGGACATTAATTATTCTATTTAAATGCTTTATTTCGTAGAAGCATTATTTTGAAAAGAATATGAAAAAGGTTATGAAAGATTGAAAAGGAAAAGAATTTATTAATTCAAAACAAAAAGAAAAAAATTTCTCTCTACAGTTGCTTCTAGGTTCCGTAACAAGTATGGTATTCTAAAATACCTACCTTACTCTATTCGGATCCCTAGCCGACTGTAGTATCTTTCCTACATGCAAGCCTAGAGCCCATAGGAAAAATGAAAAAGATTTTCAGCATATAGGAAGCTGAGTATCAAGTGAGGCATATAATTCTCTTACTGAGCCGTGGTTTGCTCACCCCTTAATTTTCAACATTTCAGGTTTTTGATGAATGTAAGTTCAGTGGATTGTGGATCTTGGCTGTACACGAAGGACAATGTGTCAGATCGACTGATTATTTGAGGTATGATCATTTATTTTCTGTATTTAGACACGTCAACAGTACTACTTATCTGATTTATTACGATAGGGGATGTGTATAATATAAACAATATTATATAAATTGTTTAACAGTCAGTACAAGTGAAGTATCGCAGACAGCCCAACCGGTTAAGTTGTGTATAAGAAGATGAAGAATGTGGTCACGGGTCGTGACACTACTCTTCCTCTAAATGTGGTTTTTCTATAAGAGCATGCTTGTGAAGAGTGTCCTATTCTATTGCAAAGTGAGCATGTGAGAGATAAATCATGCATAGAATTTTTGCTCACTAAGAAATTCCTAAGATGAGTTTCTTTTTGTTTTTCATTATAGCCTAACCCATTTTTGTCAAAGAAAGCTCTTTGGGTCTCTAACATATGGTCTAGCTTTTGTTGACCCATATAAAATCTAGAAAATGAATTATGCAAATTTAAGTTCTTTTTATTTACTTCATCTATTTCTAGATTTGCTTCTTCTAATTTCTTCTCAAATTCAAGTTTGGCATTTAATAGCATTTCATTTTCTATTTTCAATTTAGCAATGATTTTCTTATATTTGGAGTTCATGCATTGAAAATCATTTGCTAATTCATTAAAAGCATTTTATAGTTCATCAAATGTATAATCATTATCTTCACTAGAACTACAACTAGCCTCATCATCACTAATAGCCATAAAGCATGAGTAAGCTACCTCTTCATCTATGTTTTCCTCATCGGAGCTATCACTATCGCTCCATGCAGCCATAAATGCTTTCTTCTTAGGCTTTCTATCCTTTTCTCTCCTAAGTAAGGGGCAATCTAACTTAGTATGACCCCGTTCATTACACTCATAACACACTAAAGGGTCTTTTTCTCTTCTACTTGACTCTCCCCTATGATGTCTCCTATTTTGCTCTCTCTCATTCATTCTCATGAACCTATTGAATCTTTTGGCAAACATAGCCATTTCCTTTTCTTCCGCATTTCCACTCTCATCACTATCATCTTCAATGACCTCATGAGTGGAAGACTTAAATGCTACTCCTACTTTCTTTGAAGGCTCTTCATTTCTTTTCAATTTCATCTCATATGTAAGTAGGAAGCCCATAAGTTCATCTAGAGACAAGGTATTTGGATTTTTAGAATCTTCTATTGCGGTTACCTTTGCCTCCTAAGATTTAGGCAAGCTATTCAAAATTTTCTTTACCATTTCAACATTGGAATAAGCCTTGCCTAGAGCCTTAAGTCCATTAATTATATCATTAAACTTAGTGAACATTTCGCTAATGGACTCATTTTCTTTCATCCTAAATAGCTCATAATCATGTGTGAGCATTCCTACTTTGGTCTCTTTCACTTGATTGGTCCCTTCATGTGTGATGGCTAATTTGTCCCATATTTGCTTGGCATTATCACATAATGATACTCTATTATTCTCATTGGGACCTAAAGCACAAAATAGGGTGTGCATAGCCTTAGCATTCATTTGTGCCAATCTCATGTCATTTGTGTCCCACTCATCCTCACTCTTAGGGACATCTTTTCCATCTACTTTCTTCATGGGAATTCTAGGACCATTCACTATAATTCTCCACACTTCATAATTATTTGATTGTACAAATAACATCATTCTAGTTTTCCAATATGAATAATTTTCACCATTGAAGAGTGGAGGTCTAACTAATGATTGTCCCTCTTCTCCTAGGGGTGTGCCTACATTCAAGTGAGCCATTTATGATCGTTTTGCTTGATAAAGGTTAGTCTAAATCAATCTCGAGCCCAAGCTCTGATACCAATTGTTGGCTCTATAGGCTATACCGAGAGGGGGTGAATCGGTTTTTCACTAACCTTAAGTTCGTTTTGCGATTCTTCTAAATTCTCTAGCCTATATTAATATTTTCTAAGTTCTCTAGGCTAGGCAATCATGCAATCCAAGTTCAATGAAATAAACACAATATAAATGCAAGTAAATAAAGAGTAGGGAGAGAGAGATTTACACAATCGATTTATAGAGGTTCGGCTACCTTGCCTACGTCCTCTACCTTGAGACACTCCCAAGGATTTTCCCCAAATTCACTATCTTTGAATTTGTTACACTCCCTCTTTTCAAGGCTCAAGAGAAACCTTTCTCTTTTTCTAGGCTCAAGAGAAACCTCTTCTCCCTCTTTTTACAAGCTAAAGAGAAACCTCTCTCTTTTTCTTAGGCTAAAGAGTAACCTCCCTCTTTTTCTTAGGCTAAAGAGAAACCTCCCCTTTTACAAGGATTGAATGTGTTTACAAGAGAAGTAATCAAAGAAGGCCTCTAGATAGGCAAGTGATTACAAAGATTAAGCACAAATAAAAGCCTATACAAGATTTGTGCTAAGCACTACAAGGAATAAGAGAATGATAGAAGATGAAGACTTTGGAGCTCTTGATTTGTTGTTTGAGGCTTGAGGATTTGAGGAATATGTGTTATGGAGTTGCTGAGTAGTTCCTCTCCCTTCCTTTAGCTTCTAAGCCTCTATTTATAGTCCCTTGGATGTATTTTAATCGTTGGGTGGAGCCAAATCTCGAATATTACCGTTGTCTTACAAAAACTAGCCCTTATAGGCTATTTTCGGGCAAAGGGATCGATCCTGCTACAGTGGGGATCGATCCCTTTTGTCCAGAATCTTGATTCTGGGCTTCAGGGACCTTGGGAAGACTTTCTGCCAAAAAGGGATCGATCCTGCTACAGTGGGGATCGATCCTTTTCTTCCAGAGGGCATTTTTCCTGCACTTTTGGGTTAGAAATGATATGACCTTTGATCCTAATTCAACCTAAAACATTTATAAGCTTTAAGGGAGTTTTTCTTGACTTTCTCAAATGAAAATATTGTCCAAGAAATCATCAAGTGATTTTCTAAAATATTCAAAAATTCTTGAGAAAATTACTTAATATTCAAAACCATTTTATAAAGTATTAAGACCAATAAGAATGATCATTAAATGATGGTCTTAATGTGATATAAACACTTGAAAATGGATTGAGAGAATCATGTGTGATGAGGCAAATTTACAATGTGAATTAAAACATTAAAGCTTACTTAAGTTTTTGTCATTTCAAAATATATATGGCAATTTAACGCTAACATGTAGGTATGAGTCTAAGTTTGGGGGAGCAGTAAAGCAAACTTTTTGGTCATGCAGTAAGCTTCAACGAAAAATCCAGGGGAGTTTCCTTCTATCTTTTCTTAATTTTTGAATCACTTACACATTGAGGACAATGTGCACTTCAAGTTTGGGGGGAATAAAATTTGAGCTAAATTTTTTAAAAAATTCCAAATTTTTTCAAACTTTTTGGGTTTTAATCGTTTTGCCTTGAGATATATTGTGCTTGATTTGGTTATTTCCCATGTCCCTATGATTGAGATTTTGATTGAAGTTGATTTTAATCTTTAGAAAAGCATGATTATTGAGAAGCATGAGTTGAATTCTTGAACTTGCCTTGTTTTGATTATGATTTTTCCATCTTTATGCACTATGTCTTGATCATTGATTTGTATGCATGTTTAGAGAAGGATTATGTGAATATAGGATTGTATTTGTCTTCGAAGTTGTGAGCATATCCTAGAATTTGTTTGGTCTCCTCTCGAGGCGAAATTTATAGCCCATGCTTAGTTAGGAAAATGATTTAGGCCATCCTTGGATCGTTTGAGCTTTTCAAGCTAACCTTGTACATATTTGTCCTTAGTCATCCCTTTGTGCCAAACTAGCCTCTCTTTGCTTACGCACCTACAAGTTAATTTCCTTTAGCCAAATAAATACACTTTCCTATCCCTTACCTCAAAAGCATGCAATTTACTAGGATATATCATGAGCTATGTACATATTTGGGTAGATAGATAGGATATAAAAAAAAAGAATGATAAAAAAAAGAAAAATAGAAATTCAAAAAAAAAAGAAAAAGAAAAAGAAAAAGAAAAATAGAAATTAAAGAAAGGAAAACAAAAAAATGAAAGAAAAATGAGAAAAATACAAAAATAGAATAAAGTGTATAACAAAGTATGAAAAAAAAGGTTGAGGGAGTTAATTGAAGCTTGAAAAAGTAAGATCGTAGAGTGTAATGCATGATTTTGAGGTTGTTGAGCCTAAATTGACTTTTATCATACTTTCTCCTTAGCCTTACATTCCAAGCTTAATGAAGTCCTATTGATTCTTGATTGAGTATGGCTACATTAGCTACATTAAAGGAGAGAGAAATGAAAAGCGAACTTATGCGATTGTTCATGCTTTGGAGATTTTGCTTTTCATGTTTGCATAATCTTATCCGGATATGTATACTTTGATATGTGATTGACATTCACACACACACACAGTGAAACTAATTAGGACTTAGGCATGTGATTGGTGGAAACTCCATGTTGATTAATAATTGTGATTTTTCCTTAGATTAGATCAGTACTCTGTCTATGAGGTGTTTGTGGCGAATAACTCTGTTAAGTATATGTTATCTTTCGGCATATTTTGAGATTGTTTTGCTTGAGGACAAGCAAAATATTAAGTTTAGGTGTGAAGTAAATCTTGATATGGGTATTTTGCTTTGATCCACCAACTGACTCTCATCCTAATAAGTTGATAGAGATTAATAGGATCAGTATTTTTCTTGTTGAAGACAAAATCATTACTCGCCAATCGGATGGACCATGAAGTGGCGTAAAACAACATATCCCAAATCAGTTTCTGGTTGCTCTTAACACAAAGACCACTCCAAGACAAGAAAAGATTGATAAAAGAATTAGGAGTTACCCAGGATAAGTTCCACCAGTTGCAACAAAAACACCAAATCTTCTAAGAGAAAGGACATTGCAGTAACAAATGATCAATGGATTCACTTTCAGAACAAAACAGACATTTGTTTCCCTGATTTCGCAGACATCCTCTCTTCTGCAACACCTCCATAATCGGAAGACAATCTTTAGCAACTTTCCAACAAAAGAGCTCAACTTTCGGTAAAGCAAGGCCCTTCCACACCAAACTCTCAACTTGGCTTGTCTCTATGTTAGGCTTTTCAAGAACCTTCCTAAATGATTTAGCACTATAGCAGCCATTAGTAGTATATCTCTATATGATTCTATCTGATGAAAAAGGAGAGATGCAAACAGAATTGAGCATTTCCATCATATTGTTCCACTGGTCAACTTCCCAGTCAAATAGATTACACCTAAGAGCAATGTTCCATTCAAAATTTTGGCCATTCCAGTAACCAAAATTATTAATGTAACCTTCTTTGTTGAGCGCAAGTGCAAAAATTCTTCTAAAATTTTCCTTAAGGATGATGTTAGTAATCCATCTTTCACTCCAGAAACGAATATTCGTGCCATTACCTGCCCAAAGAAAGAAACTAGAATTTATAGCGTTAGAAATCCTCCCTTTCCTACCCAATTGTTTTGGATATCTTTCCAAATTTTAGAAGGAGAGCCGTTCGAACAAGGAGTAAGCCATAAATTCAAGCAGGGAATAGAATATTTTTGAGAGATAACTTCCTTCCATAAAAGAGGAACATTGCTACCAAACCTCCATGCCCACTTCAAAAGCAAAGCCTTGTTACAAGCTTCAATATTCAAAATTCCTAGCCCACCATTCTTCCTACTCATGCAAACAGAGTTCCAATCAACTAATCTCTTTTTTCTTCCATCATCATTATCTCCCTAAAGAAATTGTCTTTGTATTTTCTCTAATTCACTGATAACTCCTTTGGGAATTTTGAAAAGTGACATGTAATATATAGGTAAGTTGGCAAGTGTGGAATTAATAAGAGAAATGCGCCCACTCATGGAAAGAGATTTGTTTTTCCAGAGGCTAAGTTTACTTGAAAATGAATTTATAACTCTCTGCCAAGAAGTTATAGATCTAGGATTGGCCCCCAGCAGTAAACCCAAATAAGAGTAAGGAAGAGAATTGCTCTTACAGTGAATGAATTGGGCCCAATCATCCACAATCTCCTTATCCACCTTTATACCAAATAAGGCTGATTTAGAAAAATTAACCTTCAAACCAGAAGTTAGATGAAAGCGCCTCAAGATTCTTTTAATTGCTAGCAGCTGCTCTAGCTTAGATCCACAGAAAATGATAATATCATCTGCAAACTGGAGGTGTGATATTTGCAGATTACCATTTCTAATCTTGATGCCAGCAAATAATCCACGGTTTGTAGCTTCTCTTAGAAGAAGACTGAGGCATTCAGTCACAATGATGAACAGAAACGGGGAGAGTGGGTCTCTTTGACGTTGTTGTTGCACAAAACTACAATAAAGGTATGTTGACGTCGATGTTGTACTTAGTCTCCACGTGTCTTCAAGAAGCTTCTATAAAACAAGAAAAGTCAGAGAGACGCAGGGGTGGTTCCCTGCGTAGACACTCCGATGCTTAAGTCAGCAGAAAGTTCTTCAATATTGGGAAGCGTAAAAGCTAGTAGTCAAAAATTAGAGATTAAGATTATACCTGGGGGCCTATTTATAGGCCAATATTCTAGGTTAATTGATTGAGGATAAGTCCATCATCTTGCTGAGAGTTTGTGTCCTGATACAACACAAGTTCCTCGAAAATCGGGAGCATTCGGAATCTATCGCCGGCGAGAGACTCATACCGTGTGACACGTTGTGGCGTCAGGGGTCTACTGCTAGCGGGAGCCGGAGTCATGCACCACGTGTCGTGTTATGATTGCATGCGACAGGTTTGAAGTATGTCGTACAGCGACAGGCATGATGCAGCTTTGCCTTCTATCGCCCAGGACTACGTGGCCTAGTGATTCCCTGCAACGCGATGATTTTTGACGTCTTTGGGCCAAGCCCTACATAGGTGGACTTTGCCATATCAATTGCTCCACACTCTCTTGTTGGATTTCGCCAACCAAGAGAGTATAAATATGTGTTTTTGGGCTTTAGCGCAATGTGAATAGTCTTCTTTTTTTTTTTTTTTGTGATTTCTTTTGGTATTTTTTGCAGGTGAAAAAATTCTATCCTGCGACAAGCATGATCAGGCGCGACGTTTGGCATTCCCTGTCGCGGCTATATAAACTGCTGGGACCCAATGAGAGAACGTACGAGAAACCTCTGAGCAGCAATCTGTCGCACATTTTTCAGCTCTCTCGCCAAAAGACTCTTTCGCTCTCACACCAGGAGTCTCTCGCTTATCTCATCGACAGTAAGTATACATCTGTCGCCTTGTTTATTCACCTTTCGCACTAGGTTTAGGTCTCCCGCAGGTGGCTTGGTCTTCCGCGTAGGGTTTAGTCTCCCGCAAGTGTTTCGCTCAGTACATCTGTCGGCCAAAAGGTCTGTCGCCTTAATAGGTCTGTCGCCTATCGGGTCTGTCGTCTGTAGAGTCTGTCGCCTGGCAGTTTTGGCCTTTTTGCCATGTCTTTGCTACGCCCGGTAAAACGCTTAAAATGGGTGGTCTCGTATGTTCTTTGACAAATGTTGACTTAGAGGATATTAGGACTCGTTTCCCTCTTCCCTCGGGTTTTAGCTATAGACTTTCAGTGCAAGGGGAGGTTACGCCCGACTTGGTAAGAAACGGTGTAGCCGTTCATAAGGCTTCTTTGTCTTTCGGTTTTCGCTTCCCTCTTCCGGAGTTTGGCGAAGCATTTCTTAGATATAAGGACATCGTCCCGTGTCAAATTCATCCCCATGCGTGGGCTCAACTGGTAGCGTTTTCCATAGTGTGTCATAACCTGGATATTATTCCAACAATTCCTCTCTTAAGCACCTTTTTCAGAGTTCGTAGGCTGAAAGGGTTGATAACGTTCTCTCTTCAACGGTTAACGGTTGACGAGTTTCCTAATAATAAAATCTTCTCAGATCTCCCTAATAAACTGTGTGGCTTTGAGAGCGAGTGGGTCGTTGTTGAGATTCCAAGCGACCTGCGGATTCGCTCTAGATGAAACCGTGATACTTTCGACCATTCACAGCGCTCGGCAAGATTCAGGACAGAAATTTTAAGAGACCAATTTGGTGAGCCTATTTGGCGAATTTGTTCTAGTGGGGAGTGTAATTTATTTTCCCTTCTAACCCCAAAGAACATTGCTGCTGTCGGCTGGGGAGTAAGCAGGACCGTTCTCGAAGCTTCTGCTGCCCCATCTAACTTGCCTACAACTCCTCATGTATCCGATGATGGTCCTAGTCAGCCATCCCCGGTACCTATAGCCGAAGCATCCACCCTTGTAGGTCGCCTTGTAGATGAATCCTCTTCAGATTCGGAGGACGAGACCCCTGAGGTTGGGGGTACTAGTGGTCAAATAGAGGAGAACCCTAAGTGGGCTCAGGCTGACGCCTTTGGGAGTCCTTTCGTCGACTTTCCGTTGGATTCGAATTTGGATAGTCTAGAGGACTTTGGTGGTTTTCTAGGTTTTCAATCCTTTTTTTATTTTTTGTACGCATGTGCGTGGCGTTTTACTTGGTCAGCTGATCCTTTCTGTTTATATTGTGCAGGCATGAACTTTTGAGATTTGATGCGTAGGAAGGATGCCAGTGTTGTTGCTTGAGCGACTCCTCCTCCTCAGTCACAAGTTAGAGCCCCATCTGGACCGGCTCGTGCTCCTACTCCTCCTCTACCTTCTACTAGTGAATCCATCCGTCCTAAATAAGAGGCCGGGAGGAATAAACGAAAGAGGCCTCTTATTCCTAATCATGGTCCGGACGATCACGAAAGCTCTGAGTCCCAAAGGAGTGATTCAGCCTTCCAAGAGGGTGGCTCTCGGGTCGCTGAGGATAGGTCTGCCCCTCGCCAGCCTAGGTGCAAATACAGGAAGAGGCTGATTATTGAAGCCACTATACCTACAAGACCGATTTTGCCTAAGATAGCCGATTCGACTTTGAGGCGTTATCCAGTTGATAACGGGGTCGTTGTAGGTGAGGAGGACTTCCAGACTTATCCCGGAGTGAATGACAACGACAACATCGAGGATGCCGGGATAGCGTCTCGTCTGGCCTAGAGCACCATCCTTCCTTGCGACGAGGCGGGCCTTTTCACAAACCTTACAGAAGTGGAGGATAATTCTGACTATTTGGCTATGAAGGTGAGAGCGTTGTACTTGTTTGGTAATTAGATCTTCCCCTTTTTAAACTCTTTCGTCAATTTTTTGAGTTAAGTCTGTTTTTTGTTTTGTCAGATGGCTCAACAAATTACGACAGTCAATGCTCGACATAGGGCTCTTAGGGAGCAAGCCGATAAAGAGATTCGCGAGCTTCGAGAACAGAGAATGGAGCTTGCGAATGAGGTTATCCAGCTTCGCCCCTATCCCAAAAGGATGGAGGAGTTGAGTAGAAAAAATGCTGATCTCGAGCAAAGGCTTCGAGAAGAGCAGGCGAAGGTGGCTTCCCTTTAAGGGTACCAAGAAGCTTATAATAAGGCCGTCGATGATCGGAGAGCTATGGAGAGGCAGCAGGATGAGGCCATTGAGGAACTGCACAACGTACTGGATCGTTAAAGAGAAGCTCGAATCGAGGCCGTTCGTGAATACCGCTTGTCCCAGCATTGCTTTGACAAGAAAACAGAGTTCGCGACGGGATTCATTAAATACGGCTTCTACTTGGCTCGTTCTTGGTTGGAGAAGCATCGACCTAGTGAGGCTTTCCCTGAATTGCTTTTTACTGAGGAGGCCAAGTACTACGAAGCTCTTTCTTGGACCAAGTATGAACCTGACTCGCAAGGTCCGGAGGCCTATTTAGCGGAGGGAGCTGTGGATGAGCTGGACAACCTTGAGGGTTCGTGGCCTCCTCGACAGCCACAACGTCAGCCTGAGTCTTCTGAGGCACTTGATCGATCTGAGCCTCCAACAGCGCGTAACGTTTTTGAATCTATCGAGGCAGGCGAGTAGCCTGAGTCTATCGAGGCACTGCTGGGGTTAGACGGCGATGAGTTCCAAATCTCTGATTCCACAGCCGTTGATCCTGTGCCAAACTCTGCGGCTGTGGTTGGGCCTTTAGGTGACGTTCCTGCTTCCGGGATGGCTTCTTCGGCTCCCCAGGATCCTGATTCTTCGATTCCTCCAGTTCCTGAGCCTCAAGCTTCTCAAGACGCTAGTGCTGATGTAGCGCTTTCTCAGCCGGCTGACTCGGTCATTGCCGTAGATTAGAGTTTAGGACTTTTTGTTTTGTTTGTTAACTCCAATGTACAGATGCATTTTTAATGAAAAGTACCGTTAATGTACAGATGTATTTTTAATGAAAAGTATTGTTTCATTCTGTAGCTCTTTCTTTTCCTTATGTGAATTTAGTAGAATACCTTGTATTACTGTTATAGCGCAAAATTCTGAAATGATATTAGAAAGATCATATATATATATATATATATATATATATATATATTTTTTTTTATATGGCGAAAGCGTACCTTTACCTTTACACCATGTTGCTCCCCAAGTTCTACTTTGAGACAGCGTTTTTCTACCTGTGTAAAGATGAACTTTTCTTGAGCGTTGTGCCTTTCTCACACTTTTCGGCTTAAGGACTTGTTTTTGCTCGTCTCGCACCTTTATGTGCTTAGGGACTTTTTTATTTGCCCGTCTCGCGCATTTTTCGCTTAGGGACTTTTTATTTGCCCGTCTCGCGCATTTTTCGCTTAGGGACTTTTTATTTGCCTGTCTCGCGCATTTTTCGCTTAGGGACTTTAGTTTGCCCGTCGCGCGCATTTTTCGCTTAGGGACTTTTGTTTGCCAGCTGTTGCCTCATTTCGATTCATGTAACACATAATCTGTCTCACACATTGCATTAGAGAATATAGAAAATGATGGGCTGGCCTTTATTCAGGAATCAGATTATTGCAAAACAATAAGATCTGTAAAGTAACAGAGCAATAGATGGAAAAGTAAAGGCAAGAATAATAGTAATCAGAAAAAAGTACAATGTTTACTGCCAATACAGCTTAAGATGGTTGGCATTCCAAGTCTTTGAGATCTTCTTTCCTTGCAAGGTTTCCAAGGTACATGTGCTAGGTCCGACCATCTTTCTGATCCTGTATGGTCCTTCCCAATTAGCCCGGAGCTTCCCATCTTCCTTGTGGGTGTTTGTAATTGTCGACTTTCTCAATACTAGGTCTCCTTCTTGCAATTCTCTGTTCTTCACCCGTGCATTGTAATAAGTGGCTACCCTCTGTTGGTAGGCAGCCAATCTCATTTTTGCTTTGTCTCTCAGCTCATCTATCAGGTCTAGATTCTCCCTTAGTCCTTGAGAATTGAGCTCTTCGATGTAGGGGACCAACCGGGGTGACTCAGCTCCAACTTCTATTGGGATGAGAGCTTCAGTCCCATATACTAAATTGAACGGTGTTTCCCCTGTCGACACCTTGCTTGTCGTTCTGTAGGCCCATAAGACACTCGGGAACTCGTCTACCCATGCTCTCTTTGCTTTATCCAATCTGGTCTTCAACCCATGTAGTATAGTTCGATTACTCACCTCTGCTTGCCCATTAGCCTGCGGGTAAGACACGGAAGATATTCTTAGGAGAATGTTCAGGCCTTTGCAGAAATCCCAGAAAGCATTACAGTCGAACTGCTTCCCATGGTCTGCATTTATCACACGGGGGATCCCAAATCGACAAATTATATCCTTCCAGACCATCGCTTCCACCTTCTTCTCAGAAATTGTAGCTAAAGGCTCGGCCTCTATCCACTTCGTGAAGTAGTCCGTGGCCACTAGTAAGTACTTCCGTTGTCCTGAGCCTAGTGGAAAAGGTCCCAGGATATCTAGTCCCCACTGTGCGAATGGAGTTGGTTGGAGAGTGTTCTGAAGGGCCGAGACAGGTGCGGTAGGTATAAGAGCGAATTTCTGACACTTTTCGCATCTTCTTACTTTGTCTGCGGCATCTTTCCTCAGTGTAGGCCAGTAAAACCCCGCTCGCATTATTTTTGTGGCCAAGGCACGAGCCCCCAAGTGCTCACCGCATATTCCCTCATGAACTTCGGCTAATGTGTATTCAGCTTGTTGGGGCCCTAGACACTTCAGCAAGGGCATTGTGAATCCCCGCTTGTAGAGTTCTCCATTTACCACGGTAAACCTGGCACTTTTCAATTTCAACTTTCGAGCTTCGTCTCTGTTGGTTGGAAGTGTGTTTCCCAATATACAGTCTTTGATCGGGACTCTCCAATCATCTTTGATCTCGATATCGCAGACCCCTTCTTCTTCGATACTTGGCTTAGCAAGGGATTCCACTTTGACCATACCCCCTCTGACCCCTCTAGAAGAAGCCAATTTTGAAAGAGCATCTGCATGGTTGTTTTCTGACCGATTTATCTGAGTCAGCTAGAAGTGCTTAAATGACTGTGCCAACAATTGTACCTTTTGCAGATAAGGGACTAAAGCGGGTTCTCGTGCTTCATACTCACCCGAGAACTGGTTTACCACCAATTGTGAATCGCTATAGGCTGCTAAGTTGCTGACTCCTAGTTTCTCAGCAGGCTTCATCCCAGCTATCAAGGCTTCGTAGGAAAATCGAAACGTAGGAAATACTCATAGGTTTCCCCTTCGGGCGAAATTAGTACAATTCTTGCTCCACTGCCATCCATGTTACGAGCTCCATCGACAAATAATTTCCACCAGACTAACTCTGTATCCTCTCGGACCTCTCGGCTAGTGCATTCTACAATGAAATCTGCCAACGCCTGCCCTTTTATTGCTTGGCGAGGTTGGAAGTGAATGTCATATTAACTTAATTCGATGGCCCATTTAATTAGACGCCAGGGGTGTTCAGGTTTCTGCAGTATTTATCTCAAGGGCTGATCTGTTAAGATAGTCACCGAGTGAGCTTGGAAGTAAGGCAGCAACTTCCGAGTTGCTATCACTAGGGATAAAGCTATCGTTTCAACTGAGGGATACCTTGCCTCGGCGTCTAGCAGGACTTTGCTTAGATAATAGATCAGGCAATCCCGGTCCCCTTCTTTCCTTAGTAGGATTGCACTTACAGCTTTCTCTCCTACACCGAGGTACATGAGGAGTTGGTCCCGGGCTGTGGCCGAGATAATAGAGGCAACTCTTTTAGGTAGTCTTTCAACCTTTCAAAGGTGTCGTTGCACTCTTCCGTCCATTTGAAGTTCTTTCCTGCCTTTATCGCCTTGAAAAATGGTAGACTTCTTTCAGCTGATTTGAACAAGAAACGACTCAAGGCTGCTATCCTCCCTGTCAGCCTTTGAACTTCTCTTACAGTGTTAGGTGGCCTCATGTCCAAAATAGCTTGAACTTTTTAGGGATTAGCCTTTATCTCTCTATTAGTAATCATGAATCCCAAGAACTTTCCAGATCTCACCCCGAATGAACATTTGTTGGGATTCAACTTCATCTCGTACTGTCGTAACACATTGAACACCTTAGTCATTTTCTCAACATGTGATTCTCCCTGTCGGCTTTTGATGATCATATAATCAACATAAGCTTCCATGGTGTTGCTCAACAAGTCTTGGAACACGTTTTTTACCATGCGCTGGTAGGCTGCTCCCGTGTTTTTCAAGCCGAATGACATTACTCGATAGCAAAATGTCCCACTATCAGTAATGAACGAAGTCTTCTCCTCATCATCTGGATGCATCATGATTTAGTCGTACCCCGAAAAAGCATCCAAGAAACTAAGCAATTCATACCCACAAGTTTCATCTACTAGCTTGTCAATTTGGGGTAGTGGATACGAATCCTTAGGGCAAGCTTTGTTCAGATCTGTGAAGTCTACGCACATTCTCCATTTCCTGTTGGCTTTCTTCACCATCACAACGTTAGCCAACCATTCTAGATAGTTGACTTCTCTAATGAATTTCGCCTGCAACAACTTCAAAATTTCTTCGTTTATTGCCTGTTATCTCTCTGGAGCAAAATTCCTCTTCTTTTGCTTTATCAGCCTTGCCCTTGAGACTACGTTCAACTGATGACAAACAACTTCAGGGTTAATTTCGAGCATATCGACTGGGGTCCATGTGAACACATCACTATTCTCTTTTAGGCATCGGATTATTTCCCCTTTTACTTCTTCAGGCAACTGGCTCCCCACATACACTATTCTTTCTTCATCTTTCTCGTCCAACCGGATGGCCTCTATCTCCTCATCAGGTTTTGGCTTAGGCTTTTCTTCAATTGTAAGGGTTTCCTTCCTTTGAATCCCCCTACATGTGGTAGATGTGACATTACATGTCATGGCTTTCTTTTGATCTCCTCTCACTTATCCAACATCGTGGGGAGTTGAAAACTTCATCAACAAATAGCAGGGATGCACCACCGCTCTCATGTCATTTAACAATGGCTGCCCGAAGATCATATTGTAAGCCACAGACGTTGATCTCACTACCATAAACAACGCTTGTCGGATGATGTCTTTTGGGCTCTCCCCCAATGTAACGGGTAGCTGAATGGTGCCTGCTACCTTTACTGTCTCTCCAGAGAAACCGTATAGGGGTGTAAGAACTGGCTTCAACCTGTCCTCCGTAATATTCATCCTCTCGAAGCAATTCCAGTAGATTAAGTTCACCGAACTCCCGTTATCGACCAAAATTTGACTCACTGGGTGCTTTGCCACCACGGCTGTATTTACCATCGGGTCATCATGAGGAACCACTGCATCTCCTCTATCGGCAGGTGTAAAAGTAATGGGTTCCTCATCCTGCTTTTCCTCCATTACTGAGTTGATTTGGTGGGCCTGTCGAGCATAAGATTTTCGAGATGAGTAAGAAGTACCAGCTAATGATTCACCTCCGGATATTACGTTAATAGCTGGCTCTGTGGGTTCATTATCTTCCTCTCGATTCCTTCCTTCTGTTCTTCTGTTATTATCTCTCCTGTCACCTTCATTTCGTCTCACAGGTCCTCTGTTTTCACCTCTTCTGTCTCTAAATTGGTTTCCTCTGTTCCGTGTAAGATTGTTGTTTCTGTCACCTCTCCACACGAAACGGTTTATTTTTCCCTCTCGCGCTAGTTTCTAGCTTATTCATCAACTCCCTACACTTCTCAGTCGCGTGCCCATATGCTGAGTGGTAATCGCAATACGACCTTAAATCACGGCCCAGAGCCTCTGACGCATTCTTTGGAGTCTGTATCAGCCCTGATCCTTCAATAGCTGCCAACACTGAAGCTCGAGATTCAGTGAGTGGGGTATAGGAATTATATTTTAGTGCGGGAGCTTTCTCAAACTTTCTCGGTTGGCTAGAAGATGCTTCAGTGGCATCTCTTCCTCATTTCCTTCCATCCTTGGATTCTCCTATCACTACCATCTTCATTACTTCCTCCTGGGTTACGTACTTGTGTGCCCGGGAGAGCAAGTCTGAGATGGTAGTTGGCTGTTCTAGCGACAGAGATTCTTGCAATTTCTCAGACCTTGTCCCATGTAACATGACTGCCACAGCTATACCAACTTGCAGGTCTTGCACCTCTAAAGTAGCATCTCTGAACCGATCCACATAACTCTTCAATGACTCCTTAGGCCCCTGCTTAATAGTGAGCAAATAGGTCGGTTCCTTTCTTCTCTGACTATTCACCACAAATGCCTTGAGAAACTCACTTCGCAGCTGATCAAAAGAGACAATAGACCCTTCAGGCAGGTTATTGAACCATTTCATCGCGTGTCTGGATAAAGTTAAGGAAAAGGCCCTACACATTATCTCGTCTTCCCATCCATGTAGCAACATTAGGGCCTCATAGTTTTGCATATGGTTGTAGGGGTCCATCTTTCCGGTGTATGTGGCCATCTACAGCATTTTGAACTTTGGGGGTAGAGGTTTTTGCATAATGGTCATGCAGAACGGTACTCTTCTTCTCTGGCTCTCTTCTGCAGATACTAATTTTTTCTCCTCTAGTACCTGTTCTATCATTTTCTTCATGTCCACAGGGGGAGCGAGTTGATTCCTAGCATGAGACGAATCGGGCAGATCTTCGACAACTATTTCCTTACCCCTTCCTTGAGGTGCATTTGTTCGTGCCATTTGTGTACACCAAGTGGGGTCAAACTCCGACCCTGCTCCCCAAGTGTCATCACCGTTCTTTCCAGCGCCTCTAATACCTCGTTCTACGTTGGTACCAGCAAATTTTGACAAGTCATGATGGTGGCCGAAAGACCCTGCCGCTCGGTCGACACCCTGTCGCTTTGATACCTGTCGCTCGACACCAAATACCTGTCGCATGACCCCTGTCACAGGGTCTAGGCCTGCCGCTTCCTCAGTCTCTCACTGGTTACCTGCGACAGGCCTCCTGCTTTCCTGTCCTGCCGTGCCCTGATGAATGCCATGCTCTTATACAGGGGGAACCTCTCTCTGACGATAGGTGTCTGCCACTGTCGTGTCTGCCTGTCGCCCAAACACCTGCGACGAGACACCTCTATTTGTTCCTCCTACCAAGTTCTACACGGAAGGCGGCAGATCCAATGTCGGGAGAACTCCTTGGAACAGGTCCACCATGGCTCGCAGCGCCTGGGTAGTTTCTTCACTCTGTCGCCTTAGAGCTTCGAATTCTGCCGTCGACACAGTAATTCTTTCTTCCTCCTTGTTCACCTGGTTCGTCTGGCGAATCTGCAGTTCAGGGGAGCTCACAGAGTTTTCCTCACTTCCTGTCCTTACGTTTGTCGATCTCGTTCTCACAATCTTAGAAAATCTTGATTGGCTTTTTATATGTTTCCCACAGACGGCGCCAATTGTTGTTGCACAAAACAACAATAAAGGTATGCTGACGTCGATGTTGTACTTAGTCTCCACGTGTCTTCAAGAAGCTTCTGTAAAACAAGAAAAGTCAGAGAGATGCAGGGGTGGTTCCCTGTGTAGACACTCCGATGCTTAAGTCAGCGGAAGGTTCTTCAATATTGTGAAGCATAAAAGCCAGTAGTCAAAAATTAGAGATTAAGATTATACTTGGGGGCCTATTTATAGGCCAATATTCTAGGTTAATTGATTGAGGATAAGTCCATCATCTTGCTGAGAGTTTGTGTCCTGATACAACACAAGTTCCTCGAAAATCGGGAGCATTCGGAATCTGTCGCCGGCGAGAGACTCATACCGCGTGACACGTTGTGGCATCAGGGGTCTATCGCTAGCGGGACCCGGAGTCATGCGCCACGTGTCGCCTTATGACTGCATGCGAAAGACTGGATGTCTGTCGCTCGGCGACAGGTGTAATGCGCGCCACATGTCGCCTTACGACTGCATGCGAAGGACTGGAAGTCTGTTGCTCGGCGACAGATGTAATGCACGCCACGTGTCGCGTTATGATTGCATGCGACAGGTTTGAAGTCTGTCGTCCAGCGACAAGCGTGATGCAGCTTTGCCTTCTATCGCCCAGGACTACGTGGCCCGGTGATTCCCTGCCACGCGGTGATTTTTGACGTCTTTAGGCCGGGCTCCACGTAGGTGTACTTTGCCATATCAGACGTAAACCACGATGCATTTTAATTGTTGAAGAAGGCGATCCATTAATCAGAACTGAAATTGAGGCAGAAGTTACACTACTCTTAATCCATGAAATCCACTTTTCGTCGAATCCCATAAGATGCGTAGTGTGAAAAAGAAAATTCCAATTGACTTTATCGAAAGCCTTTGCGAAATCAATTTTGAGGAGCAAGCCTCCATCGTTGTCCTTCCTCATACAGTCTATGACTTCATTAGCAATAAGAATACTGTCCATAATTTGACGACCTTCAATGAATGCTGACTGAGTTACATGAATAAGGGAACCAAGAACTTGTTTAAGGCAATTGGCAAGCAACTTAGCGAGAATTTTATATAAGCAGCCAATAAGAGATATGGGGCGAAAATCACTAAGCTTTTCAGCACATTGAGTCTTGGCAATAAGAGTGATAAAAGAGACATTGATACCTTCGGGAATTTTGCCATTTCTGTGATAGTCATGAATGAATTCAACGTACTCCTCTCTTATCATATTCCACATCTTTTTAATGAAATTGAGATTGAAGCCATTAGGACCAGTCGCTTTATCTCCATCACATGCTTCTACTGTTGACCAGATTTCTTGTTCAAAGAATGGAGCTTCCAAGAAGTTTACTTGCTGTTGGGAGAGTTTACCAATACTAGACGAGTTGAATTGAAGGAGAGTGCTGAGATCTTCTGAATATAATTCCTTAAAATGAATTTCCACAGCTTGCCTTATCTCTTTAGGCGTATTCAAATAGGAGCCTCTAAATGAAAGATGACCCAGAAGGTTAGTCCTCCATCTACTGTTGGCTATGCTATGAAAAAACTTGGTGTTTTTATCCCCTTCACAGATCCACTTGAACCTAGATTTTTGCCTCCATTCCCTTTCCTCAGTGTCTTGTAAACTCCACAGTTCTCTCTTTTTTGAGACAATTTGGTAGAAGATGTTCTCATCATCTGGATAAATTTTTGGATCTTTAGATAAAGTTGCAATTTCCTTATCAAGAGATTCTATATCAGCTGACACTCCCTTGTTGTAACCCTTCCATTGTCTGATATCTCCTTTAAGCCTTTTCAATTTCTGATGGAGTCTGAAACCCGTAAACCCTTCCACCTTGTAGGACATCCATTTCTTGTCAACTAATTCTATGATTCCTTATTGTTCAGCCAATGATTAAACAATTTAAAAGGTTTTGGGCCCCAATCCTGAATATCTACGCCAAGACAAATTGGGACATGATCTGAGACAGCACCTTCTAAGCACCACTTATTGATGTTAGAGTAAATAGAGAACCGTGATGGGGAAAGGAGAAATCTATCTAACCTACTAATTGATGTTTTATTTTGCCAAGTGAACTTCCTTCCCATTAATGGTAAATCAGTCAGTTCGGAGTAGTGAACAAAGTTGGTAAAATCTTTAGTAGAGGTTGAATGATCAGAAGTACCCACTCTCAACGTTAAAATTCGCAGCCTTGCACCAGAGCTCTTGACCATTGCCATTATATTTCAACATCAACAACTTCTCCAAGAAGGCTCTTCTTTCAGTTGCATTTTTTGGAGCATAAATATTTATGAAATTTACCTTGATGGCACAATTTGGAATCGTTCCAGTAATCCATATAAATCTCTCCTTAATAAGGGAAGAGGAGAGAATAAAATCTCCTTCAGACCACATCGAGATCAAACCCCCAGCAGAGCCCACGGCATCACTGTGTGCAAAACTCACCCCATTATTCCTCCAGAGTTGACTAATAATTTCTTTCCGTAACTCCAGACCATTTAGATTCCTGAATAAAAACCAAATTTGGCTTCTCTCTAGGAAGAAGCCTTTTAATTGCTCCTCTTGCTTTTTATCCCAATACCACGAACGTTGAGGGAAATAATCTTCATCGAAAAAATAGAACACCTAAGAAAAACCTTTTATCAACTTCCTGCATACCCATTTTCTTCCTCTGCCTCCAATTCCATCAGTTTTCCAATAATGGGTTCTTCATCTAGCACCGGAGATAAGCCCAAGAGGCGTCCAACATCTAATGTTTTCTCTGCCTTTGACCTTAAAGCCTTATTACGGTTCTTAATATCTTCATCGGATAATTCTGCATCCTCGATAATTTGGAGATTATACTCGTCTTTCTTCTTCGAGCGTTTCCCTCATTCTATAGACTGACTTCCTTTTATTGTTGCTGCTGAAGAAGAGATTGAGGTCAATTTTTTAATCTTTTTTCTCCTGGTCGTTGTGGTAGGAAAATGCATGGACCCATTGTCAATAATAGGTTGAAGTGGGCTTCCAACGCATTCCTTTGGATCTATCATCAATGGATTACCATCTTGAGGCATTGACCCAGTCATTTTTGGGCTCACAACCGGCTCCTCTTCTGGCCGAATAATAAGTTGATTTTGACATTCATTAGACAACATGATTCCTTCATACCTTAAAGTTTCTTCATGGTAGGAGTGTGAATCCCCAAATGTTTTCCTAGGGAATGATTAAGAAGTAGAAGGTCCACCTCCGTTTGATTGTTTGGGGAAACAGAATAATTTGAATTTTTAGACCCTTGGGAATCTCCATCCGCTTTTGCACTTTCCAATGGCGGCTCATTAATGGCTTGTCTAACCATGTCACCATGCAATGTCAACTTTTCGTCCACCAAACCATTCTTAGCCGTGCACGACGGATCCATATCATCCTGGTTTTGATTTTCATAAAAATCCAAAGAAAGACCTTTGGGGCTAGTGGTTGTAGAAGATGAAATCGAAGGAGAATCAATCTTATTGATGGTCTTCACAAGATTGTTCCAAAGAAAATCTGCTCCCTCTTCACAAGTGATTTTAATGATGAATGGTTCCTCGTTGATTAGAAACTGAAACTTTATTTGGTATTATAGTATTTTTCTCCACAAGGGATAGAACTCTTGCCACATCCAATCTCTTCTTTCTCAATGTACTATCGTCGATGGAGATGAAATTGCCCCATTTATCTCCCACTTTCTTGAAGAAAGCAGAACACCAAGCATGAAGGAGGAGGTTTTCCAGCTTTAACCAGACGAACCTGTCTCTACTCAAAAGTTCGGGTGACTAAGGCTTGAACCATGCAAACCATTCACTCATCCAATCCTTGCCATCTTCCAACATTCCCTGCATCTTCTCCTTAGAGTCGAGGGATAACAGAACCATGCTACCTCCCATGAAAGTGACTGAAAAAAGAGAAACACCTTCCGTTAATAGTCACTGTTGAAGAAAATGGATAGATTGAGCTTTATGGACCATCGCGACTGCCGATTTTTCTAGCCAAGAAAGATCTAGTTCTTCTTTCTCAAGAGAGATCACTTCAGTGAGAGCATTTACCTTATCCCCCAGATCAATCCCTTTTTCCATTTCTCCCTTTTTTGAGATACTGTCCTGAGTCTTGTCCTGATTATCTTTCGGCACTCTGTTTTTTACCACCTCAGCATAGGACGGTTTGCGAACTTGGACATCCCTGTAGACAGCTTTAGGCTTACAAAATAATCTGTTGCCTTCGTACTTCTTTTGTAGATTAATAGCAGGTGGTTTTCTTCTTTCTTCTGGACCATACTTCGCCAAGTTTACCTGAAGTTTCCAGCCACTCCAAACGATTCCATCAAGGGCCCTAATGACAGTGATGGCTTCTCTCAAATCTTTAAATCTAAAGAAACCAAACTTACTTCTTCTTGCGTTTTTCCTTGCTAGTGGAATGTAAAAATCAACAATTTTGCCAAATTTCATGATAAGGTTGAACAAATCACTTTCTTTAGTTTTCGGATGAATGTTCCCCACAAAAACAGAAATTAGCTTCCTTCGCCATTGATTAGATTCCCGAACACTTGAGTTGTAAGCAAACTTCCTGTTTGAATAGCTAATCTCCTTCCCTAGTTTTCTCGTTCTCTCTCTACCCATTCTCTCTCTATGAATAGCTAATCTCCTCTTCATGGTTCATACACAAATAAAATCGGTCTCAAATGCTTTACCTACAAATATGCTACGAATAATCCGCTACAAATCCCCTTTTACTTTTTTTTTTTCTTTTTTAAGCATTTGCAATGGACTTTTCAAAGCAAAATCCGTTGGACTTTGTGATCGAATTTCCATTTCGTTGCAAAAATTGCGGGCATGCACTAATCATTCGCCCTTTTTTTTTCCTACAAGATTTGCAATTGAATTTTTTCAGATGCAGATTTGCAACAGAATTTTGTTGCAAATTCTCTTGTAAACTTTTTTGTTATTCTGTTCCTAATTCGTGAATATTAGCGATAGAAAATTCATAGCAAAAAATCCACCAAAAAAAATCGATAATGAAAGTTTGATTTCATGTAGTGAATTTGTTTTACACGTGTAAGTAGATTTTATATATATATATATATATATGTATATATGTATATAGAGATAGATAGAGGAGGAGATCTAGTTATATTAGTATAAAACAAATTGTTTTACACTTTTTTTTTTATAATTTTATATAAGATTAATATTTTTAGAAACTAATTGTTAAATTTAACAACTTAAACGTATTTGTTGTGCTCATAAATTTTTGAGTGAATTTGATATTCCAATCATTTTAGTTAAGAATAGTATTTATATATATATATATATATATATATATATATCTTAATAGTTAAAATTTTATTATTATAGAACAAATAGTTAAACATCTTTAATTAAATTAAAATTTGGTATGCATGATCTATGTGAATAAAATATAAAATGAAACGGTTAAATTAAAAAAAATATAAATCTTATAAAAAAAATAAAAATGTAAAACTAATAAATTAGTTAAATTATTGTCGTGTATCTCTCCATATATACAGACAAGATGACTAGAAACTAACAAATTGTCTTAAATTGTATAAAACATATTTCATGTTTCTTTTTTTTTTCCTAATTTTTTTTTTGTTTTAATAAGATTAGAAGGTGGGCTGATGAAAGAAGGGCCTGGTTCAGTTCAATATTCCCTTTGTCATTAAAAAGGTTGATTGCCAATATGCTGTAAATGGAATTAAAATAAAAGTTAAAACCTGGTTTAGTTGCTTTCATTCTGTACTTTTACTGATTAATATTTCGCTTTTGATCTTATACCTTTATTTCTTAAATATTTCCTTTTTCTTTTTTCTCTCAATTGATGTAACAAGGCATGCATGACGCGGAGTCGACCCATACCCCCTGAATGAGGGTCTGAATCCTCTTTTGATTATTTTTTATTGTAGGGTTTCGTGTTCTTAATTAGTGGTCCAGAGATGTCAATAAGTTTGAAACTTTAATATTACTTTGCCTAAAATGAGGACTAATAGCAGGGACATGGATATCCACTCTCTTTACGCAATGAATAAATTTTCTATTCATTGTGATCAACAAATGTCGGGCGTAAAGGGTCCACTGAGATAATAAGGTGGGACTATTAGGTTAGTGAGCCAAATTGAGGGTTACATGGCAGTTGAAAACTAGTGTTATAACTAAGAGTGTAAACGAGTCAAGTTACTCATAAACTATTCGGATTCGATTAAATGATTACTCGAGTTTTGTTCGTTTATTTTTGAGTCGAACTTTAGCTACTTGAGTAATAAGTTGAGCCGAATCCAAGCTTTTTAATAGTCGACTCGAACAGCTAGGAACTTTATTGAGCTTTTTTAATATACATTTTTAATATTTTATTATTAATTTACTATTTTACGCTCATAATATATAATTAAAATTGAAAGATTAAGCATATCGAGTTGAGCTCGAGTGACTCAAGTATTTTATGAAATCAAACTCGAGCTTTAAAAGCCAAACTCGATCGAGTTTGAAATGAGCTTCGAGCTTCGAGTTTTTGAGTCAAGCAGAGTTCGAGCTTAGTACTGAATCGTCTTGACTCAGCTAAATTACACCCCTAATCATAACACCATATGCTCTTCAAATATGTTCTTCATTCAGAAAACGAAAGACACTGAAATTATAGTCAATCTCTTTCTCTTTGCACATGAAACCCATCAAGGAAACCTTTCCCATTTCATGATTTAAGTTGTAAGTGAGAATGAATGTCAAAGAAGCTAGCTAGCTTTCACCAACACAATGCATGCATGCTTGCACGATCTTATTGTTTGTTCGAGGTCTTCGCTTTTTTAGCTAGTTCTATTTCTTTACGTACGTAGCACTTTTGGGAGTGAGCAGTTCTGAGTTTAATGAACCTTTATTGCATTAATTATTTTTGCGGTTGAACTGAAGGAATCTCTTTCTGACCACTATGAATTTATATACAATTAAGTGAATCACTTTGCTGAACAAGAATCTGGGGTTCTTATGTCTTTTGCGATCCTTCTATAGTTCTATATTCTAGTAGCTAATCTTATTCATGTCACGTACCCCATTATGACATTAATAAAAGTTTAACAGAGCCGACCATCGTTTTTGTTGTCTGCTCAATCAACAGCTTTAGTTAGCAAAAGTTAAGACCTCTTTGGCTTCCTTTGCTTAATTTTGCACACTAATTTTGAGGTTTGAGAATTGGGACCACCAAGCAATTATGCAATTATGACTCTCAATTATATTATGAATACGAACCTTTAAAATGAAGTCATCGGTCCATACCTACTCACAGTGTGTGTAGAGGTGATAAACGGGTTGGGTGGATCCAGTCCAGCATGGAATCGGATCGGATCAACCCAGTTCGTAAATAGGAACTACCCAACTCGGTAGTATATTGAGCTGGACCTATTAAAAAAAAAAACCAAGCCCGATAAGAGCTCGGTCCGACTGTCTCGATCCCGTGGCGGACCTATTTTGGGTCAGTTTTGGTCGGAATAGGTCTGGCAAATTTTTTTAAAAAGGCCTACCACTATGCAATGGCAGGCCTTTTGTAGCAAGCTGCTGCGTGATGGGCAACGGCTTCAAATGGAGGAAGGGACACTCCTTCCCTTCATTTTTCTTTTAAAAAATTTTTATTTTTTAAATTCAATATATTTTTTCTATAAATACCTATTCATTTCCTTCATTTTTTCTTTACAGTTTCTCTCATTACTCTCAAATCTCAACGCTCATATTCTCTCACACTACAAAAAAAGGGACTTTCAGCGACGGAATTAGCAACAGAATTTTCCGTCGCTAAAAGCCGAATTCCGTCGCTGAAGTGTTTCAGCGACAGATTAGCAAAGGAAAATTTCTGTTGGAAAACTTGAAGTCGCTAATGCTCCTCATGTTGCTGAAAGGACAACTCTGTTGCTAATTAGCGATGAAATTTTTACTTATCAGCGACAGATTTTTTGTTATCAGTGACGGAATAAATCAAAATCCTGTCATTAATAATTCATCAATAAAAAGTATCGGCGACGGAATATTTCGTCGCTAAATCTGTCACTAATTTTATTTTTATTTTTTAATTTTATTAAAAAAATCTGTCGCTAAAAGCTTTTACCGACAAAATTTTTTGTCACTAATAATAAATTTATTTTTTTATGTTATTAAATTATTCAATTGCTGAAAGTTATCAGCGACGGAAAATTCTGTTGCTAGTAATATTTAATATTTTTCATCTAATAGTAAATCTGTCGGTAAAGGTACTTAGCGACAGAATATTCCGTTACTGATAATAGAATTTTTCTGTCGCTGATAGTGTTAGCGACAAAATTTTTCGACGCTAATTTAATGAAATCCGTCGCTGATGCTATTATTTCTGTCGCTAATACAATGAATTCTGTCGCTAATGATATCTTTTTTTGGTCCTTTTATTTGTGCATTTCGCTACCAAAATGTTAAATTCCAAAATTCTTTCCAAAAGTTTTTCGAAATATATCTAAATTTATGCTTAAAACACTAAATTCATGACTATAGCAACATTTAAAAAACCTTAATCCATAAACATAAAATTTTGATAAGATTCATACGTAATGTGAAATCCTCAATTTTCTGTAATTTTTCATATTTGTATAGTATTCCAACTTGGAATGATTAAATAAATATGGAATTTTAATTTATGAATGATATATGGGACATGGAAGGAATAATAACAAATGAATGGTCAAATGGTCAAGGGTCAATAATCAAGAGGATGAGGTGTGAAAAAGGGATAACTATGCATTAAATGAATTTTGCATTGTCATCATCTTCTCTTCTATAGCAACCGGCAGTCATTTACTCCTTTCTCTCAAAATCTTCCAAGTTCCAAGAGAGCGAACCCTTGACAAACAACCATTTTCTGTCATCAAATCGTTAAGCTTACTTAACAAAAATTGCTCCTCATCACTAGCTAAAGCTATAGCTGTAATATGAAAGGCTGAATGAAAGGATTTGAGGAGATCTTATTGCTATTAATGTGGTGACTAACAAAGGTAAAAGATGAAGTTGATTTCTTTAATTCTATCTATGGTTTGGGGTTATGTTGAGTTGGTATAGCATATTTGTAGAGGTTTCTTAAAGGTTGGAATTATTATGATGTTTGCAGCTTTGAAGAGTTGAAAGGAAAGATGTTGATTTGCAACTAAGAAATTGCGTTTTCGGAGTTAATTGAGGTAAGGAATATGTGTAACGGACGTAGGGTGACTATGTCTGTTTTTGGTTGCATGTTTTGGAGTGAAATAAAGGCTGTTTTAAGTGCAAGAAGTTGTAAATTTCAGTTTTCCTTCTAGTTATGATTTGGCTAGGGGCAGCTGACTGCCTAGAGACAGTTGTGACGGACTTATTTCCGAAAACGATTTAAAGCAGCTGACTGCCATGTATAACAGTCGACTGCTATTTTCCAAAAAGCACTCTGTTTGCCACCAGTGGACTACTAAGGAGCCAGTCGACTGCTTTTCCTCAAAAAGCATTATGTTTGCAAAACCAGCTAATTGCCTATAGAGCCAGTCGACTACCCTATTTTCAGAAGCATTCTGTTTGCGAAACTAGTCGATTGTTAAGGAGACAGTCGACTGCATTTTCTGGAAAAACTTTCTATTTGCGACTAGTCGACTGCCCTATTTGACCAGTCGACTGCCTTATTTGTTTTCAAAAATTAAGATATTTGAATTTTAAAAAGAAAAGAATTTTAATAAAGTGATATTTGCCATAGCAGTCGACTGCCCTAAAGACTAGTCGACTGTCCTATTAGAAAGAAGGTTTTCAAAACCTATTTTGTACGAATATAATTGTAATTTCAAAAAAGGTATATGACAAATGTTTTGGAGACTGTTGACTCCTTTGGAGATCATGCATATTATTTGTATTTGTACTTGGCTGAGGAACCTTAGTCCGGTCCTCAGTGCCACAGTTGTTACCTGACTAGTGTTCACTGTGGTCTATCGACTATGGCCATATGTCTCTTATGAATATTTGGCTTTGGGGAGGATCCCTGGCCCATGCGTGGGTACGCACTTATTTGACATCTCTTACGGGATTTATGTGGCATCCCTTATGAGATTTATTCTGTGCATGATTCTATTGGAAGATTAACCGTCTCCCATCTATTTGAAGTTATTTGTATATTTGATTTCACGTGATTTCACGTGATTTGAAATACGTGAAAGTATTTGAATTATTTGAATATTTTTATATGTGATTTCAACTGATTTGATATTATTTGAAAGTATTTGACTTATTTGATTTTACGTGTAAATGATTTTTGAAGAATGTATATGTTATTTGAAGAAAGTATACGGTATATGCTTAGGATTTTACATGACATTATAGAGCTAAGTAGGAAACCTGCATATAGTGGTATGTACGCTCTTTTACATATGTTTCTTATTGAGCGTAAATTCATTCCTTTACAACATTTTTTCATCCAGATTATTTGAAGTGATTCCCGCTCCAGATAGAGGAGCTCACTTTTGGCATCTTATAGTATACTTTTGAGATACGCTTCCTAATATTCATTGAAGGTATACTCATTTGTTATGTACTTTAGTTATGTTTATCAGACGATGCTATAGTACATTGATGTATATTAGATCATTGGTGATGTAGGTTATGTAAGTTATGTGAGATCTTGTGTAATTGACTTTTATGTTTATATGAAAGAATTACTTTTAGTTGAAATTGAGATCACTATATTAAGTGATGAAATATAAGTATAAGAAGAACAAAGTATGACATTGACAAATAGCCTAACCAAATCTTATGTGAAGAAAAAGTTAGTTGATATTTGTATAATTGGGGTTGCGACATATAATCATAAAACATAGTTAAAATTCATAAAATTCATAACATCTCTCAACAACACTGAAATTCTTAAAACATAAAAAGAACAAAGTATTAAATATTTCTTACAAAACAGAAATTCATGCAGAAGGCCCATCTTCGAGTTTTGGCGAGTGTCTATAATCGGGATTTGAAGGGCCTCTTTTGTTACTCTTCCATGCATGAGTCATCTCAGCCATCCATTGGTGCATTTCCGGTAAAACTATTAATACAACTTTCGTTACAGTACATATTAAAACTATTAATACAACAATATATACATTTATGCAAAGAAAAAAAAAATAACAATGTATATCTAACATTAAGCAAATTAATAATACTAATTCCATCAATCTATTAATATCATGTAATTAGATACACTAAAACAACAATAAATTTTCATAATTAATAATATTATAATGAAATTAAATCTACATAAATAAATTTATATATTTAAAAGGTAACAAAAATAAATATAAACATTTAAATAAAAATTTACTAATAATATTCCTATATATACAAATAAATATATACTATTAAATATGTGTGTGTGTGTGTCTGTGTGTGTGTGTGTGTAACAACAACAATATAAAAGCATTAGTAACTAATTAAACAAATAAATAGCAATAAAGTATATATATATACACACAAATAAATAAATACAAATATATGCAAAAAAATAAATAAATATACACAACTAGCTTTGACATACTCAAATAAAAACATACAAAAATAATTATATACAAACATACACAAATAAATAAATATATACACACAACTAATTAAAAATATATACAAATAAATAAATATATTAAATCTATTAATACAACAATATATACATTTATGCAAAGAAAAAAAATTAATATATATAACAATGTATATCTCACATTAAACAAATTAATAATACTTATTCCATCAATATATTAATATCATGTAATTAGATACACTAAAACAATAATAAATTTTCATAATTAATAATATTATAACCAAATTAAATCTACATAAATAAATTTATATATTTAAAAGCTAACAAAAATAAATTGATGACATTTAAATAAAAATTTCCGAATAATATTCCTATATATACAAATAAATATATACTATTAAATGTATATATATAACAATAACATTAAAAGCATTAGTAACTAATTAAACAAATAAACAACAACAAAGTATATATATACAAATAAATATATACTATTAAATGTATATATATATAACAACAACATTAAAAGCATTAGTAACTAATTAAACAAATAAACAACAACAAAGTATATATACACACAAATAAATAAATACAAATATATGCAAAAAAGTAAATATATATAGACAACTAACTTTGACATACTCAAATAAAAATATACAGAATTAATTATATACAAACATATACAAATAAATATATACAAATTAATAAATATATACACACAACTAATTAAAAATATATACAAATAACTAAATATATATACAAAGAAATAATAAAAGAAGTGCATATATAAAAATAAAACAAACTAACAATATAAACAAATAAATATATATTTTTAAATGTAAAAATGATAAATAAATATATATACCACTGTAGAGATGGACGGTAGTGGGGGGCCGACTGGCGGTTGGGGTTGCAGCGGTGGAGATGGACGCCGGTTAGGGGGAGGGGGGTTGCGACTAGTAGGTAGGCATACAACAGCGGTTGCGAGTGGCAGGCACTTTTTGTTTTTTGTTTTTTTTTTAAGACAAGAGGTTGGCGGGGGGGGGGGGGGGGGGGCGACCGGCAGCGGCACAACGACCAGCAGCCAACTGGTTGGCAACCAGGAAAAGGGGGAGCGGGGAACGAGCGGCGATCTAGAGAGGGGAGCTATTGGCGAACCAAGAGAGGGGACCAAGAGAGGGGGTTAAAATGTAGAGACATGAGCGAGAAAGGGAAAAAATGGTAGGAGTTAGCGATTTTCAAGGAATTAGCGACGGAATTTTCGTTGGATTAGCGATGGAAATTCTTTGGCTCATTGGTTTTGACACACCTTGGCTGTTATGAAAACGGTTACCAAGGTGTTTTAGCAACGAAAAATTCCGTTGCTAAAATAAACACTATAAAATAAATTTATTTTTATTTTAATTTCAGTGATGGAATATTTTTGTTGCTACTTGGTAAAAAAATAAAAAACAAAATTTAAATAATTTTCATTATGTTGGAATCAACGATAGAATACTCCATCGCTAACGTTATTTAGTGACAGAATTAGCGAGGGAATGTTCCGTCGCTAATTTCTGAAAAGTTTCATAAATAAAATAAAAAATATAACTACGATGGTTTTACGACGGAATTTTTCCGTCGCTAATTCCATCACTAACGTTATTTATCGACGAAATATGCTGATTCGAATTTTATTTTTTGACTGTTTTCGGATTTAGCTACAGAATATTCCGTCGCTAATTTTTGGCAATTTTGAACAGTACCTCCCGCCATAATTAGCGACGGAATTAACGACGAAATTTTTTCTGTCGCAATTTACCGACAGAATTCTATCACTAGTTCCGTCGCTAATCTAAACCTCATTTCCGTTGCTAATCCATCACTAATGTCATCTTTCAGTGACGGAAAAATTTCGTCTCTAAATTTTCGTCGCTGAAAGCCTTTTTTCTTGTAGTGTCAATACTTACTCAAACTCTCTCAAATTCACTCAAATTCTCTTATTCTAAATTTACAATTTTATCGTTTTTCTCTCTAAAATTCATTTTTCTTTTCGTTTTACAATTTTACAAATTTTAATTTCAACTTTCAACTTCCAACTTCCAATATATATTGCTACATCTATTTTTTTTTCAAATTTTCAAATATATTTATTTTAAAAAATATAAAAATGTCAAAATTGTTTCGTTGTTCAAGTTTCATTTCTCGCCTTTTCGGTTCTACTGAAATCTCTAATTTGAGTGACTTATTATTCAATGAATTCAAACTCAATATTCATTTGAAAGAGGAGCTTCCTTCAGCACCACTGATACATACCAACTTGAATCGTTTCCGGAATGTCTGTGGTCAAACACAATCATTAACTGCCACCACTCTGTACTCTCGAGACTGATGAAAACTAAGATTAACTGCATTAAAAAACGTAAGGTATGGGGGCATTTTGACATTGTGCTAAATGAATGTACGACGAATGAATGTTTTGCTATTGGTAAAATATGTAAAAAGGTTTATGCTTATATCTCCGGTAGAAGTGGTAGCGGTATGGGTACGTATAAAAGATATTTAATTAGGGCGCATAAAATTAATCTAGATGAAGAAGATGAAATTAATGAAGGCATACAATCTCAAATTAATATATATATGATGGTGGGAAAAATTTATTTATAACAATGTTCAAGCTAGATGTAGTTTAGTTAGATTTGTAGTTAGGACTGAATAGCCATTCACAAATTGTAAAAAAGTAGGATATTTAGAATTTGTTTGTAAATATTTACAATCTACATATAAATCTGCTTGTAGATATACATTAAAAAATGATTGCATGTGTTGTAACGATTTTTTTCCGGAGACCTAATCGTTAGATGTTAAATGTTATGGAGTCGCCACAAATCTTTTTTACCTAGGTGTGATTGACCACCTATTTGACTTTAAGGATAAAGCTTAGTCTTTCTAAAAAAAAGGATAAAGCTTAGTCTACGTTCCTAAAATTAGGTTCAGGAGTACGGTTACTTGTGGGGAAGGGATTAGCAACCTCACAACGCCCATCCGATGGACGGTACCAATTAATCACATATTGCCCTAAAAGGTCTTAACCAAATTGGTCTTTTAATATTTGTTATTTTATTTTTATTTTTTTATTTATTATTTAAGTATTGAGAATTTTCTTAGATATTTTTTTGACATTTTCGGTATAGTTTAAGAAATTCTCTCACCTCAAGAGTATTCAAGAAAATCACTTATTCTCTTGAAGAGGCTTCGTCGTCGGATTTAATTTTAATATTTTTAGATAAAAGACTTTTACTTCATCTTAAACCTTGACTTTTAAATATTTTATCCCTCCCTTTTTTTTATTGTAATATTTTAAAATCTCTCCAACACTTTTGGTGAGATAAAGTTCCTCAAATTTATTATTTATCAATGTTGAACATTTTATTACAACCCAATATATTTTCCAATCTCGTATAATTATTTATCTTTATATAACATTATATATTTTTAAATATTTTAACATCCTACCACACTTTTTTAAGATTTGAAGAAAACTCCCAACTTAGGAGTTTTATAAAAAATCCATTTATATTATTTTTTTATAAAAGTTTTTCTTTCATTTATCATTTCAAATGTCACTATTATTATTATTATTATTATTATTATTATTATTATTATTATTTATTATTATTATTATTATTATTATTATTATTATTATTATTATTATTATTATTATTGTTATTGTGATTTAAATTTTTTATTTGTTTTAACGTGGACAAATAAAAGGTGCACAAGCAACAATTCGCCATGCACAAGTCGACTAGGGTGCGAGAGATCGCCCGAAACAGCTCGCCACGGGCAAGTCAACTTGCCCCGAAACAGCTTGCCTCGAAACAGCTCGCCACACGCAAGTTAACTTTGCGCTCAAGAGCTCACCTGCTCAAGTAAAGCTGTGCACAAGAGCTTGCCCATACAAAAGTGAACTCGCGCGTGGCAATCTCGCCCACACACAAATGAAACCGTGCATAAGAGCTCGCTCATACAAAGTGAACTTATACGTAGCAAGCTGGCCCACACATATGAAACCGTGCACTAGAGCTCACCCATACAAAGTGAACTTACGCGTAGCAAGCTCACCCGCGCAAGAGGAAGGCAGATAAGATTTTAAAATGATTTTTAGTTAATAGATTTGTTTAGGCGAGGTAGGTTTAGCAAAATGTGGGGCTTTATTTAAATTTTCTTAAATGGAGAAGGCAGAGGATACTTACAGTATTCGGCTCGAGCAAGTTTTATCTTCCTCTTCGCAGTTCAGTCACCACTGATCCAACCAAAGCCGCCTCTCACTACCACACTTTCTTCCTTCCAGACGCACTAGAGCAACAAATGTGAGTACTGCTCACCGTCGTCCACGCATCCCCTTCACTGCTCCAGTCACCGTCCAAACCGCTCGGCGCTGCCAATCACTGGTTCAGCCTCCAGTTACTACTGCCATCGAGTATCCCTGAGCTTATTCTTTCTTTTGTTTTGGAATTTTCTCTGTCTCCCTCTGTTTTTTTCTCCGACCTCCTTCAGGCCATTTTATAGGCATTTTTAATCAAGAAAAACGGATGAAATCTCTGAATCCAGAGATTGTAATACATTGTCAGATGACTTTCAGATCCAATAGTGTTTGATTTTCTGGGTGTTCTTAAATGCTGGAGAAAATCTGCTTGAAAAATGCCGAGCCTATCGTGGAGGCAAAGGGCTATAGAGGAAGGTTTTTAGGATATTGAAGCATTGATTTTCTTGAAACCGCCCCTTGTTTTCTTCTTCATCTCGCTCGAGCTATTCTTAATGTGCATTTTTAGTCAACAAAAACGAATCAAATCTCTGAGTAAAAAACTTTCAATCTCAAATGAAGTTTGTCAAGGGGTTGGTGGAGATGGCAGGGCTAAGTTTACGGTGGCTTGTTGACAGCCTTTTAGGCCAGTGTCACACCAGCGCTGCTCTTTTTTTTTTTTTTATTTTAATTTTTTTATTTCAATGTAAATTCAAAAATCACAATAAGAAGACAATCCAAATATATTTAATTTCGGACAAAATTAGGTGTCTATAGCATGGATATGTTTAAAGAATATAGGCAAGCTTTAATTGACAAACTTAGTAATATTTCATCTAGAGTTAGTTTAACTAGTGATATATAGACTAGTGTTAACAATACAAGTTATCTTGTTATAACTTGTCATTGGATAGATGAAGATTGGTGCATACAAAAATGAATTTTATCCTTAGATATAATAGAAGAAGCACATAATACATATACTATTCATAAATATATAACTAAAATTTGTAAATTGTATGGACTTGAAAATAATAAAGTTTTTTGCTATTGCTTTAGATAATGCTTCGAGTAATATTACAGCTATTCCTATGTTAATTAAAAGTTTAAACCCAGTTATGTAAGGTGTATTTTTTTCATACTAGATGTGCATGCTATATTTAAAATATGTGTGTTCAAGGTGGTTTTAATGCCACTGGTAGTGGTAGTATTAGTGGCATGGTCCAATTGATATAATTAAAATATTAGCCAAATAGATCTGCACCTTAAATCATAAATGTGAATGGAAGCAACTTTCTCTAGCAAATAATATACTTGTTAAGGCGTTTTCACTTATGGAAAAAAGGTGGAACTAATTCCGTCGTTTGCTTTCTTCTGTTTTACCTTCTAAAGAACTTATTACTCTTTTTTATAACAAATATACAAGTAGCCTATATTTAGCACTTTAAGATGAAGATTGGATTTTTATTGAATGTTATGTTTATTTATTATCTACTTTTAAAGATGCAACCAAAAGATTTTCTACTCAATATTATCCAATTATACCTTATTTTGTTCTTATTATTTATACAATGTTAGATAAAATTTTCAAATTTAGGAATCATGGAACTTTATCTCCTTTTGTATATGATATGGAAGAAAAATTAAAGAAAATATCGGGAAACAATTTCTCCTATTTATTGTATTGAAACTTTACTAGATCCTAGTCAAGTTGAGGTAAATAAAGAGATTTTTTTTATTGTTTTTAAGATTTTCTTGGTCTAGATTATATTTGATGACTAAAAGTCCTTAATTAACAATTATTTTCGAGAATTATTTAATATTTATGAAGTAGAGAAGAAGTAGTTCAACTTCAATCAAGGACAAGAAGAATTGTATGAAGAAACCGAGAGTGGTGGCAGCAGCAAAGGAAGAGGTATTTTGAATGCAATTAAGAAAATGGTAAAGAAGAGAATTAAGCTAAAAGGAAAAGCCAATTTGGATAATCAACAACTTGACAAGTTCTAACTTCAATGAGATAGAATTTTTCTTAAGTCAGGCTTTTGTATAGACGATAACTTTGATCTTCTCAAATGGTGAAAAGAAAATCAAAGACAATTTTCAATTTTAGCTTCCATGGCCTGAGATGTTTTTGTGAAACAAGTTTCTTCCGTTGCTTCAAAATCCACTTTCTTGACATGTGGAAGAATCTTTGGAGACAATTGAACCACTTTTAATCCAAATTCATTGTGCATGTTAACATACCTTAAAGATTGGTTTGAAACGGAATCTCACAATATTGAACTTGGAATGGCAAATGAATTTGTCGATACTATTTTAGAGGAGGAGGAAGAAATTTCCATAACAATCCATATAAATTATGAGGAATAGGTAATAATCTAATTTTTCCTTTTTTTTTTTGTAAATTGTATGTAAAATTTTAAATAAGTTTAATCATAGTAAATATATTTGTGGATTATAGTCCCGTGATTTTTACCTTTCTAACTTTTGAAGGTTCCATGTAAAAAAATCTTTCGTCTTCTTGTGAGAACTGTGTATTCAGATACTGTTTCACATGTAAGGACACTCATACTGTTCAATTCATGTGAATTTCGCAGATAGGAGCTAGTACAGTGTGGTGTGCCCCACAGGTTCTACAATGCCTGGATGGATGTGAGACCGGACAGATAATACACAGAGGGTCTAATAAATATACAATATGAATTTTAAGTCTAAACTACTTCATTTAGATTATTTCGAAGAGAACGAAAACAAATTAGGAAATGACGTTTAAGTCCATAACCCGGTGGCATTTTCGTAAATTGAGGTCAAAATAAATGGGAATTTAATCTAGCGATTAAAGAATGATATTCTACGTGAAAATAAGTCCTGGGTTATGTAAATAGATAGATCGAATCAGTAGTCAAATTAGAATTCTACGCGGTTTACCCGGTAAGGGTATTTTTGTAATTTCACCTTTTCGAAAAGGTTAAACCCGAACCAAACCACCACCATTTATCAAAATACATTTAATAGGAATTTTTGGTGATGGAAAATAGAATTTTGGAAGAAAAAGATCGAAAAATCTATCATTAATGGCATTTTTGTTATTTTTAACATTTATAAAATATAACCAAATATTTTATTATATAATTCCAGCTGCTGCCGATACTGTTTCTGCATCTTCTCCTTGCATTCTCGTGGCCACCATTGAAGACTAAAAGAAAAGAAAACAAAAGCTTCCAAAAACTCACAAAAAACAGATTATTTCCACTAAGCTATTTCTACCAAAATTACTCTACTCATCTTCCTCTCTCTAAACATACCAATAACCCTTTGATTAAGTGGCTAAATCAAGAGAAAAGTGAAGAGGAAGGTACCCATTTATTGTGTATTTACATTCTTTGATTTTTAATGGTTGATTTTAAGAGAATTAAGCTTCCTAAGCTTGTTTATGGTATTAGTTTAGGTTGAATCTAGTTAAATCATACTCAACCATTAAGAGAGGTGTTCGGTCATAGGGAGATCTCTATGAATTTCTATGGTTTGATATTTAAAAATAGGATTAGGATGATGATTAAGCTTAACTAAACAAGGTATATTAGTTAAATTGTGGAAAAATCACAAAAATGGCAAGAAGCCATTTTCGGTCATGGTGAGATGGGAGGGTTTTAATGCTTCAAATTATGATGTTATGATGTTAAGACACTGAAGAAATTATAAGAATACTGATGGTGAAGTCGGATTTCGATTTAGAGCTAAATTGGCGAAGTTTGGTTTTAGCACCGGTGCGAATTATACTGGTTTAATATTTTCTACCGGAAATATAGTAGAATTTAATTCAAGAAAAATTATTAGAATTTTAATTATGGTGAATAATGGTCTTGGGTGAATTTTATTGCAGCCCGGGAGTGGTGAATTGTATGTGGTGCTATCGGACGACTAGATTTCAACATACAGGTAAGGGATGCGTGTGTGAACCGTAGGGATACTGTAAATGCATGTTTGGTTCACACTATTTTTATAGAAATAAATTGGATATAAATTGCCTTTGAAAGTGGTGAAATTTGGTGAAATTGTGGCTGCTGTTGAAATTATAAACTGTAATTTTCGTGTAGGAAGGCTAGGTTAAAAATAGCCGTCATTCTGCCGAAAATTATAGAAATAATTGGAAAATATTTCTAGTATTTTTCTAAAGTGGAATTTTGGGAAAATTTCATGAAATTCATTAAATTGCATAATTTTATAGTTTACAAAAAAACTATATTTAAATATTCCTGATAAGGAATTTTATTTATGTGAGAGTACTAGCATGTGCCTTATATTGTTTTATAAATATCTAGAACATTTTCTGGAATGATTGTTACAGTATGAATATTTTATGAATTTTTATTCATAAAATGAATATATTTTCATTTTAAATATTTATAGATTGATTGAAAATATATTCAGTGAAATTGATTTCATAAATGCTGCTTATATCACGTGTTTATTGTTTTGAGACTGTTAGGCCCCGTATCATGCTCACGTGTCACGTGTTATTGCTAATAGATACTGATTCTATTATCAGCGTCTCCGGTGGACACCTGATCAGTGCACACTGTGGACCCCATAGACTATGGTCATAGATCTCATGTGTTTCTCCTATTTGGGATGATATTATAGCATGATATATTTAGGGTGTTGCCTGGTCTCCATGATACTGTAATGACGATTGTATCTTTCATTAAACCTTTAGCTGGTACTACATTATTTGCAGCCACTGAGCTTTTGATATACTACATGTTGAACTAAGTATTATACGGTGTTTTACAAGTTTGAAAATGAATATCTTTTTGAAAGGAATATTAATTCCTCATTTATTTACTTAAGTGTTTTATCATGTGAATATCAAACATTTTTAGCATATAGATTTTATAGTATCAGTTTCACATACAATTCTCTTACTGAGCGCGTTAGCTCACCCCTTTATTTTCTCACTCCATAGACTATCTTCAGTGATTGCGTACCATAGAATTCAGCTGCGTGGCAGTTGACTCCGAGGCAGCTTTTAGTGGATCCTGGAGGTATTATTTCTTTTATATGTTTCGGACATATATGTACAGTACTACATTGTATAGTTCTTGTACCGGGGATGTAGAACACGTGTACAGACTGTATATGTATATTACAGTAAATAATTTAATCAACTAAAGATTTAATTTAAGCATAATAGTAGTTAATGTTTTTCATAAGTGAGTGATAAAGGCACTGCAGACAGCCCAACCATCACGTGCGGTGTTATAATATGGTAAATATTGTACATTTTGGGATGTGACAGTTAGTTGGTATCAGAGCAGGTTGTTCTGATGTTTGTCAGTGTCTTTGGGTTTAAATAAGAGTACATCTCCCGTAGTACTATATAGTCTGATCATATTTAAGTGATTCAAGTGATTGAACACTATTTTGAAATGTCTATGTTGTGCAAAAATGAGTGGATGCAGGGGTAGACGAGGTAGAGGATGCGGTAGGGCGGCACCTATTTCGGAGCCTACATCGGAGTCAGCCCCAGGACCTGCACTCCCTCCGCAGCCTGAGAGTCCAAATACCAGAATGAATAGGATGGAACGAATGTTGGCAGACTTTGTAGCCACGTATAACGCTGACAGAACTGCTGAGAGAGATAGAGATAAAGCAGCAGCAGCAGCTTCCGCGGTAGCACCACCCCTACCATAGCCAGTAGTACCACCTCCCGAGCCATAGCCAGCCCCTCAGCCAATACCGCAAACACCTGTCGTAGTAGCACCGCTGGCACCAGCCCGACCGTGTAGTGTTGAGTCTTGGCACCAGCCCGACCGTGTAGTGTTGAGTCTTACTGTGATGTCACTTTGATACAGTCGTTTAAGAAGTTGGATCCTCTGAAGTTTAAGGGGGATAAGGATCCATTGGTGGCAGAGCAGTGGATTGAGGCTATAGAGAAATTATTTAGGTATATGCGGTGTACAGAGACAGAGAGTGTTGGACTAGCAGTGTTCCAATTGACTAATGATGCGGAGCACTGGTGGAAATCCAGACAGACAGTTTTGTTCGCCAAGCATCAGGTGGTGACATGGGATATATTTATGGAGGCTTTTTGCCGACAGTACATTCCCGATACAGCACGGAGGAAGCTTCAGCAGGAGTTTTTGGAGTTAGTACAGGGGAGTATGTCGGTGGATCAGAATGAGTCGCGATTCACCACCTTGAGCAGATTTGACCCGCAGATTCAGATGAGTAATCAGCATAAGATAGACAGATTTATGGTGGATTTGAGACCTTTTACTAGGACCCGGTTAGTCCCGTTAGACATCCGTACATATGATGAGGTCGTGAGACGAGCACAGTTATGCGAGCGGGATTATGAGCAGTTTCATACAGAGTCTGGGTCTAAGGGCAAGGGGAAGAGCAGAGAACAACCGAAAAGGAGCACCAGTGATCGATTTAGTAGATGGCAGCTTAAGAGGGCCAGGACATCGGGTATACAGATTACAGAGGGGAGACCAGTTAGATCTGCTACAGTTGCCCCTACTTCTACTAGCCCTAGTACATTTCAGAGAGGTACCGCGGCCAGGTGTACATTATGTGGGAGGTCGCACGGTACTAGACCATGCCATATGACATTTAGGGTGTGTTTCTGATGTGGACAGATGGGGCATTTGGTCAGAGATTGCTCGATGTTGAGAGAGGCAGCTGCATCTATAGCTTCAGCTACTACTCCTCCTCCAGCAGCCCTAATACAAATTGAGACAGATAAGGTGACACCTTTACAGCCTAGACATGCGACAGCCACAGAGAAGGGTAAGAAGGTTGTGACACAGGGAAGGGTGTTCGCATTAGATCAGGAGGCTGCTGATACTTCTGCAGATGTAATTAAGGGTAAGATTTATATTTTTGATATTTCAGTATTAGCACTGCTTGATCCTGGCTCTACGCATTCGTTTGTATCACCTGCATGTGCTAATAAGATACCAGTAGAACCTGAACCTTTAGGGTACACTTTGCATATTAGTACGCCATTTAAGGAGTCCCAGATGACAGACATAGTGTATAGAGATTGTAAGGTTACTATAGGAGAGAAGGAGATGACAGCTAACCTTATTTTGTTAAACATGTTTGACTTTGATGTAATCCTAGGGATGGACTGGTTAAGTGCGAATTTTGTTAGTTTAGACTGTAATACCAAGTTTATTACTTTCTCTCGTCCTGAACGATATACTGTAAAGTTATTTAATAAATAAATAAAGTGAAGTATTTTACTAAAATTGTTTAAATGCTACTTTGGTATGATTGAAGGTTTTATTGCGTATGTGGAGGACGTGGAACAGAAACATCTAGATCTGTCGGATATTCCTGTGGTTAGGGATTTTCCGGATGTATTCCCGGATGAATTACCAGGGTTACCACCTGATAGGGGGACGGAGTTTGTGATTGATTTAGAACCCGGTACGGAGCCTATATCTAAGCCCCCATATTGGATGGCATTAGTGGAGTTGGAGGAGCTTAAGAAGCAGCTCCAGGAGTTGTTAGATAAGGGTTTCATCCGCCTTAGTATTTCTCCTTGGGGTGCTCCAATACTATTTGTCCGGAAGAAGGATGGTAGCTTGAGATTGTGCATTGATTACAGGTTGCTTAATCGGGCTACCATCAAGAATAAGTATCCTTTACCCAGGATCGATGATTTATTTGATCAGCTCAGGGGTGCAATGGTATTTTCTAAGATTGATCTCCGATTAGGGTATCATCAGTTGAGGATACGGGAGTCTGATGTCCCTAAGATTGCATTTAGGACTCGGTATGGTCACTACGAGTTCCTAGTGATGCCTTTTGGATTGATTAATGCCCTTGTAGCTTTTATGAGTCTAATGAACGAGGTGTTAAAGCCATACCTGGATCAGTTTGTGATTGTTTTCATAGATGATATATTGATTTACTCCAGGTCATCAGAGGAGCACGAGCAGCACCTTCAGATAGTCTTACAGACCCTCAAAGACCGGAGGCTTTATGCCAAACTCAGTAAGTGTGATTTCTGGCTAGATCACATGTGATTTCTGGGGCACATGGTGTCTAGAGACGAGGTATCTGTGGATTCATCTAAGATCGAGGCGATTATTCAGTGGGAGAGGCCTCGTACAGTTACAGAGATACAAAGTTTTTTGGGTCTAGTCGGATAATACCGTCGGTTTGTGGAGGGGTTTTCGAGACTAGCTGCTCCATTGACACGCCTCACGCGTAAGGATTTTAGATTTGAGTGAATAGATGCGTGTAAGCATAGTTTTCAGGAGTTGAAGCGACGGTTGACTATTGCTCCTGTCCTTGCTCTTCCTAACGGATCTGGTGGTTTCTCAGTGTACAGTGATGCATCCGCTTTAGGACTGGGGTGTGTTTTGATGCAAAATGGTCGAGTAATTGCTTATGGTTCCAGACAGTTGAAAGAGCATGAGAAGAATTATTCGACCCATGATTTAGAGTTAGCCGCAGTGGTATTTGCATTGAAAATTTGATTGCATTATTTATATGGAGAGCGATTCCAGGTATACACAGACCATAAGAGTCTGAAGTATCTATTCTCGCAGCGAGAGTTGAATATGAGATAGCATAGATGGATGGAGCTATTGAAGGATTATGACTGCGAGATCCTCTACCACCCGGGGAAAGCTAATGTGGTGGCAGATGCTTTGAGTAGGAAGCAGATGGGCATGGTTGCTTATATGATGGTCTGGGAGTATGAGTTGATTGAGCAGTTCTTGGGCCTCAGTTTGAGTGAGATTTCCTCTAAGAGATATGGATTTACAGCTAGCTTCAGGATAGAGCCGGATCTAATAGGCAGGATCAGGGATGCTCAGAAGAGTGATTCTGATTGTATAGAGGTTGCCAGTCAGGTACAAATGGGAGTTCAATTTAATTATGGGATTGGCAGCGATGGGATACTGAGGTTCAGAGATAAGATATGTATTCCCGATGACCAGCAGCTGAAGCATCTAATTCTGGCAGAGGCTCACACCTCCAGGTACACTCTACATCCAGGCAGTACTAAGATGTACCATGATTTACGGAGAGTGTATTGGTGGCCTAGGATGAAGCGAGACATCGCGGAGTTTGTTGCTAGATGTCTCACATGTCAGCAGGTAAAAGTTGAGCACCAGAAGCTTGCTGGATTATTACAGCCTCTACAAATTCCGACATGGAAGTGAGAGCACATTACTATGGACTTCGTGATGGGTTTACCGAGAACCCGGAGGAATCACGATAGAAAATGGGTGATAGTTGATCGATTGACAAAGTTCGCTCATTTTCTTGCCATGAAGTCTACTGATTCCCTCAGTGCCTTAGCCGATTTGTATATTCGGGAGATAGTGAGATTGCATGATGTTCCAGTGAGTATCACTTCTGATAGGGATTCCCGGTTTACATCTCATTTCTGGGAGAGATTTCAAGAGGCGATGGGATCCCGATTGAGTTTTAGCACCGCTTTCCATCCACAGACTGATGGACAGTCCGAGCGCACTATCCAGACACTCGAGGATATGTTGAGAGCATGTGCACTAGATTTTAAAGGCTCCTGGGACGACATTTGCCGTTGGAGGAGTTCGCATATAATAATAGTTATCATTCCAGTATCGGCATGGCACCTTATGAGGCTTTGTATGGCAGGAAATGTAGATCACCTGTTGCATGGGAGGAAGTAGGAGATCGTCAGATATTAGCTCCTGATTTAGTAGAGCAAGCTTCTCGAAGTGTACAGTTGACTTTGGATAGATTGAGGACAGCTCAGAGTCGGTAGAAAAGTTATGCAGATACTAGACGCCGACCATTAGAGTTCTCAGTGGGGGATTCTGTGTTTCTTAAGGTCTCACCATCGAAGGGTATTATGAGATTCGGTAAAAAGGGTAAGTTGAGTCCTCGTTACATCGGGCCCTTTGAGATCTTAGACCGTGTAGGAGATGTTGCTTACAGGTTAGCATTACCTTTGGAGTTATCAAGGGTTCATAATGTCTTCCATGTATCGATGTTAAGGAGATATCATCCAGATCCCTCTCACGTAGTTCGACATGAGCCACTGGAGATTAGGAAGGATATGAGCTACGTGGAGAAACCGATATGGATCTTGGATCGGAAGGATAGAGTACTAAGGTCTAAGATGATTTTACTGGTGAAAGTGCTCTGGCAGTATCACTCAGAAGAGGAGGCTACATGGGAATTAGAGTCTCATGGGAGAGAAGTATCCAGAGCTCTTTCAGTGACAGGTTTGATTAAATTAGGAGGACTGAATTTCTTAAGGTGGGGAGAATGTGAGAACTGTGTATTCAGATACTGTTTCACATGTAAGGACACTTATACTGTTCAATTCATGTGAATTTCGCAGATACGAGCTAGTACAGTGTGGTGGGCCCTACAGGTTATACAATGCCTGGATGGACGTGAAACCAGACAGATAATACACAGAGGGTCTAATAAATATACGGTATGAATTTTCAGTCAAACTACTTCATTTAGATTATTTCGAAGAGAACGAAAACAAATTAGGAAATGACGTTTAAGTCCAAACTCGGTGGCATTTTAATAAATTGAGGTCAAAATAAATGGGAATTTAATCTAGCGATTAAAGAATGATATTCTACATGAAAATAAGTCCTGGGTTATCTAAATTGATAGACCGAATCGGTAGTCAAATTAGAATTCTACGCGATTTACTCGATAAGGGTATTTTTGTAATTTCATCTTCTCGAAAAGGTTAAACCCGAACCAAACCACCACCATTTATCAAAATACATTTAATAGGAATTTTTGGTGATGGAAAATAGATTTTTGGAGTTTAACTACCTAGTTATAAAAAAATTCCAGAAGAAAAAGATCGAAAAACCTATCATTAATGGCATTTTTGTTATTTTTAACATTTATAAAATATAACCAAATATTTTATTATATAATTCCAGCTGCTGCCGATACTGTTTCTGCATCTTCTCCTTGCATTCTCGTGGCCACCATTGAAGACTAAAAGAAAAGAAAACAAAAGCTTCTAAAAACTCACAAAAAACACATTATTTCCATTAAGCTATTTCTACCAAAATTACTCTACTCATCTTCTTCTCTCTAAACATACCAATAGCCCTTTGATTAAGTGGCTAAATCAAGAGAAAAGTGAAGAGGAAATTTCAGCCAAGGTACCCATTTATTGTGTATTTACATTCTTTGATTTTTAATGGTTGATTTCAAAAGAATTAAGCTTCCTAAGCTTGTTTATGGTATTAGTTTAGGTTGAATCTAGCTAAATCATACTCAACCATTAAGAGAGGTGTTCGGTCATGAGGAGATCTCTATGAATTTCTATGGTTTGATGTTTAAAAATAGGATTAGGATGATGATTAAGCTTAATTAAACAAGGTATATTAGTTAAATTGTGGAAAAATCACAAAAATGGCAAGAAGCCATTTTCGGTCTTGGTGAGATGGGAGGGTTTTAATGCTTCAAATTATGATGTTAGGATGTTAAGATACTGTAGAAATTATAAGAAGACCGATGGTGAAGTCGGATTTCGATTTGGAGCTAAATTGGCGAAGTTTGGTTTTAGCACCGGTGCGAATTATACCGGTTTAATATTTTCTACTGAAAGTATAGTAGAATTTAATTCAAGAAAAATTATTAGAATTTTAATTACGGTGAATAATGGTCTTGGGTGAATTTTATTGCAGCCCAGGGAGTTGTGAATTGTACGTGGTGCTATCGGACGACTAGATTTCAGCATACAGGTAAGGGATGCGTGTGTGAACCGTAGGGATACTGTAAATGCATAGTTTGGTTCACATTATTTTTATAGAAATAAATTGGATATAAATTGCCTTTGAAAGTGGTGAAATTTGGTGAAATTGTGGCTGCTGTTGAAATTATAAACTGTAATTTCCGTGCAGGAAGGCTAGGTTAAAAATAGCCGTCATTCTGCCGAAAATTATAGAAATAATTGGAAAATATTTCTAGTATTTTTCTAAAGTGGAATTTTGGGAAAATTTCATGAAATTCATTAAATTGCATAATTTTATAGTTTACAAAAAAAACTATATTTAAATATTCCTGATAAGGAATTTTATTTATTTAAGAGTACCAGCATGTGCCTTATATTGTTTTATAAATATCTAGAACGTTTTCTAGAATGATTGTTACAGTATGAATATTTTTATGAATTTTTATTCATAAAATGAATATATTTTCATTTTAAATATTTATAGATTGATTGAAAATATATTCAGTGAAATTGATTTCATAAATGCTGCTTATATCACGTGTTTATTGTTTTGAGACTATTAGGCCCCGTATCATGCTCACGTGTCACGTGTTATTGCTGATAGATACTGATCCTATTATCAGCGTCTCCAGTGGACACCTGATCAGTGCACACTGTGGACCCCATAGACTATGGCCATAGATCTCATGTATTTCCCCTATTTGGGATGATATTATAGCATGATATATTTAGGGTGTTGCCTGGTCTCCATGATACTGTAATAACGATTGTATCTTTCATTAAAACTTTAGCTGGTACTACATTATTTGTAGCCACTGAGCTTTTGATATACTACATGTTGAACTAAATATTATACGGTGTTTTACAAGTTTGAAAATGAATATCTTTTTGAAAGGAATATTAATTCCTCATTTATTCACTTAAGTGTTTTATCATGTGAATATCAAACGTTTTTAGCATATAGATTTTATAGTATCAGTTTTATATACAATTCTCTTACTGAGCGCATTAGCTCATCCCTTTATTTTCTCACTCCACAGACTATCTTAAGTGATTGCGTACCATAGAATTCAGCTGCGTGGTAGTTGACCCCAAGGCAACATTTAGTGGATCCTGGAGGTATTATTTCTTTTATATGTTTCGGACATATATGTACAGTACTGCATTGTATAGTTCTTGTACCAGGGATGTAGAACACGTGTACAGACTATATATGTATATTACAGTAAATATTTTCATCGACTAAAGATTTAATTTAAGTATAATAGTAGTTAATGTTTTTCATAAGCGAGTGATAAAGACACTGCAGACAGCCCAATCGTCACGTGTTGTGTTATAATATGGTAAATAGTGTACATTTTGGGATGTGACACTTCTACTCTCTCCTTTTACTCTGTTATTATTTTAATTTGTTATTATTGTTAAATACCAAATTAATTAATGTTATACTTATACTATGTTTAAAAAATAAATAAATATTTAAAATACAAAATGAATGAATATTTTAAAAACATACTAAATAAATGAATAAATATTTTAAATGCAAAATAATAAGTTTACTTATATATTAAATGATAAGTATAATTATATTTCAAATATAATAAATAAGTTTAACAAAATTAAAAAATTTTAAAAATATTATAATTTTTTTAAATTAATAGCTTAATTAAATAAGTTATAATAAGTTTATCATAATATCATTATTATTGTTATTTTATTATAACAATAATTTTTTAGATAATTTTATAATAACTTTATCTTTAAATTACAATTACAATTAATTCAATAAGTTATAATAACTTCATATTATTAATTTATAATTACTATTAGCATCATTTATTATAAGAATAAATTTATTAGATTAAATCACAAATATATATTAAAAAATATTTATTTTAATTACAATTAATTCATATATAAATTTAAAATTTTTTATAAAAATTAAAAAAATGGGCTCAATCGATTTGGCTCGGTTTTTAATGAATTGGTCAAACAGGTTGGACCGGTTCAGCATTTTCCTATTGCTAAATTGGCTCAGCACGGACTGCTTCAACAAATTGATTTCGCCGATTGTTGTTTTGGTGTGTTGGAACCGGTAGAACTCTGTTCGAAATAGGTCCGGTTTGGCCCACCACCACCTTTAATGTGTGTATATATAGTTTGGATAGGATGGGATAGCTTTACAATTTGTCAAGCCCAATACTAAGCCCATTACGATTTTGTTCAAATCCCTTATTTTTCTCCCAAAATCATAAATAAGTTGCTACAATGTAAACCATATGGGCATGAGTTTTGTTCAAAGCGTAAGTAGGCGATAAGGCAAGCTCATTTCGGTTCTCGCGTAAGTTTCTTGATGATGGCCAACTGCAGCTGAAGTTAGTCAACAGTTGCTTCATTATATTAATTTGCTTCAAACCGTGGCCTTCTTGCTATGGAATTCATGCCACCTAGATTCATCGGTGTTGGCATTTATTCAGGATGACCCCAAGTTTGCCAGGCTTTTAGTTAAAGAAGGAATGGAACAAGGAGTTAACAGATTTCATCCAAAGACAAAATGAATTTGTTTAACGTGTACTGATTATGTAGGAAAGAAAGCTAGCTAGTAACTTAAAGGGTTAGTTTAGTGTTATAAGATTCCATTGAATTCCTGAGTAAAGACGATCCATAGTAGGAGATTCGTGTTTGAATCCTTACTAGGTTAAATTTTCTTAAACCAATGCCAGTCTCGAAGTGTGAGCGGAGATTAGTCTCATTAGTTTCATACTAAATGCGGAAACATCATATGTGTACAAAAAAAAAAGCTAGCTAGTAGTTGTTGTAGAGTATGTATATCTACCATAATGACAAGTTACAATAATGTTCCAGTACATTTAAGTACTCATATATGCTCACAACTAGAAGAGAAATTCCAACTACATATGATCAATTTGCCAGTCTAATGTCTCAAAAGCATCAAAAGGAGGTAAAACCAGTTAGTGTTTCAAGTCAATCTTTGGGACACATCTAGTGCTTCTAAGATCTTTGGCGCTGACGAGTTCTTGGAACTTTAATTCTCGTGGCTTCTTTTAGTCATGACCTTCATTGCACAAGTCAATGAGAGTTTGAGGTTGAGTCTCAAAGTGCTATCGAATTTTTGGCAAAATTCCTGGTGGAAGCTCATTGTATCTTGTATGGTTGTACTGGGAGCTCGATATAACCTTTCTTTTACAGCCTTAGAGCAAAGCCCGCTGATGCAATACCACCCTACGCACTTATTCATCCATCAAGCCCAAAACGTTCTAGCAAACCTCTTTCTTGGACCAAAGACTATATTATGGATTGAAGCTAGAATAGTAACTAAGATAAGAACAATGTAGAAGAATTGAGAGTGTGAGAAAACTGTTAGTGTACTAGTCAAGCTATATAGACTGTACTACAACAAATATGGAGCATGAAAAAAAAGTTCATTCCTCATCTTTTCTCTCTTTCTCCTTTGCCTTCTCTACATATTCTCTGTGTATTTTCGTTTTGAAATTTGCAAGTGCAACATTGGTGCTTTCATTGACCTCCTGCCACCATGCCTCCTAAAAACAACACCGCCTTTGAGGAAGCCATCAGTAGCCTGGCCGACACATTCACAACCCAGATTTTAGATTTGAAATCATCTCTTGAAACCAAATTTGATTCCAAATGCACTGATTTGGCTTCTATCATTCATGAACAATTCAATTTCATTCATGACCTTCAACTTACAACGGCTCGTTTTGAAAAAGCTTCATCACAACCACCATTTTAAACTCTTCCTCCTTTGTTACCCAATCCTACTACATTATCAACCGGATCCTCTTCCTCCAACCTGTCATCGCCTCATCCATCTTTCACCATTAAACGACCTAAATTTCACATTACACCATTTGATGGCTCTAACCCTATTTACTGGATTTTTTAGGTAGAAAAATATTTTGATTTTCATTCTATTTCTCCTCAGCATTGGGTGCCAATTGTTGCATTTTATAGGACTGGCCAAGCTTTGTGTCGGTAGCAGTGGATGCACCGCAATCACCAACTCCATGATTGGGATTCCTTCACTAGAGCTCTAGAGCTTCACTTTGGGCCTTCAACCTTTGTCAATCACCAATCCACTCTATTCAAACTTTGCCTGACCATTACCATTACCTAGTACCAAATCGATTTTGAAACAATCTCTAATAGAGTCTTTGGGCTTTCGGATGAGCATTTGCTAAATTGTTTCATCTCCGGATTAAGAAATGATATCCAACAAGAACTTTTGATTCTTAAACCACAGTTACTACCTCAGGCGTTGGGTCTTGCTAAACTTTTCGAATCTAAGTTGAATGATTACCACCACAATACCTAAAAAGCCTTTCTTCCTCCACCAACAAACAAGTCATCCCTACCAACCCCTCAGCTACCTATCCACCATTTATCACCAACTGAAATGCAAGCTCAATGAGCAAAAGGGGCTTTGTTTCAAATGTGATGAGCAATACAAGCCGGGTCACCATTGCCGGACAACACCCTTTCTTTTACTCCAAGTAGAAGACGACCTTGGCCCATTGGATAAAGGGGATCTATCTACCACTACTATTCCTGCTTTGGCTTCTCTACCATTACCCCTCCTCCACAACAATTCCACCCTGAGGATCCCTCTTTTTTCCAAGTCTCATTTACTGCTCTTTTTGGGCATTCATTCCGCACCACCATGAAACTGAAGGTAACATACTAGGTACCAACGTCTCTATCCTAGTCGACTCAGGTAGCATACACAATCTTATTCAACCTCGCATTGCTAAACACTTGGGTTTAGTGATTCAGCCAGCTCCACCATTTAAAGTTACAGTGGGTAATGGGCATTCTTTGATTTGTGGTGGCTTATGTACTCAAATTCCAGTAATCATTCAAGGTTATGTTTTCTCTCTTGATTTTTATTTGTTGGACATCTATGGTGCGGATGTCGTTCTGGGCATTCAATAGCTTTCTACACTTGGTTCTATTTCAGACTTTCGAGAGCTTTATATGTCTTTTTATCATGTAGGATCCCTTATCACATTACAAAGGGAGCAACCTCCTATATCTTCCTCTATTTCTTACAACCAACTATACTGCCTGATCCATACCCATTCCATTTCCTCAATTCATTTCCTATCTTGTTCTACCTTTAAAAACCTCATTCAATAGCCCTCCAAACTTGAGTCAAATCACCCTGACATCCGATACCTTCTAACTAAATTTTCCCATGTTTTTGAGATACCTCACAACTTTCCACCTCATCCCACCCATGATCACCACATTCATTTATACCCAAACACGCGGCCTGTTAATGTGCGGCCTTGTTGCTACCCTTACAGCCAAAAGCAAGATATGGAAAAGCTCATATCCGAGATGTTACAAAAGGGTATTATCCTTCCTAGTACTAGCCCCTTTTCCTCCCCTGTTTTACTGGTGCAAAAGAAAGATGGCTCGTGGCGCTTTTGTGTTGATTACAGAGCCTTGAATGCAGTAACTGTTAAAGACCATTTTCCAATTCCAATGGTTGATGAGCTTTTGGATGAGCTCCATGGTGCCTTTATCTTCTCTAAGATTGACCTGCATGCTGGCTATCATCAAATTTGAATACCCGATGAAGACGTCGATAAAACTGTATTTCGCACAATTGATGGGCTTTTTAAATTTCTAGTTATGCCATTCGGATTATCCAATGCTCCCTCGACTTTTCAGGTTGCCGTAAATGACCTGTTTCGACCTTTTCTTCGCCATTTCATCTTGGTTTTCTTCGAAATCTACAACTCTTCATGGACTGACTGCATTTCTCACTTGTAGCAGGTTCTTTCTACTCTGGTTGATCACCATTTTTATGCTAAACTTTCCAAGTGCTCCTTTGGATGCCTCACCATTGATTATTTAGGTCACATTATTTGTGGAGAGGTGTTCGAGTTGATCCTTCTAAAATCACAGCTATACTTGAGTGGCCAACTACCGTTAAAGCTCTACGTGGTTTTCTTGGTCTTACCGGTTACTACAAGAAATTTGTGTAGTTATGCCTCTATCGCAGCTCCATTGACAGATTTGCTTAAGAAGGATCAATTTCTCTGGTTTGAAGTTGCCTCCAAAGCTTTCCAGACTCTCAAGCATACTATGACAATAGTCCCTATTGTGGCATTGTCTAACTTTTCACTACCATTCGAGCTTGAAACTGATGCCTCTAGGGTGGCTATAGGCGTTGTACTCTCTCAAAAGGGTTAGCCGTAAGATGGGACCTCACATGCGATCAGCATCAACTTATGCTAGGGAGATGTTTGTGATTACGGAAGTAGTTCATAAATGGCGCTCATACTTACTTGGTTGACCATTTACCATTTACACTGATCAACAGAGCCTTCGTGGTCTTATATCTTAAACCATTCAAACTTTCGAACAGCAAAAGTGGCTAGTCAAACTACATGGGTTTCAATACACTATTCAATATAAGCCTAGTAAAGTCAATCAGGTCACTGATGGCCTGTCTCGTTGTCATTCGATGGATGGTTCTTTAATGCTATTTCAAGACCCATCTTTGCCTTTTTGGATGACTGAAGGCACTATTACCTCACTAACCCCATGGGTCATGCACTGCTGGATCACATTTTTAGTAATCTTGCCAACACTCCTCATTACTCTATAGTGGAAGGTTTGATTTTATATTGTGGTAAAATTCTCATACCACTAGGCCATAAACTATAGCAGTTGTTGATGAAAGAATTCCATTGTACTTTCATAGGTGGTCATGCGAGAGTAGCCAAAACTTTAGCTCTCCTCTCTACTAATTTTTATTGGCATGGCATGCGGAACTTGATAAAGGCATTTGTTTAACAATGGCAAACTTGTCAGCAAGCAAAATACATTCCGGCTAAGCAAGGAGCATTGTTGGAACCTCTACCCATTCCCTCCCACATTTGGTAAGATATTGCCATGGATTTCATCACTCATCTTCCAGTTTCTCAAGGCAAGTCCACAATTTGGGTGGTTGTTGATCGCTTATCTAAGTATGTGAACTTTGTTGCTTTACCACTGACTGTCACGGTGCCTCAATTGGCTGACATATATGCTCGGGAAATTGGCAAGCTTCATGGGTTTCTTCAGTCTATTGTCAGTGATAGAGATCCTTTGTTTATCAGCCAATTTTGGAGGGAATATTTTAAATTGCAAGGGATAGAATTGAATCTCAGTAGTGCCTATCATCCATAGACAGATGGGCAGTTAGAGGTCCTTAACCGTTGTTTGGAGACTTACCTTCGATGCTTTGTAAGTGAAAATCCTCAACAATGGGTTCGTATACTTCACTGGGCTGAATGGTGGTACAACTCTTCCCACCATTCTACCATTGGCATGACCCCTTTTGAAGCAGTCTATAAGCTGCCCTCTCTACAATTGCTTCTTATGTTCTAAAAAGTTCTCATATTATTGACCTCGATGATAACCTCACTGCCAAGCAAGAAATTCTATCTCGCCTTAAAGCTAATCTTGAGAGAGCCCGAAATCGATGAAAATGCAAGCTGACCGTCATTGCACTAAGAAAGTTTTTAAGGAAGGTGATTGGGTGTTTGTGAAACTTCAACTGTACCGCCAACATTCGATTGTGCGTTGCTCTTCTTAGAAGCTAGCCAAAAGGTATTTTGGTCCCTTCCAAATCACTTGCGGTATAGGGCCTGTTGCATATGAGTTGGCTCTCTCGACTGCAGCAAAGATCCACCCAGTCTTTCATGTCTCACTCCTTAAAGCTTGCCATAGGAAACCATCATCATTTTTGTACCCTTTACCAGATCACTCTATTGACGACCAACCAATCTTGGATCCAAAGAAAGTGCTTAAGACCAAGAATGTCAAACTAAATGGCAACACTCTCACTCAATTTCTTGTTCAGTGGAAACACTTGCCAGTAGTAGAAGCCACTTGGAATGGCAACAGGATATGATTGCTAATTATCCAAGTTTTGTTAGAAAATTTCAAAATATAAAGTGAAAAGATTGATTAAAATGTTGTTTAATTAATGTAAAAGTAAAACTAGTGTTTGGTATGACTCCGGGTGAAGTAAAATCATGTTAAAATGATTTAATAAATTTATAAGGCAGTCAACTGCCCTTACGCAGTAAACTTTCTGTCCGAAAAATGCCCTTGGGCAGTTCGATGCCCTAGGAGGGCAGTTAGATGCCTTGGGATGGTAGTCAACTGCCTATACAAAGTGAAATCTCAGATTTAAAGCTACTTTAAGGAAGTCGACTACTATATAAAGGCAGTCGACAACCCTTCCTGGAAGTTACATACTGTTCCAAAAATACACTAGGGCATTCAGATGCTATTTTTGGGCATCTAACTTCCTTGCCTGGAAATCCAAGGGCAGTCAACTGCCCTTTATGGTAGCCAGTTGTTGTAGTGCCAAATGCACTGTAACAAATAGTTTTCTTTGAATAGGTGCAACCTCATTCAAAGGTTAAACTTTCACTACCAAATGGTTAAAGGACATAACCATTGAATTTGAGAGGTTGTGAACAATCTGAAAGATGTGTTTGTTTAAATGAAACAACACAATTGAATGGTTGTGACATTCAAACCAAAGATTCCATCTCTTGAAATTATCTCCATAAAAGAGATGACAATGTTCATCTAAGACAACTGAAAAATATTTTGAATTCTTCTATCCTCTTTCAATCTCAAAGTAGAAAACAAGTCTCTTAGACATTGTTTTACTACAGAAAACTTCGGCTAAGACATAATACTTTTGTATTTGTCTAAAGTGTTTAGTGGTTTAATATTACAAGTGCAAGGTAATATTAAACAGTCGACTTCATTGTATCTTGAGGCTATTTCTATAATCCCTGTTGCATACCATAACTAGTGGGGGTGAAATAAGTCTTAAGAAAAGTGGCATTATAGCAGCACGCCTTGAAGTCTATCTCTGCATTTAATTCGTGACTGTTCGTGAACAAAGAATTTCAATTCTAGAAGTTGAAGTCCAAGTAGAAATTTCTAGTTTTTCATCTTTGTAGTACCCCAAGTGGACAAATATCTATAATCCCAATTTGTTCAACAAACTTAAGATTTATTTCAGAAACCATGAAGATGGAAACATTGAAAGAATTGGCATTCAACTTCCAAAAGTTGGAGAGGTTTGATGGAGGGAACTTTCTAAGGTGACAACAAAAGATGAAGATTTTACTTACATCCCTCAATGTGGTCTATATACTCACAACATCGAGACCAGAAGAAAAAGAAGATGATACCAATGAAGAAGTGCATCAAAGTCAAAAGTGGGACAACGATGACTACACTTGTAGAGGATGCATCCTAAATTGTATGTCTGATTCTTTATTTGATACTTACATCATAATCAACACATCAAAAGAGTTATGGGAAAAGCTGGATGCAAGATACATGAAGGAAGATGCAACTAGCAAAAAGTTCCTGGCAACTAGCAAAAAGTTCCTGGTAACAAGTTGGAACATTTATGAATGAATGATTCCAGACCTATTATGGAACAATTTACTGAGATTGAAGTCATTCTTAACAAGTTTAAGTAATATTCAATGAACATGGATGAGTCAATTATAGTGTCCTTTATAATTGGCAAACTTCTAGCATCATGGAAGGATATCAAGAGAACTTTGAATATAAAAAGGAAGAAATCACTATTGATTATCTTGCAAACTATCTTCGGATTGAAGAGCAATATCGCAAGGAGAATGACAAAGAAAAGGAGAAGGTGACTAAAATCTCCAAAGTCCATGTGGTGGAGGATACTGTTTCCAACAAAAAATCCATAAAGAAGAAGAAAGAACTTTCCACCAAAGGCAAGAAATTCAAGAAGAAAGGTGCATGTTTCCACTGTGAAAAACCAGGGCACTTCAAAAGAAATTACTATGTCTTCAAAAAGAAGAAAGAAACATCCAATGCAACCAAGGACAACTTTGTTGTTGTGATTTTTGAAATGAATGTCATTGAAGATAGAGAAGCTTGGTGGATAGATTCTGGTGTTACAAAACATGTGTGCACAAACAAGGCTATGTTCAAAACATTTAAAGAGGAAGTAGATGGCAATGTGCTTTACATGGGGAATTTTTCTTCAATTGAAATCAAGGGCAAGGGGACCATAGATTTAAACTTCACTTCTGGAAAAATATTGACTTTAACCAATGTTTTGTATGTTCCAGAAGTTAGGAAAAATCTAGTGTATGTTAGTTTACTCAATAAGTTTGGGTTTAAAGTTGTCTTTGAGGGGGATAAGTGTATACTATCCAAGAGTGAAACTTTTGTGGGAAAGGGATATGCCAATGAAGGCATGTTTAAACATAATGTATCTCATTTCAATATCAATAATAAGAAGAAAGATTCAGCTTATATTGTGGATTCTTTTGATTTATGGCATAGTAGATTAGGACATATAAACTATGATAAAGTAATGATTATGTCTAAATCTAATCTGGTTCCATATGTAGTTAGAAGTGATGAAAAATGTAGAACTTGCATGCTAACTAAAATAACAAAGAAACCTTTTCCCAAGGTAGAAAGAAATTCTAAATTGTTAGAATTAGTGCATAGTGATGTAAGAGATTTACATATAACCCCATCAATAGGAGGAAAGAAATATTATGTGACATTCATAGATGATTTCTCCAAATATTGTTATGTCTACTTAATGCACTCTAAGGATGAATCATTAGATAAGTTTAAAGCTTATACAAATGAAGTAGAATTGCATTGTAATGTTAAGATTAAAACCTTAAAAACTGACAGGGGAGGAGAGTACTATGATCCAATATATTTTGAATCTGTTGGCATTGTTCATGAGATTATAGCACCATATAGTCCCCAATCTAATGATGTGGCTGAAAGGAAAAATAGAACATTAATCAAAATGGTTAATGCTATGTTATCCTCTTCAGGATTATGACAAGGATTTTGGGGGGAAGCAATGTTGACTGCACGTCACATTCTTAATAGAGTTCCTATCAAAAGGAACAATTTTACCCCATATGAATTATGGAAGAAAAGGAAACCCAACTTGAGTTACCTTAAGGTATGAGGTTGTAGAGTAATTGTAAGAATTTCTAAATTGTTAGAATTCCTGAACCTAAAAGAAAGAAATTAGGTGAGAAGGAAATGGAATGCATCTTTATTGGTTATGCACAAAATAGTAAGGCATATAGATTTTTGGTTGTTGAACCAAATGATTCAATATCAATTAATACGGTTATTGAATCAAGGGATGCATTATTTGATGAAGGAAGGTTCAAATTGATTCTTTCACAAAAAGAAGTTGCTCAAACTAATTCTAAGGAATTAGAGAATTCCACCATAATTAAAGATCAAAACCTTGTACCAAGAACAAGCAAAAGAGTAAGGAAAGCTAAGACTTATGGTTCAGATTTTCACATGTTGCTTGTGGAAGGATCAAGAGAAACTATAAGCAATCACATTGAATATTGTTTCAATATTGAATCTGATCCAAAATCATTTGAAAAGGCTATGAAGTCTCAAGATGTAGCTTTTTGGAAAGAAGCTATAAATGATGAGATGGATTCAATTATAGGAACAATACTCGGATCTTAGTAGATTTACCTCCAGGTTGCAAACTAATTAGTTGCAAGTGGATTTTCAAGAAGAAAATGAAAGTGGATGGTACTATAGACAAGTTTAAGGCTAGATTTGTTGCTAAGGGATTTACACAGAAACATGGAATCAATTATTTCGATACATATGCACCAATAGCAAGAATTGCTACAATAAGAATGCTAATAGCATTGGCCTTAATTTATAAATTGGAAATTCACCAAATGGATGTCAAAACAGCATTCTTAAATGGTGAATTGGATGAAGAGGTGTATATGGAACAACTTGAAGGGTTTGTTATTCCTGGACAAGAAAGGAAAATGTGTAAATTAATTAAGTCCTTGTATGGACTTAAGCAAGCACCTAAGAAATGGCATCAAAAGTTTGATGAAGTACTTCTAGCAAACGGATACATTATAAATGAATTTGATAGATGTGTCTATAATAAGATCATAAATGGAAAAGGTGTCATCATATGTTTATATGTAGATGACATGTTAATTTTTCGTACAGACTTGGAACAAGTTGAAAATACCAAGAAGTTTTTATCGAAAAATTTTTCTATGAAAGACATGGGTATTGCAGATGTGATTTTGGGAATAAGAATTCATAAAAAAGAAAACAACTTGATCTTATCCCAATCACATTATATTGAGAAGATTCTCAAAAGGTTTAACCACTATGAACGTGCAACGGTTGCAACACCATATGATCGAATTTGAAATTGAATTCAAATAAGGATAAACCAATTGCACAACTTGAATATGCAAGAGTGATTGGTTGTTTGATGTATGCCATGACATGCACAAGACCGAATATTGCTTTTGCTATTGGAAAGCTTAGTAGATATACAAGCAATCTAGGTAACATGCATTGAAATGCCATTTCTAGAGTATTAAGTTGAAGTAAACTATGAATTATGGCATTACTTATAGTGGTGAAGCTTCTGTTTTAGAAGGTTACACAGATTAAAGTTGGATTAATAACATGGAGGATCATTCATCCACTAGTGGATGGATATTCATATTTGGTGGGGGTGCAGTTTCTTGGAGATCCAAGAAAAAAACTTGTATTTCTGATTCTACTATGGCTTCAGAATTTGTGGCATTAGCTTCGGCAAGTAAAGAGGCTGAGTGGTTGAGAAACTTACTCTATGAAATTCCTTTATGGCCTAAACCAATGTCACCTATGTCAATACATTGTGATAGTGAAGCTATATTATCAAAGGCTTATAGCCAAGTATATAATGAGAAATCTATACATATTCGTCTAAGGCACAGCTATGTTAGACAATTGATTAAGATGGGGTGATCACCATTAATTTTGTCAAGTCAAGTGAAAACTTGGTGGATCCATTGAGAAAAGGTCTCACAAGAGAGATAGTGTCTAGAACTTCCAAGGGGATGGGAATTAGTCACACATAATGGAAACTTAACTCAACGTTTAATTGGACATTAAGTCTTGAGTTCAATGAGATCAAGTACATTATCTGATTGTGGCTGCAAGTATTGTGCTGTTATACATCCCAAAGGTTATGAATACTTGAAATCATATGAAATTAAGGAGGTTGAGTTGTTACTTTCAATGAACCCATAACATGTAAGTATAAGTGTTGGAATGCTTATATGATTGCATTTCTGATGAGTTCACCTATATGAGTGGAAGTGGTGCCGCTTCTAAGAACTTAGGGTTTAGCTTTTAAGCACTCATGAAATGATACAAGACACATGGCTAGTATAAGTGTCAAAGTTCTACTAAATGACTTTGGAGAAATTTTTGAAGTCTCATATGAGATTTAGTCATTAGTTAATCGTCATAGAATCGCTGGTTCAAGACTTAGTCTACCATACCGTTTTGATTAACTAAAAGTACTTTTTCTCTAAGGTGATGGTGCAAGACCTAGTACACCATCATTTTATGCATGGGGATTCCTCAAGTATTAGACTTGTTCTATTTTGAAATTGGTGGGGGATTGTTAGAAAATTTCAAAATATAAAGTGAAAAGATTGATTAAAATGTTATTTAATCAATGTATAAGTAAACTAGTGCTTGGTATGATTTCGGGTGAACTAAATTTACAGGGCAGTCAACTGCCCTTGCGTAGTAAACTTTCTGTTCGAAAAATGCACTTGGGCAGTTAGATGCCTTAAAAGGGCAGTCAGATGCCCCGGGATGGCAATCAACTGCCTATACAAAGTGAAATCTCAAATTTAAAGCTATTTTAAGGAAGTCGATTGCCATATAAAGGCAATCGACTGCCCTTCCTAGAAGTTACATACTATTCCAAAAATACACTAGGGCATTCGGATGCTATTTTGGGCATCCGACTTCCTTGACTGAAAATCCAAGGGCAGTCAACTACCCTTTATGGCAGCCGATTGTTCTAGTGCCAAATGCACTATAACAAATAGTTTTCTTTGAATAGGTGCAACCTCATTCAAAGGGTAATCTTTTACTACTGAATGGTTAAGGGACATAACCATTGAATTGAGAGGTTGTGAACAATATGAAAGATGTGTTTGTTTAAATGAAACAACACAATTGAATGGTTGTAACATTCAAACCAAAGATTACCTCTATAAAAGATATGACAATGTTCATTCAAGACAACTGAAAAATATTTTGAATTCTTCTATCCTCTTTTAATCTCAAAGTATAAAATAAGTCTCTTAGACATTGTTTTACTACAGAAAACTTTGACTAAGACATAATACTTTTGTATTTGTCTAAAGTGTTTAGTGGTTTAATATTACAAGTGCAAGGTAATATTAAACAGTTGACTTCATTATATCCTGAGGCTATTTCTAGAATCCCTGTTGCATACCATAACTAGTGGGGGTGAAATAAGTCTTAACGAAAGTGGCATTATAGCAGCACGCCTTGAAGTCTATCTCTACATTTAGTTCGTGACTGTTCGTGAACAAAGAAGTTCAATTCCAAAAGTTGAAGTCCAAGTAGAAGTTCAAGCTTTTCATTTTTGTAGTACCCCAAGTGGACAAATATCTGTAATCCCAATTGTTCAAGAAATTTCAACCTTGAGGACAAGGTTGCATTGGAAGAAGGGAGTAATGATGCAATACCAACCTAGGCACTTATTCAACCATCAAGCCTAAAACTTTTTAGCAGACCTCCTTCTTGGACTAAAGACTATATTATGGACTGAAGCTAGAATAGTAATTAAAATAAGAATAGTGTGGAAGAATTGAGAGTATGAGAAAACCGTTATTGTACTAGTCAAGCTATATAGACTGTACTAGAACAAATATGGAGCATGAAAAAAATGTTCTTTCCTCATCTTTTCTCGTTTTCTCCCTTGCCTTCTCTTCGTATTCTCTGCGTATTTCCCTTTTGAAATTTGCAGGTGCAACACCCGCGGACCCATTTCCCACAATTGCGACTCTTAATTATTTTGATTTAATCCGTGGTGCAATCCTCCTTGAGTCCACGGCATTCGCATTCTGCTTGCATGACTTGATCATCAACCGTAGAAGATTCTAACGCTATATGCTTTTCGATTTTCGAGGATTCGTCTGACACCACGCCACCTTATGAAGAATCCTTTGCTCAGTATTCTGTAAAAAGACACAGAATTATAGGATTTTGAAGCAATATAAAACGTAAGTATGTGTGTGTGTCTATATATATAAAATAAGAAAAAGAAGAAATATAATTGTAATTACACGGTGATATAAACCATGACTGAAATTTTGAGAGTGGATGATTCTTTAATTGGTTACCAAGTTTAGTTGAGGGCAGCAAAATTATACTATATACGTATTTACACAAAAAGAAAACAGCAAATCGAGTTTTGAATGCGAAAAAAATATGAATATATACATATATATATATATATATATATATATTTATATATGGAAGAAATCAATGGCATTAGGTTGAGGTAGTTCGAGCTATTCATTCAAGTTTACACTTTACAGGCAGAAATATCTGTTTTCTTTTTTTATTTTTTTTTTAAATTGATGTAAGTAAGTTATTATTGCCATAAATTACGAGATTACAAATTGTACCACTAGCAGGGTGATGGATTCTTTTTTTATTTTTTTTTAAATTGATGTAAGTAAGTTATCATTGCCATAAATTACAAGATTACAAATTGTACCACTAGCAGGGTGATGGTGTGTTGCAATTTGGATAGGGAAGACAGTGATGGGCGATGTTATGCGGAAAGATTATATGCACGAAGGGGATTATTAAAGCGTAAAGACACCCAATCCCATGTGTTGCACAAGCTAGATAGGTATGGATTTTGCAATCTCGTGCATCGCCATGCATACTCGTGAGGATTCAGGAGCCTACTTCACTGTATATTAATATATATATATCTATATATATATATATTTGTATTTGATGCATTGTATAATCTCTATACAGTGTCCATCAATTACAAAAAGTCACTTTATTAATGACCAAATTTTAAAGATACATAAATTCTTAAAATAAATTAGAAAATTATATTAATATTTTTTTAAGAATATATGTATTTTTAAACTTTGATAATTAATGAGAGGTGGTATTTTGTGATTAATTGATAATGTATAAATACCATATATTGTTAGTACATCAAATATAGTGTGTGTGTGTATCTATATATATATATATATATATATATATATATATATATATATATATATATATATTTATTCAGTTATTCAATTATGTTTCCATTGGATTCAATTTTTGCATAGTTTTATATATAGGCGTGGAAGCATCTCTATTTATTCATTTTCTTTGATCATCCAAGAATTATAATCTAATTAGTCCTTAATTTTAGGATACGTGTCTAAAGTTGAATAAGATTAACATGTTTTTCTGATTCAAAAAATTAAGTTTAAATCTCTTATCCTCAAATAATAATAAAAAAAGCTAGAAAATCAAATGACCAAAGATGGCTTGACTTGAATTTCTCTTCTAGAATAATATATTACAGCTCCATCAATTACAAAATATAATTAAATAATATTTTATGGTGCTACAGATTTGTGCATATGGATGAGGACTAAGGAATAGATTAGCCATGGAAGGAGGGGTTTAAAAAATAGTGCAAAAATAGGAAGAAAAAAGTTGACATCCGAATAGATACGTAACAAAGAGAGGAATTTGCGTGTAAATCATGAAAAGAGAAACTTATTTTAATTAATAACATAATCGATCCCCTAAAAGCCAGAAAGGCAGAAGAAGAACAAGGACATTTAAAAAAAAAACCATCTTCTCTTTCTCGTGCTGATTATTTCCACAGTTAATTATTACTCTTTAAGCTGATATTTTTACTTGCACTGAATTTGCTTGCAAATAGTACGTACCTTTTTTTTAATATTTATTAACTATCTTGGTCGCTAGTAATTATCACACGATTGGTTTTATTAACTAAGATCAAAGGGATGTCTTCTCCTTAGGATCTTAGGATTCTAAGGGAGTGAGAGAGTAAAACTTGTCTTGGGCATGATTTTTTCTGTTATTTAATGTGCAGCAGTAAATATTATATACAACAGTAAAATTACAAAAGCATTTTGTTTTATACATGTATGTAAATGAACTTTGATTTTAGACACATGGACAACTTAGATGCCCTTCATTTTAGGGTATTAGTGAGTCATATATATATGCTGATATAAAAAGAAAAGTTAAGAGTGGATATATACAGAAAAGTTGTTGCCTCTTCTCTCATTTTTCTCTGTTTTGCTACTTTGTTTTGCTGTTGCAATGGCAGCAGGCATTTTCTCCCATTAACTCTTATTTTTCATGCATTTGAGTAAAGTAAGAGTGTGACAAACCAACCAATAAATTGGTATCAGAGCTGGAGTTCAAAAAAAGACAAAGGTAGTGGAGAAACATGAAGAAAAGAGGAAGACTTGAGGGAAAAACCCATGGCTGCTTCAAGTTCTTCTTCAAACATTGGTAACACAATCTTTAATAATGTTAATGTTCCTTATTTGAAGGTGAAAACGATGATTTTTGGTGTGTAAAAATAGAGACTTTATTTCTCTCTTTGGATGTTTTGGAGTTTCTTGAAAATGGGTATGTAGAACTAGCTCCAATAATGGTGTTAATAGATATTGAAAAAGATAAGTTGAAGAAAAAAAAGTCTACATATGTTGGTGTTCTTGGCATGATACAAAGAGGAGATTCAACCACCATTTTTCCAAGAATCATGAGAGCAAGGAAAGCAAAGGAAGCTTGGGACATCTTGAAGCAAGAGTTTGAAGGTGACAAAAAGGTAAAGGCTATCAAACTTCAATCTTTAAGGAAAGATTTAGGAAATATGAAAATGAAGGAGAATGAGAACTTGAATGATTATTTTAGTAGATTTATGGAGTTGATTAATCAAATGAAGAGTTATGGTGATTTATTGATGATGATCAAATTGTAGAGAAAGTGTTGATTAGTATACTGGCCAAATTTGATCTTATAATGGCTGTCATAGAAAATAATAAGGATCTCTCCACTTTGAATGTTCAAGAGTTGATGGTTGCGTTAAAATCTTATGAGCAAAGGTTGGCGCAACACTTTGACAAACAAATTGAGAGTGCGTTTCAATCTAAGCTCGCTTTTGACTCCAAATATGTGGACAAGACACTCAATCTAGAGATGAATTTTTTAGAAGTGGTATACATGATAGAGGAAGAGGTAGAGGTCGAAATGGAAGAGGCAGAGGTAGAGGCAATTTTGACAGAAAATTTGATGATGAAAACTCTTTAAAATGGTGTCTTATTTGCAAGAAAAATAGTCATGATAAGAAGGATTGTTGGAATAAAGGAAAGCCTAAATGTTATAATTGCAAAAAGTTTGGCCTTGTGCAAAAGGAGTGTATATTCAAGAATGAGCAGCAAGCTGGTTTTACAAAGGAAAAAGAGGATGAAGGTAATTTAATTTATGCTTGTCATCGAGATAATGAAGGAGATAAAACGATTTGGTACTTGGATAATTGTTGTAGTAACCATATAATCAGTGATAAGGATGCTTTTATGGATATGGATTCTTCCTTCGATTCAAGGGTGAAATTGGGGAATGGTGACTCTGTGGAAGTGAAAGGAAAATGCAGTATTGGAGTTGAAACCAAGTTAGGAAACAAGGTCATTCATGATGTTATTTATGTGCCAGAGTTGGATGAAAAATTGTTGAGTATTGACAGCTTTTAGAGCATGACTATGTGCTAAAATTCAAGGATCGAGAGTGTAAAATTTTTTATCAAAATAAAAATTGGTGGCTGTTGTGGAGATAACAAAAAACAGAAGCTTTCCACTTTCTCTCAAATATGTGAAGAACTTGATCTTGATGGCAAGACAAGTAGATGACTCATGGCTATGGCATAGAAGGCTTGGGCGCTTGAATTTCACTAGTCTCAAGTTGTTTTAAAAGAACATGGTGTACGAGCTTCCAACAATTCATGAGAAAAATGATGTGCGAGAAGGTTGTATACTTGGAAAGCATCACCGCCAACCATTTCCGAAGGATTTAGCTTAGAGAGCCAAAGGAGTTCTTGAGGTGCATACCGACATGTGTGATCCTATGAACACCCCATCAAATACTCAAAATAAGTAGTTTATTTTGTTTATTGATGATTATTCTCGCATGACTTTGGTTTATTTTATAAGGCAAAAATCTGAAGTTTTTACTATTTTTAAGAAGTTTAATGCATTTGTTGGAAAAGCAAATTGGTCAATGTATCAAAGTATTGAGAAGTGATAGAGGTAAAAAGTATACTTCAAATGAGTTTGATGAAATTTGAGGATGAAGGTATGGAAGGGTAGCTCACTGTTGGCTATACACCTCAGCAAAATGGAGTTTCCGAGAGAAATAATCAAACCGTTATGGAAATGGCCAAATCCATGTTGTTTGAGAAAGGGCTACAAGAAGTTTTTGGGTTAAAGCTGTCCATACAATTGTATATTTGCTGAATAGATGTCTTACAAAGGTTGTGTGGAAGATGACTCCAATAAAAGCTTGGAGTGGGAGGAAGCCATCGTTGAAGCACTTGAAAGTGTTTGGTTATGTGTGTTTTGTACAAGTTCCTAAGGAGAAGAGAACCAAACTTGATGAAACTAGTGTCAAATGTATTTTTTTTTGCCATAGCTCAATGTCAAAAGGCTATAGGCTATATAATTTGAAGACTAAGAAGATAGTAATCAGTCCGAATGTGATATTTGACGAAAAAAGTGCATGGAATTGGAATGAAGGCAAAGTTGAAGGTAAATCTATCCCTGTCACTATTATGCAGCCAACGTCAACTCAAGAGGCTAGAAATCATGAAGAACTAGCTCCATCCTCACCCAAACAACCCCATCAACATCTACACCTAGCTCATCATCTACAAAAAGCTCAAGCTCATCAAATCCTAGCTCAACTTCAAGAAGAATGAGAAGTTTGAGTGATGTGTATGCAAGATGTAATTTTGTGTTGTTGAGCCAGAAAATTTTGAAGAAGCTATGAAGGAAGAAGCTTAGAGGAAAGCTATGCAAGAAGAAATTGATGCAATTGAAAGGAAAAAACATGGGTGTTGGTTGATAGGCCACAAGAGAAAGATGTGATTGGTGTGAAGTGGGTTTACGAGGTGAAGCACAATCTGGATGGTTTAGTTCAAAGAAACAAAACAAGGCTGGTTGCAAAGGGCTACTCTCAACAACCCAGCATTGACTTTGAAGACACATTTGCTCCGATAGGTCATTTGGACACCATTAGAACACTTATTGATCTAATAGCCCACAAAGGATGGAATTTGCATCAACTTGATGTTAAGTCAACTTTTTTGAATGGAAGATTAAAGGAAGAGGTGTATGTTGAACAACCTCAAGGCTTTGTGATTCAAGGTGAAGAAGAAAAGGTGTACAAGTTGGAGAAAGCTCTTTATGGGTTGAAGCAAGCTCGAGAGCTTGATACAGTCAAATTGATAGCTACTTCATTGAGCAAGGCTTTGAGAGAAGTAAAAGCAAGCCTACTTTGTATGTCAAACATCAAAGTAAGACTCATGTTCTTATTGTTGCACTTTATGTGGATGATTTGGTATATATAGGAAGTGACAAAAGCTTGATGAAAGAGTTCAAGTTAAGATGATGAAGAGGTATGAAATTAGTGATTTGGGGCTACTGCATCATTTTCTTGGTATTGAGATTCAACAAGATGATAATGATGTGTTCATTTGTCAAATAAAGTATGTAAAAAGATTTTGAAGAAATTTGGCATGGATGAGTGCAAACCTGTTGATATACCTTTGGTGGTGAGTGAAAAACTAAAGAAGGAAGATGGAGGAAGAAAGGTGGATGAGAGCCTATTAGAAGTTTGATTGGAAATTTACTTTATCTCACTTCTTCAAGGCCTGATTTAATGTTTGTAGCAAGCTTACACTCAAGTTCTTGAGTAACCCCAGCCACATTCACCTTCGTGCAGCCAAAAGAATGCTAAGGTATGTTAAAGGGACAACAAACTATGGAATTAGATTTGAGAAAAGTTTTGAGTTGAAGTTGTTTGGCTATAGTGATAGTGATTGAGCTAGTAGTTTTGATGATATGAAAAGCACTTCATGCTATGTATTTTCTCTTGGTTTGGGAGTATTTTCATGGTGTTCAAAGAAGCAACAAACAGTGGCACAATCTACAGCTAAAGCAGAGTATGTGGTAGTAAGCTTGGCTACTCAACAAGCTATTTAGTTGAAGATAACCATGGAAGATGTAGGTGAGAAGCAAGAAGAAGCTGTTGTGATATATTGTGACAACAAATCAGCCATAGCAATGGCTAAAAACCTAATTCATCACAGCCACGCCAAACATATTGCTATCAAACATCATTTTATTCAAGAAGCAATTGAAGATGGACAAGTGCAATTGGTGTTTTGCAAGTCAGAAGAACAAGTGGCTAACATTTTCACAAAGGCATTACCAAGAGCAAAGTTCCAAGAGTTAAGAGAAGCTTTGGGAGTCATGGAGCAGCACATTTATAGGGAGTATGTTATGTAATGTGAAGCAGTAAATATTATATACAGTAGCAAAATTACAAAAGCATTTTGTTTTTATACATATATGTATATGACTTTTGATTTTAGACACATGGACAACTTAGATGCCTTTCATTTTAGGGTAATAGTGAGTCATATATATGATGATGTAAAAAGGAAAGTTAAGAGTGGATATATACAAAAAAGTTGTTACATCTTCTCACGTTTTTCTTTGTTTTGCTGCTGTAATGGCAGTAGCCATTTTCTTCCATTAACTCTTATTTTTCATGCATTTGAGTGAAATAAGAGTGTGACAGACCAGCCACCATTTTCATTCTTGAGATTGTTTTACAAGTGATTTATGGGTTTTAGTGGAGGGGTAGTAGGGTAGGAAGTGAATCAATATGGATGATGGACTAGATGCACTATGGTCAAAATAAAAGTTCACGGTGGAAGAAGAAGATGAAGTAGTAGTTGAAGATGATAGTGAGAATTTGAAAATTGAGAAAGGGCAGAACTGGTTGGTGGGATCTTTGATGACAACACGACATTTTAACAAAGAGGCAATGATATCAACTTTCAAAATCATATGGAAGTTGGCCAAAGAGGTGGAAATATTGCCATTATAGTTGAATGTGTTCTTGTTCAAGTTTGCATAAACCAAGGATAAGGAAAGAGTCATATGGTCAGAAATACTTCATCACCTTTATTGATGATTACTCGAGGTTTATGTATCTCTACATGCTTCATAACAAGAACGAAGCATTAGACGCCTTTAAAATCTTTAAGGCTGAAGTAGAGAAACAATGTGGAAAACCCATAAAGATAGTAAGAACTGATAGAGGTGGGGAGTATTACGGTAGATACACTTAAGATGGATAAGCACTTGGACCATTTGCGAAATTCCTTCAAGAAAATGGGATTGTTGCCCAATATACCATGCCTGGTTTACCGGATTAGAATGGTGTTGCAGAAAGAAGGAACCGAACTTTGATGGAAATGGTGCGTAGTATGCTTAGCAACTCGAAGTTGCCAAAGTCTTTGTGGATTGAAGCTCTTAAAACGGCAGCGTATATATTGAACCGAGTTCCGACCAAGGCTGTTCCAAAGACACCTTTTGAATTATTCAAAGGCTGGAAACCGAGTTTGCGTCATATGCGCATTTGGGGATGCCCTTCTGAGATAAAAGTTTATAACCCACAGGAAAAGAAATTGGATCTTAGGACCATAAGTGGGTATTTTATTGGATATGCCGAACGGTCCAAAGGCTTCAGATTCTATTGTCCATATCATAGCACTAGAATTGTGGAATCAAGGAACGCCAAGTTTCTTGAAAATGACTTAGTTAGTGGGAGCGATCAATCTCAAGAACTAGTTTTTGTGAGAGATCAACCCTCTAACTCGAGTCAAGGATTGGTTATCATGAACAATGTCCCTTTAGTGTAGCTGGACATTGAACAACCAATCATTGAGGATCCACAAGTAGTTGATAACTTACCAGTAGACGAGGCTCCTCTAGATACACCAGAATTGAATGAACAACCAGTTGAATAACATGATCTTTCAGAGAATGTTGAACCAACATTAAGAAGGTCTACTAGGGAAAGGAAATCAGCTATTCCTAGTGATTACATTGTGTATCTACAAGAGTATGATTTCAATATTGGGCCTGTTAATGATCCAGAGACGTTTTCGCAAGCCATGAATAGCAAAGAATCAAAACTTTGGTTCGATGCTATGAAGGATGAGATGGATTCGATGGCATCTAATAGAGTATGGGATCTTGTCGAGTTGCCTAATGGGGCCAGGGCTATAGGCTGTAAATGGGTCTTTAAGACCAAGACTGACTCATTAGGTAACATTGAGCGTTATAAGGCAAGACTTGTAGCCAAAAGGATTCACTCAAAAGGAGGGAATCGATTACATGGAGACCTTCTCTCCTGTATCTAAGAAAGATTCTCTCCGCATCATAATGGCGCTTGTTGCACATTTTGACTTAGATTTGCAACAAATGGATGTGAAAACGGCATTTCTCAATGGTGATCTAGAGGAAGAGGTTTACATGAAACAACCTGAAGGTTTTTCCTCTAGTAATAGTGAGCATTTGGTTTGTAAGCTGAAAAAATCCATATATGGGTTGAAACAAGCTTCCCGCCAATGGTATCTAAAATTCCATGAAGTTATCTCTTTATTTGGTTTCGTTGAGAACATCATGGATCAATGTATATACCAGAAGGTCAGTGGGAGCAAGATTTGTTTCCTTGTGCTATATGTGGATGATATTCTGCTTGCAACCAATGATAAGGGGGTGCTACGTGAGGTGAAACAATTTCTTTCTAAGAACTTTGATATGAAGGATATGGGTGATGCATCTTATGTCATTGGCATTAAGATCCATAGAGACAGACATAGAGGTATATTAGGTCTGTCACAAGAAGCCTATATTAATACAGTCTTGGAAAGATTCAGAATGAAAGATTGTTCACCAAGCCCAGCTCCCATTGTGAAGGGTGACAGGTTCAATTTGAACCAGTGCCTGAAAAATGATCTTGAGCGGGAACAATGAAGAACATTCCATATGCCTCAGCTGTTGGAAGCATTATGTATGCACAGGTCTGTACCAGGCCTGATATTACTTTTGCTGTGGGAATGTTAGGTAGATATCAAAGTGACCCGGGGATGGACCACTGGAGAGCTGCGAAGAAGGTGCTTAGATATCTTCAAGGCACTAAGGATTACATGCTTATGTATAGACGGACCGATGAGTTGGAAGTGATTGGCTACTCAGACTCAGACTTTGCTGGCTGTGTTGATACCCGAAAATCAGCATCCGGTTACATCTTCATGCTTGCCGGTGGAGCTGTTTCATGTAAGAGTGCTAAGTAGACACTAACTGCCACTTTTACTATGGAGGCCGAGTTCGTTTCCTGCTTTGAGGCTACCTCACATGGTGTATGGCTTAAGAGTTTCATTGGTGGGGTTAGAGTTGTTGACTCCATATCTAAGCCATTGAGGATATATTGTGACAATTCAGCTGCGGTATTCATGGCTAAGAACAATAAGAGTGGAAGTCGAAGTAAGCATATCGACATTAAGTACTTAGCCATTAGAGAACGTGTTAGAGATAAAAGAGTGGTCATTGAACACGTTAGCACTGAATTGATGTTAGCTGATCCTTTGACTAAGGGCATGCCACTGTTTAAATTTAAGGATCATGTAGAGAGAATGGGACTTGGTCCCACATTGTGATTGTAATTGAAACTCTTATTAATGATGTGATGTTTCTCATTTTGAATTGTGTACACTTTAATTTTTATTTGAGAAATATCCTGTTGTTTGGACCGAGAATAAACATAGGGTTTATTCGTTTAGTGAAAATGGGTTGATTTAGAAACATTTTACATAGTAATACATGGAAGATAATACTCACCATTAGAGGAACTATTGCCATGATTCATGTGATTTCTTTCTTCTATGAGTGAAATAAATGGACCAAGTGGGAGAATGTTGGCATATCCCTTGATCCCAGGTTGACCAAATCAGTTTATTGCCATATACAACCTGTGATAATCAATGCCAAGATTATGGTCCATAATTTCACATTAATATCAACCGATTCTGTGGCCTTTTAAAAACACGTTCTATGATGGTAAGAACTGTGATTGAGTTTGTCAGAAAATTCAAGCTTTGAGTTTATAAAACAATAGAGTGATTCCGGTCCCCAAGCGTAATTACCACTATAGCTAGACACCATCGAGAAGCGGTTATGAGTGCTTGGAAGGCTTGGTAGTGATCGTAGATGACTGTAAATCCAGGAACTGTTGAACAGCAAATAACAGAGTCCAATGGCTGAAGGTTAGGATCTCTTGCTTCCGCATTTAATCGTTTTAACATATTTCATATAGTGTAGAAGCATGTATAATATGTATGATGTACTTACATGATAGACTCCTTCTCTACTGTTATGGATATGGATGGTTAGGCCATGCAGATGTTGACTATGAACAGATTGATGAAGATATAACATGAAGTTCACAGGAAATGAAATAATATAGAGAGTGGATGCGAGCTTCTTCGATAAAGAAAAAAGATGATTGCTTCACGTAGCAGAGCATACTGAAGTCCTCTAACTCGAAGAATAAGGAAGAGTAACGAGTGATCCTTATAGAGAAAAAGAGGATCCGACAAAGGTAGTAAGGGATGGAAGATGGGGGCCATGGCAAACAAGGAGGGAATTATTGAAAAAATAGAAAGAGTGCAAATAAGGGAAGCTCATAAAGAAAATGAGCAATCTCAGGGTAGTCAAAGTTTTTGTAATTTGGGGAATGAATATTTTAATAATAACAAGGAAGAGGTAGTTTTGAAAATTATCATGAACAATCTGGTGCAAGGGGTTAACTTTTGAGTGGCAGAAATAACAAAGGAAAAGAAACAGACAAGATTCAATGAGGTGCCAATATAGGATACAAAAAAGAAAGATCTTGTCTTAGAGGGAGAAGCTACAAGTGGTGACACATAGCATAGGGAAATAAACTACTGATGTGGGGATAAAGGCACACGTAGGACCAGGTGTGCATGAACCATGCAAAGGTGAAAGGAAAGCATGGAGATGGGAAAAGTTAGCTTGACAAGTTTAGAAAACTCAACATAGTAATGTGGAGGGTGAATTGGGAAAGTGAGTAAGGGATGAGGTTGATAATGCTGACTTAATAAAGGTTGAATTTATTTCCAAAAAGGTGTGAGTAAACGAGATGGAAGAGGTATTATTGGTGGAGACTGATTTCCAGTCTCACTAGCAGTAATGAAACTATTAAGTTGGAATTGTTGTGGGCTTGGGAACCCATGTACAATTCAAGCTTTGTTAAAGCTCATTAGAATTAAAGATCCCGATGTGGTTTTTCTCTATGAAACAAAATTCTCAACACAAGAGTTTTATAGATTAAATGATGAAGTGGAATGAAAAACTGTTTCGTGGTTGATCATGATGGTAGGAGTGGTGGTCTTGCAATGATATGGAGTGAAAATATTGACTTACATTTACAAAGTTACTCCAGGAGTTGCATTGATATGAAGTTGATGGAAGGGAACATTATTGTACAAAGGGTGAGAGGTTTCTACGGGGATTCTGAAACAAGCAAGAGAATGTTGTCATGGAACCTACTTTAAAGTTTAATATTCACATTATCACTGCCTTAGATATGCTTTGGAGACTTAAATGAAATACTTCTTGATGATGAAATGAGTGGAAGATCCCTAAGACAAAGAGCTCAAATTGATGGGTTTTGTAAAGCTCTGAATGACTGTAATTTGGTGGACTTAGGATATAGAGGGTATGGTATACTTGGTTGAATGGTAGGGATGTAAGGGACTTATTAAGGGAGAGAATTGATAGATTCTTTCCAAATAAGGAGTGGATAGAAATGCACCCTGGAGTTCAAGTGGAACATGTATCTTGTTCAAAGTCTAATCATTGCCCCATATTTTTAAATAGTAAAGGAAGCCATTCATGAGGCCTGCAAAAAGCATCAAAGGGAAAGAAATTTTTTGAGGCTTAGTGGACACATAAAAGGAGTGTGATAAAGTGATGATTAGTGAATGGTAAAATTCAATAACAAGACTTTGCACCAAAAAAAAAATCAATAACAAGACATGTGGCATACAGGTTGATGAGGGTTAGTTCAGAGCTAGTAAAATGGAATATGAGGCATAATAGGGGGTTGCAAAATAGAATTAATGAATTGAAGGGTAGAATAGAGTGGCTACAAAATGTCACACCTAATGATAGGAGTTTAAAAGAGGAAAAAGAGGTTAAAAAGGAGGAAAACGAGTTGTATGAGAAAAAAGAACTTTATTGGCACAAAAGGTCTTGAAATAACTGGTTGCATGATAGAGATAAAAACACTGCCTTTTTATATGCTTAAGCAACAAGTAGGAGAAAAAGAAATAAAATAGAGGGATTGGAAGACAAAAGGGGGATATGGTGTGAAGGGGAGGATGTTATTTGAAGCATAGCATATCAACCATTATTTTGAGGAATTTTTTTAATCCCAGGGATCACTTGTTAATAGTTTAATCTTAGAGAATGTGGAGACTAGTGTCACGATTTAGATGAATCAATATCTTCTTGTAGAATTCAGACCTAAAGAGATTGCATTAGCCTTAAAACAAAGTACCATTCCAAAGTGCCTGGACTTGTTGGTATGCCCTCTATATTTTTTCAAAATTATTAGCATGTCATAGGTTTCGATATTACATCTTTTTGCCTTTATATTCTTACTTGCTAGGGCAATATTAGTGAAATTAATAAAACTAATACTGTTCTAATACCTAAAACCAAAAATCCAAAAAACAGGTCTCATTTTAGGTATACTAGTCTTTACAATGTTTTTTATAAAACCATTACAAGTAAATAGAATGGAACATGTCTTGCCACATTGCATAAGTGAGAACCAAACTGCTTTTGTTTTAGGTTGCCTAATTATTGATAACATTCTCACTGCTTATGAATTAGTTTGAACCATTGAAGAATAAAAGGAGGAAATAGTTGCTTTGCACTTAAACTTAATATGAGCAAAGCTTATGATGGAGTGGAGTTCTCTGTTTAGAAGTTATAATAAGAAAAATGGGATTTGACGGGAAATGGGTTACTTAATTTTGAGATGTGTAACTGTTGTTTCCTCATCTGTTGTTCTTAATGGTTTTGTAACTAACAATTTTCATCCATGAAGAAGCCATAGGCAGGGAAGCCTTTGTCACTCTACCTATTTGTTTTTTGTATCGAAGGCATATCGACTCTATAGTGCACAAAGGATTGGAAAGATCAAAGGAGTTCGAGCTAGTAGATATGGTCCTAGAGTGAATCACCTATTCTTTGCATACGATAGTCTATTGTTAGCTAGAGCAACTAAAGATGAGGCAAAGAAGGTGAAAACATGTTAATGATATAAGCACGAGCTCAAGACAAGAGGTCAACTTCAACAAATCATCTCTATTCTTTAGTCCAAATACAAGTCATGACTCATGAGTAAAAAGAAGGCATCTAACAGATATTGGGCGTTCAAGTGACAAGTAACTTGAAGAATTACTTCGAGCTGCTAATACTGACTGAAAGAGATAGGAAAGCTGCATTCAACATATGAAGGATAACTTGATATCAAAGGTCCAAAGTTGGGCTAGCTGATTTTTATCCTATGGAGGAAAAAAGGTAGTTATCAAACTTGCATTACAAGCTTTACCAATGTATGCCATGTATTGTTTTTTATTGCCAAAGTCTTTGTTTAATGATTTAACGTGAATAATGAACAAGCGTTGGTGGAGGAAAAATAACACTAAAAAGAGATTACATTAGCTTGCATTGAAGAACATGTGCAGGCCTTAAGTGATGAGGGATAGGCTTTCAAGATCTCTTTATGATCAATAAGGCAATATTGATGAAATAGAGGAAAGGATTATTACAAAATTCTAATTTTTTTGAGTACAAGGATTCTCAAAGCTAAAATTTTCCCTTCTAGAAGTTTTCTTTATTCAAATTTGAGACTATAGTTGTCTTTAACATGGAGAAGCATATGGCAAATTAAAGATCTGTTGCAAGAGAGTACTAGATGAAGGATAGAGGATGGTAGAAAGATGAAGACATGCGATGAAAATTGGTTGACCAAAAATGGAGACTTTAAAATCAGATTTGAACCAAGGAAGTGGTTATAATTACAGGGGAAGCAACTTGAATATAGAGATGATCACAGAGGAATTCAATAGTGATGAAGCTGATGTCATCAGTGGAATCCCTTTAAGTCGGATCCTTACAAAAGACAAATAGGTTTGGCACTACAATAAAGCTGGAGTATATACAATCAGAAGTGGCTATAGGATGCAACTCAATATGAAATTGGGAATGGGACCTCATCGAAGGATATGGAAGTCACTATGGGAGGTAGATATTCTCCAAAAGTTAAACTATTTGCAGGGAGAGCTTGTCATGGAATACTTCTATAGTAGCAAACATAAAAGACAGGATTGATAAAGCTGAACCACATTGCTTGCAGTGTAATCGAGATATTGAAATAGAAATTGTATGCACTTAGGTTCTGTGATATGCCTGTAAACTTGTTGGCAAGATGCAACTTCCTAGACGCTATCACGGTTGATTCTTTGGCACAAAAAGTGAATTGGTTTGAAGTTTCTAACCAAATTATGGAAAGAAATAAATTTGATGAGTTCTTAATGATTATATGGAAGCTCTAGAATGCATGCAACAATGAGTTCAAATAGCAAAAAAAATAGACAGCAAAAGCCATTGTCTTAGAAGCAAAGTTTCTGTTGGAACAATATAACTAAGCTCAAATATGATAGAAAAAGGGCTATATTATAGTAACCAAGGATCAATGGACACCAGCACTACTGGGCTATGTCAAGGGTAACTTCAATGGTGCTCTTGACATAGCTGATAAGTCTCTAAAATATTCACTTTTTAGAGTATTTTATTGCATCAATTTTGCTTAAATTTTGGAATTTTAATGTAATTTCCTCCCATTTTAATTAAATTGTCTTCATGTGTAGGAATTTCGAGAATAATGAAGAAATCGAGAAAATGGCAAGAAAATCAAGGAAAATTGGTTGGATTTGATGTTTAAACCTTCACCTTAACCTTATCCCTAAATCCTAAAGTTCTTTTTTTCCAAACCTTAAGCCAAATTTAAACCCCAAAGCCTTAACCTTCTAAAATCTTAAAAAAATAATAAAAAAATTCAAAATTCCAAACCTTATTTCTACACCTATATATAAACTCCATGCCTATTTAAACCTTTTATGCTTAAGTCCCAAACCTCAATAAACCACGCATTAAACCCAACCCAAGCTAAACCTTTCCATTACCTTTTAAATTAAATTCTTAAGCCTACTTAAATACCCAAAATCCATAAGCCCTTAAACACTTTAAATCCAACCTAAAAAAATAGGCCTTTTTTAATGCAAGACCATGGAAGCAACCCTAACTTGTACAAAGAGGAAGCTTGGCCGAATAGAAAAAAAGGGGAGGAGGGGGCTGGTGACAGCAGCCATCGTCTTCAACATTATTTTCTCTGTTTTCCGCATCAACTTTGTTTTTGTTTGTTTCTTGCTTGGCTGTGGTGGGAGTAAGGCTGATGACAGCAGCCATCTTCCTCGACATCTACTGCACTTTCATCTTTTCTTTTGTAAAAGCAAGCTCTTTATGTTCCGATATAAGATTTAATGCAAGCACTGTTATTTCACATCTTAAATTAGTTCAAAGATTGTTTAGATCAATTTACAAAGTTTTATTTTCAAGTTTTCACTCGACAAAATTGATTTCTTTTATTGTAGTTTAAGGTTTTGTTTCAAAGTTCATCTTGTTTCCTTTTAGTGTCTGCTCTTTATTTATTTCTGTCATAAGTACGTTTCTTTGTTGCTTGTGTGCTGGAGTTGGAGACGTGCTCCACTGCCTGTGCGTGGAGGTTGCGTGAACCGTTGAGAAGCAGATGCAAGGTGAAGTGATTAAGCTTGGCATGAGCAAAATAGATGTTGAATGCGAGCCTGTGCTACAGCTGTTGGCTAGAAACGGTGAGGGGCTGCTGTGGCATGACAAGTGCAAAAGGCAGTAGCTATTAGTGGCGTGAATGACCATATGTTGGCTGGGTGCATGTGTTTCTTTTTTCTGTTTTGCCTTCATTAGTTTAAAGTTTATTTATTTAGTTGTTTTATGAGGTTAAGATTTGATTAATATTTTTTTATATATTAGTTACATAATTAGTTAATGGTTTCTTAATTTGTTAGTTTATAAAGTTTAGTTGATAGTTTATTTTAGTTGATAATATTAGGTAAATTTAAATTTTTTTTCTTTTTGATAGCATTATCGTTAAATTTAGTAAAACAATTAAAAAAATTTTAGTCTTAAGTAATTTTATTTTATGTTCATCCATTTAATTTTGTTTTATTTTATTTTCATGCATTTTAATTTTAATTTTTATTGACTTTTAATTCCCAAGTTCTTTAAATTTTATTTGCATCTTATTAATTTTTACTACTTAATTAGTTTGAAAATTTCATGTTGCTTGAATAAACCTAGGATAACCAATTTTAGTACTTAGCTAAATAATCTATACAATTCTCGTGAGAACGATACTCTACTCACTCTTTATTACTTGTCGCGACCCGTGCATTGCGGTATAGGTTTTAGAGCGCAACAAGTTTTTGGTGCCGTTGCCGGGATTAGTCTAGGTTGTCTTTAATTAATATTGAAACCAATCATGCCTAGGTTTAGTTCAAGTCTTTTCTTTTTCTTATTTTTGTAAATATTTCTTCCTCTAATAGTTTAATTCTGTTCTTGTGCGAGGCACTATGGTGGATCTAGCAGAGCCTAGAACCTTGGGAGACTACGTTATGCCTCGTGTGCCTATAATACATTCAAGTATTAGGAAGCCCGAAATCGAAGCTAACAGTTTTGAGATCGAGCCGGACTTCATCCTAATGATCTTGAATTCAGTTCAATTTGGAGGTTTGCCTAGTGAAGATCCATATGCTCATCTTGTCAAATTCTTGGAGATATGTGACTTATACAAGTACGATGGTGTTTCTGATGATGCCATTCGACTGAGACTCTTCTCATTCTCACTCCGAGATAAGGCAAAGGATTGGCTACGATCACTTCCTCGTCATTCTATTTGTACATGGGATGATTTGGCTCATAAGTTCTTAGCTAGATTCATTTCACTTGAGTATATGGCAAGATGAGGAATCAAATTTTATCCTTTGAGCAGTATGACTCCGAGCCTTTTTGTGAAGCATAGGAAAGATTTAAGGACTTGATCAGTAGATGTCCTTCTCATGGATTGCCCATGTGGCTACAAATTCAAAGTTTCTATAATGGTTTGGGTGATCCATCGAGAGTAGTGGTTGATGCGGCAATAGGTGGAGCTCTTATGGGGAAGTCTATTAATGAAGCATATAAGTTGATAGATTTAATGGCTTCTAACGACTTCCAATGGCAATATAAGAGAGATACAGTGAGGAAGATCATCTACAAACAAGAGCTTGATCTTATTGAAACCATGTCTTCTCCAGAAACCACCTCACCCAGAAAAGTTTACATAAGTCCTTTTATTTCGTGTGAGACATGTGAAGGGAGTCATGCCACTGAGAATTGTCCTATCAATCTGAGTTGGGAGAGTCATCCAAGCTATTCATCAAGCAACTACGAGAAGCTTTCATCACCTTCCTTGGAGCTTATGGAGACACGTGAACTTTCTCCTCAAGCTCCTCTGCAAGCACTACATCAAGAGGTGTTGAATGAAGAAATTGAAAGCCTCCACCATCTGAGCTTATTGAAATTGAAAGTGTGGATGATGGAAAAGAAATGGAGAATAGTAAGGGTGAGGAAGAAGTCCAAGAGGAAGGATTAAGATTGAAGTCCAAGTTCCAGAGGTTGACAAGAAACATCTAGAAGTATCCTTCATTGTTTCTTCATGGAACTTTCCACTTGAGGATGAACAATGTTATATCTTAGAGGACTATGGAGTGAAGTTCTTTGAAGAAAAATATATGATGGAGTCACCTTCCATGGTGGTGCATTATGTGCATCCATCCATCTTCAAACCATTCAAACCACCGTGAAGGATGACAGAGATAGTCAAGCTGATGACTATAAATCAAGCACTTCTGGGGAGGCAACCCCAGCTTTTTATTAGTTTCTTAGTTGTTTCTTTCTTTTATTAGCTTTAGTGTTAATACTCCGTAGCTTTGATTTTCTTTTTCTTTCTATTTTGTAGGTTTGAATCCAAGTTTGGGGGAGTAGTGAAGACACCTTGTAGGCATGCAATTGAGCTTCAATGGAAAATTCAGGGAAGTTTCCATCTATCATTTTTGAATTCTTGAATCACTTACACATTTCAGACAATGTGCACTTCAAGTTTGAGGGGAGGGGGGGGGGGAAGGAAATTTAAGCTAAATTTTTTCAAAAATTCCTAAATTTTTCAAACTTTTTGGGCTTTAAATATTTTGCCTTGAGATATATTGTGCTTGATTTCCCATGTCCCCATGATTGAGACTTTGATTGAGGCTAATTTTAATCTTTAGAAAAGCATGATTATTGAGAAGCATGAGTTGAATTCTTGAATGTGCCTTGTTCTGATTATGATTTTTCCATATTTATGCACTATGTCTTGATCATGATTGGTGCATGTTTAGAGAAGGATTATGTGAATATAGGATTGTATTTGTCTTCGAAGTTATGAGCATATTCTAGAATTTGTTTGATCTCCTCTCGAGGCGAAATTTATAGCCCATACTTAGTTAGGAAAATGATTTAGGCCATCTTTGGATCGTTTAGCTTTTCAAGCTAACCTTGTACATAATTATCCTTAGTCACTCCTCTGAGCCAAACTAGCCTTTCTCTATTTATACACCTACAAGTTAATTTCCTTTAGCCAAATAAATACACTTTCCTATCCTTTATCCTCAAAGCATGTGTTTTAGTAGGATATATCATGAGCTATGTACATATTTGGGTAGATAGATAGGATATAAAAAAAAATTGAAAATGAAAAAAAATAGAAAAGAAAAAAAATAGAAAAGAAAAAAATAGAAAATTCAAAAAAAAGAAGAAAATGAATTGAAAAAAAAGAAGAAAAAAAAAGCAAAAATAGAATAAAGTGTGTAACAAAGTATAGAGAAAAAAAGTTTAGGGGAGTTAATTGAAGCTCGAAACATAAAGATCCTAGAGTGTAATGCATGATTTGGGGTTGTTGAGCTTAAATTGTCTTTTATCATACCTTAACCCTAGCCTTACATTATAAGCTTAATGAAGTCCTATTGATTCTTGATTGAGTATGGCTATATTAGTGGAGAGAGAAGTGAAAAGCAAACCTATGGGATTGTTCATGCTTTAGAGACTTTGCTTTTCATGTCTGCATAATCTTATCCGGATATGTATACTTTGATATGTGATGGACACTTCACACACACAGGAAGAATCTAATTAGGACTTAGGCATGTGACTGGTGGAAACTTTATGCTGATTAATAATTTTGAATTTCCTTAGATTAGATAGGTACTCTTTCTATGAGGTTTTTGTGGGGAATGAATTTGTCAAGTGCATGTTATCTTTTGCATGTTTTAAGATTGTTTTGCTTGAGGACAAGCAAAATATTAAGTTTGGGAGTGTGATAAGTCTCTAAAATATTCACTTTTTAGAGTATTTTATTGCATCAATTTTGCTTAAATTTTGAAATTTTAATGTAATTTCCTTCCATTTTAATTAAATTGTCTTCATGTGTAACAATTTTGAAAATAATGAAGAAATCGAGAAAATGGCAAGAAAATCAAGGAAAATTTGTTGGATTTGGTGTTTAAACCTTCACCTTAACCTTATCTCTAAATCCTAAAGTTCTTTTTTTTCAAACCTTAAGCCAAATTTGAACCCCAAAACCTTAACCTTCTAAAATCTTAAAAAAATAATAAAAAAAAATCAAAATTCCAAACCTTATTTCTACACCTATCTATAAACTCCATGCCTATTTAAACCTTTTATGCCTAAGTCTCAAACCTCAATAAACCACGCATTAAACCCAACCCAAGCTAAACCCTTCCATTACCTTTTAAATTAAATTCTTAAGCCCACTTAAATACCCAAAATCCATAAATCTTTAAACACTTTAAATCCAACCCAAAAAAATAGGCCTTTCTTGATGCAAGCCCATGGAAGCAACCCTAACTTATACAAAAAGGAAGCTTGGCCGAATAGAAAAAAAGGGGAGGAGGGGGCTGGTGACAGCAGCCATTGTCTTCAACATTATTTTCTCTGTTTTCCACATCAACTTTTTTTTCGTTTGTTTCTTGCTTGGCTGTGGTGGGAGTAAGGCTGGTGACAGCAGCCATCTTCCTCGACATCTACTGCACTTTCATCTTTTCTTTTGTAAAAGCAAGCTCTTTATGTTCCGATATAAGATTTAATGCAAGCACTGTTATTTCACATCTTAAATTAGTTCAGAGATTGTTTAGATCAGTTTACAAAGTTTTATTTTCAAGTTTTCATTCGACAAAATTGATTTCTTTTATTGTAGTTTAAGGTTTTGTTTCAAAGTTCATCTTGTTTCCTTTTAGTGTCTGCTCTTTATTTATTTCTGTCATAAATACATTTCTTTGTTGCTTGTGTGCTGGAGTTGGAGACGTGCGCTACTGCCCGTGCGTGGAGGTTGCGTGAACCGTTGAGAAGCAGATGCAAGGTGAAGTGATTAAGCTTGGCATGAGCAAAACAGCTGTTGAATGTGAGCCTGTGCTACAGCTGTTGGCTAGAAACGGTGAGGGGCTACTGCGGCATGACAGGTGCAAAAGACAGTAGCTATTAGTGGCGTGAATGACCATATGTTGGCTGGGTGCATGTGTTTCTTTTTTCTGTTTCGTCTTTATTAGTTTTAAGTTTATTTATTTAGTTGTTTTATGAGGTTAAGATTTGATTAATATTTTTTTTATATATTAGTTATGTAATTAGTTAATGGTTTCTTAATTTGTTAGTTTATAAAGTTTAGTTGATAGTTTATTTTAGCTGATAATATTAGGTAAATTAAATTTTTTTTTTCTTTTTGATAGCATTATCGGTAAATTTAGTAAAACAATTAAAAAAATTTTAGTCTTATGTAATTTTATTTTATGTTCATCCATTTAATTTTGTTTTATTTTATTTTCATGCATTTTAATTTTAATTTTCATTGACTTTTAATTCCCAAGTTCTTTAAATTTTATTTGCATCTTATTAATTTTTACTACTTAGTTTGATAATTTCATATTGCTTGAATAAACCTAAGATGATCAATTTTATTACTTAGCTAAAAAATCTATACAATTCTCGTGGGAACGATACTCTACTCACTCTTTATTACTTGTCGCGATCCATGCACTTGCGGTATAGATTTTAGAGCATAACAATAGCACATCAAATAAGAGGAGCTAGTATCATAGTCAGGGATGTGGATGTTAGAGTTTTGTATACATCGATGCTCAAGTTCTAATGAATATCGATGGCTGGTTTCAAGCCAATTGAATTGGCACGGAATTAGGGCTACAAGAGAATAGTTCTGGAAGGAGATGTATTGATTGTTATCAAGAAACTCAATCAGAATGATGAGGATTTATCAGTTTTGGGTCCAATTATGGAAGAATGCAAGAGTTTGATGAAGAGTTTCGATGGCTGTATCACCAAACACATACAAGGGGAAGGGAATGAAGCTACAAATAAACTAGCTAAAGATAATATTTCTACAGATAGAAATAAGATTTAGTGAGGTGAATGCCCTGACTTCATCCAGAACTTTGCATTACAAGATGTATTGCTTTTGAATTAATTGAATTTCTATTGAAAAAGAACTATCTTGATTAGTGCGATTTATCTATATAAATACATACCCATACATAAATGTAGTAAAATACTTGAATTTTCAGGTGAAATGCTTAAACAAATAAACAAAATAAAATTAGTTTAGATAAAAAAAGAAGAAGAAACTGAACATATTGTAAGCAAAATATACATCAAGAAAGAATCCAATTAATAAGTATAGCATGAATCTTATTTATCCAAAATGGATCCGTGTTTTTTTTTTTTTATAAGTTTGATTTATGCTTAAAGGTGAAAACCTTTTTTTGATTCTTCCGCGGTAGGGTCCATGCAAGAAAGGATCATATATTTTAGGCAAGTATTCTCTTTTAGTTTCATTATTAGAGAATCGAGTCCTTTTTTCAAGTATGCCCAGATCAAAAGATTCCTTATCTAAGGATTCGACTCTATTTATAAACTCCTTACTTAAATTTATTCTTTTAAGTTCATTGATAAAACTCCAATCAGTATACAATTCATCAGAAACCAATTTTTCTGGTGTGAAAAAATATATTAGACACTTAATTTTGTTGAGTCTTTTAGTGTTATTAGGTCAATTGGGTTTATTTTTAATCCGACTCCGAACTAAATCCACTTTCACAAATTGTCCAACTAGATATTTTATTTGAATTTGTCCTTTGGTTTGGGTTTTGGACTTTGAATTAAAAATTTTGAGTTTAGATTTGATTGGAACCATAGACCTGATATTAAAAGATTGAATCAGCGTATTTTTTTGGGCAAATCTATAGTAAGATCACAAAATATCAACCTTACTATATGGTGATAAGATATTATGAGATACTGAATATCTCATGAGAAATTGAATAAATAATAAAATTTCAAAAAATGTAAACAATAGTTTAGCAAGTCAACAGATAAACTTTACTTTAGTGAAATATAACATAAATTATATTTTTATCCATTAAAAGCAGCAAGATATTTAAATTACATTTTTATCCATACATAAAAGAACCAAAATTTACCGTTCATAGGACAACCAAATTTGCATTTTTACCCTTTCAAAGTATGAGAAAAAATTATTTGACATTAAATTTCATAGTTTTTTACATTAAAATAAACAATATAATAAAAATAGTCTACTCTTATTTTTATGCAATCAACTGCACTTCATTATTTTTACTTTAGAATATAAAAAAAAATAAGGGTAGTCGACTAATTCTTGTAACAATAGACTACCCACAGAAATATATACTTTTTAATTGATGGCAGTCTAATGCCTTCGTATAGCAGTCAATTGCCCATTAAACAATTAAAATTCATTAGTAGTAGTCGATTGTTTCATTGATGCAGGTAGTTAACTGGCCTTTAAACAATTAAAGTATTTTATTGGTAGCAGTTGACTGTTTCGTTAAAGCAGTCCACTACTATGTGTCTAATCAATTTAATGTAGGCTTAGTCCACTACTATGTGTTTTCAAGGATTGATCACAAGTTTGATTTGATGTACGCCAAGTGTGCAGTTATGCATCGGTATGTTGGTGAAGGTATGAAGGAGTTGAGTTTTCAAAAGCTAGAGGATACTTGGCTGCTCTTGAGAAGGATTACGAGGAAGTTGGCAATGAATCTATAGAATGGGATGAAGATGAAGGCGATGAGTACTAGGCTAGGTTAGTGTGGGAAGGGGTAATTGCCAATAGACTCTGTCACATCTTGTGACTACAGTATTTTATGTTTTTTCATACATTTTATATGGTTGGGTTATCTGTGATGTCTTACTTTCTTTTTGTTTCCATATACAGTAACTATTTAACAAACTATAATTTATTTATCATTTACATCCCTTATTTAATTTACAACACTGTACTACTGTAAAATATATCTGAACATATAAATAAATGATTATACCTCTATAAGATAAGCTCGCTGCCTCCGGGCATTATACGCGCAACTAAAAATCCTTGGTTGCAATCACACAGTCATTAGAAGTACACTGTAGATGTTGAAATAAAAGGGTGAGCAAACCACGGCTCAATAAGAGAATTGTATGCAAAACTAGATATCCCGAAATCTATATGCATTAAAATCCTTATTTTCCTATAGTTGCTCTAAAAACCGCTATAAGAAGGATACTATAGTCGGCTAGAGATCCGATGGAATAAGGAAGGTATTTTGAAATACCTATCTTGTCCCAGAACCTAGAAGCAACTATAGAGAGTAAATACTGTTGTTGAGATAACTTATCTTTCATATTATTTCATATCCTTTTTCAGAATAATGCTTTTATAAAATAAAGCATTTATATAAAATAAACTAATACTCATATATTCTTTAAAAAGAGTATTAGTCTAAATAAATCATAATTCTCGTTTAACCCATTTCACATGTCATTGCATCAATCATAACAGTAAAGTGCTCCATGTAGCACAGTAAACTGTTAGAAATCATTTTTTTCCTTCTCATATAAAAACATATTCATATACTTTTCCATTTAAACACATTTTCCATATCACATATCATTTCATATCTCATAAAAGTGGAGACTAAGACATCACTTAGAATATATCATGCTAGAGAAAAAGTACCTTGTAAGGCAATAATAGTCATGTCATATCTATGGCCATAGTCTAGGATAGTCCTCCGTCAAACACTGATCAGATGTCAACCACTACTAAATACATATCACATATCACGTATCACATATCGGCATGATATGGGGCCTATTAGTCTTAAAACGGTATATGTGAAATCTCATTACCTTTATGGAATTAAGTAAAATCAATAATATCTTTTAGAAAATCCATAAAGGTATAAATCATAGTATCTTGTACGGTAAAAACAGTGTTATAAAACAATTACACTGTAGTAATAATTCTCATAAATATTTTATTTCACCGTAAACACATATATTCGTATTTTCACGTTTTCTTTTCAAACATCTTACTTTTAAGATTACTGGAAATCATTTTTCGGTAATTTTCATAATTTATGGAAAATGGAAGTATTTAATTTCCAAAAATAATAATAGAATTCCATAAACATATTGTTCACTGTGGAACACATGTAGAGACATTTTAGTCTCAAAACAATATTTTCATAATCATATCACCTTTATGGAAATAAAGAAATTCAATAATTCTTCAATCATTCCATAAAAGATTTTGTTAAATCATAAAGTGAATATTTTTTATGATATATTATGGGAAGTAATTTATAAAATATTCACTTTTCATCTCTTCATCTCATAATCAATATCATCTGCTGTAAAACATGTAAGAGAAATATTTTGTATTCTCACTTTCAGCCAAATTGGCAACATGACTATTTAAATGACATTTTTCGATATATTCATGTTTTATGAAAAAAAAATCAATTTCTCATTTTCAAGGCTAGGAAATCATCAAATCATGTAATTAAATATTTTCTAATACTTTTAGAAAATAATTTAGAAATTTTTAGCAGCACAACGGCTACTATTACCCTAGCCCTCATGCAATTCAAACACAGTTCCATGTATAACAAACAACTTCAATTCCACAAATTTCATGCAGTTCTTTGCAAAATATTTAAAATAAATTATTTGCATAATAGTTATGCATTCGAAATATCGCTACAGGGCACACACGCATCCCTTACCTGTGTAGCATATTTCGACTCTTTTAGCGCACCACTCGAAATCTGATTCTTCTGGGCTGCAAATGATTCCATCAAAATTATTAGCTCATTAAATACTTAATTTGAGCTATTATTCATATCTTTATGCAGCCACATTAAACACTGCAATTATTTTCGTAGTGTGATTTCTACCAATTATTTCCATTAAACTTATTTCCACTTACATTCTTATCAAATTTGCTTCATTATTATTTCTTACTTATCAATCATACAATTTTAACATTTCATATTATGAAATGTATACTGCAATTGGTTTCAAAATTTATTCATTCTTCTCCCACATTCAATTTCATTAATGCTCTAATGAATCTATATATTTATTTGCTAGCTATTAACTAATAAACCTCATTCATTGGGCTTTAACAAAATTTACACTAGCCCAATTATCATTTTTCTTTTTTTTTTCTTTTCTTTTCTAGTTCATTTCTTTTCTTTACTGCTTTCTTTCTTTTTCTGTTTAATTTTTCCTTATACTGCCGGCACTCTCATTCTTTTCCATAGTCAACAGCTCATCAAGTCCACTTCCTCTTATTTCTCACTTAAAATTTATCAAACATGTTAATTTCAGCCACAATTACTCACCATCGTGGCTGCTCTGTTCCCAAACAGCATGTTCACGCCATTTTTCTGTACCCTACGGTTTTGCACTTCAACCTTTAATCCAAGTTTCAAGCAATTTTGTTTCTCCATACAATTTATTCTTACTTAAAACATATCAAAATCATCAAGTTTCCTCACCATTCTCTCATCCTAATACAGCCGTATAACCCCCCTTGTATCACACCACTTTCCTATTTTGACAACCTTCCATTTCATCCAAGTTTCAAACAACTTTCCCTCACCATTTTCTTACTAATCCTCCCAAATCACACATCAAAATCAATTAAAATTTTCATTATTTTTCTGTCACCACCGAATCCCATAAGCTTTATTACTTTTCATTTTTTTCCTTCAATCTAATGTAACAATCATATTCTCATGCATGAATAATTCAAGAACCAAAATTGAAATTGGAAGAACCCTCATTATATTACCTTTTCTGCTCCGGCCGAACTGCTCACCTCCAACCCAATTCTGCCAGCTGAATTTCAAGCTTCTAAATGCTAGATTCAGCCAAAAATTTTCAGGTTTGGAACGTCCTTAAGGTGGCTAAGAGGTTTCATGAAGGAGGTTGCATGATTTGATGAAGAAAGGTTGGGGTTTAGCATGGAAACGTGAGGAGACTTTGAAATTTTAAAACAAAAATCGTGCAGCAGAGCAAAACAGGGAAGAGTTTTTGAGTCTGCGCAAATGGCTGATGGAGATGCTGAAATTTGGCTTCTTTTATATACTTCATCCAATAAAATGATACCACATTTCCACTAATACTTTTCCCCTCCTTTTCTCTTCATTTTGGCTTTTCTTTCATTGTTATTTTTTTATTCAACAATGCAGCAAGCTTCCACGTGAGCTTGCAGTATATGTTTTTATTTTTTTTCTAGCAATGCTGCAAGCTTTCACGTGAGCTTGCTGCAATATATATATATATATATATATATATATATATATATATATATATATATATATATATATTCTACTTACTTTATTTATTATGACATATCATCTCTACAGTATTGTAAAATTGGATTTTACAGACTCATTGGTCAGTTGTGTCTTCTTTATTTATTATAAAAAACAATTAACTCAGGATCTCTCTTGTGATTATTATCACAAGAACTAACAATAAGAACTAAATTTCCAAGAACAAATTCATCTTAAACTCAACGTGGAGAACTAACACAGTTTCTCTCTCTAGATTACTCCATCTTCAGCACCTACCTACACCTATTACTCGCACTATATATGAACTTTTCAAAAAAATGAAAGACTTTTAACATATTCACATATCAAAAACAAGAGAAGAGACCCTTAATTAAGATCAAGAAGTGCAGAGAGAGGAAAGAATGGCATTGGAGCAGCTAAGTTGATGCTTTGATGGTGCATGAAGGAAGCTTAGCAATGTATGATATAAAGATCGAGCGGAGGCCATATCATCGCAATTGTAGCTGTGTATGACATAACTTAGTGTTGTATATAACCAAAGAGTATTTTATTTCAAGTGGAACATATTTTAAAATTATTTAGATTGCATATGTGTTAAAATGAAGTTTGGAAGTATAAAATTGAGTTTGGAATGAAAAAACACAAGTTGTTAAAATTGTTTGCCTTGGACATTTATAAGGACATTTGAATGCTCAAAGTAGTTGTAGAAAATTGTATTGAGCAGTTGATTGTCCTAAAGCTTAAATAATTGATGTTTTGAAAATTGCCTAAGGTAGTCGACTGCCCCAAATCAAAAAAAAAATTTCAACGTGAAAAATACACTAAGGTTATTGACTCCCTTTCTCGAGCATTCGACAGCCCATACCGAAAATTCAAAAATAGATCTGTTGGGCATGTTTTTTCATTCCAAAGGATATAGTTCTTCATCTTAAAGATGTCTAATCATAAAAAGGTGTTTTTAACACCGATTAAAGCCTATAAATACTTCTATCAATGTTCATTTTCACACAATTTTAAATACGTTTTCCTTCAAACTCTAAAATTTCTAAACACTCCTCATTGCACTTTTCTTTTTATTTGTTCAAGTGAGTTCTTAAGAGGAATTTAAAGTGCAATTGAATTTCTTTATGAGTAGATACTGTATCTTTGGAACAATGTTTCTTAAACAATTTGCACCTTTGTAGGGAAACTATTATTCTTAAGGTAGCTTCCCTGAAGGGCCTTGCCTACCAAAATTCTTTTTCAACAAAGTTTCTTTATTTCAACTTGTTTGCATTTGTTCACCATCCACACCCAAATTTTTATATTGTATGAACAATAGTTTTTCAAAATGGCGACTCCTGCAATTAAGCCTCATGTTTATAAAGTGGGAAACTAGAAAGATTCAATAGAGTGAATTACAAGAGATGGAGCATGAAGATTTATTATCGAATCAGCCTCTTAAAAGTTGTATATGTTCTACATTAGTACTTCCCCTAAGAAGAAAGCAACAATGGACGGATTTCAATGAAGCAACAAAAATGGCTTGAAGATCATTATATATGTCGACTCACAATTTTTCAAGCACTCAATAACTCTCTCTTCAGTGTGCTTCACAGGCACAATATAACATTAGAATTGCGGCATGCAATTGAGAAGAAGAATGAGAATGGAGATGCTAGTAACAAGTCCTTTGTGAACAAGTATGTGGACCTTAAAATTATAGACTCTAAACTTGTCACGATCAAGTTAATGAATTATATGACATTGCGACTTAATGTAATGACATTGGACAACCAATTTCTAAAACTTTTTAAGTGTCTACTATAGTTGGTCAACTGCCTCTCTCTTGAAAAGATTATCAAAGCTATTTGAAACACAAAGAAGTCATTTACCTTGGATGAATTGGTTAAACATATTTAAGTGTAGCACGCATGAGACATGGAAAGGACAACAATGTACATAACATTGAAGGTCCTAATGAGAATAAAACTCACCAAAAACAATAAGCGAAAAAACTCTTCAAAGAAAAAGGGAAAATTTAACAAGCTTGTCAAGAACTTCAAAAAGAAGAAATGTCCCTACTTTGTATGTTGAAAGAATGGCAACATTGTGAAAGAATGTCGCTTTTGAAAAGGTAAGAAAAGTAAGGCTAATCTTATGACTGAAGATGATGTGATTGCAATAATCATTGAAGTTCTCATGTTGAAAATCAAGAAGATGGGTGGATCGATTTCGATGCACCTTCTCATGTTACTATATTTAGAGATGTCTTTAAGACAAATTAAGAGATAAATGAGGACATATCAACCTTCATGGGGAACTCTTCAACTTGCAAAATTATTGGCAAATGGACAATCAAAGTTAATTTGACTTTTGGGAAGATGTTGACCTTACAAGATGTGTATCACATGCTAAACCTTAGGAAAAGTTTAATTTCTACGAAAAAAACTAGATAACTATGGGTTTGAAGTTGTATTTGATTCTCAAAAAGTGATCATTTCTAAGAAAAGATCATTTGTTGGGAAGGATAAGCTAAAAACCATATGCATGTTGTCAATATCAATAAGAATGCTTTGAATTATTCTTATTTTTTTTATTTCAATTATTCTAATTGTTTGTGGCATCATAGATTAGGACATATTGGTATGAATGTATTAAATGGAATATCTTCACATAATTTAATTACTAAGTTATCATCTATTTTAAGCTCTAAGGCTTGTGAATGTTGTGCACAAGAAAAGATTACAAAATCTTCATTTAAATCAGTTTTTGAAACTAGTTCTTTATTAGTACTAGTACATATTGATTTATGTGATAATAATGAAATTTAAACTAGACATGAAAAAAGATACTTTGTTACTTTTATAGATGATTTTTCAAAACATACTTATTTACTTGTTAAAAACAAAGGATGAAGCATTTATAAATTTAAAGATTTTCAAAAAAGAAATAGAAAACTTAACCAATAGGAAAATTAGAGACTTAGATACGATAGGGGTGGAGAATTTCTCTCAAATGAGTTTTATGATTTTTGTAAATTGCACGGTATTGTGAGAAGTTTTTGCTTCTAATACTCCACCAAAAAATAGAGTAGCGGAAAGAAAAATAGGTCTTTTCTTGAGATGGTTAGTGCCATATTATATTCTAAGTTACCTTCGAACGTTTGGGGTGAAGCATTCTTTATCGCATATTATATTTCTAATAGAATTTTGCACAAAGGTTTTGAAAAAACTCCTTAAGAATTATTAAAATGGGTGGAAATCAAACATTGATTATTTTAAAGTTTTTTGTTGTATTGCATTTGTTCTTGATGCTACAAATAAAAGGCATAAGTTAAGGAATAAAGCTGTTAAATCTATATTTCTCGATTATGCTTTAGGAAGTAAAGCATGTAGATTTCTTAATATTAAAACTAATAATATTTTCGAATCCACACATGCGGTTATTTTAAGCATATGACAATTAAAGATGCTAATAATCATGAATTTTAGAAAGAATTGTCAAATAAATTGGTTAGTCATGAGCATGACATTGATACTTCTCTTCATAATAGTGAAAATCATGATAGTAATGATCAGGTAAGTACAGCTCTTGAATCTATTGACATTGAGTTAAGAAGAAGTAAAGAAAAATAATTGAAAAGGATTTAGGACCGCGTATGCATACTTATATGTTAGAAGAAGATCCTAAAACTTTTCAAGATGCTATGAACACGAAAGGTGCCATATTTTAGAAGAAGGCTATGAATGATGAAAGTAAATCCATACATGATAATAATACATGGTCTTTAGTAAATCTACCTCTTAAAATTGGCACCATATGGGTTTTGAAGAAGAAACTCAAAACTGATGAGGGTATTGATAAATGCAAGGTAAAATTGGTAGCCAAAAGTTATAGTCAAAAAGAAGGTTTAGATTATTTTGAAACCTTTTCATTGGTCACTAAGTTTACTTAAATAAGGGTGATGTATACTATTGCTTCAATTTACAACCATGACATACATCAAATGGATATAAAGATAGCCTTCTCCTATGGTGATCTAGATGAGAAGATCTATATGTAACGCCATGGAACTATGTCAATTGGGCTAACTTTTTACTTTTATTTTTAACTCTATCATTCATTCATATATTCGGTTTGTCTATGATCAGTGCTGTGTCGATACATTTAGCTAATTACTAGTCACTTAGCTCGATTAAGAATTATAACTTACTTGTTGGTCCCAGTCAAATAGAGTGATGTCTCGATATATCTTATCTACTTATCTCATTTTAATTTTCTTTAAACATATAACTTTAAATTCAAGCTACCTTGATCATTTATCACATTACATGATATCTAATATAATATACACATTAGTTTATATACATAAGACCTAACGTTATTTTAACAATAGTTGACGCTACATACTGTAGACACCATTTTTGTCCATATCTTTTTCAAAGTATTTTGATAATTATTTTTTAATTTTATTTATATTTATATTTTTTTATGATTTTGATTTTAATTTTGATTTTCATTTTCGGTAAAATAATAATAAAAAACATAAAATTGGAAATATAAAGAAAGGAAGAAAATCTGTAAAAAAAAAAAATAAAGAATTTGTGAAAATTTGCTCGCTGGAAATACATCATGGCATTAAAGTCCAGATTCTGATTTTCATTGTCATAACGTATCAAGTTTAGGGGGAAACTAATAGCTAGACACAAAACTATGGAGTCGCCACCAACTATTCTAACCTAGGTGTGATTGGTCACCTATTCAAACTAAGGATAAGGCTTGGTCTATGTTAAGAGTTCTAAGTTCGGGAGTACGGTTACGTGTGAGGAAGGATTAGCACCCTCACAACGCCCATCCTAAAATGGTACCAAATAATCTAAGGTTATCCTAATTTTGCCTTTTTACTTTAATTTCGATATAATTAAATATTGAAAAATCTTTTAAGTCTCCTCCATCAAGCTGGTTGGATAACCTAAAAGTTTTTCTCACCTCAAGAGTATTCAAGTAGGACCAATCGCCTTTCTTGAAGAGGCTCCGTCGTCGGATTGTTTAAATATTTTATGCAAAACCTATTTTGACTCCTATCCAATTTCTATTTATTATTTTATCTTATTTTATTCTATCGTTATTGTTTTCTTATATAATTATTATTTCATATATTTTTTATATCTTTAAATAAACATGAATTATTTGATATTGAAGACTTTCTTAAAGACCTTCCATTAAGCTGGTAAGACCTTAAAGAAACTTTTTCACCTTAGGAATTTTTAAAGAAATTACTCAAGCGCAATTCCTTTTAAATTCCATCCTCGGAATAATTCACATTTATTAGAATATTTAATTTAATTTCTATTTATTTTAATTCTTTTCTAGTTTTGATTCTAATTTATTAATTTGATCTTTATTCTTTATTATAATAAACTTAATTTTAATTTACTATTTTTTTAATCTAATTTAATTTTTATTTTTACAATTAATTTATTAAATCTCGAAAATGTCCTTTAAATCTTCCATCAAGCTGGCAAGACTTAAAAGAACTCTCCTCACCTCAAGACATCTAAAAGTACTACTCAAGCGCAGTCCCTTTAGAATTCCGTCATCGGAATATTTGTAGTCGTATTTATTATTATTTTAAAATATTTTATTTCTAAATGCATTAATTTTTATGACTCTTAATTAATTCTTTTAATTGTAATTAATCTTAATTAATTCTTATTTCAATTTTTTTTAATAAATTTGAGTTTTAAATATCGGAAATGACTTTTTAAATCTTCCATCAAGCTGGTAAGACTTAAAAAGGACCTCCTCACCTCAAGATTTCCGAGAATATTACTCGATCGCAATCCCCTCGGAGTTCCATCGTCGGAATATTCATTGTTTTTTTTATTTAAAATGTTTATTATTATATTCCTCTAAGACATTGCAATTCTAAACTACATAATTAAATTTTGACGATATTTTAATCAAGCACTAAATTAAGCATATCATATAATTTTTTATTCAAAGTCTTGAAATAAATAAAAGTAAAAAAAATAAAATAGAATACAATAAAATAAAATAAAAAAATATAGCAATTGTATTGGATCATATTAATTAAATTAAATCATACTAATTAAATTGAAACTTACACAATCAAATCAATATATAAAAAAAAACACATATATCAATTTATATACACAAACTACATTAATTAAATCTTATCAATACTTATCAAGCTATACTATCCATACATCAAATTAAATCTGTTGACTCACCAAATTAATTACTTAAAATATTTTATTTCATAATTTTTGTTAATTAAATTATTGTATTAATTACAAATATACAAAAACAACAAACAAAAAAAATCATCAAAATAAACAAATAAACGAAATAAATAAAATAAAAATTAAATTAATAAAAATTATCAGAAAAAGGAAACCTGCGATCGGGTCGGGTCGGTTCGGTTACGGGTCGGCACGCGGGTCCAGGTGGGTCTAAGCGCGGATCTAGCTATTCCAAAACGGCGTCGTTTCGAGGCGGTATTTAAACCTTCTTTCCGAGTTTTTCGGACAAAACTTAACCTTCCAGAGAAAAAAAAAAGAAAAAAAATCTAAAACTCTCTCGACCCAGGCGATTCCCGGTGGCCAGAAGATTCAAACGGTCATCGGAAAACTTCAAACTTTCTAGATTCCAGTACCTTTCTCACCGTACCCCACTGTAGTCACCAGATCTACACCCAGAAACGCTCCCCGGAGCTCCCTTAAATCAGATCCAGAGGCTCCGGTTACTAAATCCCTCCCGAAAATCTCAGATCTAAACTCCTAAAATCAAAAAAACTTTACTGCCTCAACTCGAAAACCCTCGACTATCCCCCCTCTGCCTTTTTTGTTTTTGTGGTTGTGGTTCTTTTGGGTTGTCGTGTGTCTCTGTCTCTATGGTTTCTGTTGGTTGTGATTGCTGTCGTCTGTTTGTGTCCCCGCCTCGCCCTTTTCTATTGTGTGTTTGTCTCCTTTTATTAATGTTAGATTTTAGTGTTTTTGAAGGTCAGAGATCCGATTGTGATATGGTTTTTAATGCTTGATTCTGTTTTTGGTCTTGATTTTCATGCAGATTCGAGATTCACGTGACTTGCCAATTCTTTCCTTTTGCGTTCCTAGCGGCTAGGTTGGATTTAGGGCTAGGGTTTCATATTAGGGCTTGGGGCTCTGTTTGGGGTTTGGGATTTCGGTGAGGGTTTAGGCATGGTTTGGTTGTGTTTAGGGTTTCTGGACGGGGTAGGGATTCTGTTTGGGATTAGGGTTAATGGTTCTGTTTGGGCTTTTGGAGGGTTAAGGATTTTGGTTTAGGTTTAGGGTTTCATATGGGTTTAGGTTCCGTTGGGGGGTTAGGGTTTCATGGGATTTGGTGTTGGGCTAAAGGTCTCGATTAGGGTTTCTGATTAGGGTTTTTTTTGTTTTGGTTTTTTTTTTTTCATTTTTTATTAAAATAAATAAATTAATAAATAAAAAAATAAATAAAAGAAAAGTAAAATACCAAAAATCCGTATTAATAAAATAATAAAAAATAAAAAATAAAAATAAAAATAAAAAAGAAAAATAACAAGAGAAATAAAAATAGAAAGAGAAATAATGATAAAATGAATAATAATGAAAAAGAAAAGAAAAAAGATAAAAATAAAATAAAAATTAATAAAAATATATATATAAAATAAATAATAATAATAAAAATAATTAAAAGTAAAAATATATAAAGGAAAAGAGAAAAGAAGAAAAAGAAAAAAGGAAAAAAAATAAAAAAAATAAAAAATAAAATCAATTATTCAAACATGGGTTTAATTTATTTTCGATTTTTAGAATACACGTCGAGTGACTCGAGATTCACAATCTCGGACAAAAATTGGTGTCTACAGCTGTCCCTCTTTGCATATTGCTGAGCATCAGGAATGGAGCAAAGATTTTAGACACCAATTTTGTCGTTTTTGTGAAAAACGCTCTTCCAAACGGCGAGACTTCTAAAATTTCAAATTTTCTTATCTTCGACGTGCTCTTTCAGTTAAGAAAAACCCTAAAACCCTTTTTCTTTTTAAATTTTCACCTAAAATGCTCTTTCGGTTAGGAAGGTCTTGATCTTTTAAAAATTTCTCATCATTTTTTCATTTTTTTTAAATGCTCATTCGACTAGGAAGGCCCTGAAAATTTTAAATTTTCTCATCTCCAAAATGCTCCTTCGACTAGGAAGGCCCTGAAATTTTAAATTTCTCATCTCTAAAATGCTCCTTCGACTAGGAAGGCCCTGAAACTTTAAAATTTTCTCATCACTTAAATGCTCCTTCGACTAGGAAGGCCCTGAAACTTTAAAATTTTCTCATCTCTAAAATGCTTTTTCAACTAGGAAGGCCCTGAAACTTTAAAATTTCTCATCTAAAATGCTCCTTCGACTAGGAAGGCCCTGAAACTTTAAATTTTCTGATCTCTTAAATGCTCCTTCGACTAGGAAGGCCCTGAAACTTTAAATTTTCTCATCTCCAAAATGCTCCTTCGACTAGGAAGGCCTTGAAACTTTAAATTTTCTCATCTCTTAAATGCTCCTTCGACTAGGAAGGCCCTGAAACTTTAAAATTTCTCATTCTTTAAAAATGTCTTTCTTTTTGAAATGAATGAGATGCATGCTAAAAATAATTTCATTATAATTGTGACAACAAAGGCTCAAAACACCTTTTCTTTTTCTCTTTTTTTTTTGGACCAATCTTGTCTTTAAACCAGTTAGCGACTTTCTCATATCATCACCTTCAATCTTCATTCTTCCCCTTTTTTGTTTTTAAGCAGCTGGTGTATTCGACTTAGTTTACCAATCTTCTGATATTCCACTATATTTCTGTTCCTCTTCTTTCCCTTTTTTAAGCAATGCAATTATCTTTTTCTCTCATTTTTTAAAAAATGTTTGCCAATCATCTATTAATTTCCATCCTAATAATATGACTAACATAATGCAAATTTCGATTTTCCCAATCAAGGTAAGAAGATAAATGGTAGTAGATACGAGATAAGTTTGGAAGAGAGGTTATAAACATCAAGCATATCTGAACAGAGGAATATTACAAGGAATAATTGCATTGACGAAACAATCAAATATCTCAACAATCAACATTCTGACAATTCTGATCAAATTAATTCAAATTTCTCTTTTGAAAAGCCTACTCCATCAGTTTGTCTAATAATGCAGAGCCCTTCGGACTAAACCTTTTCCTTTGATATCACAAAATTTCGGATGCTGATCTTTCCCCTACACTTAAGCTGCCTTTTCAGGTTTTCAACATAAGTGTCTCCCCCATTGATTTAAACCGCCCTTTTTGGGTTTTCGATTTAAATCCTCCTTTTTTATTTCTCTTTTTCTTTTTCTTTTTCTTTTTTTTTTGCTTCTTTCTTTTTTTTTATTTGTTTTTTTTTACATCTCTTCGCATTATCAATATAAATTGAACTCATTAAGTGTCATCAATGACTCTTCTAATGCATCTCCTCATACGTAAGCCACCTTTTCAGGTTTTCAACTTAGGTATCCCCCATTGACTTAAACTGCCCTTTTCGGGTTTTCAGTTCAAATCCTCCTTTTTCTTTTCTCTTTTTTTTAAGCATAATACCTCTTCACAGCATCGGAATTGATGGGGTTTGGTAGGTCCTCACCGTCCATATTTACCAATATTAACGCCCCACCAGAGAAAGATCTCTTCACTGCCTATGGTCCATCCCAATTCGGTGCCCATTTTCCCCTTTTATCTTGTTGATTTGGGAGGATTTTCTTCAAAACCAGATCCCCTTCTCGGAACTTCCTAGGCCGGACTTTCTTATCATGTGCTTTCATCATTCTCCTTTGGTACAACTGGCCATGGCATAATGCTATCAGCCTTTTCTCATCAAGAAGATTCAATTGCTCATAGCGTTCCCGTACCCACTCTGCCTCTTCTAATTGTGTTTCCATTAAGACCCTTAATGATGGAATCTCTACTTCAATTGGTAGCACGGCCTCCATCCCGTACACTAATGAGAATGGGGTTGCCCCAGTAGACGTGCGCATTGATGTTCTATACGCGTACAAGGCAAAAGGCAACTTTTCATGCCAATCCTTATAAGTTTCTGTCATTTTTCCCACTATTCTCTTGACATTTTTGTTTGCGGCCTCTACTACCCCATTCATTTATGGACGATACGGCGCCGAATTTTGATGCTTGATTTTGAACTGTGCACAAACTTCTTCCATCATTGTGTTATTCAAATTACGAGCATTGTCTGAGATAATTCTTTTTGGAAGTCCATATCGGCATATGATATCTTTCTTTATGAATCTGCACACTGCTGCTCGTGTCACACTAGCAAAAGATGCTGCTTCTACCCACTTAGTGAAATAATCAATCATCACAAAAATAAAACGATGTCCATTTGAAGCTTTTGGTGTAATGGGTCCTATCACATCCATCCCCCACATAGAGAAAGGCCAAGGAGGGGCTAATACATGCAGAGCATTCGATGGAGCATGAATCTTGTCAGCATAAATCTGGCATTTGTGGCATTTTCTAGCGTAGTTAATACAGTCCTTTTCCATGGTTGACCAATAATAACCCGCTCTCATTATTTGTCTTGCCATCATATGACCATTAGCATGTGCCCCACAAGATCCTTCATGTACCTCCTCTAATATTTGTTTAGCTTCTGCGATATTCACACATCTCAAAAGTACTTGGTCTCTACTTCTTTTGTATAAGACTTCCCCATCTAAAAAGAATCCCATAGCCATTCTCCTAATGATTCTTTTGTCATTCTCCGAAGCATGTTTTGGGTACTGCTGGTTTTTAACGTACTGTAAGATGTCATGGTACCAAGGCTTTCCATCAACTTCTTCTTCTAAACTTGCACAATGCGCTGGTGAATTCTTCAGATTCATCCTGATGGGTTGAATTTCAGCATTACTATCCAACTTGAACATTGCAGCTAAAGTGGCTAGAGCATCTGCCATTTGATTCTCCTCTCGAGGTAGATGCTCAAACTAAATACTTTTGAACTGATCAATTAAACCGGCTATGGATTTTTGGTACCGGACCAACTTCGAATCCCTAGTTTCCCATTCGCCTCGCAACTGGTAGATGACTAGAGCTGAATCTCCATACACTTCGAGCACATCAATCTTCTTTTCAATTACGGCTTGCAAACCCATGACACATGCTTCATACTCAGCTACGTTGTTGGTACAGTTGAAGTCCAATCTTGCAGTAATCGGGTGATAATCTCCTTCTGGGGATATCAGGACCACTCCTACTCCTCGCCCAAAAGCATTGGATGCTCCATCAAAGAACATTCTCCATGATTTCTTAGCTAGCTTCTCTTCTTCTACCTGAAATACAGCCATCAAATCCTCATCCGGAAAATCGAGTTTCATAGGTACATAGTCATCGGCAACACAGTCCGCTAAGAAATCAGCGATTACACTCCCTTTAATGGCCTTTTGAGTCACATATGTAATATCATACTCAGAAAGCATGACTTGCCACCTTGCTATTCTACCAGACAAAGATGGTTTCTCGAAAATGTACTTCAAAGGATCAAGTTTGGCCACCAACCAAGTCGTGTGATATAACATGTACTGTCTGAGTCTTTGGGCTGTCCAAGCTAAAGCGCAACACATTTTTTCCAATTGAGAATACTTCGCTTCGTAGTCAATGAATTTCTTACTTAGGTAATAGATGGCTTGTTCTTTCTTGCCATTCTCATCTCGTTGCCCCAGTACACATCCCATTGAACCTTCGCAAACTGTCAACTACAAAATCAAAGGTCTACCAGGAATAGGAGGTACTAACACAGGCGGGTTTGATAAGTATTCCTTGACTTTATCGAAGGCCTTTTGACATTCTTCATTCCATTCCCCAGAGTCATGTTTACGAAGAAGCTTGAAAATTGGATCACATTTTGAAGTAAGTTGAGATATAAACCTGGATATGTAGTTTAGCCTCCCTAAGAAACCTCTTACTTCTTTGGTGGTGCGAGGAGGGGACAAGTTCTGAATGGCACGCACTTTGTTCGGATCAACTTCTATTCCCCTTTCGCTAACTACAAATCTCAATAATTTTCCAGATCTTGCCCCAAATGTACACTTGGCAGGGTTTAACTTCAACTGGTACTTCCTCAACCTTTCAAAGAGCTTCTTAAGATTAGCCACATGATCTTCTCCTTCACGAGACTTTGCAATCATATCATCCAATACACCTCAATCTCTTTATGCATCATGTCGTGGAAAAGACTAACCATAGCCCTGTGATATGTAGCTCCAGCATTCTTCAATTCGAATGGCATGACTCTATAGCAAAATGTTCCCCACATTGTCACGAAAGTAGTCTTTTCCATATCTTCTCTAGCCATCTTGATTTGATTATAGCCGGAAAAGCCATCCATAAATGAAAATATGGAATGTCTCGCTGTATTGTCCACAAGGGTGTCAATGTGAGGAAGTGGAAAATTGTCTTTAGGGTTAACTCTGTTCAAATCCCGATAATCTACGCACATCCGCACCTTTCCATCCTTCTTAGGCACAGGGACAATATTAGCTACCCACTCCGGGTATTTGGCCACTTCAAGAAAACCTGCGTCAAATTGCTTTTTAACTTCCTCTTTGATCTTCAACAACATTTCCGGCTTCATGCGTCTTAACTTTTGTTGTACCGGTTTGCACTCTAGTTTCAAAGGCAATCTATGCTCCACAATATCAGTATCAAGGCCAGGCATATCTTGGTAAGACCAAGCAAACACATCTACATATTCACGAAGTAACTCCTCAAGGCCCTTTCTTTCGTCTGATGCTAATGATGTTCCGATTTTGACTTCTTTCTTATTTTCTTCATTCCCCAGATTAATTATTTCAACCACTTCCTGATGAGGTTCTATTTGTTTTTGTTCAATTGGTTTCTTATCTTCTTCATTGATCTCAATAAGTCATGGGGTAAAGGGTAGTCCGTAGAGACATCTTCATTATCAGATTCACAAATTGAGCAGGGTTTTCAAAATCAATTTGAATTATTGACATTATTATCATCTTGTTTATTGTTTTGATACCTGAAAATAGATGAAATGGGAAATTATAGGTATTTTCAGTGTTGGCATGCTAGAGAAAAGAAAAAAAAAATGATTGGGAAAATAGGAATGCATAATGCTAATCATTTATTGAAATGGAAAATAACAAAGTTGGCCCATACATAAAAATTTATTTGGGTGCTTTTGGGCTGAAGCACTAAAAATCCAACTTGCATTATTCAAAACATAAAAGAAAAAGACAATTGCATTATTACTTTTCAAAGGAAATCTCTGGGAACTCCAAAATCGTCCAATTCTTCAACTCAGCTCCTGGAGGGGTCACATGCACAAACCGTCCAGCTACATTCTCCTGATATCTTCTCATCTACCATGTGAATGGACAAATCAGAGAATCCCCCTCAAGCTGCATCGCCAATTTCCCTCCTTCATCAGTCTGATATCCACCAAAAAAAGGTGTCATAAAGGTAAGGAATGACCAATTTCTCAGTTTCAAATTCGTCCCCTTTCAACTGTGCTATTCGCCTCTCCTTTCTTCCATCTTCTTTGCTTTATCTTTCCAAGTTGGTTTGTATCCTAACCCGAACCTGTCCTTGCTTTCCAAAATTGTGATGGCCTTTCTAATCCCTTGGTGGTTTCTTCCCAATCCGAACTCCTGGATACCAACCTTTGCCCATGGTTTGCTTCACCACCATCTCTGTAGCTGCTGACAGGTGAGGAGCATATAATTTCGAACCTTCTCCTATGTAGGTTGCATTAACAAACTCAAAAGCTCGATATGAACATTCCCATGCATTCTCTGTTGTCTCAAACATACGGAGTGCTTGGAGATTGAGTGACAAAGATGTCTCCTCTCCCGAAACTGAGATTTGTTGATTCCCCACGAAAAACTTCACCTTTTGATGGAGAGTGGAAGGGACAGCTCCTGTCGTGTGTATCCAAGGCTTCCTAGCAAAAGAGTATATGAAGGCGTAATATCCATGACTTGGAATTGTATATTGAAAATACATGGACCAATCTCCACAGGTATCTCTATATCGCCCAACACTTCTCGACGGACTCCATCAAATGCCTTGACAATCATGTTGCTTTTCCGCATATACGATGAATCCACTGGTAACCTTAGCAAAGTGCACATAGGCATCACATTGAGAGCCGATCCATTATCAATGAGAACCCTGCCAATTGTGTGGCTCTTACACCTGACTGTGATGTGAAGAGCCTTGGTGCTTCCCCTCCTTCCGCAGGAATCTCATCATCACTGAAAGATATATAATTTGAAGCCACCAAATTACCGACTAAATTGTCCATTTTGTCCATGGATATATCAGGAGGTACATATGATTGATTCAACACCTTTAATAAAGCATTTCTGTGAGACTCAGAATTCAGGAGAAGTGATAAGAGTGAAACCTTTGCCGGTGTTTGTTCAACTGCTCGACAATATTGTATTCACTATGCTTAATCAAGCTCAAAAACTCATCGGCATCTTCTTTCGTAATAGACTCTTGACATCTTGTCTCTTGAACCTCTATCGGGTTAGCCCTATCCCCTTCCACAATTCCTGCCTTCTCTTTTCTAGCTTTAGCTAACATTTCAGGACTATAGCAACGCCCACTTCGTGTCATTCCCCCAACTCCAGTGATATTCGCTGTTTCGAGACTTTTAGGGGACATATGCTCTCTTTCTCCATTCATTACTATATCATAGCCATATCTCCAAGGTACCGCCTTGTTGTCTTTGTATGGAAACGGAATAGGAGCTTTGATTGTGATCCCACTAGCTTGGCTTGATTTTTCCTCAAGGCGGATTTTCAGAGGCTTTGACTTTAGGTCGTCATCAATCACACTAATCTCATTCCCTTTTCCTCTTCCTTCCCAAAATTCAATTTGATATGAGTCCATTAACTCCTGCAATCTGTAACGAAAAGCTTCACAGGACTGAATTGAATGACCTACTGCACCATTGTGGTATGGACAAACCAGATTGGGATCATACGAATCTATATAGGTCTCCAAAATCAAGGTTTCTGGTTGCAACATGTCTGCCTTCACTAATACATCAAAGACCTGACTTAACGGAGTCTTTATTTCTGCAACAGCTCTTTTAATGTAATCCTTCTTTTCATTGCTTAACATGTTCACTGCTGCTCCACCATGGTCTGGTAAAGGATTCCCATTCACAACTTGTTCTGCTTTCGGCTCCTCAAAACTCAACTGCCCAGCCTTCATCAAGCCCTGCACTTTATACTTCAGTCCCAAGCAATTTTCTATAGAGTGACCCACATTGTCATTGTGGTAAGCACACTTTGCGTTTGGATCATACCATTTGGGATACGGGGGTTTTAGGGGTTCAAGGTATACGGGGGCAATAAGACGGTTTTGCACCAGTTTAGGATATAACTCCGCATAGGTTATGGGGATTGGGGTGATAGGGGGTCTTTCTTGATTGAAGCGTGGCCTTCCAGGGTTGTTCATTAGGTTTGTAGGTTGAGTAAAGGGTTGGGTTGGTCTCAGGGTTGGCGAGCGAAAAATGGGCTGAGTATTTGTTGGTGGGTTTAGTTGATATGGGTAGGGTGAAACATAATTGATAGCATGAGGATAAGATTGGTATTGGTTGGATGGGCGTTGGTGAATATAACCTCCTGCAGAGATAGCCTGGACATCTCCTTCCTTTTTCTTAGGAAACCCTCCTTTCCTGGCCTCTACACCCTCAATCTTGCCATTTTTAATAGCATTTTCTATTGCCTCTCCTGAAAGCACCATGTCAGAAAAGTTCTTACTGACATTTCCTATCATCCTCTCATAATAAGGAGCTTTGAGAGTGTTTAAAAATAACATCGTTAACTCCTTTTCTGTCAATGGAGGTTGAACTTCAGCAGCTGCATCTCTCCACCTCTGAGCGTATTCTCTAAAATTCTCGTTTGTTTTCTTCTCCATGCTTTGGAGAGAGAGGCGATCAGGAGCCATATCACTTACGTGACGATATTGGGCTAGAAATGCCCTAGCAAGGTCTTTCCACGAATGTATACGACTCCTGTCCAACTGAACATACCACCTTGCAGCAGATCCTGTAAGGCTATCTTGAAAACAGTGAATGAGCAACTTTTCATTACGAGCATATCCTGCCATCTTTCTGCAAAACATCGTAACATGGGTTGTCGGGCATTTAGTTCCATCATATTTCTCGAAGTCCGGAACCTTGAACTTTGCGGGCAACACCAAATCGGGAACTAGGCTCAACTCTTCTGCATCAACATTCCCAAAGGAGTCGTTTCCTTCGATGGCTTTCAACCTTTCCTCCAACATGTCACATTTCTGTTGTATCCCTACAGCTAGATTGTCAACTGCTTCTCTCTTCAACTTCTCTTGTTCAACAGGATCGTCCAAGTTTGGGACGAAAATAGGGTCGACAGGACTAGACCCTATACCAGGTTGATTTTGGCCTATAGCATGGCCTTGTCCTCCCATTGAGGGTGTTGCCTGAGCATAAACCTTTGGAGGCATTTGGGCCTGATGGGTGAACCCTGGAGGGTATGGTGGGTCATCACTAGGATATTCCTCCGCTGTTAGGTCTTGCACAACTCCTTTCCCCTTAGCCATACTCATCATCAACTCCATCATCTTGGTCATCTGCTCTCGAGTTTCCTCTTGAGCTTTGACAATCTCTTGTTGCACTTTTCCATCCTGTCAATCCGTGCTAATTGCTCATTTTCCATTGCTTTAGTTCGTGCACGAGTTTGGTATGGATGATTTGGAAGGGCTATTTTTGTACCTTTGTTATCACAATTAGATAAAACTATTTTTATCAAATGCTTATGAAGGAAAAGCAAAAGTAAGAAAAATTTTCGTGAGAAATTTATTGCATAACAAAAATTGTCTCATAACAAAAACTTATAAAAACTGTCTCATAACAATTGTTGAACAAAGTTAAAGACCCATTACATCCATAAAGAACATCTAAGGTGTCCACCTAAGTCCTTCAACAAACTGTAGTGACCTTGGATCTCATCCAGTAGTAGTAGCAGATTCTCCCCATGCTCGGTAAGTGGGCTGACTCCGAGCTTCAAATCCCTTATTCTGTCTTCCATGTCTCTTGCTCTGTGAGCCATGACATTAATCTGTTCAATCATGGAAACCAGAAGATGTGAATCACGAGCTCTCCTCAAGGTAGCATACTTCTCCTTTAGGTCATTCAACTCATTACAACCTTTTGTAGGATCTGCAAGTATTCTTGGGATCGATTGAGGGCACCTTGCGAACTCATCTGCTCGCTTATGACCTTGCCTTCAAGTTCTTCACATTCGTCCCCTTTTGTATCTCAGCTTTGAGTTGTTCATTCTCTTCCCGCAAACGCTTATTTTCAGACCTTGAGAGCTGCTCCTTCAAGTATCTGATTTCATCTATCAACTTATACTTCTCTTGATGGACCCTTGTATACGCTTGTTCCCTTCTCCCCAGCTTCTCCTTTGTTTCACATTTGAGTTTCTTAATTTCTCTCTCTAAGTCCCTTTTTTCTTCCTCTAATTTCCTTTTAGCAATCTCCAAGTCTATCATGGGATCTCGAGGTATGGGCTTTTCACTTTTGTCGAGACCTTCTTCGGGTGGAAGCCTAACATCCTTGCCTCGTCTCGCATGCCATACCGAGTATTCGGGAGGGTCCTTCTCTGGGAATATTCCTTTCTCAATCCTGAGAGTTGCCTTCCAAGCCTTGACATCGTCTTCTATTTTCTTTACAAACCCTTCTTCTGCATATGTATACTCGTGCTGACTGAGCCCTTGAGTCATTGGAATGAATTGCTCATATCCCAATTGTCTTCGTACCATAAGAGGTGCATAGGAGATAGTACCCCATATACCCAAAAGAGGAACCCATGGTTTATCACCACAAGCATATAACATAGATCTTCGTGGCGTCCAAGGTGCCCTCCAAACAACATCCTTTTTCTTGGTCTTGCGCAATAATGAAACTCATTCTCCTTTTGTCTTCGGTGCAGGCCAAGTCTTCTCACAGAATTCTTTTATCGAGACTGTATTGAGATAAGCTTCTCGAAATTTTTCTTCATTACCTCCGAGGTGACTTTTCATCCAAATGTATAACAATGGTGTACATCCGATGAAACATCCTTCTCCTTTGCGGCGGCAGAAATTTAAAGACCTAAAAGTCTCTGACAAGATAACTGGAGCCACATTCACCTCATGATCAAGCTGCTCAACAAAATCCACTGTTGTAACCTCAATGTGTCCTAAGAATTTAGGGAACATGGCCATACCATACACAGCTAATGCCATTATGCTCATGTGTTGTTCTTTCGTTAACTGCTTCTGAAGACAACTTCGTAGAAAACTCCACGGCACATAAGTGGTCTCTCCTTTCTGCCTTGTGTGATGATCAATTTCTTGAACACTATGGCCAGTCATGGAGGACAATTTCTTACGATATCCTGATTTCCTTTTCTTCCAATAGATTTTGTTGGGATTTTCGAACTCACGACGGAGCAAGAATGAATACTCCTCTATGGTTGGCATCAAATCAGCCTCATTGAAGACAAAGCATCTATAGGATGGGTCCCAAAATTGCACCATGGCCCTTATCAAATCCAAGTCCACTTCCACTAATAATAGTAGCATCAAGTCCCCATACTTTTTCTGAAATTCTGTCTTCCTCTCTTCATCCCATGCCTTCCAAATTCCTAGCAACTCGGTGTAGTCATTTTGTCTTAGGTCTAAATGAATCCTCTCTGGCAGAGTAGAAACAAAACCAACATGTAAGCAATCACCATTCTCACGTTGGGTCTTTTCGGATCGTTCTTTCACTATATGGGCTGGCTCCCCTTGCGATAATTTCTCCATGGATGCAAATGGATCTTAACCTGTAACAATTTGTTATGAGACAGAAAAAAGAGAAAAATGCAAGAAATGAGAATATGCATTATGTTTTTTTTTATTTTATTATTATTTTTTTTACATTTTTCTTGTATGAGATGATGGTCGTTCTTTGTGTCTTAATATAGGTTTCAATTCTAAAGCTCTAGCTTACGAGTGGGCATCATAAGTTTACTATATGCTTGGTTTGGATAAGTAGGATACTAAAGGTTCCCAGACTGTTCCCCACTATCGTCCACGTGGACTAGTAAGGCACCCCAATCCTCACCCATTATAGGCTTCAAACGGAAAGGGTTCAACCTGAGTGGGAGTATTTCACTGGCCTATGTGGAGGTTACCACCTCACGAAGGCAAAGCTACTTTACTTCCTCCTAAAAAAGGTAAGCCCGGGTCGAAGGCTAATGTATGCACATGCAAGTGAAGTGTGTGTATTTAAATGTCTTATGATATTTAAAGCTTTTAGACAAGATTTTGATAACCTTAAACTTTCTAATGGCCTGACTCTCTAATGTCCCCAGTGGAGTCGCCAAACTGTCATAATGTATCAAGTTTCGGGGGAAACCTAATAGCTAGACACAAAACTATTGAGTCGCCACCAACCATTCTAACCTAGGTGTGATTGGTCACCTATTCAAACTAAGGATAAGGCTTGGTCTATGTTAAGAGTTCTAAGTTCGGGAGTACGGTTACGTGTGAGGAAGGATTAGCACCCTCACAACGCCCATCCTAAAATGGTACCAAATAATCTAAGGTTATCCTAATTTTGCCTTTTTACTTTAATCTCGATATAATTAAATATTGAAAAATCTTTTAAATCTCCTTCATCAAGCTGGTTGGATAACCTAAAAGTTTTTCTCACCTCAAGAGTATTCAAGTAGGACCAATCGCCTTTCTTGAAGAGGCTCCGTCGTCGGATTGTTTAAATATTTTATGCAAAACCTATTTTGACTCCTATCCAATTTCTATTTATTATTTTATCTTATTTTATTCTATTGTTATTGTTTTCTTATATAAATATTATTTCATATATTTTTTATATCTTTAAATAAACATGAATTATTTGATATTGAAGACTTTCTTAAAGACCTTCCATCAAGCTGGTAAGACCTTAAAGAAACTTTCTCACCTTAGGAATTTTTAAAGAAATTACTCAAGCGCAATTCCTTTTAAATTCCATCCTCGGAATAATTCACATTTATTAGAATATTTAATTTAATTTCTATTTATTTTAATTCTTTTCTAATTTTGATTCTAATTTATTAATTTGATCTTTATTCTTTATTATAATAAACTTAATTTTAATTTACTATTTTTTTAATCTAATTTAATTTTTATTTTTACAATTAATTTATTAAATCTCGAAAATGTCCTTTAAATCTTCCATCAAGCTGGCAAGACTTAAAAGAACTCTCCTCACCTCAAGACATCTAAAAGTACTACTCAAGCGTAGTCCTTTTAGAATTCCGTCGTCGGAATATTTGTAGTCGTATTTATTATTATTTTAAAATATTTTATTTCTAAATGTATTAATTTTTATGACTCTTAATTAATTCTTTTAATTGTAATTAATCTTAATTAATTCTTATTTCAATTTTTTTTAATAAATTTGAGTTTTAAATATCGGAAATGACTTTTTAAATCTTTCATCAAGCTGGTAAGACTTAAAAAGGACCTCCTCACCTCAAGATTTCCGAGAATATTACTCGATCGCAATCCCCTCGGAGTTCCATCGTCGGAATATTCATTGTTTTTTTTATTTAAAATGTTTATTATTATATTCCTTTAAGACATTGCAATTCTAAACTACATAATTAAATTTTGACGATATTTTAATCAAGCACTAAATTAAGCATATCATATAATTTTTTATTCAAAGTCTTGAAATAAATAAAAGTAAAAAAAATAAAATAGAATACAATAAAATAAAATAAAAAAATATAGCAATTGTATTGGATCATATTAATTAAATTAAATCATACTAATTAAATTGAAACTTACACAATCAAATCAATATATAAAAAAAAAAAACACATATATCAATTTATATACACAAACTACATTAATTAAATCTTATCAATACTTATCAAGCTATACTATCCATACATCAAATTAAATCTGTTGACTCACCAAATTAATTACTTAAAATATTTTATTTCATAATTTTTGTTAATTAAATTATTGTATTAATTACAAATATACAAAAACAACAAACAAAAAAAATCATCAAAATAAACAAATAAACGAAATAAATAAAATAAAAATTAAATTAATAAAAATTATCAGAAAAAGGAAAAAGGAAACCTGCGATTGGGTCGGGTCGGTTCGGTTACGAGTCGGCACGCGGGTCCAGGTGGGTCTAAGCGCGGATCTAGCTATTCCAAAACGGCGTCGTTTCGAGGCGGTATTTAAACCTTCTTTCCGAGTTTTTCGGACAAAACTTAACCTTCCAGAGAAAAAAAAAAGAAAAAAAATCTAAAACTCTCTCGACCCAGGCGATTCCCGGTGGCCGGAAGATTCAAACGGTCACCAGAAAACTTCAAACTTTCTAGATTCCAGTACCTTTCTCACCGTACCCCACTGTAGTCACCAGATCTACACCCAGAAACGCTCCCCGGAGCTCCCTTAAATCAGATCCAGAGGCTCCGGTTACTAAATCCCTCCCGAAAATCTCAGATCTAAACTCCTAAAATCAAAAAAACTTTACTGCCTCAACTCGAAAACCCTCGACTATCCCCCCTCTGCCTTTTTTGTTTTTTTGGTTGTGGTTCTTTTGGGTTGTCGTGTGTCTCTGTCTCTATGGTTTCTGTTGGTTGTGATTGCTGTCGTCTATTTGTGTCCCCCCCTCGCCCTTTTCTATTGTGTGTTTGTCTCCTTTTATTAATGTTAGATTTTAGTGTTTTTGAAGGTCAGAGATCCGATTGTGATATGGTTTTTAATGCTTGATTCTGTTTTTGGTCTTGATTTTCATGCAGATTCGAGATTCACGTGACTTGCCAATTCTTTCCTTTTGCGTTCCTGGCGGCTAGGTTGGATTTAGGGCTAGGGTTTCATATTAGGGCTTGGGGCTTTGTTTGGGGTTTGGGATTTCAGTGAGGGTTTAGGCATGGTTTGGTTGTGTTTAGGGTTTCTGGACGGGGTAGGGATTCTGTTTGGGATTAGGGTTAATGGTTCTGTTTGGGCTTTCGAGGGGTTAAGGATTTTGGTTTAGGTTTAGGGTTTCATAGGGTTTAGGCTCCGTTGGGGGGTTAGGGTTTCATGGGATTTGGTGTTGGGCTAAAGGTCTCGATTAGGGTTTCTAATTAGGGTTTTTTTTTGTTTTGGTTTTCTTTTTTTTTAATTTTTTTGCATTTTTTATTAAAATAAATAAATGAATAAATAAAAAAATAAATAAAAGAAAAGTAAAATACTAAAATCCATATTAATAAAATAATAAAAAATAAAAAATAAAAAATAAAAATAAAAAAGAAAAATAACAAGAGAAATAAAAATAGAAAGAGAATAATGATAAAATGAATAATAATGAAAAAGAAAAGAAAAGAAAAAAGATAAAAATAAAATAAAAAATAATAAAAAATTATATATAAAATAAATAATAATAATAAAAATAATTAAAAGTAAAAATATATAAAGGAAAAGAGAAAAGAAGAAAAAGAAAAAAGGAAAAAAAAATAAAAAAAATAAAAAAATAAAAAAAATAAAAAATAAAATCAATTATTCAAACATGGGTTTAATTTATTTTCGATTTTTAGAATACACGTCGAGTGACTCGAGATTCACAATCTCGGACAAAAATTTGTGTCTACATTCATAATTAAATAAAATCTGTGAAAGTTAATAAGAATCAAGCAAATTCCCAAAACTTTATGCACAAGACTTTCCAAATATTAAAAATTTTGGGTCTATATAAAGGAAACACACACATACCAGCAGGGGGAGTATATACATACAGGAATACACGGGCAAGAATAAGGAAGAAAACTGCTTCTTCTAGTCGGGCCTCCATTGTTCTACGCTCCCTGCATCACCGTGCTTCGTCGTTTCTTGCTCCTCATTTTCTTGTACCTTCAGTTTGCTGCACCAGTTCCTTCCCTGCTCAAGCTGCTGTTCTGCCTGCACTCCCAAGTTTCTTCCATTTCTCCATCTTCATACCCGAAACTGCTGCTGCATCCTTGATCACGTTCCAAGCTGCTCCACTGCCCATTGCTATTTACACTCCCTGCTATTGCCGCAGGTGGTCCTCAGTGTTGGCTGTTGCTGCTGGCTCATGGTGAAGTGCAAAGTTTAACGAAATAGCAAAAGAGACAAAGGTGTTCGAGAAAGAAACTTGTAGTTGCTACTATCGGGTTTGTTTAGCTGCGTTGGTGTTGCTTTTACTCCAAGAGAAAGGATAGTCGAGGAGGAGGAGAAAGCTTGAAAGCCGAAATTGAAGCCAAGACCAAAACCTACTGGCAACGTGGAGAGGAGCTGCTGCAGATTTCCTACCGCTGTTGCTATTGGCTTCGTGGAGAAGGGAAGAAAGTTTAAAAGCACCCGTGAAGGTTAGAAAGAAGACAAAACAAGAACAGAGAGTTGAGACAGAAAGTTTCAAAACTGAAGTCAGAGATAGCTTTAAAGAAATAGAAAGAAGTCGAGACAAGGTACAAGAGATTTTTTTAATTTATTTACTTATTTACTGATTTATTTATTTATTTTATTGTTATAATTAACTTTTTTTATTAATCTCTTTTATTAGTTTAATATTTAGGATTGGATTATTATTTTTAATTAATATTAGATATAGTCAATTTTAAATTAGGAAATTTAATTAAATTAGGTAGATTAATCTATTCAGTAAAAATATTTATTTAAGTTAGTGTAATAGATTTATGGAAAGTGTTTAAATAAATTTATCTAGATAAGGAAATTAAGTTTAAAAACAAAAGAATCAGTTTTTTTAGAAATAAAATTGTTCAAAATTAAATTTATGAAAATAAAATTGCTCAAAATAATTAACAATTAAATTAAATAAATAATTTAAATAATAATTATTCCACTGATGAAATTTTCAAAGAGCTACAAATTGTTGATATTTAAAAATTTCTAAATGAAAAGTTTTCCTTAAAATTCGCTGCATGTTGAAAAATTAAAAAAAAAAATTTCAATATTAATATTCGGTATTTATTAATACCATAATAAAATATGAATAAATAAGATGTGATAAAAATAAAGCAAATAAGATATGTAAATAAATATTACTGATAGGATGGTATAGGCTTCATAATATTAATAATGAATAATATATGTTGACACCTAATTTTGTCTCATTTTGTTATTATTATTATTATTATTATTTATTATTATTATTATTATTATTATTATATATTTGTATTTGTTTTCATTTTTATTATTTTTTTTATTATTATTATTTATATTATTATTATTACTTTATATTATTACTATTGTTACTTTTATTTTTATTTTCATTTTCTATCCATCAGCCACTGTCACCCATCTATCAGCCAGTCTGCCACCAGTCCCCAGGCAGTCCCATCCCCGCCGGTCACCTACTCTGCAGTCCATCCCATCTACACCAAAACCCCTATACCAGTCCCTCTAAAAACCCTCATTCAACCACCATTTCGAGGGGGAAGCCTCGAACCAGACAACCGAGAACCCCCTTTTTCCCTCAAAAATCACCATAGCCCAAAAATCCCTAAACCGGAAACCCCCTTTTCCCTCAAAAAGATCACCACAGCCCCGGAACCCAAAAAAAAATCCCCTTCCTCTACAACCCAAGACCTCTGGTAGCCAAGCCATCCACCACCGGAACCCCTCTAATTTCATCCTCACCACCCGAGATCCTCGGCTCACCAGAAACCACTACCCGAAACCCCAAACACCAACCACTACCCGAAACCCCAAACGCCAACCACTACCCGAGACCCCTTCAAAAACCCTATATCTAAGATCCAAATCCCCCAACTGCAAAAAAAAACAAACAAACCACAACAACAGCAAACCGCAACCAACAACCAAACCATCAATAGAATACCATTCCAAAAAAAAAACAAAAAAAGAACTCAGTTTCGAGGAGTTCATATCTACGGGGTTAGGGCCATTTTTTTGGGAAAACGAAGGTCAGAAACGGAAAGAGGGGGTGGAGAGCTTCCGGAAAGTGGTTTCCTTTTTGATTTCCGGCCACCGATGATGGTGACCGGAAGCGACCCTAGCGGCGGCCGGAAATCGCCCCGGCTGGGAGCCTTTGAAGGCTTTAGGTTTTTTTGAAGAAGGAAAGGAAAAAATGAAGTAAAAAAAAAAAGAATTGAGTTTTATAGCAAAAAAAAAAAGTTGACTCGCGCCTGGACCCGACCCGAGGCAGAGGAGACTGACCCAACTGCCACCGGACAGGACCCGACCCGCATGCTTGACCTGTCCCGCGACCCGTTCTTGGCCCAGCAGATTCAACCCACTCCAATTTGCATTTGGGCCTGCCTTTTGGGCTATCTTGGAGGAAGGCTTTTTAGGTTTTAAAACCCAATCCTTTGGGTATAATTTCTTTCTTTCTTTTAGCCTTTTGTTTGTTTTTAATTACTATTATTATTATTATTATTATTATTATTATTATTATTATTATTATTATTATTATTATTATTATTATTATTATTATTATTATTATTATTATTATTATTATTATTATTGTGTTTTTATTATTGTTATTATGTTATTATTATTGTGCTTTTATTATTGTTTATTATTACCTTTATTATTATTATTATTATTAATGCATGTTATAAAATAAAATTTTTGAAAATATTTCTTTTACTTGTATTTTCACTAATTATTATTGATCAAAAAATGTATAAAAATATATAAAAAAAAAACAACAACCAAGAAAAAGGAAATCAAAGAAAATTTAAATTAAATGAATTTCTGATGATGGGATGTTATGGAAGTCACAAGTAGTGATTCCTAACTGATCCCTAGGTGAGAAGAGTTGTACTAAATATTGCCAAAAGTACTGGAATATTTAGTATGATTTTTCAATAATTTAATGTTTTTTTAAACATAAAAATAAATAAGTTTTTAAAAGAAAATAGAAAAAATAATAATAAATTTCAAATTTAATTAATATTCAGTCCGATGATGGGATGTTATGGAAGTCACAAGTAGTGATTCCTTAACTGATCCCTAGGTGAGAAGAGTCTACTAAATATTGTCAAAAGTATTGAGGTATTTAGTATGATTTTTCAATAATTTAAATTTTTGAAAATAAAAATTAAAATTTTAAAGTTAATAATAAAATTAAAATTAAGCAAAAATTGTCCGATGATGGGATGTTATGGAAGTCACAAGTAGTGATTCTTTAACTGATCCCTAGGTGAGAAGAGTCTACTAAATATTGTCAAAAGTATTGAAGTATTTAGTATGATTTTTCAATAATTTAAATTTTTGAAAATAAAAATTGAAATTTTAAAATTAATAATAAAATTAAAATTAAGTAAAAATTGCCCAATGATGGCATGTTATGGAAGTCACAAGTAGTGATTCCTTAACTGATCCCTAGGTAAGAAGAGTTTACTAAATATTGTCAAAAGTATTGAGGTATTTAGTATGATTTTTCAATAATTTAAATTTTTGAAAATAAAAATTGAAATTTTAAAATTAATAATAAAATTAAAATTAAGTAAAAATTGTACGATGATGGGATGTTATGGAAGTCAGAAGTAGTGATTCCTTAACTGATCCCTAGGTAAGAAGAGTCTACTAAATATTGTCAAAAGTATTGAGGTATTTAGTATGATTTTTCAATAATTTAAATTTTTGAAAATAAAAATTGAAAATTTTAAATTAAGAATAAAATCTAAATTTAATAAATTTCCGATGATGGGATGTTATGGAAGTCACAAGTAGTGATTCCTAACTGATCCCTAGGTGAGAAGAGTTGTACTAAATGTTGCCAAAAGTATTGGAATATTTAGTATGATTTTTCAATAATTTAATTTTGTTAAAAATGAATAAGTTTTTTTAAAGAAACAAAGAAAAAAATAAATAAATAAATAATGAAATTTAAATTTAATTAAATGGATGTCCGATAATGGGATGCTACGAAAGTCACAAGTAATGATTCCTAGCTGATCCCTAGGTGAGAAGAGTCGTATTAAATGTTGCCAAAAGTATTGGAATATTTAATATGATTTTTCAATAATTTGAATTTTTAATAAAAATGAAAATGAATAAGTTTCTTTTTTAAAACAAAGAAATATAAATAAATCGACAAATAAATAATGAAATTTAAAATTAAAAAATTCATTTGCATCATATATTATTTGTTTGTATCATATGCATTCATTTAATTTCGAAATGGGTGTGAGCCATTCCGAGGATGAGATTCTGTAAAAGTCACAAGTAGTGATTCTTAAGAAATCTCTAGGTGAGGAAAATTATTTTAAATGCTGTCAAAAGTATTGAAGTATTTGATTTAATTATTCAATACAAAAAGGTTCACATTTACTTTCGAAAAATAAAGTTTAACCTTTTAAAATAAACCAAAATAAATTTACAAATAAAAAATGATTTTGAATAAAATTAATTGCAATAAAATAGGAATTGTTTTTAAATATTAAATTGAGACTATTTTATTAAAACAAAAAGGATAACACATGATTACTATGGTACCGTTTTCTAACGGGCGACGTGGGGGTGCTAATCCTTCCCCATGCGTAATCGTACTCCCGAACCCAACTTTGTTTTCGCAGACCCAAATTGTCTTTTTAATAAAACTTAATTAATTTTGAGATTTTGTTAAAAAGATAAATATTTTTAGGTGACCAATCACACCTAGACAAAAAAGATTGGTGGCGACTCCCTATTGTTTTTAAACGTTTTTTAAAATCGTCAAAGGCGAAGCCGTTACAACAGCTTGGCGACTCCGCTGGGGACGCTTTTTGAGGGTCAAGCCATTTATTAGTCATGTGTTATCCTAAGTTTTAATTTAATGGTCTTAATTAATATTTAAATTTAATTTTTTTAATTTTAAATAATTTGTTACATTTGTGTGAATAAGTTATTACGTTTATTTTATGGCATTCTTTATCTTATATATATTATTGCTAATAAATTATGGGGCATCTAGGATAGGGGTTATGGTATGATAAATGTTTGATGTATTCCCTCATACACACACTTGCACTTGCATTTGCATGACATGAGCTCTATACCCGGATTCTGTCCTTCTTAGGAGGGAGTAGAGTACCTTTACTCTCGTGAGGTAATCACCTCCGCAATGGTAAGTGAAATACTCCCGCTCAAATTAAATCTTACTAGTCCAGTGCGGATGACAGTGAGGTATAATTTGGGAACCTTTAAATCTTTATAAATCACAACCCAGCATGTAAAGGACCCTAAGAAACCAGCTTTAGGTAGAGCCTTGCCCCAAATTCTGTAGAAATTACCCTAAAATTAGGACACGAGGGAACACTATTCGACCCATTTTGTCATGTCAATAATAAAGGTACAATCGATTTTGATTTGAATTGTATATAATTTAAGTTTCTAATTTTTTCTAAAAAAGGGAATTTTGTAAAATAAAAATGAAAAAACTATATTTTCTTTATAAAAGATCTTGTCAAAAAAAACCACTTATTTTTGAAAAAATAAAGATGTGTGATAAAAATAATAGAACAAATATGTAACTTTTCTTTCAAAAATACAAATAATTCTTCATTCTTTTTTTAGAAAAGGGGAATTTTTATTTTTTTTGAAAATAGGTTCATTAAAATAGGAACTAATAAAAGTACATTCTCCAAAGCAAGAGGAAGAAAAAGAAGTCTTGTGTATATTTGGTTACAAGATGTTTTTATATATAAAATAAAAAAGGTTTTAATTTCTTTCACTTTTCTTTCCTTAAAAGAAAAATATAAAATAATAAAATGTCGACAAACTTCTCTTTTTACAATAAAAAATGAAAAAAAATGTCTCTTTCACTAAAAATAATAAAAAGAAATTCAATTAAGTTTTTTTTAATTTAAAAAAAAAACATATTCTTTATTCTTTATTATTCTTGGAAAAATTTTTTAAGATAAAGTCATAAAAAAGGAAAAGTAAAGGGGTTTGAGTAGGAAATTAATTAATCTTTCTTGGAAAAAGAGTTAGAATAAAATGAGAGAATGAATGAAAAAGAGTTTTTCGTTTCTTTTTAAAGTCAAAATAAATATTGAAGGTTAAACAAAAAAATGAATAATTGATTTTCCTGTATAGAATTTTCAAAGAATAGTTTGATATGTAAAATATTTTTAGTCGCGCAAGAAGCTTAATAAAAATGTAAAAATGCTTGTGAAAAATAATTTTAAAAAAAAGGTTTGAAAATAAAAACAAAAATTGTTTTTAACCTTCTCATTTGCAAGAAATTTTTTTTTAATAAAGGTAAACAAAAAAGTTAACAAAAGTTTTCTTTGAATTGGTTTGGTGTAAAATTTTTAAAAATACTTTGATATGTAAAAGGAATGAAGAAGAAACTAATTTTTTGGTACAATAAAAATCAAATATGAAATGTGAAAATGATTAGGTAAAAGAAAAATTTTTTAAAAATTTGGAAATTTTTTTTTAGGAGTTTCAGTTTTCTTCTTTTCTCTTGGCATATACATTTATTGCATTAGAATTATATGTGAAGACCGAGAATTTTCTAAATAAATATAAGGTATCCAGAAAATTTAATTTGGACAAATTGAAATCCAAATGTAAATAAGAAATTAAAAAGGGAAATTTAATTGGAAATAAGAAATGAAGGAGGAAATTTAATTTGGATAAATGGAAATCCAAATTAAATAAGAGAATGAGGAAAATAATTTTTGGATATTAGAAATCCAAAACTTAATAAGAAATAAAAATATTTTGATATATTTATATAATGATATTATATAAATATACCTTGGATAAATATAAATATTATTTTGTGTTAAAAGTGTAAAAATATAGATATATATATATACATATATATGTATTTTGATACAAAAATATGTATTTAAATACATATTATAATAGCATTTATATATAATTATAATTATATGTATAATTATAATGTATATATGTTATTATTAATTAAGTATATTTATAAATATTTGATTTAAAAAAAAACAGAAAAGAAGCGGGAGTCGAGAGGGGGGAACCGACCCCCATTTCTCCTCTGTTACAAAACAGAGGAGATATACGAAAACCCAGCCGACCTCCTGTCGGCTTACCGGAGAAAGAAAGAGGGGAGGGGCGAGCTGCCGTCGGTCGATGGGAGGAGTAGAAGGCCACCGGCGACAGCAAGAGGCGAAGAGAAGAGAAAATCCGCGACACAGAAGCGGAAGAAACGAAGGCCAAAAAGAAAAGGGAGATCGGCGGTGCCGGCCGATTTGGGCATCGCCACCGCCACTCCTGCCCCCAGCGAAAGCCGACCAAGATGAGGGTGGCCAACAGCGAAGAGGAAATCCGGCAGAGAAGGAAGAAAAACGGGAGGGAAGGAGCCGAAACCCACGGTCCAAATTCGCCACCGCCAGCGCCGCCGTTGGGGAAACCGAGACCAGATCCGGCATCCTTGCAACCTCGGCAAGCTGTGGAGTGGCTGAACCGCCGGAATGGGTGGCCGCCGGTGACCGAACCGGCCAGCAGAAGATTGAATCGGCGGAACCGGTCCGACCCGATCAGACCCGCCTGACCCGGTCCGACCCGATCCGACCCGCCTGACCCGGTCCGATCCGACCCGCCTGACCCGGTCCGACCCGATCCGACCCGCCTGACCCGGTTCAGAGAAAAAAAAAAAAAAAAAAAAAAAAAAAAAAAAAAAAAAAAAAAAAAGAAAAAAAAGAAAAGAAAAGAAAAAGAAAAAGAGAAAGGAAAAAGAAGAAAAGAAAAGAAGAAAAGAAAAAGAAAAGAAAAGAAAAAGAAAAAGAAAAAAGAAGAAGAAGAAGAGGAAGAAATAGGTAAGGAAAATTAAAAGCCTTTTTCGCTATATGTTTGGAATTTAGTAGAAATTCTTGGATTATTTTCTAAATGAAAAATATACGTCAATTTGTGAAATTGTAGCAAAACGAAAATGAGACGAATGGTGGAGTTCGGCAAGGCTCAGAAATCGGAAAGTGCGCTAAGCTTGGCGAATAGGTAAGATACTTTTATAAAGCATTAGTAGCTTTATATTGTATGTGGGAATTATGATTTTACATATGATGCATTTATTTAATTGATTTTAAATGGAATTGTGATTTTTATATGATGCATCGATTTAAATTGATTTGCTAAAAATGCTAAGAGGACCCACAACTGATGGTGGGGGTCTTAGTAAGAGGTAAAATTGGTGAGAATCAACGGCTGCAAGTATAAATTGTGTTTCCCTTGCAGGAGGTTAGGGAAAATTAAGCCGTTATGCTGCAGAAATTTTTAGGAAAATAATTGAGGAAAAAGATTAAGTTTCTCACATAAATGGAATCTTGGAGATAATTATTGAAAATAAATATTGAAAGGATTTTATAGTATTACCGAAAGAGTTTGATATTGAAATCGATGAGAAGACAGATCGTTGAAAACGATAATGTGACGAATTATATGGTTTAAACCTTATAGAACCGATAAATCAATTAATTTTAATATCACAATTGGTATCTAGTTGAGATTGAGGTAGAAGTATTTATTAGACGGATTACAGATAAAAGTGATGATAATTATATGATACAACTCAAAAGAGAAAAATCGAAGTTGTGATTTAGATGATCGAATGATAGAATTGCGGAATTATCAATCGAGTGACGATTATAGAATTGATAGATTCAAATAAATGAGCCGTCTTAGTGGTAAGATTGTGATATCGATGTTAAATAGATGTGAACTGAGATTTTTGCAATAATATGGATAGTCGCAAGGCGACTTAAATGATTGAAACACTGTTGATAGTAGAAATTGGCAAATTCTTTTAAGTGGTAAATTGCCAATCAAAAAGTGAATTGAGGATTGTGATTTGATTGTACGATAGTAAATGAAATTGAACCGCAAGTTGAGGATTCTAAATATGTACCCATAGGTCAAACCATAAATGGATTTGATAAGCGATTATTGATCTTGTGGTTCTATAATCCTCGATGTCGACTCTGGAATAGATAACGAATGAGGATATTAATATTGCATAATTTCAGTATTTTGATGGCTATATAGTGACATGATATTTAAATATTTATGAATACTAAGAGGATTCATGCAAGTGATGTGGTCTTAGTATTAATAGTGAAAGGTAGAAATGATTGGTATAGTTTATAGCTATCGAAAAAGGATATCGAATACTGAATGACTTGAATACCAAATGATCTGATTATTGAATAATCGGAGTACTGAATAAGTTGAAAACTGAATGAAATGAATATTGAATTGATTTGAACACTGATTTACTGATGTGTCAGAAGGATAGTTTGAAATTGAACGATTGATAGTGATAAAGTTAAATGAATTGTTTCACCGTATTAGAAGAAGGTATTACTTATATTGACATTCAAAACTATCACTAAAAATTACATACTGAGATGATTTCATAGCATCGCTTTTAAGCATAATTGCTATAGTTTCAGATGTCATAATAGCATTTATATAAATGCTATAAAGTATAGATTAGCTTTAAAAATAAAGTATATGGTATATATACGTATTTTTATATACGAAACCTCTTAAAGAATTTCACCATATGCTTTACATGATTTTAAAACGAAAAGCTAAAGATTTAAATGTTTTATGAGACTGTAGGCACCCTAAAAGAATTAAATTCAATCAAGCATAGTGGAAACCGCCTAATTGGAGCTTTGCTCATTAGGCAGATAGATATGCTTGTCCGACAATAGTCGTGGACAGGTCTCAGTCACGCCTGATCAGTGGGGCTGAGAGAGATGAGGTCTATGGCCATAGATAGCGCCCTAGTTGGTTTCCAGGGGACGATATGATTTTCACTGCTAGCTACAGTGATTTAAGTCTTTATTGATAGAGAGATGATAGGGATCTAGCCTAGTCTCTAACAAATATGATATGAAGTCTAGAGTATGATTTTTATTGATATGAACTCTAGACTTGACATGATTTATACTGTACATGAAACAGATTTGAAATGAAATATGTTTTGAAACAATACATGTTTTAAACATGTTTTAAAAGTCCATATGATATGAATTCGACACTATATGATTTATATGTGATTTTGTGTCGAACATGGCATGATATGCGGTCTAGAGTATAGTTTGATTTGATATGAACTCTAGACCTGATATGATTTACAGTAAATGATTTAAAAGTATATGATAAATGATTTCGACACTTACATGATTTATATACGATTTTGTGTCGAATTTGAAACGACATGCGGTTTAGAGTATAGATTGATTTGATATGACCTCTAAACCTGATATGATTTATAGTATATGAAAAATGTTTTAAAACCGCACATGTTTTAGACATGCTCCGAAAACGAATACATGAATTGAAATTGAATATGTTTATATTATGCCTTAAAGGCAAACTTTTGAAAATGCATATGTTGAGCATGTCCTAAAGTATATATGATATGATTTGAAATGATCGCGGTTTATACAGAAAAATTACATGAATTGCATATTAAACCCTAATATGACAATATGCTTAGTATATGAGAATTCCATGAGGAATGTCATGACTCGGTGGTAACGATATTTCATCTATATGAGGTCATGATATGTTATGAAACACGAATATAGAAATACACGAAGAGAATTATGACTGGGTACCACCGTGATTATGATCCACAATACGAGAATTGATAAGAGATGATATGAGAATTGATAAGAGATGATATGAGAATTGATAAGAGATGATAGAATACAGAAATATGATTATGAAATGAAAAGTGATAATGAGATGTATCGATGAGAAAGGATTAACTGTAATTGCATCCTTGTAAGTATTAAGCATTGCAGTTTAAGACAGTTTAATCCTACTCTTGTATTTATATTAGTATCTTACTGAGCCATGGTTTTGCTCACCCCACTAAATTTCATCTCTTTCAGATTATTGAAGTTAACGTCTGCCATGTGAGCTGCTCAGTGGGCATCGGAGACGGTGTATGAACTTGGTACTAGTTTTCTGAGTTATATGTTCTTTATAAAATACTTGTTTACATGTAAGACTTAAATTGATGCACAGTACATATTCTGTTTAACAAGTCGGGATGTAACTAAGAACCGTTTCCGTGTTTGTTTAATATTTAAATGGAATGATTATAGGTCACCTAGATAGTATAGTAACTACACTGACACGAATACAAACCTTAAAAGGAAAAAAAAAATTAGTCCATAAATTTGTAGACTAAGAAAAGTATAAGAATCAAGTGAAAGTCGCGGTTTTCGGGTCGTGACATTATACATACAAAACTCACTTCTTTTTCCAAACATCTTAATGTCTCATGTCATTCCTGCTTCTTATCATCCATGCATTTGTAGACATGCCATATGCATCTTATCATCAAGGAAGTTAGGTAGTTATTAAAAAAAAAATCAAGCTTCACTTTATTCGCATTGAGCATACATTGCATTTCATGCAAGCGTATTTTGTAATCCATCTCATTGTATCATATTTAATGCATTTTACATTGCATTTCAGGATGAAAAAATTATTTTTGATTCTTATAAAAATTTTGACAATTTTTGTGTGGGCATAAAATGATTTTTGATTTTCTAACTTGTTATTTTTACATGTTTCATATTTGATTCTCCAAATTGATATGTGAAGTTGTCAAATAGGAGGGAATTTTTAACAAGAATTTTTGTATATTTTTACTTCGTTATACCATTAATTGTTGTAAATAGATTTTTTGAAAACATAGTAGAAAATATTTCATGTACATTTTTTATTTTGATTTGTCATTGTATTTGATATATATATAAATGACATTGATTGATTCTTTTTATAAAGAAGTCGCATTTTTATTGATTCAAATAAAGCCCTATGTAACCAAACGATCAAAGAAGTTGAACAAAATGACGAAATAAAGAAACTTTGAAGAGAGTTTTGAAAAATTGGTGATCATTATCAGGAAAATTCATCCTATCAAACTACCTTCTCCAATTATTTCTATGCCCCAAACCTCCTAAAAGGCCTTCATGCATTAGAGGGGTATAAGTTCAAACTCCATGATCCATGTTCACCTTATCGCAACATGCCATTAAAGTGTAATGACCTTTACCTAGGCAATGAACAATGAAACGATCAATTTGATAAAATTCATTTTTGGATTCCTTGAAAAATCAAGCATGATACTCCTTTAAAATTTGAATTTTGGTAATTTGATATGTGTCAAAACTATGCTAGAAACCACTTCTTTCTATTAATGGCCACAGGGGCGTCATACTTGTCAGAATTACCTGAATTTGTTTGAAAAACCACAAACCATGAAATTCCTTGGCCCGTTTCTTAATCTCTGACTCATTCTTGTGACATAAACCAAAATTGAGGAGGACAAAGTACCATACCCTTAACTTGCCCAAATAATGCAATACCTTTTTCCTCTCTTGGTAAAAATACCATGAGCAACCTAAAGTTCAATATGCCAATTCCAACAATTTTCACTAGCTTGTGGGCATTTTGTAGCAATGTTGTGTTGCCGCATGAGTTGTAAAAAAAAAGAGAAGAAAAAACAAACAAAAAAAAAGAAAAAAATTGAAACAAAAAAATGAAAAAGAAAAATCGATTGTGACATCATGCACTTAGGATATTTGAATGATTCCAAACAACACAAAAGAGAGAGGAGAAAGGGAAAGAGAGAGAGAAGAAGAAGAAGAATAAGGAACCAAAATTTAAAAATATCCAAGAAATTTCATCTTGAAAAACCAAAAAACAACAGAAAGACAAATATTTGACTCTTTTTTTACTCAAGGAAATTTTGGTCAATTTAAGTGACCATGCTTGAAATGACAAATGGCCATCTTTCATCATCCTTTCACAAATATGAAATTTATCCATTTGCTACCCTCTTCGAGCCTTATAAATTCTTTCTAAATAAACCTTAACCAAGGATCACCCTCCACATTGGGAGGCACATATACAAAAAAAACTTCTCCAAAAGTACGAATGACCAGCCCTAATTCTAAGTCAAAATGGTTTATCATGTTAAGGGGCAAATGTGAGGTGAATTAGCTTTACAAGATTTTGGTTTCACTCCATAAACCAAAAAAAAAAGAGAGGAAAAAAATGAAAAAAGAAATTGCAAGAAAGAAAAAAAAAAGAGAGAGAAAACGAAATGAAGGAGTGGCAAAATAAGAAAGTGACTTGAATAAGTCTTCACATTATACTAAATGATCCTTGGTTGATCACTCTTAAACACATTTTTGGGCCTTATTATACATTCTTTCAGAACCCCGAAACCTGGCCTACATTACGTACCTTGAAAAGTCCATTTCGATCAAACGTGGATACTTAAACTGAAGAGATTTTTCCTTGATGAATCATCATAACCAATGAGGCACTTAACTCATTCTCAACCAAGATTATCCTTCAAGAATCTTCACAGTCAATTTTGGATGAATTTTGAATTCTTAAGTGCATGATGGAACAATCACAAAAAAAAAGCAAAAAAGAAAAAAAATTAAGCTTTAGGTGAAAACCCCAAAAGGGGCAGTTTAGAGCCAAAACGAAAACATTTGTGAGGTCATTCATGGTGCTAGCAAGGTCAAACAAGAAGTGACATTGCGAAATAATTTTGAGACCCATGAACATCTAAGGCCCTTAAGAGAATGTCCATTTTGATGATCCACTGATCCACTGAAGGGATTGACATAGAACATTGAACCTCTTCTCCATTCCCAAATAACTCATCAAAAGTTTTGGCCCATTACGGCTAGTTTTGACAACTATCAAAATGCATAATTTGAAAATTAAAAGAGTGTTAAATTTTGTTTACATTTCAAGATAAACCTTTTTGCAAAACCATGATCTGCAAGAAATCCATTATTTTAAAAAAAAAAACTTGTGTTTTATTTGTGAGCCTAGATGAAGGAGCATTCACCTCCTTTTCTACCAAGTTGTAAGCCTCTCTTGCTAAATCAAAACATTGATGTGTGAAACCACTTAATTCATTTGATGAGAATAAATTACCTTCCTCCCACACCCACCTAAATAGTGATCACCAATCTTCAAGAAACTCAAATGATAATTCTTTGTTGCATTTGTGTTTAACTTTCTTTGATCATTGTTGTGTGGGGCAATCTTGTGAAATTAAAAAGTTTTGGATAGATAAACGTTTTAAAAAATAAAAGCTGTTTATCTTTTGAATTTGAAAATGGGAAGGATGCTTGAGGCAATTTTGTTTGAAAATTTTTCGATTGCTAATCAAAATTTTGATGGTGTTTCAAGCAGAAATGAGAGAGAATTTAATAATTATTGTGGCGTAAAGAATTTCTTGTGCCATTTTGGGGGAAAATTTTGTTAGGAAAAATTTTGATTGTAAAATGAATTCTTATGGTGTTTCAAAAAGTAATAGTAAATAAAAATGTGATGATTGTCTTGGGGCAACCTTTGTTGCATAGTAAAAAATAGCTTCAAGTGATGAGACATATTTTAGGGTAAGATAGATGAGAAATCAGAAATGAAAAAGTTTTCGTCAACAAGAAGAGAAAATTGAAAGAAATTTTGGATAATTGCATTTGCATCTTTACAATGCACATTCGCATGAAACATTAGCATTTGCATTTGCATCATGATAGAAGTTGTCTGTATTAGCATCATAATAATTGTCTATTTATTAACATCATTGATAAAGAAATTTGCATTGACATTGTTGATATTGCATTTGCATCAGTGATCATTGTATCTGCCAAACATCGTGAATATAGGAGATTTTGGATTAAAAAAAATTGATCAAAAAAGAGAGAAAAACTTATTAAAAAAAAAAGAAGAAAAAAAGGAAAAGAAAGAAAGAAAAGAAAGAAGAGAAAGAAAAAGAGAAAAGGAAAAAAGAAAAAAGAGAAGAATTTAAAGTTTCATCGCCTCTGCTGCAAGAGGAGCTTTTTCAGAAAAGGACTTTAAAGTTTCATAGCCTCTGCTACAAAAGGAGCTTTTTCGGATGTGAATTCCCGAAACCAACAATCGGACGAGAAATTCCCGATATAAATTATCCATATGAGAATTCCTGGACGTTTGGGTGTGAATCCCCAAGTCAAATTTTTGGATGTGAATCTCCAAGTTAAAATTCGGATGTGAATTCCCGAAAGAAAATTTCTAGAAGTGAATTTCTAGATTTTCGGATGTGAATTCCCGAAACCAACAATCGGACGAGAAATTCCTGATATAAATTATCCAGATGAGAATTCCTGGACGTTTGGGTGTGAATCCCCAAGTCAAATTTTTGGGTGTGAATCCCCAAGTCAAATTTTTGGATGTGAATCTCCAAATTAAAATTTCGGATGTGAATCTCCGACCCCAAGTCAAATTTTGGATGTGAATCTCCAAATCAAAGTCAAATTTCTGGATGTGAATCTCCAAATCTAAGTTAAAATTTCGGATGTGAATCCCCGAATCAAATCTCTGGGTGTGAATCTCCAAATCAAATTTCAATTTTTAGATGTGAATCTCCAAATCAAAATTTTAAGTGCGAATCTCTGAATCTCCAAGTTAAAATTTGGATGTGAATTCCCGAAAAAAAATTTCTAGAAGTGAATTTCTAGATTTTCGGATGTGAATTCCCGAAACCAACAATCAGACGAGAAATTCCCGATATAAATTATCCAGATGAGAATTTCTGGACGTTTGGGTGTGAATCCCCAAGTCAAATTTTTGGATGTGAATCCTCAAGTCAAATTTTTGGGTGTGAATCCCCAAGTCAAATTTTTGGATGCGAATCTCCAATTTAAAATTCTGGATGTGAATCTCCGAATCAAAATTTCGGATGTGAATCTCCGAATCAAAATTTCGGATATAAGTCTCCAAGTTAAAATTTCAGATGTGAATCTCCAAATCAAATTTTCAATTTTTGGATGTGAATCTCCAAGTTAAGATTTTGGATGTGAACCTCCGAATCAAATATTTGAATGAGAAATCCTTCAATTTAAAGTCTCATTGCCTCTACTGCAAGAGGAGCTTTTTGAGAAAAAGAATTTAAAGTTTCATTGCCTCTGCTGCAAGAGGAGCTTTCTCGAAAAAAGAAAAAAATAAAACAAAAAGGAATTTAAAGTTTCATCACCTCTGCTGCAAAAGGAGCACATTTGAAAAAAAAGAAAAATTTTTTTTTAAGTTTCATTGCCTCTGCTGCAAGAGGAGCTTTCTCGAAAAAAAAATTTCTAAGTTTCATCGCCTCCGTTGCAAGAGGAGCACATTCCAAAAAAATGAATAAAAAAATGAAAAAAAAAGAAGAAAAGAAAGAAAGAAAAAGAAAGAGATTGGGTTATAAGCCGGACAAAATTAGTGTGTCTTTTGTCTTTGCTTTATTCCCGATCCTCAGCAATGAGCAAAGAGGGGCAGCTGTTGACACATAATTTTGTCTCATTTTGTTATTATTATTATTATTATTATTTATATATATTTGTATTTGTTTTCATTTTTATTATTTGTTTTTTTTATTATTATTTATATTATTATTATTTCTTTATATTATTACTATTGTTACTTTTATTTTTATTTTCATTTTCTGTCCATCAGCCACTGTTACCTATCTACCAGCCAGTCTGCCACCAGTCCCAGGCAGTCCCATCCCCGCCAATCACCTACTCTGCAGTCCATCCCATCTACACCAAAATCCTTATACCACTCCCTCTAAAATCCCTCATTCAACCACCATTTCGAGGGGGAAGCCTCGAACCAGACAATCGAGAACCCCCGTTTTCCCTCAAAAATCACCATAGCCCCAAAATCCCTAGACCAGAAACCCCCTTTTCCCTCAAAAAGATCACCACAGCCCCGGAACCCAAAGAAAAATCCCCTTCCTCTACAACTTGAGACCTCTGGTAGCCAAGCCATCCACCACTGGAACCCCCCCTAATTTCATCCTCACCACCTGAGATCCTTGGCTCACCAGAAACCACTACCCGAAACCCCAAACACCAACCACTACCTGAGACCCTTTCAAAAACCCTAGATCTAAAATCCAAAACCCCCACCTGCAAAAAAAAACAAACCACAACAATAGCAAACTGCAACCAACAACCAAACCATCAATAGAATACCATTCCAAAAAAAAAAACAAAAAAAAAAGAACTCAGTTTCGTGGAGTTCAGATCTACCGGGTTAAGACCATTGTTTGGGAAAACGAAGGTCAGAAACGGAAAGAGGGGGTGGAGAGCTTCCGGAAAGTGGTTTCCTTTTTGATTTTTGGCCATAGGCGACTGCGGCCAGCGGCGGCCGGGAGCGACCCCAGCGGCGGTCGGAAATTGCCCCGGCTGGGAGCCTCTGAAGGCTTTAGGTTTTTTTGAAGAAGGAAAGGAAAAAATGAAGTAAAAAAAAAGAATTGAGTTTTATAGCAAAAAAAAAAAGTGACCCGCGCTTGGACCCGACCCGAGTCCAAGATCCGCACGTCCGACCTAAGGCAGAGGAGGCTGACCCAACTGCCACCGGACAGGACCCAACCCGTGTGCTTGACCCGTCCTGCGACCCGTTCTTGGCCCAGCAAATTCAGCCCACTCTAATTTGCATTTGGGCCTGCCTTTTGGGCTGTCTTGGAGGAAGGCTTTTTGGGTTTTAAAACCCAATCCTTTGGGTATAATTTCTTTCTTTCTTTTAGCATTTTGTTTGTTTTTAATTACTATTATTATTATTATTATTATTATTATTATTATTATTATTATTGTGTTTTTATTATTGTTATTATGTTATTATTATTGTGCTTTTATTATTGTTTATTATTATCTTTATTATATTATTATTATTATTATTATTATTTATTATTATTATTATTATTATTATTATTATTATTATTATTATTATTATTATATTATTATTTATAATGCATGTTATAAAATAAAAGTTTTGAAAATATTTCTTTTACTTGTATTTTCACTAATTATTATTGATCAAAAAATATATAAAAATATATCAAAAAAAACAACAACCAAGAAAAAGGAAATCAAAGAAAATTTAAATTAAATGAATTTTCGATGATGGGATGTTACCGAAGTCACAAGTAGTGATTCCTAACTGATCCCTAGGTGAGAAGAGTTGTACTAAATATTGCCAAAAGTATTGGAATATTTAGTATGATTTTTCAATAATTTAATTTTTTTTGTTAAACATAAAAATAAATAAGTTTTTAAAAAAAATAGAAAAAATAATAATAAATTTCAAATTTAATTCATATTCAGTCCGATGATGGGATGTTATGGAAGTCACAAGTAGTGATTCTTTAACTGATCCCTAGGTGAGAAGAGTCTACTAAATATTGTCAAAAGTATTGATGTATTTAGTATGATTTTTCAATAATTTAAATTTTTGAAAATAAAAATTGAATTTTTAAAATTAATAATAAAATTAAAATTAAGTAAAAATTGTTCGATGATGGGATGTTATGGAAGTCACAAGTAGTGATTCCTTAACTGATCCCTAGGTGAGAAGAGTCTACTAAATATTATCAAAAGTATTGAGGTATTTAGTATGATTTTTCAATAATTTAAATTTTTGAAAATAAAAATTGAAATTTTAAAATTAATAATAAAATTAAAATTAAGTAAAAATTGTTCGATGATGGGATGTTATGGAAGTCACAAGTAGTGATTCTTTAACTGATCCCTAGGTGAGAAGAGTCTACTAAATATTGTCAAAAGTATTGAGGTATTTAGTATGATTTTTTAATAATTTAAATTTTTGAAAATAAAAATTGAAATTTTAAAAATAATAATAAAATTAAAATTAAGTAAAAATTGTTCGATGATGGGATGTTATGGAAGTCACAAGTAGTGATTCTTTAACTGATCCCTAGGTGAGAAGAGTCTACTAAATATTGTCAAAAGTATTGAGTATTTAGTATGATTTTTTAATAATTTAAATTTTTGAAAATAAAAATTGAAATTTTAAAATTAATAATAAAATCTAAATTTAATAAATTTTCGATGATGGGATGTTATGGAAGTCACAAGTAGTGATTCCTAACTGATCCCTAGGTGAGAAGAGTTGTACTAAATGTTGCCAAAAGTATTGGAATATTTAGTATGATTTTTCAATAATTTAATTTTGTTAAAAATGAATAAGTTTTTTTAAAGAAACAAAGAAAAATTAAATAAATAAATAATGAAATTTAAATTTAATTAAATGGATGTCTGATGATAGGATGCTACGGCAGTCACAAGTAGTGATTCCTAGCTGATCCCTAGGTGAGAAGAGTCGTATTAAATCTTGCCAAAAGTATTGGAATATTTAATATGATTTTTCAATAATTTGAATTTTTAATAAAAATGAAAATGAATAAGTTTCTTTTTTAAAACAAAGAAATATAAAGAAATTGACAAATAAATAATGAAATTTAAAATTAAAAAAATTCATTTGCATCATATATTATTTGTTTGCATCATATGCATTCATTTAATTTCGAAATGGGTGTGAGTCATTCCGAGGATGAGATTCTGTAGAAGTCACAAGTAGTGATTATTAAGAAATCTCTAGGTGAGGAAAATTATTTTAAATGCTGTCAAAAGTATTGGAGTATTTGATTTAATTATTCAATACAAAAAGTTCACATTTACTTTCGAAAAATAAAGTTTAACCTTTTAAAATAAACCAAAATAAATTTACAAATAAAAAATAATTTTGAATAAAATTAATTGCAATAAAATAGGAATTGTTTTTAAATATTAAATTGAGACTATTTTATTAAAACAAAAAGGATAACACATGATTACTATAGTACCGTTTTCTAAAGGGCGACGTGGGAGTGCTAATCCTTCTCCATGCGTAATCGTACTCCCGAACCCAACTTTGTTTTCGCAGACCCAAATTGTCTTTTTAATAAAACTTAATTAATTTTGAGATTTTGTTAAAAAGATAAATATTTTTAGGTGACCAATCACACCTAGACAAAAAAGATTGGTGGCTACTCCCTATTGTTTTTAAATGTTTTTCAAAATCGTCGAGCGCGAAGCCGTTACAACAACATATGTAATATAGTAATAAATAATAAATATAATAAAAATACATAAGGTAATAAAACATGTAAATAATAAATTATTATTAATAATTTAAAATTATTCTGATGATAAGAGTCCAAATAATCATAAATAGTTGACATTTTAAATTTTTTAGGTGAAAATTTTTCTTAAAGTCTCACTAACATGATGGAAAAGTAAGAGAAATTTTCAATACTGGTAATCTAAATTTACTTTTCAAATTAAAATAAATACAATTAGTATAAATTATTAATAAAATAAAATTAGGAGAATTAAAGTAGTTAGTTAAATTAAAAAAAATTATAACTTATATTAGATTAAGGTTAGACTAAAATTAGGAAATTTCAATAGGAGATTTAATGAATCTAACGACGGATCCTTTTCAAGCAAATCAAATAGTACTATGTGGATACTTTTGAGATGAGGATAAATTATTAAGAAATTCTGCCAAAATGATGGAGAGTTTCTTAAAAATATGCTAATATTTAAATACTTGGATTAAATAAAGAACATTTAAATTAAAGACCATTTAATCAAACCTCTTAAAGATAATACAAGATTAATTAGCTACCATTCTAGGTGGGCGTTGTAAGAGTGCTAATACCTTCCTCACACATAACCATGCCCCTAACCTTAAATTTGAGACGTAGACAGTCTTTATCCTTAATTTGAATATGTGATCAATCACACTTTAGTTTGAATGATTGGTGGCAACTCCATAAGTTTTGTATCTAATTATTAGGTTCCTAAAACTTAATACGTTACGACACATACAGATTTATATTACATGCATAACTTACATATAAAGTTTACATCCCTAAAAATATATACATAACTGCTGTGCGGTATTGTCTGGAATACAAACATAAATAAAACCTTATACCTCTAACACTGTTCGATAGGCTCTTGAAGATGTGCACTTCAACGAGCCTCAAAACTCTGATTGGATCTATTCACTGACTGGGACTAAAAGGATAAATAAGAGGGTAAGCTAAAAAAAAAACGCATATAAAAAGAATTGAATACCATGACAAATATATACATGAATCCTAAGCGCATATCTAATCGTGGCATAAATCACATACTTCACATAACGCTCATAATTCTTAAAACAAACAAACATAATACATCTTATAGTTAATTTAGGAATTTAGGGGTCTTTTAGGAAAGATACTTTGAAGTACCTTATTATCTCCATCTCCAACTCAAAACTATAGGTTCTTACTATGCAATGACATGTGTCAATGCATGAAGTCAAAAGCATTTCAAAACAATATCGCTGAAATGCAATATCCAGAAAACATACATTCGATCTTGTCAAATCATTTAAATCAATGCATAACTTTATTTATAAAGCTTTAATCAACCTTACTTATAAAGCTTTAATCAAGACAATGTTCATAGCATAAACATTCCATTCTAGAACATATGCTTTAAATCATAATGAATCGATTACCTTTTAATTGATCAGTCGTAGCAAACAGTTCATAACTTTAAAAACTACTACAATAGGAACAATGTTCGCATGCGCATAAATATGCTAAAAAAGGAATGATCACAAGAAACGTATGACCATAGTCAAAGGGTTTCTTATAGTATCACTAAGCAACTGATAACTAAGGAATGCTAAGACTTGCTCAAGGTCATCAGCCCAAAATTCAGAAGATAATGGAGACAAAACGAAATGCATGATTGAAGATAGGCAGACTATAGGAGGCCTAATATCGCTAAAACATTTTGCTTGCTTACTTAGTTTTCACAAAATATAACTTACTTTCAAAAATAATATAATAACAACATATTTCAAAAACATAGTTTAAAGGAGGAACGGAGCATTTCATTTCAAGACATTATTGACAACCCACTATTCAAAACATATCATCCAACTTTGAGCTACAAAGTCATCCCCTCCAACTTCGTTTTGTCATCCCATCTCCAACAAAATCACATCACTAACATATTCAAACTGCATATATAAAAAATCCCTTGATAGTTTGAAGCAGCTAAGTTATCCGTTAAATATTGGCTCTACTTAGTTAAGGATTGCGGACTCCGAGATGACGAAGGGCGTTTTCTCCGTCTTTGTAGGCAATATTCCACCACAAGTTCATTGGCGTTGGCTCAAACAAATTTTTCATCATCATGGGAGAGTTCTTGACGTTTTTATTCCTAAGAAAAGATGTGTTAAGGGCAGAAAGTTTGGTTTCGTTTGATTTTCAGAGTATTCAGCAGCAAAAAGAGCAATCGAACGGTTGAACGGCAGTTGGCTGTTAGATTTCAAGCTTAAAGTCAATATAGCCAGATTCAATGCTAGATCTTCTTATTGGCGTAGGGTCAGCTTGTCTAAAAGGCAATATGATGATGAAGGCCCTTCTAAGGTGTCTGCGACTGTATATCAGACTAAAGGTCCTTTTGCAAATCAGGTAAACTTTTTACTAATGGAGTCGGGGTTGACAGAGTTGGTGGCTGGGATGGAGGTATTCATTCCAGATTTTCCTATAAGGATGCTCTGCTAAGAGGTAAACAAAGTTCAGTGGACATTAAAGATCGGGTTGGTACCCATTATCAGTCACAGGATGGCCAGTTCTCTTGCAAAGCGGTTTTGAATGTTGAATTCCTTCATAAGCTAGAAAAATGTATGATAGGTTCATCAGGCCACTTCTTTGACTCTTGTACTTTGGAAGATTATCTTAAAAAATAAGGGATTTTAGATATCTTCGTCAAAAAAATTTCAGGGAACCGCTTTCTCATTGAATTTGAAAATAAAGAAATAATGGAATCTATGCAGAAGGATGGTTGGGAAATTTTTAAGGAATGGTTCACTGAGGTAGTGCCATGGTCTGTCAAGTCGACTTCGAAGTGCAGGTCTGCCTGGCTTCATTGCTATGGAGTCCCTCCCCATGTCTGGTGTCTGGATACTTTCAAGAATATAGCTGAACTTTGGGGTGAGCTATTAACGGTGGATAACAAAACTCTTAATTTAATGATTTTAGTAGAGGAGATGTTCTCATTTCCACTGAACACATGGAAACGATCGATGAAGTTATCAAGTTAGACTGCAGGGGAGAAATTTTACCTATTCGAGTTACAGAAATTGGTCCATTTCCTGTTCCACCCCTTTGCAATTGTCATTGCGAAGCTATCTCTCAAGTTAATGAAGTTTCCAGGCTGAGTAACTCTCATGATGCGGTGGCTGACGACGACCCTCTTTCCACTAGTGGTTCACCGGACCCTTCCACTGGTGAAGGTGGCGATACCAACACGATTCTCGAGGGTAGGGTAGAGTCTATCTCTGCATGTAATCTGGTTGACATTGGCTGCTCTGTCGGCAAGGCTACTTTGGAACTACCACTTTTGGTGAGTACCGAAGAAGGTATTACAGCTGGGGGGCACATTTCAGACAATGTGAGGCAGAACCCTTCTGAAGCTATTTATGAACGTGATGGCGCTTTAAATGATCATGGTACAAAACCTCCCCCATATGCCCCAACAATGGAGAAAAGCCAACAAAGAATCATTAAGCAGAGGAAAATCAAATCTCTGGCAGAAGTCGAAGAAGATACCTGGAGGAAAGTGGATCGGAAAAACAAGAAAAAGTTTAAAAGATCCTCTAAGAGAAAGACCACTCACACACATAGCTCAAGAGAGGTTTTTGCCAATAACTCATTATCAGATGGCAACTTTAAAAACCGTTATAAAGTGATCACAAGAGATGCAAAAGACATTTGGGAGGTTGGAAAGCTTCTTGGCCTATCAGTTGATTGTGAAGATGATGAAGTAATTGAGAAATTAAAGGAACTGGATAACAGGGTATAAGATCGACATGAGGATCATCAGTTGGAATATCAGAGGTATGAATCATCCGGCTAAAGGAAGAGTCCTGAGTAAGTTAATTAAATCTGTGGATGCTAATATGGTGTTAATACAAGAAACTAAACTTACGAACATTAAAGATATGCATATCACTAAGTGGTGGGGAATTAGAGATGTTGATTGGATCTTTTCACCTTCAGATGGACGTTCAGGAGGATTACTTTTTATGTGGGATACAAATTGTTTTGATTTTGAAAAGAGCTTCAAGTCCAAAAGAGCAATTGCTATAAAGGGTAGGTGGAAGCAATCGGGTCTTGCATGTTCCGTATGCAACATCTACGCTCCTTGCGACCTGGATGCAAAGGTTGATCTCTAGGAAGCTATATCGATCATTAAAGAAGTTTGGGGTGGGAGTTGGTGCATAGCTGGTGATTTTAATTCGGTTAAAGGGGATCATGAGAGAAGTGGGTGCTCTCAATTGGGACAAGGTTCAAGGGAGTTCAATGAATTCATCAACAGTTGCGAACTAGTGGATCTCCCTCTAAAAGGGAAGCAATTTACATGGTTTGGGACTGATTCTAAGATGAGTCGACTGGATAGGTTTCTAGTTTCTTCCGATTGGATCAATGCTTATCCTAACTTAGAACAAAGATGCTTGAAGCGTTCTATTTCAGATCATTGCCCTATTTTTTTATGCTCTGAAAATAAAAATTGGGGGCCAAAGCCATTCAAAGTCTTTGATTGCTGGTTCTTTAACAAAGAGTTGATGAAAGAAATGGAGGCTCTTTGGAATCAATCGTCCTTTAGTGGGAGAGCTGGCTTTCAACTTCGATCAAAATGTGGCATGTTACGTTCCTTCCTTAAGCAATGGAACAAGGATGAATTTGGAAATATTGATGTGAAAATAGCTGATCTTGAAAACAAATTAGAGATGTTTGATGAAAGATGTAATTGTGGAAATCTTAGCTCTGGTGATATTGAATCAAGGAAGAAGATTATCAGTGAATTATGGACTGCTATGAAGTTCAGGGAATCAATGTGGAGGCAGAAGTCAAGGATCCAATGGCTAAAAGAAGGTGACATGAACTCTAGATTTTTTCAAAGCTATGCGCAATTCAGAACTCGAAAAAACGCTATCCAAGGTATTATGTTCAACGGGAATTGGGTCTCAGATCCACCCGTGATCAAAGAAATTATCTTTAATTTTTTTAAGAACCATTTCTCTGGGAATCACTGGAACAGAAAGTTAAGCATTGAGGTCCAATTTAGGAGGATTAATGTAGCTGAGGCTGATTTCATCGAAAAGCCTTTTGCACTTGAGGAGCTCAAGGAGGCCATTTGGTGTTCTGATGGGTCAAAAGCCCCAGGTCCTGATGGGCTAAACTTCAATTTTCTCAAGAAAGCCTGGAACTTCATGAAGGGTGATCTTATGAATTTTCTTACTGAGTTTCATAATTCGGGGAAGTTGGAGAAAGGATTAAATGCTTCTTTTTTAACTCTTATCTCGAAGAAGGAAAACCCAGTTGATTTGTCTGAATATAGGCCTATCAGCCTTCTCAATGCAGTGTACAAAATTTTAGCTAAGATCCTTGCAAATCGGCTTAAAGCCATCATCGGGGGTGTGGTGAGTGATACCCAATCAGCTTTTATCAGGGGTAGACAGATTCTGGACGGGGTTCTCCTTGCAAATGAAGTGATCGACTCCCTTAAGAAGAATAAGGATAAGTCAAAAGGGATTATTCTGAAACTCGATTTTGAAAAAGCTTTCGATTGCATCAAATGGGACTGCTTGGACTATGTTCTTGATCAGATGGGCTTCGGTTGAGGTGGCGGCTTTGGATTCAAGAATGCTTGTCAACAACTAGGGTGGCTGTCCTTGTGAATGGTTCTCCCACCAACGATTTCCCCATGTCCCGGGGCTTGAGGCAAGGGGACCCTCTTTCCCCTTTCCTCTTCATTCTGGTAATAGAGGTTCTTCATCTGATGTTGAAAAAAGCTGAAGATCTTAATCTGATTAGAGGCATTTCTTGGGCAAACTCCTTACTCTCGGTTTCTCACCTCCAATTTGCTGATGACACCATTCTCTTCTTGGAGGCAGACATTGAGGTATTTCAAAATTCCTCTCTGTCCTTAAATGCTTTGAATTGTTCTCAGGATTGAGAATAAACTTTAATAAATCATGTATTTTCTCGGTGGGAGTTGAGGAAGATCTTATAAACACTGCGTCTCTGGCCTGTGGATGTCAAGTTGGGTCTTTTCCTTTCAAGCATCTTGGCTTTCAGTTAGGAGTTAATCCTTGTAGAATTTCTCTTTGGAATCCAATTATAGATAAAATTAATAAGAGACTTGCTTCGTGGAAGAGGAAATTTTTGTCCTTTGCGGGTAGGGTTGCTCTGATCAATTCTGTTTTGTCTAGTTTACCTATCTTCTATATGTCTCTCTTTAAAATTCCAAAAGGCGTTATAAAAAAAATTGACAAGCTGAGAAGAGCTTTTCTGTGGGGAGGGTGTAATGGCAGATCTAAGATAGCAAAGGTTAATTGGAGGTCTGTTTGTAAACCAAAGCACCTTGGAGGTTTGGGGATCACAAATCTAGAGGTTAAAAATACTGCTTTGCTTTCTAAATGGTGGTGGAGGTTTGCCAAGGAGGAGGACTCTTTATGGAGGAAAGTAGTTGTGGCAAAATATGGTGAAAGTTTTCAAAGTTGGATTCCTTCTACGGCAAAAAGAAGATCAATGTCTACTTTATAGAAGGATGTGGTTAATTTAGCTTCAAATAAGGATGTGAGGAAATTTATTGGTTTTGATGGCTGTCGATGGTGTGTGGGTGATGGGAAGGTGGTTCTTTTCTGGTTTGATAAATGGATTAGTGATAATCCAATCAGGTTTATCTTTCCAAGGCTTTATCTTCTTGCAAAGGATAAATATGCAAGAGTCCATGATTATTGTGTTGATGGTTCTTTTGCCCACTCTGCGTGGGATCATTTTTTCTCTCGTCCATTGCTTGATCGTGAGAAATCTAGCCTTCAGTCTCTATGCTCCCTTTTGGCAGGGCTTCGGTTGAACCTGACCAAAGCAGATCGCATCATCTGGGAATTCGATAAGCATGGCTTGTTCTCTGTCAAGAAAATGACTTCTCTGTTGGTTCACCAAATTCCTGGATTATCTCCTGAAGCAAGCCTCATTTGGAAATTAAATATTCCTCCTAGAATCAAATGCTTTCTATGGCTTATGGTCTTGGATCGTGTCCCTACAAAATCTTTCCTTAAGAGCAAAGGTCTTCCTCTTACCCCTAACCAAGTCCTCTACCCTTGGTGTTCCCATCTTGAGGAAGATCTTAATCACCTCTTCTTTGGCTGTTCCTGGATGTCTAATTTCTGGTGCTCCTTTTTCCAATGGTGGAATATTGATTGGTGTAACCCTCCTTCATGGACCTCTTTCTTTGTTCATTGTTTGGGAATTCCCTTTAAAGGCACAATTAAAACGTGGTGGATTGCTTCCTTTTCTGCTGCAATTTGGACAATTTGGCTTATCAGAAATGATGTTGTTTTTAATAACAAAAAGCTTAATATTGGTGAGCTTCTCCTCTTGGTTAAATTAAGAGCACTCTATTGGATTAAAGCAATGAAAGAAGACATTTTGATCTTAGACTCTACCTGGTGGTCCTCCCCTGCCCTTTGTGCTTCAAGTAACAGATCAGCTCTCTTTAGGCCGGTCTCTCATTGGATTCCTCCTCCTGTTGGGTCCCTTAAATTTAATGTTGATGGATCAGCTAAGGGAAAACCAGGTCTTGGGGGGTGCGGTGGTGTTTTAAGAGACTCAAACTCACACATTCTGGCCATTTTTTCTGGACCCCTTGGTGTGGTTGACTCCAACTTTGCAGAACTTCAGGCTATTAAGGTTACCCTGGAAATTTTTATTCAATCCGATCATGCTGGTTGCTCTAAACTCATCATTGAATCTGACTCAATGATTGCTCTTAATTGGTGTAAGAACGGTGACTGTCGTCCTTGGAAACTTTGGTATCTTTTCTTGGAGATTGACAATCTTATCGACAGATGTGAAATCTCATGGAGTAAGATCTTTAGAGAGGCAAATGGTATTGCTGATTCCTTGGCAAAAGCTGGGGTGGACAGAACAGCTTGGTTGAAAGCATGGTGGTAATTCGTTTGAAAGTTCTTTGCTGCAGATTTTCTTTCTTGCTCTTCTCTGTTCCTCACATCCTGGACTGTCAATGAACCTTTTTTGTGGCTTTGATCAGATGTTATATTTAACTATGTTCAAATGTTGGGACTTTTGTACTGAGCTGTGAACTCTTGCACTTACCTCCAGTTAATAATATGATCTTGAATTACCAAAAAAAAAAACGATATCATATACGGTAGGTTCAAATCATAACGAAAAGCACCTCATTATCAGAAGTACAATTAAATGTCATATGTGGTGTAAGAGCCTCGCCCGTCGCACCAGGCCGTCGGCGAGCATCCCCTTGGCACTCTCTTGCACCCCAAGTTCACTCTTACAATCGTCAAGGCCTCGCCTGTTCCAGTGGACCGTCGGCGAGCATCCCTAGGAGTCCCACACTCCCCAGGTTTGCCTTGACAGTGAGAGCGGTCGCCCAACACTCACTAACAACGTATTATCCGCTCTGGAAGGTCGCCCACCCTCACGGCTTTGTCCCAAGGCTCCTGAAGAACTCAGGATAATGCCTTGAGCACGTTTTCTGAGGCTCGAACCCTAGCATCCTTAGATACCCGAGCCTTACACTCATGTTACCATTGAGACAAGTTGTCTCAATGGTAACATGAGTGTAAGGCTCGGGTATCTAAGGATGCTAGGGTTTGAGCCTCAGAAAACGCACTTGAGGCATTATACTGAGTTCTTCAAGAGCCTTGGGACAAAGCTGTGAGGGTGGACGACCTTGGACAATACGTTGTTAGTAAGTGTTGGGCGACCACATACTCTCACTGTCAAGGCAAACCTAGGGAGTGTGGGACTCCTAGGGGATGCTCGCCGATGATCCACTAGAACGGGCGAGGCCTTGACGGTTGTAAAAGTAAACTTGGGGGGCGGGAGAGCGCCAAAGGGATGCTCGCCGACGGCCTGGTAAGATGAACGAGGCTCTTACATGTGGGGTGTCACTTATCAGTTCAAACCATCTTGAAATAATCAAATCAAATCATTAATTATTCATTCAAAATCCAAAACGTTCAAAACTGTAAGTTCATTCAAATGTTCAAACTTCAAAACTATGTACTTTAAAATCGCAATGCGTAACATATGAAATCATTTGAAATCAATTCATTGTGCATAATGCATGAATCGATGCATGCCTATACAAAACCTTTCCTTTTCAAGTCGATCTTTGTCCTATAGTTTTCAATTCAAAACTTTCAATGCGATACGTAAACTTTCAATCGTTAATCCTTTATAATCGTCGAAATTTTTCCAAAACATTTACTATTATATAAATCACTTATCCATAAAAAAAACCTTTAACATCCAAATTTGCTTTTTCCAAAAACTATTAATCGTATTAACCAAATTGAAATCTTCAAACCTTCGTTAAAGTCATTATTAAACTTATCATTCGATTATTCTTTCTAAAACCATACTTCTTTTTGAATACCATCACTTTCAAAATCAACATTTATAAGAATTGCGACAACATAAGTTTCTAAAATGGAAACCTCCTATAAGTAGAGAGCAATAAAATCTCAAACCATCTCAAAGCAGTTCAATCCCATAAAATCCACGAGCAGTTTGTTTTCATTAAATACACAAGCAACATATTTCTTTAAATCCATATCCAATCAAAACCAAGCATATATCATATTTAAAATACAAATGAAATAAAAATAAAATAAACAATTCTTTATCAAAACTGAGACTTAAATTGTATGATCATGATACCATCCTAAATTCTTCTTATATGAGTTCCCTACTACACAATCTCGCTACTACAATTCTCTTGTTCTCAGTTGCAGATCAAGCAGAACAATCCTTATTTATTGAATTCTCACGAACAGATTCCTAGGCTACAACCAATATTCAAACAAAATCAATCACTAGTAATCTAGTTTTATCATACTTCAAAACACATCAAACGGACCTTAACTCATTTGAATTAGATCATTTCTACGATAATCTTGTTATGGCCGAAACTACATTATTATAATTCCTTCATTTTCTTTCAATCTTAACCTTACCAATTCTCTTAACACTCCTTACTTATCGATATATATCCATTTCATCACATTTTGGTCACTTGAACACTAAGTCTTAAGCTTAGCCGAAATTGCACCTTAGCTTTCTAGGCACTTTCTTTCGGTTCCAATGACTCCAACATCATCCTTACATATCCGATAACATATAGATCTGCTTCATTGCATGACTCTAACCCCAGTGTCCCTAAGGTGGCCAAAACATAGCATGTCTTTACTTCAAGTTTCTTTCAAAACTAACATCATATTGACTTTCAGAATCATCAATACACTAACATAGGTCATTTTCATGCAAAACTAAGCAAGTTTACACTATTGGTACCTTTTGGTCGAAAAAATATAAGCGTCCTACAATCATCTTTTCAACATTTTAACACCATAAACAAGCCTAGAAACATCTAAAACATCATATATATCAAAACCGACTTAAACCAAAATGTTATCTCTCTACTTAACCAAGAGTGTCAAAACTGCAAGCTTGATTTTCACCCATCAAATGACCTTGTTTCAGCTTCAAATTTAGATATGTGGTAGAGGAGAGTGAGAGCTACAATCAGTCCTTAAGGTCGAAGAGGGTTCAGAGTGGTTTCGGTGGAGTTTTCCTCACCATCTTTCTTTTCTCTCCTTTCACAGCTTCCTTAGGCACAAGCAGTGTTTATGGCCGGTTGCTTAAGTGAAGAAGAAGATGATGATGAAATTATCATTTAATTAATCATAATAGTAATTATTTAATTTGGTAGTGAATTTCTAACCATAACCTTGCTTTTCACCTTAATTACTAGGTCCCATTTGCTTAGTAGCTAATTAGCTAACTATATTAACCTATTAAATGGCCAAGATCCAAACAACCCTTTATGCACTTTTCCATAAAGTATTGATATTTTAATCATAAATATTATTTTTTTTCTAAAATATCTATATTTAACTCTTGTAATAATCCATTTAATCTACTATGCTTTACGCATGTAAATACTACATGGTATTGCATTAAAGTGATAAATTGAACATTAAATTAAATTTAAATATTTATTCTTATTGAATTTCGAGCATGGAAAAGTCAATTTTCAGTATAAAATAATAGGCTGGACGACATTTAATACATTTTAAGCAAAACAACCTCAAACGAAAGCTTTTCAGCTTGTTTGTCTTGTTTTTGGCATTTTCTCGAAAGTCTGATTCTCAGATAAATTTGGGGTTGAACTTCACCATAAGAGGGTTAGATTATATTCAGTCAATGGTCAAAAGCCAACCCATATTTGGCGATATTAAAGTATTTTAATTTTGACTATAGACAAAATTGTCATTTTCGAATTTGTTGGCTCTAATTCTTAGGCACCTCGAATTGGACTCCGATCGAGCCAAATTTTGCACCATAGGTAATTAGGCTCCAAATATCAATAATGTACGTTTTCGAGGTCATTTTTAGCCATAGCGAATCCATGTAGCTTTGTGTTCAAATTTCTCTAACACTACCACTATTTGAAAATCTTAGTGATTTAACTCTCGCTTTTTGATTTCCACAACCTTTCACTTATAGAATCTATTAAGAAAATGTGATCTTCACACTACATTCATCAACTGGAAGGATATGTGATTCATGGACAAGTGCACAAGATATGTAAATTCAACAAGTCTCTTTATGGTCTTAAACAGGCACATAGGCAATGGTATAAGATATTATGGAAGAAATCAAAAAGTTTGGCTTTAAAAGTAGTAAGGTTGAAAATTGTATCTTTATTAAAATCTCAAATGATAGTAAAGTCTTAATTACTCTTTATGTTGGTGATTTGCTTATTTTTGGTACTAATATGGATTACATCAATGAAACTAAGTCATAATTAACTAAAGTGTTTGATAGTAAAGACTTATGTCAAGTTGATTTTATATTAACTGTTAAGATCTATAGAAAGAATGGTAAATTTATTATTTCACAATCACATTAAATAGAAAAATTACTTTGGAAGTTTAATCACTTTGATAGCAAACATTGCAAAACACCTATATATATCACAAGTTAGTGCTTAATCAAGAATGTTAACTTTGAAAAACTAAGATTTCGATATGACTTTAGAGAACATAAGTGGAACATAATTTTAATTATAGGCATGATAGAATTAATTGTTTTATTGTTGTAAGATCATGCTGAACATATGAATACAGTCAAATACGTATTGGTCTTTAAGATATAAATTACATGGCATATTTGAACTTGAGATAATCTTGCTTCATTAGCCAATTACATGTGTTTTATATGAAGGTATCGATGCCAGTTGGATGTTATTGGTAGGACTAACAAAATATTGATACATTATCATGACTTTGAAATAGAAGCTCATTCTCTATTCCAAATATTGATACAGTTAAAATGTCACGCTCCTATTCCTGAAAATCGAAACTGACTTTTTCCATTTTCACACGATTGGTTGGGCTGTGCTTAGTGTCATCACTTTGACTTTATGCCAAAATTATTTAGCTAAAGCAACATTCAATTATAAACATTGGTCTCAGTATCCATAATATCATAGCAGGGTTGGCTTGATGTGTGTGGATGTCTTTAGCATCGAAAGTGTTGAATATAGTTAACATCCCCTAGTACTGTATAGTCTGAATGTATAAATAAAACAAATGATTGAAAATTGGGATTAAGTGTTAGAATTGTGTAAAAGGTTGGTGGATTTAAAGTATAAAAAGGGTAGTAACCCGAGAATTATAAGTAAAATGGGTGATCTTATAATTCTCCTGAAGGGTTTTGTTCGATAAAGTACAGAGAGGAACTCGATGAGGGCCCTACCAGGACTTCTTCTGTCCGAAATCGAAATGAAACCCCAGAATGAGGATATTGAAGTAAAATGTGGATATCATTAGTGGATAGATCCTAAGATCACTTGTTTAAATGTATCTTGAAGAGAGAGAAATAAATTGGGAAATAATGAACGTGTCCCTATATGGAAATAATTCCTTTGAAAATAGTAAACCAAATTGATCTTGAATTTATTGATTTTGATAGAGAAGTTGATTGTGTAAAGAATGTTTCTTATGATACTGTGATAGAGAAATTCTTGTATAATAGTTCCTATTACCGACCCCACCTTTATTCAGATGATAGGTGCGACCTGATGTGTACATAATGGGAGGTTGCATGATAGTTGGCCTTGCTATGCATTCCTTAAGGCCTAATTTAGATGTGAATGAATGGGGTATCCGGTTAGGGAGTGTTTGATGATATGACAAATGATGTATCTACTGAATGTGATGGAGAATGTGATTTGTGTCTACGATAATTCAATACTAGTATTGTTAATTCTGGTTCTACACATTTCTTTTGTATTTTGTGTGTGTACTAATCGGATGCTTGTAGAATCGGAGAATTTTGAGATATACCTTACAAAATAATATACTATTCTAAATGTCACCAACTTTCGAAAAAGGGTGTACAAAACTGTAAAATGGTGTGAGGCATGTGATTGAAAATTTTCATGTATAATTCTAGATGAAACCCCACCACTGATTCGGGATATCGAGTTCATCATCGACTCGATAACTGGTGCAGAGACTATTTCTAAGCTAATATCACATGCTATAAGCAAAATTGAAAAAAAAAAGCTTATGAAGTCACTTCAAAAATTACTGAATAAAAAGTTTATTTCTCCTAATGTATATATATGGGAGAAAACAGTGTTAAATTGTCTGGAAGAGTAATGATAGTATATGAGTATACATCAATTAACGATTAAATGACAGTGTTATCACCAAGTATAAATATGCACCTATTATAAGACTGATGGTCAAATTGTACCACTCGGAGTGCATAAATGTTTTATAGGATCAATTATTAATTGGGGTATTGTCGGTTAAATTTTGAGAGACTGGTGTCCTTAAGACCATAATTAGGACTCGGTAAAGTTACTATAAGTTCTTTGTGGTGCAATTGAGCAGATGAATATCTTCCAAGTGTTTATGAGCCAAATGAAAGAGGTAATTAAATCATACCTGGGTTAATTGTGATGGTGCTTAACGATGATATGCCAATATATTTTAAGGCACAAGAAGAACATGAATAGTGTTATATATATAGTCTTATAGACTTCAGAGATTGGAAGCTGAATAATTAAGGTTCATTGAATATGAATTAAATTTAAACATATTTCTTTTGAAACATGATCTCTATTGATGAAGCGACGATAGATTCGTTTAAATTTGAGATCTAATGTTGTGACGTCCCCGTCACTTCATCTTATCACTTATCTTTTTCCTTCTTTATTTAGATTTAGTTCATCAATGTCATCCATCTTTTCATACATTAGCTAATTATCTAATAGCTCATAAAATTTTATTATTTTTTCATAAGCATAAAATGATATATATAAATACCATTCTCTTTCCACAGGATCTCATACATCATCTTATCTTACACCCCGACATCCTATATACATAAAGACTAATTGTACTGTACCATAGCTGAATTAAAATTTACTGTACATATGAACATATGAGTATACCTTCTATACTAACTGGGAAGCATATTGAGAACGTACACTGCAATCTTCCCAACACAAGCTCCTCTATTCGGAGCGAGGCTCACTTCAGGTAATCTGTAGGAAAAATGGTCGTAAAAGGGTGAGTTTACGCTCAGTAAGAAAAATATGTAAAAGAGCGTACTATGCCTCTATATGCATTTTTCCTACTTGGCTCTATAATGTCATGTAAAGCATTATAAAGCATGCATCATAAACATCTTTCATGCATTGTTTGCAATCATGCATATTTATTTTCAATGACATGGCAAACATACTTTCTTTAAAACATCATACTTAAACTTCTTTCTTTAAAACATCATACTTCATATCATACTTTAAAACATACATCGTATATCCTTTGAAATAGGATGGAGACTATATACAATTATTTAAGCGATTGTATTGTCATATAAATCCTTTATACCCATTTATATGACTCTAATCATGCATTAGTACATTGGTATACCATGTATAGGTCAGTGATTCTCTCATGCCTTTAATAATCCACAGTGAACACTAGTCGGGTGTCACTTGTGGGATTGAGGACCTGACTAGGGTTCCTCGCTCAACATACATATTACTGAGGACTTGATCAGAGTCTCTCAGCCATCAGAAACACATGATCACTACGCACTCCATAGTCTCAAAACATTTATTGTATACTTCTTCTTTTCAGAAAACACTTTAGTGTTTAAACCATTTTGGCTTTGAAATTCTCTTTTCATATAGGGCAGTCGACTGCTGCTTCAAAACTTCATTTATCGAAATTATTTTTTATTTGAAATTCCGATATTTTCATCTTTGAAAATACATGGGGCCAGTCGACTGGTCTATATAGCAGTCGACTGGTTTTCAAACAGAATGCTTCTTAGCAAATAGCAGTCGACTGGTCATATAGGCAGTCGGCTGGTTTTGAAACAGAATGCATTTTTGGCAAATAGCAGTCGACTGTCCCATATAGCAGTCGACTGGTTTGAAACAGAATGCTTCTGGGTAAATAGCAGTCGACTGGCTTACATAGCAGCAATTGGTTTGAACCAATTTTTGAAAAACGGCGTTTTGGTTGTCTCTAGGCAGTCGGCTGCTCCTAACCTAATTGGCACTAGGAGACAAGTCCGAAAATGTCATTTTTCCTGCATGAAATCAGCTGGTGTTTCTTTCCAAACCACACACAAACATCATAAAACATGCGGACATAGCCGCCTTACATCCGTTACATAAATTTCTTACCTCGATTCCTTCCAAAACGCAAGATCACTTGATGACCTTAGCTTTTCACTTCTTCAACCTAAAATCATCATATCAAGTTAGACCTTTAATTAATCACCATATACATCTTGTACTAACTCAATACAATTCCTTATCATGAACGAAATTTACTAAATCATCTTCTTCTCTTACCTTTGCTAGAAACCAAAAATCTCAAACTTTGAGATCTCTTCCAATTCTTGGAATCAATCCACCAAACTCTAGATATCACTTAGTCTAGTGGCAAGGATCATTTTTCATTTAATAACCTAAGGGAATCGATGGATGGATGAGGGGTTTGTCAAGGTAGCTTTGAATAGAAACTTGGAAAATTGGAGATGGAACGATGGAGAGGGCTGGAAATGGGGCTGACGTTGGGTGATGGCTAGTGAAGATGACTCATGCACTTGCATTAAATGCCTCCCTATCTCTTTAATCATCTCAGCCATGCTTCCTTTGACTCAAGACCATTTGACCCTCATTTAATTTTTTCTTTTCCTCCTTCTCATCACAGCCACTTATCCATTTAATTACCAAATAAAAATCTGATTTTATTTTCTTTCATACTTCAATTATTTTCTTGATATCAACATTAAATTCATTGACCATTTGACTATTCATTTCATTACTTCTTCTAGATTCCTTACATCATTTGTACATTAATTCTCATATTTATTTAAATCATTTCTACTTATAGTACTTTACAAATAAGAGGACTTTACATGAGATTGGGGATTTCACATTCTCCCCACCTTTAGAAATTTGGTCCTCCAAATTTAAATCGGGTTACTACTCAAAGAGCTCTGGATATCTTTCTTTCATTAAGCTCTCTAGCTCCCATGTAGCTTCTTCTATAGTATGGTATTACCAAAGAACTTTCACTAATGGGATCGTCTTAGACCTCAAAACTTTTTCTTTTCTATCCAAAATCCGAATCGGCTTCTCTACATAGCTCATATCTTCCCTTATCTCCAAGGGCTCATACTCAATGACATGAGACGGATCTGGATTATGTTTCCGAAACATCGATACATGAAACAAATTATGCACTCCCGATAGCTCCGGAGGTAATGCCAATCTATAGGCAACATCGCCTACTCGATCTAAGACCTCAAATGGAATGATGTAACGAGGACTTAACTTACCTCGTCGGCCAAATCTCATGATCCCTTTGGATGGAGAAACTTTCAAGAACACAAAATCTCCAACCATGAACTCAAGTGGTCTCCGTCGAGCATCTGCATAACTCTTTTGTCTACTCTGAGCTATCTTAAGCCTCTGACAAATCATCTTAACGTCTTCTGAGGCTTGCTCGACTAAGTCTGGGGCCAACAACTTATGCTCGCCCACTTCTTCCTACCCAATCAGAGATCGACACCTTCTTCCATACAGAGCTTCATATGGTGCCATCCCGATACTTGCATGATAGCTATTATTGTATGCAAACTCAGCCAATGGCAGATGGTCATCCCAGGAGCCTTTAAAGTCCATAGCACAAGCTCTCAACATATCCTCGAGCGTCTGAATCGTGCGCTCGGACTGTCCATCAATCTGCGGATGAAAAGCTGTGCTGAAATTCAACTTAGATCCCATGGCTTCTTGAAAATGTTCCCAGAAATGGGAAGTAAACCTGGAATCTCTATCAGAAGTTATGCTCACTGGAACACCGTGTAGTCTTACAACATCTCTCACATACATATCTGCCAAGGCATTGAGTGTATCTGTTGACTTCATAGGCAGGAAGTGAGCTGACTTTGTCAATCTATCGACGATCACCCAAATACCGTCATGATTTGTCTTGGTCCTGGGCAATCTCATAATAAAGTCCATTGTAATGTGTTCCCACTTCCACATAGGTGTAGGCAGAGGTTGCAGTAATCCTGCTGGCTTTTGATGTTCTACCTTAACTTGTTGACATGTGAGACACTTTGCCATAAAATCAGCTATGTCTCTCTTCATGCCATTCCACCAATACACCTTGCGAAGATTATGATACATCTTCGTGCTTCCTGGATGCAACGTGTACTTAGTGGCATGTACTTCAGTCAAGATCAACTTCTTCAGTTTATCATCATTAGGAACACATATACGACTCTTAAACCTTAAAATTCCATCACTACTAACATCAAATTCTGAGGTCATACCTGACTGCATCTGATTCATAGCCTCAATGCATTTATCATCTTCCTTTTGAGCACTTCGGATTCTGTCTATTAACGCTGGCTCAATCCTCAAACTAGCCATCATTCCAAATTGCTCATTAGGCCTAACATCAAGGTTGAGGCTTGCAAATTGCTCAATCAATTCATATTCTTTTATCATCATATAGGCTATCATACTTAAATGCTTCCGGCTCAGAGCATCCGCCACCACATTAGCTTTCCACGGGTGGTACAAGATCTCATAATCATAATCCTTTAGAAGCTCGAGCCATCTTCTTTGCCTCATGTTCAATTCTCTTTGAGAGAACAAGTATTTCAGACTTTTGTGATCCGTAAAAATCTGAAATCTCTCACCATACAAGTAATGCCTCCATATCTTCAGGGCAAATACTACTGCAGCTAACTCCAAATCATGAGTCTGGTAGTTCTTCTCTTGGTCCTTCAACTGTCTAGAACCATATGCTACTACCTTATCATGCTGTAGTAACACATATCCCAAACCTTGCCCTGAGGCATCACTATACACCGCAAATCCACCTGAACCACTAGGGATGGTGAGGATCGATGCAGTTGTTAACCTGCGCTTCAACTCTTGGAAGCTACACTCACAGGCTTCATTCCACTCATACTTCACTTCCTTGCACGTCAAGCGCGTCAATGGAGCAGCTAGCTTTGAGAAACCCTCTACAAATCTTCTATAGTAGCCAGCTAAACCCAAGAAACTCCTAATCTCCATTACCGTCTTCGGTCTTTCCCATTGGACCACCGCTTCTATCTTTGATGGATCAACCGAGACCCCATCTTTATTGATAACATGACCTAAAAAGGAGATATAATGGAGCCAAAACTCACATTTACTTAGCTTGGCATACAGTCCTCGATCTCTGAGGGTCTCCAAAACAATCCTCAAATGCTGGTCATGCTCTTCCCGTGACCTTGAGTACACCAAGATGTCATCGATGAAGACAATGACAAACTGGTCCAAGTACTGCTTGAACACATCATTCATCAGATTCATGAAGGCTGCAAGTGCATTGGTTAGACCAAACGGCATCACTAAGAACTCATAGTGACCATACCATATCCTGAATGCAGTCTTAGGGATATCTTCATCTCGGATCTTCAATTGATGATATCCCGACCTCAAGTCTATCTTGGAAAAGACTTGTGCACCCTTTAGCTGATCAAAGAGGTCGTCTGTTCTGGGAAGAGGATACTTATTTTTTATCGTCACTTTGTTCAACCACCAGTAGTCAATGCACAACCTCATACTACCGTCCTTCTTCCTGACAAAAAGCACAAGAGCACCCCAAGGGGATACGCTGGGTCGTATGAATCCCTTGTCTAGCAACTCCTGAAGCTGCTTCTTCAATTCTTCCAATTCTACCAAAGCCATCCGGTAGGGAGCTCTCGAAATGGGCTCAGTCCCCGGCACCAAATCAATCGTAAACTCCACTTCCCTATCCGGAGGAAGTCCTGGAAGATCATCCGGAAATACCTCGGGGAAATTTTGGACTACAGGAATATCCTTGAGTCCGGGACGTTTCTGATCTACGTCCTCCACATAAGCAATAAATCCTTCACACAACCACACATGCTTTTCGTTACTCTTATATGAATTTAAATAAAAAACCAAACATACTTCATATTAATTACTTGCAAAATTTACAATATATCTAACGGGTGAAGAGAAGGTTACACTATTTGCATGATAGTCTAATATAACATGATTATTAGCTAACCAATCCATACCCAAAATAACATCAAATCCGTACATATTTAGTAGGATTAGGTCAGCTATTGATTCTCTTTCTCCTACCCGTAGCTTGCAGTTTCTATACACTAACTCGGTCATTTGTGATTCCTTAAGAGGTGTGCTTATCTTTAATAAGTGTTCTAAAGTCTCAGGCTCAACAGGTATTTTCATGGCAAACTTAGGAGACACAAAAGAATGTGTAGAGCCTGGATCAAACAATGCTATGACATTCACATCAAACAGGTAAATCTTACCTTTAATCACTTTGGACGAGGCATAGGCAGACTCTTCATCGATGGCAAACACTCGTCCTTGGGTCATAGCTTTCTTTCCCTTCTCGGCAGCCGTGACCTTAGGTTGCGGTTTAGGGGTCCTATCAGATTCATCAGGCATCCTCGGATCTCTCTGAAGGCAATCCTTAATCATGTGCCCTTTCTCCCCACATCTAAAGCAAGCGCCACTCGCCAAGCGACATGGCTGTGATTCGTGAAACTTCCCGCATTGCTCACATCTTTGCATCGTACTCTTCGGTGAGCTAGCGGTACTTCCAGTTGGATATCGGGATCGCTCATCACTTATCTTGATCCCGGTAACTCTAGGAGTTCTTGTATCATTATCATCATAACATCCATTTAATATATAATTCCATATAACCATTAGGCAAATTTAAGGATCATCTTTCTATATTTTACTTACCTATAGAAACTCCTTCAGATCTTCTACTTCTCCGATGTGGATACCTATCACTCTGAGCTTTCTCATCCGACTTCCGCTTCATCGGTTCTTTGCCTTTACCCTTGGCTCGAAAGTCAGCATGATGTAGATCATAGTCCTGCTCACACAACTGAGCCTTACGGACAGCTTCTCCATAGGTGGTGATAACCATCGGATACAGTTTAGATCTAATCGGGGACTTCAATCCCTCGATGAACCTGTAGATCTTATGCCCTTCATCTCTTCGGACCTCTAGATCGAATCTACTCAAGCTAGTGAACTTAGATTCATACTGATTCACCGTCATCGTACCTTGAGTCAAACTTAGGAACTCGATCTTCAGTCTATTCTGATCCGTGCGTGGGATGTATTGTTCATTAAAAGCCTCCACAAATCTATCCCACGTGACTTCATCATATTGGGCCTCTAACACGGTCCGAGTAGCTTGCCACCAATATTCGGCATCATCAATCAATAAATAGGCAGCCAAGCCTACTTTCTCCCTTTCGGAGTAGGGCATGTATTCGAAAGATTTCAGAACTACTTTCATCCAGTTCTCAGCTGTCAACAAATCTCTTTCCCCCTTGAACTTGGGCGAATCCAACTTCTTGAATTCCTTGATCAAGGACACACTACAATATGCCCTAGTATCCCGTCTTCCCGTAGCTGGGACTGGTGGGGTTACTTCAGTAGAAGGAATAGCAGGTACAACTGCTTGGGTACTTATGACCACATTTGGGAAGTTCGACATAAACTGGGTGAACATCGTGGCCATGTTCTCCATGTGCTTTTCCATTTTAGCTAACCTTGTATTCGGGCTATGTGGTGGAGATGGATGAGGAGACGGAACTGGGGGCTGTTCTTCACGACCCCGTCCTCTTACTCTTCTTGCACCTCTTCTTTGTGAGCTTATGCTATAAATATAGTCATCATTGAGCTCTTTAGTATAACCATAAACAGTTATACTATGCATTTGTATTCAGACAAGTACAGTACAATTGGGGATATACTCTATTTCTAGCTTCTTGACACTGACAAACTACCGATCAAATCGCTCTGATACCACTCTGTGACGTCCCCGTCACTTCATCTTATCACTTATCTTTTTCCTTCTTTATTTAGATTTAGTTCATCAATGTCATCCATCTTTTCATACATTAGCTAATTATCTAATAGCTCATAAAATTTTATTATTTTTCCATAAGCATAAAATGATATATATAAATACCATTCTCTTTCCACAGGATCTCATACATCATCTTATCTTATATCCCCGACATCTTATACACATAAAGACTAATTGTACTGTACCATAGCTGAATTAAAATTTACTGTACATATGAACATATGAGTATACCTTCTATACTAACTGGGAAGCGTATTGAGAACGTACACTGCAATCTTCCCAACACAAGCTCCTCTATTCGGAGCGAGGCTCACTTCAGGTAATCTGTAGGAAAAATGGTCGTAAAAGGGTGAGTTTACGCTCAGTAAGAAAAATATGTAAAAGAGCGTACTATGCCTCTATATGCATTTTTCCTACTTGGCTCTATAATGTCATGTAAAGCATTATAAAGCATGCATCATATACATCTTTCATGCATTGTTTGCAATCATGCATATTTATTTTCAATGACATGGCAAACATACTTTCTTTAAAACATCATACTTAAACTTCTTTCTTTAAAACATCATACTTCATATCATACTTTAAAACATACATCGTATATCCTTTGAAGTAGGATGGAGACTATATACAATTATTTAAGCGATTGTATTGTCGTATAAATCCTTTATACCCATTTATATGACTCTAATCATGCATTAGTACATTGGTATACCATGTATAGGTCAGGGATTCTCTCCTGCCTTTAATAATCCACAGTGAACACTAGTCGGGTGTCACTTGTGGGATTGAAGACCTGACTAGGGTTCCTCGCTCAACATACATATTACTGAGGACTTGATCAGAGTCCCTCAGCCATCAGAAACACATGATCACTACGCAGTCCATAGTCTTAAAACATTTATTGTATACTTCTTCTTTTCAGAAAACACTTTAGTGTTTAAACCATTTTGGCTTTGAAATTCTCTTTTCATATAGGGCAGTCGACTGGCCTCATAGGGCAGTCGGCTGCTGCTTCATAACTTCATTTATCGAAATTATTTTTTATTTGAAATTCTGATATTTTCATCTTTGAAAATACATGGGGGCAGTCGACTGGTCTATATAGCAGTCGACTGGTTTTCAAACAGAATGCTTCTTAGCAAATAGCAGTCGATTGGTCATATAGGCAGTCGGCTGATTTTGAAACAGAATGCATTTTTGGCAAATAGTAGTCGACTGTCCCAAATAGTAGTCGACTGGTTTGAAGCAGAATGCTTCTGGGTAAATAGCAGTCGACTGGTTTGAACCAATTTTCGAAAAACAACGTTTTGGTTGTCTCTAGGCAGTCAGCTGCTACTTAAGGCAATCGGCTGCTCCTAACCTAATTGGCACTAGGAGACAAGTCCGAAAATGTCATTTTTCCTGCATGAAATCAGCTGGTGTTTCTTTCCAAACCACACACAAACATCATAAAACATGCGGACATAGCCGCTTACGTCCGTTACATAAATTTCTTACCTCGATTCCTTCGAAAATGCAAGATCACTTGATGCGTTAACCTTAGCTTTTCACTTCTTCAACCGAAAATCATCATATCAAGTTAGACCTTTAATTAATCACCATATACATCTTGTACTAACTCAATACAATTCCTTATCATGAACGAAATTGACTAAATCATCTTCTTCTCTTACCTTTGCTAGAAACCAAAAATCTCAAACTTTGAGATCTCTTCCAATTCTTGGAATCAATCCACCAAACTCTAGATATCACTTAGTCTAGTGGCAAGGATCGTTTTTCTTTCAATAACCTAAGGGAATCGATGGATGGATGAGGGGTTTGTCAAGGTAGCTTTGAATAGAAACTTGGAAAATTGGAGATGGAACGATCGAGAGGGCTGGAAATGGGGCTGACGTTGGGTGATGGCTAGTGAAGATGACTCATGCACTTGCATTAAATGCCTCTCTATCTCTTTAATCATCTCAGCCATGCTTCCTTTGACTCAAGACCATTTGACCCTCATTTAATTTCTTTTTTTTCCCCCTTCTCATCACAACCACTTATCCATTTAATTACCAAATAAAAATCTGATTTTATTTTCTTTCGTACTTCAATTATTTTCTTGATATCAACATTAAATTCATTGACTATTTGACTATCCATTTCATTACTTCTTCTAGATTCCTTACATCATTTGTACATTAATTCTCATATTTATTTAAATCATTTCTGCTTATAGTACTTTACAAATAAGAGGACTTTACATGAAATTGGGGATTTAACAAATGTTAATGAGAGAGAGACCAAAGATAGTAACTGAAGTACAAAATTTATTGAGTTTAATTGAATAACTCAACTGGGTTATAGAAGAGTTTGTTGGATCAGCGACTCCATTGATATAAATCACATGTGATAAGTCAAATGGGTAAGTGGAGTACCTAAAAAGGATTAAAGAAATTATATTATGAAGTATTATATTATTGGGGGAAAACAACTGAAGTGATAAGTGTGCTGAATGTGATAATATGTATTGAGAAGGTACTTTATAGAATGATTAGACAATGTGGGTTATGGGAGTAATTCTCAAATTCAAATTGGAAGTGATTTCCTTTAGTGATCATATATATACGGTTAGAATTAGAAATCGAGCCAAACTTAATAGATAAAATTGATCTTACCCAGAGGAATAAATAAATAAATTTACTATCGATTATATAATGGATATGCACATGAATTATAAGATAGGCGCTGATAGTTAAAGGCAGATTGATATTTTGAAAATTATTAGTACAGAAATTTGATCTTTGAGAGAGATCACATCTCTAGATATATTCTACTCCCAAATAGTATTAAAAGTACAATAAAAATGAATAGTGTACTGATAATTTAAGATGAAAAGAGATATAATGGATTGATACCAAATGTTTCATAGAAGTTGAATGGAAATTAAACAAAAAGTCTGCAAGTTTATTACAGCCCCTACCAAAATAATGTGGAAAAAGGGAGCCAATCAGGAGAGATTTATTACTAAAAAACTGAAAGAACTATAGTGTTACAAAGTGAGTAAAATAACAAACTTCTCAATGACCGGATTTATTACTTTTCTTAGTGCCTTAGCCGATATATATATTCTCTGAAATAGTGAGATGGTATGTGGAGTTCCATGAAGCATTGCTTATGATATGGACTCCCATGTCGCATTCTAACTTGAGAGAGAATTCAAGAGACTATGGGAATTCTAATGTAGTTCCAGCACCGCTTCTAACGTATAAAGTGATGGATAAATTAAGTGTACTACTTAGACGCCCAAGAATACATTGAGATGCGAGTGTTATGGATTCAAAAGCTCCTGGGACTACTATAAATTTATTTCAAATTAACATCGGCATGGCATTATATGAGATGTAAAATGATTTGAAGTTATATGTATGTGATTTAAAGATACATAGTAGAGTTGCTGGACGTAGAGATGAAACGTCCAAAGTGGTATGAGATTTGTAACTTAAAAATTTACTGGAAGTAATTTTAGATAAATTTCGGTGTAATATAGTCTGGGAGATCGAATTATCGTCGACTTGATTTTCAATATTAAATCTACTTCTAAGCTCTCATCGGAGAATATAAAAAGGAGTCCGAGAGCTTAGGAAATTAATCCAAAAATCAGTCGATAAACAATTCATCTGTATTAGTGTGTTTAAAGGAAACAAAGATAATTTTTTTTAAAAGAATAAGGATAGCTTATGATTGTGTAATAATTTTCGAATATTTAACGAAATTACTACTAAGAATAAATATTCAACTGTTCAGGATTGATGTTTTATTTGATCCACTCAGAGATGTATAAGGAGTTCTTAAGATCAATCTTTGAACAGGGAGTCATTAGATAAAAAGCTTGGGGACTGACTTCCATAAGATAACATTTAGAACTCGATATAATTTTTAGAAGTACTCATATTGAATTTGGAGGACCAAATTCATTTTAAGGAGGGGAGAGTGTGAGGACCACATTTTCCTAAAAGATAATGGGAAATTTACTTTTTAAGATGAAAAGTCAATGAAAATGAATTAATTAATTCATTGAAAGTAATTGGTAAATTTAATTAAGGATTGGAAATTGTGAGAATAAAAATATCACGAGGCTTGAATGACCAATCGATAATGTTTCGATTATAAATTTTGATCGGAGTATCCAAATGATAAACCGTAAAATTCTTTGGAAAGCTAACTTTATTATCTTTTCAAACATATAGGCCTCTTATTCTAGTTCCTTTGTAAAGTTACCCCATAAGTAGTAGATTCTACCAGTCAACCTATATGTAAAGATTCCCCCATAGCGGTTGGTATGAAACTTCGATTAAGGTGATTCAAAATCCATTAGAAAGCTGACTTAAATATCTTTTTATCCATATAAGACTCATATTTTAATTCATTATAGATTAACACCAAGAAATTCCTACATCTACATCACATGTAGGGAACTTACAATTGAGCAATCAGTAAAGAGTCGGATATAATTTTTGATAAGGAACTCCAATTGAGGTGATTCAAATTGTGTTGGAAAGTTAACTCGAAGACCTTTCCAGCCATGTATGGCTCATGTTTTTTTACATTTTGAATTGATCTCGGTGAATTTTTAAAGTTGGGCATAAGTGCAGTAAAGCAATTTAAAAAATGATATTAATGTTTTAAAGATGATATATATAATGTAGTGTATGCCAAAGATATGTTTATACATATAAAGTTGTAAATATATATTTATAAATGTATGTTAATAGAAAATATATATTTATAACATATTTATATAAAAAAAGGGAAGAAAACACAGCAAGCTTCACGTGGAAGCTTGCTACATGAATTGAGGTCTGTGTAAGACCCAATTAAGACAAGAAAAAAGAAGAGAAAGAGGGAAATTAAATGAGGGACTACATGGTATAATTTTATTGGATGAAAATAAATAAAAGAAAACAATAGCTCAGCCATTTTAGCTCCATAACCTGCATGTGGGCTGACTGCCATTAAAAGAAACAAAGAAAGAAAAGAAAAAGGAGAGAAAAGAGAGTATAATTGATTAATATACATGTGGCAATTTGTTATTGGCTAAAACATGAATAAAGGGGCTTGAAACTCAGCTAATTGAGTCTTCATTCACCGACTTATGCTTTGTATTTTGCTGCTAAACCGACCTATGCTGCAGCTCAATTCTTCTCTCGTTTTCTTCATGTTTCTCTCATTTTCCGCCATGAAAACCTTCCCTTCAGCCCCTCTACTCGCCACACATCTTTAATAATCTTTATTCCTCATCTTAGGAGCTGATTAAAGATGGGAAATGAAAAACAGAAACTGACATAACCAGGCTAGTTTGTGGTAGTATCGTTCGGTAGTGAAGTGAAGGTGAGAAGTGATGATGCATCTTTAATTCCTAACTTGGTTTTATTATTTATTTCAAATTGTCTAACACAATAGTTTAATATCTTAATTAATACCAATTCATTACGATGCGATAATACAACCAACTTATATAAATATTTTACCACGTCCATAATATAAATCCTCACATCATCATACTCAATGATTTACATCAACCTCACCATTCATTCATAAGCCATAAGTTTCATTTGATCACTTTTTCAAAACAATTTTGAATTTCAATCTTTCAATCTCAAATCATCAAACTAACACGGTATAGATCTATGACTATTTTATATAAATATCTTACCTAGTGTTAACGCTGGCGATTTAATCTCTCCCAAGCTCAGTCAAACTCCAATCACTCTTGCATAATCTTTACGAATTCAAACCCATATCCATACATAAAAACTTTACAAAATCACTCAACAATCAAATAAAGAAATAAAAATTATAATAAATTTTCTTACCCTTCTTTCTTTCTTTCCTTTCTATTTTTTTCTTTTGCTGGATCGGTCTGAATCAGTTTAGCCTCAGTACTTTAGTCAGGGCCTCGTCAGCGATGGCCCGAACTAGGGAGAACGATGGTGGTGATAGAAATAGTGGCAAAAGGCAGCGTCAGCGTCTCCTCCCTCTTTCCCTTTTCGATTCAGCCAACCCGACAGCTTCTTTTTCTCTTTTTTTTTAATTTTGATCACTGACACCTTCCTATTTTGGTTAGATCTGCCTTTGTCAGACCCATTCTGCCTTATTCAACCGGCAACTGGTGATCTTTCTCCTTCCTCTTCCTTTGTCTTTTCCTTCTCTCTGATCTACTCTTCTCTCTTTCACTGTCGTCGGCCAGTCTTTCCTCTCTTCCTTGGCCGACAACGACTTTAGCCCCTTCGATCGGTTCGACTCTCCCCTTTCTCTTCTCTTCTTTTTCTTTTCAAGTAAGTCTGCCTTGCAAACTTTGTTTCGCAACAAACTTCCTTTGGAAGCTTGCCGTGAATAATATTATTATTATTATTTATTTATTGTATAAATATATATTATGTATTATATATATAAATACATTTTTCTTAAATGTGTATAATATACATACATATATATTATATATTATATGTATAATTCTTACAATATATATTCTTATATATTTTAATTATTTATTATTTATATAATTTTCCAATTTTATGATCTTTATTGTTTGTATATATATACACACATATATTCACTCACATACATATATTTATACATATAAATGTATACTTATTCTCTTGATATATAGATAAATAGATATATATATATATATATATATTTCTTTAATTTTTTTTAATACTCCGTTTTCAATGTGATGAAATTCTAAAATTTAATTATCACTTAATTAAATTAATTCTAACAATTTTTAAGTATCCCATATTAATTAGAAGAGTCTAAATAAATAAATTTGTGCATTAAGTTCGAAAAATCGCGATCATCACATAAAGATAATATCTATACAACTAAATTTGTTTGTGCAGGATTCCATTCAAGAGTATCAATACACTGAAGAAATATCGATGCACTTCAAGCTTGGCAAGTTCAAACGATCAAAGTTATGTGTTTACTAACGAGAAATCAACCCTATAGACATGGACTTGAAACAAGCTATAAAGCAAGAAGCTTGAAGAAAAATGAACACGACAAATTTCCAAATTTGAAAGTTATACTGATGTAAAAGAGCTTCAAGTCAGAGAAGAAAAGAAGTGGCAAAGTTTAGATCTCTACATCAATTATCCCTACAAGTTTCTTTCAAGAGCTAAAATGTTTCTTATCTTGCCTTAGTAAAGGCTTATCGTTTAGCCACCTTTTAAACCCACAACTGAAATTGTAAAAGAGGAGTGTTTCCTCAAGGGCTTATATGTTAGTGACGTTAAGTAGTCAAAGGTTTACTTTTACGACAGAAAAAAAGTAGTTGTGAAAGTTGTTTCCCTTAGCTTGTAAAAGGGAAGTTGTAGGTTATCCTTGAGCTTGGTAAAAAGGAAAGTTTTCTTCTTGAACCTACAAAAGGAATATGTTGTACGATTTTCAAGTGAGTGAATTTGATAGAAAATCCTTGGGAGGATCTCAACGTCGAGGACGTAGGCAAAGGTGTCAAATCTTTATAAATCGTTGTGTAAAGCTTCTCTTCTTTACACTCTTTAACTTGCTTATTGTTTACTGTTTTACTACCTTATTAGTTTCTTGATCTTTCTTAGCATTGTTAGTGTTGATTACACTCTAGCTTGAAAAGCTTTTAGATAGCAAAAAGTTTAGAAATCAATTTCCCTACCCTCGGTTTAGATTCGAGCTAACAAAAGAGATCTAGTAAATCAAAAAGAGTATGCTAAGATTGTATGGATTTAATTTATGCCATGAATTATACTAGACTTGACGTTGCATGTGCTGTTGGTATATTAGTAGGTTTACTAGTAATCTAAATAATGAGCACTGGCATAAGTTAGGTAGATTGTAGAGATATTTAAAGTATACTTTAGATTATGGTTTAACTATAAATGAGAAACTTTAGTTTTGGAATGTTATAGTGATGCTAATTGGGCTTTGGACATGAGAAGTTTCAAATCAACTAATGGTTAGTTATTCACTATTGCTGGTACTATTGTTTCGTGGTCTTCTAAGAAACAAACTTGTGTGACACTATCAATGATGGAATCTTAGTTCATTGTTATATCACATGCCATGAAGGATTTACTTTTTTTCTTGGTTCGTAGAAGGTACAAGGGGGAGTAGGGATTCGAATCTTGGACCTAATCCCTCTTAAGGAAGGGTAACAACCACTAGGCCAACCCTTGGTTGTTCACAAAAGATTTACTTTAGTTTAAAAGGTTTCTAAGGGAATACCTTTTATTGCGAAAGCCAAAGTACCAATCACTTTAAATTGTCATAATAAAGCTACAATTTACAACACAAAGAATGAAAGATTATCAAATAATAGAAAGCACATTGCTGTGAGGTATACTCATGTGAAAAGTGTTGTAAAGAAAGGTAAGGTAAATTTAGAGTATCTACCTATTGAGCAAATGTTAGTAGATTCCCTAGCAAAACACTTATTGGGTGATAAGATTGCTAATTCCATGAGAGATATTTGATTACTACTAGTTACTAGAGATGATCTTGATTGATTCCAATTCTATCTCATTGATGTCACTTAGGGAATTAATTATTTAAGTTTAAAGAATAATCTTCTCGTTTGATTATATTTGTGTGTAAGAGTTCAAAAGGCTTTAAATCATGAATTGTCCAAGGAATTCATATATGAGATATATGATGATATTCCCAATGCATTGTTTCTTGAAATAGTAGGGGTAATTAAAATTAAAGATTATCCTTTATAAGGACTTATATTTAGATGCATTTTTAAATCACAACATTTGATTGGATTAAAGTCTATAATTGACTTACATCTTTTGAGTAGAGTTTGTAAAATATATGGTTGTAATGCATTCTTGATAAGTCTTCTTATACAAGTAGAGAAGTGAGAGGACGCATCTTATGGATTCTCGGTTAGTCCTAGGGTACTTATTGCTAACATAAGATAAAGTGAAGTCCCACGAAAAATATACGCTGCTTTTTTGAGGAACTCACGAACTAGTGTAAAGGGTGAATATATTTCCTTGTGTTTCATATTCAATCTAAAGGTTCAGGCTTGGCTACATTTAGAAATACACCTTACATATGAACCCAGTTGCATCATCTTAAGGTTGCATAATTGGAGATACTAAAGCTCTTTGGTAATAGGTGGGGGATTGTCAATTTTCAAAACAACAATTATTTAAGTTTCAGGGCAATCAACTGCTTTTTTGGGCAATATACTGCTAAAGGAAATTTTTTACATTTGCTTTGTGTAGTTAAATGCCCCCGCAACTGCACAAGGTAAAAAATTTTAACAATTTGTGTCTTTTCAATCCAAACTCAATTTTATACTTTCAAACTTCATTTTCTTTAATACATATGCAATCTAAATAATTTCAAAACATGTTTCCTTATGAAGTAGTCAACTGTCCCAAACCAGAAAAAATTTTCTATGTGAAAAATACACTAAAGTAGTCGAGTCCCTTTCTCAAGCATTCAATTGCCTATCCTGGAAATTCAAAAAATAAATATGTTGGACATGTTTTTTCATTCTAAAGGACAAAGTCTTTATCCTAAATATGTCTAGTCATGAAAGGGTGTTTCTAACACCGATTGGAGCTTACAAATACTTCCATAAATATTCATTTTCACACAATCTTACATAATTTTTCTTTCAAACTCTAAAATCTCTGAACATTTCTCCTTTTACTATTTTTTTGGTTTTTGTTTAAGTGAGTTCACAAGAAGAATTTAAAGTACAGTTGAATTTCTCTTGTAAGCATTGTATCTTAAGAACAACGTTTCCTAAACCATATGGACTGGTGTGGAGAAACTATTATTATTAAGATAGTTTCTTGAAGTGCCTTGCCCACTAAAATTCTTTTTCAACAAAACTTCTCATTTCAACTTTTTTGTATTAATTCTCCATCCATACCCAAATTTTTATACAACAATTAAAGGGTGTTTGCTTCTCTGCTCATTCCTATACAAGGAACATATCATTCCAAAAAAAAAAAAACTTGAAGTTATTCCTCCTTGTCTTTCGCATCTCCTAAATTCTCTTCTCACTCTTCTCTTCTATCCCTCGGTGACTCCTCAGAAGTAAAGAATACATCAATGTGCCTTTGTTAGGCGCATATAACTTTAGATAATGGAAATGTATACCAGAATTAATAATGATACAAATAACTGCAGAAATGTAAAGGCAAATTTTCTACTTGTTTCCTTTAAGAATCTTTGCAATTTAGTAAATTAGAAAACAAATTTGTTCTAAGCCTCTCTTTTCCTGATTTTGTGACCATAACCCTCTGGTGATCTGATGATTCAAAAAAGAATCTAACTAGAGAAGGATGAGATGAGAAGGAAGAAATAAGGCAGAGATGAAAAAGAGATCAAAATGGCTCAGTGATAGATCTTGAAAGAATCTAATAAGAATAGAATGAGATAAGAAGAAGAAGAGAACGTAAAATGAGAAAAGATCAATGTGATTGAGTTCTTTCTTATTTACTCCACTTGTAGTTACAGTATTTATAACTACAAAAAATTCTGAACTATCAACTGCTATTTACAACTAACTCTAACTAACCGTACCTATCCTCAAGCTAATTTTGCACTGGTGCTGGCTGCATGTCTTCCTTCACTACCTTCCTCTTTATGTTCAACTGCCATTTCAATCACACTTATATCAAACCCTCCCCATCAGGCACAACCTTGTCCTCAAGGTTGAAATCAAGATAAAAAGTGTGAATGAAAGATTCATCCTCCAAACATAAAATGGAAATTGATTTGAGGTGTTTACAAACTTACTGTTGAGAAGCATGCATTGTCTTCTCTGTTTCTTCAATCAACAAAACATCTTTTTGGGTTAGTTCATCTGGTGCTATCAATATGTGCACTGAGGCTTTATAGTTGTGTCCAAAGTTCTATCCATAGGTATAGTGTTCATCACAGCATAAACGAAGGCCTTTTTCCATTCTTTCTTAAAGTTGACCATGTGTTAACTTGTGGAATATTGGTTTTGGTGTAATATTGGCTAGAGGTTGTATGGCTAGAGGTGGTGATTTATAAGGTTGTGGTTTAGTTGATGGATATGTAGTTTGATTAGATGGAGTAGGTAGTAATGGAGGTAATTGAAAATGAAGTTTCGATGGGAATTTTTTAAATGCTAACTTGGATTCTTGAATTTTAGCTAAGGTAATAGCTTTAGTAAGAGAAGATGGTTGAAAGGCCATAACTTCATATTGGATTTCTGGTTTCAATCATGAAATGAAACAACTTAAAAGAAAGAATTCAGATAGCCCATTTACCATGTTTGACAGTGCTTCGAAAGCCTCTTAATACTCCATTACTAGACTAGTTTGCATCAACTTTATTAGTTGCCTTTCATAGTCTTCAAGCTCAGATGGATCGAATCTTGTTTGTAATGCCATCAAGAAACCTTGCCATGTAGAAATATGTGAGTTCTTGAACATTCATTGAAACCATGCTAAAGCCTTTCCATCAAAATAGAAGGGAGCCACTTGTAATCGCTGATCATTTGGATTGCCGTGAAAATTAAAGAATTGTTGAATCTTGAAACATCAACCCATAGGATCACCACCATCAAACCTAGGCAAATCAATTCTCAAAGGCTTCAAGTTCATTAGAGCAATGCCAGGAGCATTTGTAGGGGTACTTGGATGTGTTCTTACTGTGCTAGAAGAATTGAATAAATAGGTTTGTTGTCTTTTCTGTTCAAGGTTTGCATAGATGGTTGAAATTTTGAAAGCAAAATCTTTGACTTGTGAAGAAATGGTTTCTACATTACATCCCAAAGACTCCATATCTGTTCTAACTTGTGCCATTTCAACATGAATATTGGAAATTTCATATTGAAATTGGGATATCAAATGCTCTTGCCTATCAACTCTATCGTCCAAGGATTTACCTTGTGTGGATGCCATGGAAGCAATAATGAAAGCACCAAATGATAGATTCAGAAAAGAATCTAACCAGAGAAGGATGATGTGAGAAGGAAGAAATATGGCAAAGATGAGGAAGAGATTAAAATGGCTGAGTGATAGATTCTTGAAAGAATCCACTAAGAATTGAATGAGATGAGAAGAAGAAGAGAATGTAAAGATGAGAAAAAGGCAATATGACTAAGTTCTTTCTTATTTCCTCCACTTTTAGTTACAGTATTTAAAACTACAAAAAAATTTTAACTGTCAACTGCTATTTACAACCAACTCTAACTAACTGTACTTATCCTCGAGCTAATTTTACACTAGTGCTAGTTGCATCCCAATGTCTTCCTTCACTACCTTCCTTTGTATGTTCAGCTGCCATTTCAATCACACTCATATCATGATCTCTCTTGCACAATTCCGATTGGTAGGCAAGCGATTGAGGTGAAATGAGCAAGGTGTTTGAGGGTTATGAGCGCCAGTATTGTGAGGTTTCCACCAATTTGATGCGTAATTGAACCTCTGCCAGCGTTCTTGATGGAGAGCTGAAAAAGCAAAAACTTCATGAAATAAAAGCAGGACTAGATGATGCTGATGCTTTGATTCGAAAATGGACCTTGAAGCAAGGAGTTTGCAACCAAGCATAAAGGCAACACTTCTTGCTAAAGTTGCCCAAGATGAGTTGTTGTAGTCAGTAATGGCAGATACAATGATGGTCTCTTCTAATCAAGAAGGAAAATTATTGATTTCAAATGAGAGATTAAACCAGTCTAGTGAGAGAATTAAGGAAAGCAGAAGAGCAATGCTGGAAACAGAAAAGTTAGGTGTTTCAATTCAACAAAATTTGCATCAACAACGCCAATCCTTCCTTCATGCTTATAAAACACTTTATGGAGTAGATGACAATATTAGCAGGAGCAAGAAGATCCTGTCAACCATTTCAAGATGAGTAGGAACAAATGGATAATTGGCTCCATGACTGCAGCTTGGTTGTTTCAAATTTAGATTGTTAAATTAGTAATATATTATTATATTTTTTATTTATATTAAGTATATAATGATAATTTGAAAATTAGTTAAACAGAGGTTTTATTTTTTTTAATTTAGTCAATAGTTTAGATTAAATATTACTAATATAATGGCTATTATTTACTAACTTCACAGTAACAGTCAAAATTTGTAAACTTAGATCATATTTTTGAAGATATAATTATTTTAATCACACAAAAAAAGCAAGTATATAATGGAAATATATGACGAAAATTACAATAAAAAGATGCACAGTATTTTAAAATACAATTGCTACTTATTCCAAATATATCACTAAAAGATACAAGCAGTTGTTCGAGGGCAACTGATAAACGCTAGCTAGGGCATAAGTAGTAACTTAGAACAGCATAGCCACAAGAAAATCGTGCATCGAATAAGGCGCAAGAGTTGTTCATTATTTCGAAAGTATAAAACTTTCGATTCTTATGGAATCGAGTTTCAATCTTGGCGTTAGAAGATGGAAAAACTCAATTTCCTAATTATTATGCAGTACCACAAGATTTTTTAGTAGGCCTGATTTCAAGTGCTAAAGAAAAAAAAAGGAATAAACAAAAATGCGACAATACTGCGTACAACTGCAAAGGCTTGTTACATAAACAGCTTAAGGAGGACTATTTCAGCTGCCCAACCACTTTGAAGCTGAACTTCCCTTTTGTCATTAATCTGTTTCTCAGTTCACCATTGCCCGGTCACTAATTTCCTTGGCAATAGCCGGTATACAACTTGAGCTCCTTGCGATAGCACCCTTCTTTGGACCACTTTTGTCCCTGGGACTCATAGACTTAGCCCTGATTCTTGAACTCTTCTTCAGGATTTCTCTCATTGCCTCGGCTTGGAACAAGACAGGGTGAGTCCGACCAAGCCTGTTGAACCTCACACAAGCACTCATATGCTCATTTAAGGCTTCTTCTCTTTTGCCTCCATTCTTCTCCATCTCTTCATTGATAGCTTCTGCACAAAGCCCGCACACCAATTTCCCCGAGAACTTGTCTCGAACTTGACTAATGTACTCAGGAGTGCACTCCTCAGACAAGCCACAGCATTCGCACTTGGCATCCTCGACTTCGGAGATGGGCGGAAGCGTTGCTCCAACGGTTTCTTTGCTTAGTTCAAACGATATATCAGATATCGTTCTCTGAAGACTTTCCATTGAAAGCTGAGGCTTGTTGACAATACCGTTGCTCTGAGAGTGCGAACTAACGATTTTATTTTCCCTATTTGGTGCCATGACAGTTGAAACAGAAAGAATCTGGCGATGAAATGGGAAAAACGAGTTTAAGTTACTTGCTCTCTGGTGTAGCTTCGATCGTTTCTTAGCTGATCAGATCAATGAGTTTCATATTTGGAACCGATGTATTTAATTTGTATAGAAGTTGAATTTCCTCTAGAAGGCTTGGGATGAACGTATGGGACTGCTGAAACTATATATTCCTGCAAAGTGCAATCAATGACACGGGATCCTGAACAAGCTAGATTTTTCACGATAATATTAGAATCCATATAGTACTATTTTAGCTTTAAACGTTAAAGAATCATGCGGCTGTTGGTTAGCGGCTATTACTGTAGATAACTAAACTCGGATTATAAGTAAAATCTTAGGTACTAAGACTGGTTACATGCACTATCTAGCTAGAGTAGTCAGCTCGAGTGAACAACTACCTAGCTAACTAGAGAATGATAGCGGCCCCCGGATGCCTTGACGAAATTATGTTGAAAGGTGTTTTTTTTTTTTTTTTATCCCCTGGGGAAATCTTTGGAAGAAAAATAGAACATTATAATTATTCATAGCTCCGCCTGTGTTGAATATGGTCCCAAGTCCAGATAAAAGATAAGGGTTGGCCATAAGTTTGGACAAACAATCAACTATTTAAAACTCTTCTAATTTTTATGAGATGAATTATTATGTGAAATTTGTTGGGGGCATTCCTTATTCATATTGACGACTTAACGTGAGGTCATATATTAATTCATATAACCTATTCAATATTAATAAAAAAGCTCTAATGAAGATGATGATGGTGGTTATTCACGAGATGGTCTACTCCAACCATACAAATTCCAATTGTTCCTACCATGAAGAAAAGGTAAATGAAATTAATAGAATATAATTTTCTTTTTCTTTTCTTCCTAAAACTGGTGTGATTTCTGAAGCAACAGAGCACTCAATCCATAGAACTCCAATATCACGAGAAATATATCAAAGCATGTGATTAGAGAAAGTGAGAGACGAGAGATAGCGTTGTTATAAGGAGGAAAGAAATTTTATTAATAAAGGAGTCCGGCATTCACAGGGGTCCCGGGGAAAAGGAGAAAAGAAGTTTTCTGGCTTGCTCAACCATTGAAAACTTAATTAAAAAGGCTCTTAATTGTGTGGTTTTGTTTGCCCGAAGGACAAAGGGTGAACGCTTTTTCCACTTTATGCGGCAAGTAAGGTTGGTTGATCGATTAAGTTAAATGAATTCTGTCTTCCCTTTTCAATTATATAGATGGATAGAAAACCATCTTCATGAATTTGGATGAATTCCGTTTAGCCATTTGTCTAATTTTTTTTAGTCGGTTTGGTCTTCGAAATTCTAGGTGGAAAAGACAAGTTAGACAACTTATTTCTTGCTATTATTGCATTTCTTATCTGTTCAAAGTGGCAACTAACCAAAACATAAAGTGGATGTTCTTGGTTTAAGCATTTCAAAATACAAAAATCAGTTCTCTCTCCTCTTATTACATAGCAGATGTATTTATTCCAATATTGAAAAGAAAAGTAGTAAATTACAACATATTTTTTGCCAATCTGAGTTAGAAATTTGAATTTATATCTAACCTCAATAAAAGTATTCCTTCTCTTTGAGAGTCAAGAGCCTACTGCTTCATGTAACAACCTTGAAAATAATTTTAAGAAACAAAGAAAATAAAAAAGAATGATCTGTCCATTCAAATTTTCTTTTATTGTAGCTTCAATTTTTGCACTGTTCTTCGGCATTAGTCCTCCAACTTCAAGGCTGAATATAAGCTTTTGAAGGCACCCAATAAGGAAATTAACAACATTTGTTCCCAGATAGAATTCTTCTTTTTCGTTTAGAGCTCCCGAAATCATACCCTGACCAGGCAGCCAGCCATGCAGGCAATACAGACTTCAAGGCCTAGCAAGAATCGCCATGAAGAGTCATCCAAGCCGACTCGCCCTATGACTCTTTAGTGGGCTGGTCTATACTTTTGATATGTTTTTTGTCACTCAAGTCAGTCGAAAGGGAAAATACTGAACCCATTTAGGGTAAAAATGTTTGGCCCATTTGAGTTTGGAAAGAATGCTCAAGATCAAAGGTCAAGCATCTTCATCAGGATATCTCTTTCTCTTTTCTTCTTTCAGTATTAAACTGGTTTCTTCCCTTCTCTTTTTCCTATCAAGTAGACCTGATAATCTTAGATAATACAGTAACGCGATACAAATAAAAGACACAAAAGTGACACAGGCAAAACTTAAGTAAAAATTATTTGAATATGGTAAAAAGTTAAAAATAAGATTGTGTTTTCTATGTCAATAAGAAATGTGTTACATAACTCGAACACAAATTGCTAGGTCTACTATCAAGTAAAATAGAACCTCTCTAAATTAATCTCTTAGAAATTAATAATCTCTTTAAATTACTAAAAAATTATCGTCCCAACTTAGGCTACTATAAAAATTAATTAATCCCTCTATCGTAATAATTAATAATTTGTTTAAAAACCTAATGTAAAATTTTAGCCCTGACTATCGCATAAATTAATAATTTGATAAAATTACATGATATATTACATAATATTCAAGAACTAGATAGCACTTCAAGATGTTAATTTGTAAAACATTACCATATTTAAGATTTTTTATTTCAGGAACTAAAAAACTATAAAATATATTATAAAAGATATATTTGCAAGGAGATTTTCAAGAAAATTAAATACTATAGAGTCAGTAGAGGAGTTTAAAGAATAAGAAAATTAAATTGACATGTTTTTTAAGACAATACTAAGTCATAAGGTAAAACCCTTCAAATTAATAATTCCTTTAAATTAATACTCAATAGTGGATCAAAGAATATAAATTTAGATGGGTTCTAATTTATTTCATTCACATTTACTAACCAGTAGGCACAACCTAAAGTCATCATATCTTTTTCTTTGTTTAAGACCATAGGTTATATAAAATATCAAATTTAATTTAAAAAGCTACCATACATACACAGAGGTTAAAAGGCAGGGCATATGACTATATTTTGTGTCTTTACTTGATTCAGATTTGTTTTTTGAATTTCATGATCGAACTTTCAAGCCAACAATTTTTCCTCTTCAAGTAAAGTTTGTTTTTTGGGCAACCAGTTCCAACAATTTCTAGTTCAGTGATAGAATCTGCAAAGTTTTAGAGGAGAAGTGCAAAAAAGACAGAGAAGAAAGGAAGAAAAAAGAGTTGAGGATAGAACTTTTTTCATTACATTTCTCATTTGTACGTACAGGCTATATAGCATGATGCCAAGTAGTACAATAACGATTTCAGAGAATTTCTCACGAGGTACTAATCGTCTAAGGGCATTCTCATCGTACGTAACAGTTTTGCTTACACATGGTCTTTAAACCCATAATGAACTCCCTTATCCAAACGTGTATTTTGTTGTGGCGTTTTGGGCCCTGAATATTGGTAAACAGAATGACCTCTTGCTTTTGAATTGAAGTTGTAGCATTGCCTCCTCCTTCCAATGCAACCTTATCCTTAAGATTGAATTAAGGATTGTTTGCTACCATATCTTTCCCCCATTCCCAAGTATTTTTTTCATTCTGGTAAATGTTCCCATTGTATGAGGAATTGAGTAAAAAACTTCCCATTATGTTTAACCTCTCATTTCTTAAGGATTTTCTCAAGTTCAAAGACAAGTTTGTCATGTATGGTAGCATTTGGAAGCAAGCAAGAAAATGAGATTGGTTGAACTTAGTAAGCTTTGAGGAAGGAGACATGAAAAAACAAGATGGATTTTGGCTGCAACAGGAAGATCCAACTCATAAGCCACAGGGTCTATCCTTTGAGTGATACGGATTGGACCAAAGTACTTCTTTCTAAGCTTTTGGTGGTTCCTATATATTATAGAATGTTGGTGATAGGGTTGAAGTTTATAAACACCAAGTCTCCATTTAAAACCTTATCGACTCAATTGTAAACAACTTGCATCTTCATTCGACTCCGAGACCTTTCTAGATTAACCTTTAATCAAGGCCTCTCGGTTAAGTTGTCATCCAAGTGAGCAATCTTAGAACTTCGAAAAGCATAAGAAGCAATAGTGGGTTAAGGCAACCTATAAACTACTTCAAATGGAGTCATACCAATGAAAGAATGGTAAAATGTATTATACCACCATTCTACCCAATGAAGAACACGAACCCAATTTTGAGGTTGCTCATTGACGAAACAATGCAAATAAGTTCCAAGCAATGATTGAGCACCTCTGATTGGCCATTCATTTAAGGGTGATATGCATTGTTGAGTTTTATTTTAGTACCTTATAGCTCAAAGAATTCGCTCCAAAATTGGCTTATGAACAAGATATCTCTATCACTGACTATCAAACAAGGAAATCCATGAATCTTCCCAATCTCTCAAGCATAGATGTCAACCAATTAAAGGATTGTGACTGAAGAATGTAGGGCCACAAAATGAGCATATTTGGACAAACAATCAATTACCCCCCATATGGAGGTTTTGCCTTGTGATGCTCGTGGATGAGTAATAAAATCCGTGGATATATCTTGCCAAATGTGGGATAGAATGGATGATGGTTCTAGCAATCTCTCTTGCTTAGCTAAAATATACTTAACTTGTTGGCAAATTTGGCATTCCTTAACAAAAGCTTCAAATTATTCCCTCATACCAGCCTAATAAAAATTGGCTAAAAGATGAACCAATGTTTTGAAGACTCCAACATGTTGCAGCTTACGCCTCACAGATATAACAATCCTACCAGAGTACAAGAGAGAGCCATCTGAGATTAAGTATTCTGAGAATTTGGAAATCTCACTTGACCTTGGCCATCATGGCTTACCCTTTGTAGTAGAGTTCTAATAGTGTCGAAGTTGATCTAAAAAAGAGAAGTAAAGACTAGAGATGGCATGATAATTGCCAGTCAAAGTATGGCAACGAGATAAGGCATTAAAGATCTGGTTATGCTTTTCAGGTTTATATTAGATGGTGTACTGGAATCCCGAAAGCTTAAAAATCCATTTTTGTTGTTATGGGGGTTGGATGGTTTGCTAGTTAATGTAAATGGTGAAAGGTCAGCCTACAAGGTGTTGGCACCACTTATGGATAGCTTTTGTAATGGCAAACGTTTCTCTAGCATAAAGAGAGGTTGCTTGCATTTTGAGACCCATTTTGCAACTTAAGAATGCTATGGAATGGCCTTGTTGGAATAAGACAGCTTTAATAATTATACTAGAAGTATTGGTTTCAAGTGTGAAGGGTTGAGAGAAATCTAATAAAGCTAGAATAGTAATTATAGCAGATTTGAGAGATGTAAATGCAATAGATGTTGCCTTTGACCATACGATTGATCTTTCTTAAGCAAAGAAATAAGAGGTATCGCAATGGTTGCATATTGACACACAAACTTGCAACAATACCTTGTTAGACCAAGAAAACCCTTTAGAGATTTGAGATTCGAAGGTTGTGGCCATTCTAATATTGCTGCAATTTTGGAAGAGTCAACTTAGACCTTTGTCACTAATAACAGAGCCAAGTAGCCAATGGAGAGACGACCAAAGCAGCATTTAAACATCTTGGCATAGAATATTTGCTCACCTAGAAGCTCTAAAACTTGAGATAAGTGACAAGATGATGGTTTAGTAGCCAAACATACTTTGACTTTTTGCACAAAATGGATATAAGCCCTCAATGTTTTATAGCATGCAAATTAGTCCATAAACTTTTATTTTACTAAAAACAAACCTCCAACCTTTTAAAATCATGCAATTAAGTTCAGATCTGTTAAATTACACTTTCATTTTTATTTCACACATGGCATACCAAGTGGCAACCTACAAGGCTATCAACGTTGTTGCCAAATAAGATGTCCAAACGACAGTATCATTTAACATATTTAGACTTAATTATGTCATTTTCAAAGTTTATGGTTTAATTTATAGTAAATAAAATTTTATGGGCTAATTTGCATGCAATAAATATTAAATGCTTATATCCATTTTGTGCAAAAAATTAGGGTTATATTTGGCTTTTATTCTTAGAGATGATCAATCTAAGTAGAGTTATAAATAAGAATATCATCGAAAAACTAAGACAAATTGTTGTAGAAATGGCCTAACAAGTCATTCATGGAAACCTAAAATATGGATGGAGCATTCGATAACTCAAAATGACCATCCAAGATGCAAAAAGCTATTTTGTGGACATCTGCAAGGGCTACGTGATTTGATGATAACAACTCGAAGATCAATCTTAGAGAATATTGAAGCACCAAGTAATTTGTCTAGTAACTCATCCATTATTGGAATAGGAAAATAGTCCTTAATTGTGACAAAATTAATAGCTCTGTAATCAACACAAAAATGCCAATAGCCATCTCTATTTCATACTTAAAGAATAGGGATGAGAAAGGACTTATGCTGGGTTAAATAATGCCTTCTTGTAACATTTTTGTTACTAAGGTTTCCATGTCCTACTTTTGGTTATGGGGCTAGCAATATGGGCAAACATTCACTAGTTTGGTATTTGGAAGGAGATGGCTATGGTGATTTGTGAGATCCCTAATTCCTTTTACTCCTTCCAAATTCTTGAAAATATTAAGTTAAAATAATAAATCAAGTTGTGGTAATTAATCTTCCTTACTTTGTAGGTATCAAGAAAACTGCTAAGTGGGCTCCACAGGACAATTCATAATTCGGATGGACTCTAAAGTGGCAAAATATGAATTGTGGGCTCGAAATACATAAGGGGTAAGAAGACCATTTTTTGAAATTCTTTTGTATGAGCATACCTAGATTAGCGTGCAACAAATTCAAAACTGATGATTTTGTCCATAGCTTAAGAAAACCTTTGGGAATAATAGTCAACCTAGTTTGACTTTTAGCCGATAGATTGACATGGTCAGATCCTCGTGTGAATAAGTTTCTCGTGACTCCAACATGAGAAACTGAATCACATGAAACTGCTAAAAACAAAGGAACCAAAAATAAGGTATTCGTCTAAGGGTATTTTGATCATTTCACATTATATGGTTGGTCAAACTCCCTCCTTGGTCAATGTTTGACTTAGTTTGAACTAAATAAATGAAAATTAATAAAAATAAAATATAAAATTGAATAAAAAATATTTAAATATTACTCATGGCATAATAGTAAATAATGAGAATTTAAAGGGGCATTTTGGTCTTTTCACCAAAGTTGATATTTTTAACATTTAATTAATATAAAATATGAGATATTTTAATTATTATTTCTATTAGAAGGGTTGGCCACCATTTTCATCTTCAACCTTGAGTTTTCTTCAAGCTCCGACATCACCACCCTTGTAAAACCACCATTTCTCTTCACCAAACCACTAAGCTTCCTTCACAAATGTTGTTCCTCATCTCGAGAGCTACCTAAACCCAGAATTTGGTGGTTTGAATCCAACCTTTGAGGGTTGTTTTGGGTGCTACCAATTTCAATTACTATTCAAGGTGAGAAATGGTTTTTTTTTTTTAATTCTAACCATGGTTTTAGATTGTTTTATGCATGGGAAACATGTTTAGAATCTAGGATTGAATTAAAATTGAGTATAATGATGAGTGTGGGTTTCAGCCATGAGGGAAAAGTAGTGAGACCATGATAATTTTATTGCATGGTGGGTAAAAAATGATAGCATGTGATGTGTTAAGCATAACCATAACCATAAAATTGCAAAAATTATAGTTTTGGCACTAAGGAAGCATTCAGGCATGGTGAGGGATTAGTGAGGGTGATGGAAGTTTGATGAATGAAGGAATGTAAAATGTAAGTAGAGACTATTCATGAAGTTAAAATTGAGAAAACAATAAAATTGGACAAATGGACATATTCGGCCAAGAGAGGTTTATGGGGTTTCATATTGAATTCCTTAGGTTTAATGGTTAAAGAATAATATATAAATGCTAATAAGATCATTGGTGAAATTGGATTCGAAAAAGAATGCAATTTGACTGTAGCTATGTTTTGGCAACCGGTAGGAATTAGACAGAAATTCCTAATATATTAACCAAAATGAAAGATGTTGATGAGAGGAGTATTCTTTATAATTGAAATATTAAATTTTAAATGCATTTTGATATTATTTTGCAACTTTGAGTCCGAAGAAGTAAGCAGCAAAAGTGGTGCAATAAGTTTGCTACACTGTGTTGTAGCCTAAGGTAGGGAACGTATATGGAAGATGTGCAGGAATTACTATGCTTGCATTTGGGAAACTTGGATGTCTGGAGAAATATAAACTGTGGTTTTCTTGCAAGGGGTTAGGATAATTACAGCCATTATGCTGTCGAAATTTCATAAAATGACCTTAACTCTCATAGTATCGATAGTTTAGAATAAGCTAGAATAGCTTGCCAACCCAAATAGTCAAAGTCCTTAATGAAAAAATATATTCATAACCTTGCACATTTTTAAGGCAGTTTTGACTTGCATAAGAATTTATTTTCACATATCTTTAATTACTAGCATATAGTATGTTCGTATTTATACATAACAAAAATATTTTAGGCACTTAGTTTTGCACTTAGAATATTTACTGAATTTTCTACTCTCAAATATAAAGTTTATTCTTTTATATGATTATGGATTGATTGAAGGTAATTTGAATCGAAATGATTTTTCTATCATTGTTTCCATGGATATATGAAACTGTTTAGATATTGTTAGCTCCTTGAAGCTCATGCATATCAAATTTATATGATATAGGCTAAAAGACCTTAGTCAAGTCTTCAACACTACAACTATCACCTGACTAGTGTACACTGTGGACCTTTCGACGATGGCCATTCTTATAGACATGAATGGCTTAGGGATGGATGCTTGACCTATAAATGGGTACACCTGATTCCTATATAGATCTTTAAAGGGATATAGTTCGTGAATAAGTCTCTTGGATGTTGACATTCTCCATCGATTTGTTAAGCTTATTAGATTATCAATTTGAATAATTTGAATATAAAAGGAATATATGTTCGAACTGAAATGTTAATGAATGAAATATCCTTGGTTTAAAAACATGTTTGGATGACACAAAGTGCATTTTTTTATATTGTAATTGTTATATATATACATACATATATATATATTACACACACACACTTGATTGTATTAAAGTATATTTTATGAGAATCCCATCGCATTTCCTATAGTCGAACTAGGACCTGGGACAAGTGAGGTGCTTCAAAGCATTATTCCATACTCAACCTGGTAATCCTAATCAGCTATAGAAATTCCTTCCTTCAAAATTTATAGTATTTTTTTATTTTACTTGTATATAGTAGCATAGTACCACACTTTTATATATGTTTCTTACTGAGCGTCCCCTATTTTTTTCTTCCAAGACTATTTGCAGTGATATTCTACTCGAGCACATATTTTGGGGCTTACTGTATTCCTCCGAGGCTCACCTACATTCCTTGGAAGGTATCGCAATGGTATTTTAATATATATATATATAATATCTTGGACTGTGTATAGTACTACAATGTATTTTTAAAAAACACTAGGGATACAAGCCAATAGGAACAGAGTAGGGGTTGTAAATAAGCATTGAATATATGTATGTACAGAATAATGTATGGAAGCACATGTTTAATGGTAATTTGAAATGAATGTTACAACTGGAGTTTAATTAATACTAGATGTAAATGTAATCAATGTGATAGTGGTATAAATATAAAGAAAAGAAAATGATTCGACAAACGGCCTAACCCGATATAAGAAAAAAGAAAAGGGTAATCGATATTAAGATGAAATTTGGACGTTACAGAGTTGGTATCAGAGCCGGGCTAGTCTGATGTTTGTCATTGTCGTTAGGTTAGAAATAGTTTATATCCTTGATTACTGTATTTGTTTGAATATATATATATATATATATATATATATATATATATGCATGGTATAACTGTTCAAAGTTATACTAAACTTGATGGAACTTGTTGTGGTATTGGCAAAATGAGTATTCGTAGAAGGGATTGGTAGAGGACGAAGAAAGAGATGGGCAGATCCATTTCCTGAACCGGTACCGAAACCATCTTCGGAACCTACCCTTCCTCCTCAACTCGAGAGCCCTAATACACGTTTATCGAGGGTGGAGAGGAATTTCAAGACTATGATGACACTCTTTAACTAGTTCATGGCTAACTTTCCTAAACTTGGCCATGAATGTACCCCCAACTCCTCTGGTGACACCTCTTCCTCCACTATAGAAGACGCTCCTCTAGCACCCATACTTCTAGTGCCTCATGCTCCTTTAACGCCTCTTGTTCCTCTAATACTGCCCTCACCTGCCTAGCTGGAACCTCCATAACCACCCAAGTTCTTGAGAGGAAGGGTCTCGCAGCTTATTGTAGTGTGAGTTTATTAAAGGAGTTCAAGTAGTTGGATCGACCCAAGTACAGAGGAGATAGGGACCTATTGGTGGCAAAGAATTGGGTTAAGGCGGTTACCAAAGTATTCAAGTATATAACTTGCTCCAAAGTTGAAAAAGTAGGCCTGGCGACCTACCTATTAGTGGATGATACAGAGCATTGGTGACAGTCACTCAGATAGTACTGGAGGTAAGGCATCCACAGGTCATGTGGGATATATTTTTGGAAGCATTTAATAAGCAATACATCCCATGCACTGCTCAAAAGAAGCTAAAGGTGGAGTTTCTGAATTTGACTCAGGGAAACATAGTAGTTGATCAATATAAGTCCAAATTTGCAACTCTGAGCAAATTTGACCTGGAAGTCCTTCGGAGTGAGGAGCATAAAATATACCGATTCATGAAGGGACTAAGGCCATCCATCAAGTCTAAGCTTTATTTGATGGAAATCACCACCTACAATGAGGCAGTTAGTAGAGCTCAGCTGTGCAAGCAGGACTATGAATTCCACTAAGCAGACTTTCAGGCGAAGGGTAAAGGAAAGGATAAGGCGAAGAGGAAGTTAGATGAGAAAGCCTCGGGTGACAAATATCCAACCAAGAAATTCAAGAAAGATGATGGGACTCCTAGAGCTACTGGGATTAAGATAGTGGAGGATAAGTCTCAATCCTTAACAAGTAGCGCCGCTAGCTCACAGAGGAATATGATGAAGCTATGTGATCATTGTGGGAGATTTCACGGTTCATAGCCATGCTGTGTATTGACCGAAGCCTGCTTTGGATGTGACCGAAAGGGACACTAGATTAAAGATTGCCCAAATATTAAATAGAAGGTGCCAAAAGAGTCAGAGAAGACCATCTAACCTCTGCATAAGGCCACAACAGCTAAAAAGGGAAGAAAGCTGTTACCTAAGGACGGGTCTTTGTTATCGATAAGGAGTCCACTGACACCCTCCTCCGATGTAATTAAGGGTAAGATTTATCTTTTTGATATGAATGTTACTACATTGTTTGATCCGACTTCTACCCATTATTTTGTGTCTCATATAATTGCTATAAAGTTACTGGTTGAACCGAACCTCTAGGACACTTACTACAAATAAATACACCATTTAGATAATCATAAATGATCGATATAGTGTACCGAAACTGTAAGCTACAAGTAGCACTGTCAAAATGGGCTGGCCTGGGCTAGCCCTAACGGGCCAAGCCATAAATGGGCTGGGCCAAACAGCCCTTTTGGTTAAATGTGCTTAAAAATGCAAGCCCATATCCGGCCCTAAGGGCTAACGGGCTTAAATGGGCCGGCCCATATAAGAAATTAAAAAAATTAAATTTTATATTAAAATCTCATTTTTAGTAAATAAACAAAGTAAAATTTGAAATAAATATTAAACAAACATCAAATAAATTCACATCAAATCCATCAAGTATTCAACATCATTTGAACATTACATATTAATAGTTTAACAAGCATAATATAAATTGTTTTAACAAACCTAGATACTGAAAAACATGTCTCAACAATATTAAAAATAAAAAACATGATAAATAGATCCATGTCTATCTATGTCCTCCATAATGTCAATCACATTCAATCAATTCTTTTCAACTTTGTCATTTACAAATATAAATAAAGAACAATATAAGAACTCACAAGAATTAAACTTATCAATTGATTAAAAATTGTCAACTAATTAATAACATTACTTTCAAAACCAAGAATCCAATTTCGGATGCAAATGAAAGTTTTCACGTTCTCATGATTTAGAGAACTTCAATACTTATTTAAAACACAAAAACCAATACTAAAAAAAACTCTCTGATACTGTTGTTGTTATTGGAATGCTTAAGATATCACAAGCTATACTTGCAACCTTTGGAAATCTTGGCTTATGATCTTTCTACCATTGTAGCACATTTAAATTTTCAATTATACGACCCACAATTTTTAGCTCTTTCAAATAAAGATCTAATTGAGATTTTGGTTCTTTTACTTGAATAGTTTCAAATCTTTTGAAAGCCTATATCTTTGGACATTTCAAAATAAATTAATTGTCATTACAAAAGAAAATTTAAAATAAAGTATATACTTAAAAAACAAAAATGAACTTACATCACTTCAAGCAAATGTACTCTTCCCCTTCAAACTAGCATGTGTAAGAAGTTGTGAGTCGAGGTGTCAAACAGGTTGGGCGGCCCATGGCACGACACGATTCGGCACGGTGTGGATTGTGCTTGGCATGACCCATACTTAAATGGGCGGGTTGGTCCAAGCACGATATACATTTGTGTGCCGTGCTGGGCTAGAGGTTTTTAGGCACATGGATTGGTATGGCACGGCACGCGAGCCCATGTGCCGTGCCATATTGGCCCATTTATATAAATAAAATTATACTTAACAAATCTAAGTATGAAGTATTTCAGTTATTGATATATAAATTTATAATATTTTCATTTTGAATATAAAATGTATGATATGTCACATATTTTGTACATAACTTTTTATTAAATACACTTCTAATAAAAAACTCTTTAAAAAATAAATTATTAAAGATTATTTTATTCAAAGATTGGTTAAATGTAGAAGCTGGAGCACTAGATAAACCATATTATATAAGTAAATAATCAAGTGAAGAGAATGAAAAATAAAATAATAATATTTTGTGTTTTATAGTCTTGTATTTGTGTATGTGTGTGTATCTGTGTTTTTAAATATTAAGATTGTAAATTTCAAAGGAGAATATTGGTGTAAAGGTAAATACTTGGAGATCACGAGTTCATGGCAAAATACTCTCTTTTAATGCAGAGGGAAGGTTGTATACAATGACCTTCCCTAGACCTTACAAAGTGGAAGTCTTTTGGTTGTGTACAATGACCCTTCCTACCCCCTAAAGTGGAGCCTTTTTATCGTGTTGCTCTTTTTTTTAGGATTGTAAATTTCAATATCTTTATTAAATAAATTTTATTATGTTTTCTCATGTAGATAGGTATTTTGCCTTTTAGGATTGTAAATTTCAATATCTTTATTTAATATATATTATTATGTTTTCTTGTGGATATAAGCATTTTGTCAAAGTGAATTATGTGTCTTTTTATTTTATTTTTATTTATCTTGCATGTTATTTAAATTAATAAATAAAAACTTTAAAAATAATAAAAATGTAAAAATTTATTAATGGATCGTGCTTGGCACGATAAGACACGAAAAATAATATTGGGCTTGGCCCAACACAACCCATTAGTGCTATGGGCTTGGCCCAACACAACCCATTAATGCTATAGGCCATGTGCCGTGCTGGGCCACGTCCTTAAATTTCATGGACCGTGCCAGCACGACCATTAAAAAATAATCATGCCAGCACGAATCCATTAACACATGGACTAAGATTTAAATGGGCTGTGCCGGCCCAGCATGACCCATTTGACACCTCTAATTGTGAGTCATTAGGTTGATTTGAAGTAAATTAGTAATATTAAATAGTATTAATTTTATATATTTTACTTTAATTAAAATGTTAAACATATAAATAATTAAAATAAAAACAAAATTTTAATATAATTAAAAATATTAAAAAATTAAGGCCGACCCATTTAGGCACGGGCCTAAATGGGCTGGGACAAAAAGCCCTCTTGCTTAAATGGGCTACAAAAATGAAGTCCAAGCCCTAAATAAATGGGCCAGGCCGGGCCGACCTAACGGGCTTTGGCCCATTTTGACAGTGCTAGCTACAGGTAAGAGAGGGGAATTGGTAGCTGATCTAATCCTATTAAATATGTATGGATTTGATATCGTATTAAGAATGGATTGGTTAGCTAGAAATCATGTTATTTTGGATTGTTATGCTACAAATGTAACATTCTCTTCTCTCGTTAGCTATGCTGTAAATTTTGCTAGTGTTTAATGTAAGAATATATTTGTTAATTGATTTGTTTGAAAGTCAACTTAATAAATGTGTTTGATAGGTGAAGGATTCATAGCTTATGTATTGGATGTAGAATAGAAACGTTCTAAGCTTCATGACATTCCGATAGTCAAGGATTTTCTCAACGTGTTTCCAGATGAACTTCTAGGGCTTCCTCTGAATAAGGAAATCTAATTTACCATTGACCTAGTGCTAGGAACTAAGCCTATTTTTGGGCTTTCCTATTGAATGGCATTAGTAGAGCTCGAGGAGCTTAAAAAGCAACTTTAGGAGCTACTAGACAAGGGGTTTATACGACCCAGTGTATCCCTTTAGGGTGCTCTGTATTATTTGTCTGGAAGAAAGATGGCAACTTAAGGCTTTGTATCGACTATTGATGGTTGAATCGAGTCACAATCAAGAATAAGTACCCTCTTCCCATAATTGATGATCTCTTTGATTATCTTCGAGGAGCACAAGTTTTTTCCAAAATAGACTTGAGATCAAGATATCACCAATTGAAGATTCGGAGTGAAGATGTCTCTAAGACGGCATTCAAAACTCGATATGGCCATTATGAATTTCTGGTTATGCTGTTCGATCTCACTAACACCCTCGCAACATTTATGAACTTGATGAATGAAGTGTTCAAGCTGTACTTGGATAAATTCATCATCGTTTTCATTGATGATATTCTAGTGTACTCCAAGTCTAGGGAAGAGCATAAGCAGTATCTTTGGATTGTCCTGCAAACCCTCAAGGACTGGAAATTGTATGCTAAGTTAAGTAAGTGTGACGTCTGGCTAGACTAAATTGCCTTCTTAGGACATATAGTTAGCAAAGATGGGGTTTCAGTCGTCTATCAAAGATTGAAGCTATTGTGCAGTGGGAGAGGCCAAAAATAGTGATGGAGATCCTGAAGTATATTGGGTTTAAATGGTTTTTATCGACGGTTTGTTGAGGGTTTCTCGAGGTTAGTTGCTCCTTTGACGCGCTTAATGCACAAAGATGTGAAGTTCAAGTGGGATGATGCTTAAAAAGTAGTTTCCAAGAGTTGAAGTGCAGGCTAACAACAGCACCCATTCTCATCATTCCTAATGGTTCTGGAAGTTTTTTCGTATATAGTGATGCCTCCGCACAGGGTCTAGGTTATGTGCTAATGCAACATAGTAAGGTAGTCGCTTATTGTTCCCTCCAACTAAAGGACCATGAGAAGAACTACCCGACCCACAATCTGGAGTTGGTTGTTGTGGTGTTTGCTCTAAAGACTTGGGGACTTGGTGGCATTACCTCTATGGAGAGAAGTTCTAAGTGTTTATAGACCACAAGAGTCCGAAGTACCTATTCTATCAGAAATAACTGAATATGAGACAACGGAGTTAGTTCGAGTTTCTGAAGGATTACGATTGTGAGATCTTGTACCACTCGAAAAAAGCTAATGTGGTGGTAGATACTTTGAGTAGAAAACATGTGGGAATGGTGACTTATGTAATGGTTCGAGAGTATGAGCTATTAGAGCAATTTGCAAGCCTTAGCTTTAATGTTACACCTTCTAAGAGTTATGGGATGACAGCTAGTCTGTTAATTGAACCGAAGTTTATGGACAGAATTAGAGTGGCTCAAAGGGAGGATGCTCAGTATATTGAGGTTGTGAATCAGGTTCAATTCGGTATGCCATCGGATTTTGCTATTGGCGGTGATGGGATCTTGAGGTTCAAAGGTCGAATATGTGTTTCTGACGATAAGGAGTTGAAGAGGTTGATTCTAAACAAAACACATTCCACTAAGTACACTTTGCATCCAAGAAATACTAAAATGTATCATAATCTGTGCAAGGTGTACTGGTGACCTAGCATGAAGTGAGACATAGCAAGGTTTGTGGCGAACTGTCTCACGTACCAACAGGTTAAGGTGGAGCACCAGAAACCAATCGGTTTATTACAGCCTCTGCCTATACCTATATGGAAGTGGGAACACATTACAATGGACTTTATTGTGGGATACCTCGGACTAGAAGCAATCATGATGGTGTTTGGGTGATTGTCAATCGACTGATCAAATCCATCCATTTTCTACCTATCAAGTCTACAGATTCACTAAGTGCTTTGGCAGAATTATATGTTAAGGAGATTGTCTGACTTCATGGTGTGCCAGTGAGCATTGCTTCAGGCAAAGATTCTAGATTTACTCCTCATTTTTGGGAATATTTCTAAGAAGCCAGGGGATCTCTGTTGAACTTTAGCACAGCTTTCCATCCACAGACTGATGGACAGTCTAAGGGCACATCCAAACGCTCAAGGACATGCTGAGAGCCTATGCTTCAGATTTTAAAGGCTCTTAGGATGATCATCTGCCATTAGTCGAATTTGCCTACAACAACAGCTACCACTCAAGCATCGGAATGGCATTGTATGAAGCTCTTTATGGTAGAAGGTGCTGATCATCGATAGGTTGGGAAGAAGTGGGTGAGCTCAAGCTCTTAGCTCCAAACTGAATAGGCTTTTAAGGATGTCAAGTTAATTTGTCAAAGACTCAAGGCAGCTCAAAGCCGACAAAAGAGCTATGTTGATACACGATGTAGGCCACTTGAATTTTCTATTGGGGACTCAATATTCTTGAAAGTTTCTTCGTCTAATGGAATCATAAGGTTTGGTAAGAAAGGCAAACTAAGTCCTCACTACATCGAGCTATTTGGGATCTTAGACCGTGTGGGAGACGTTGCCTACAGATTAGTATTACCACCAAAACTAGCTGGAGTGCACAATGTCTTCCATGTGTTAATGCTTCGAAAGTATCACCCAGATCTATATGTCATTGAGTATGAGCCTTTGGAGATTCGTGAAGACATGAGTTATGTGGAAAAGCCAATTTGGATTCTGGACAGAAAAAAGAAAGTGCTACGGTCTTAAGACAATACCACTAGTCAAAGTTCTCTGGCAGTACCATACCACTTGAGAAGCTCCGTGGGAGCTAGAGAGCTTAATGAAAGAGAAATATCCTAAACTATTCAAGTAGTAACCCGATTCAAATTTGAAGGACCAAATTTCTAAAGGTGGGGAGGATGTGAGATCCTTAATTCCCTTTACTCCTTCCACAATTCTTGAATATCTTAAGTTAGAATAATAAATCAAGTTATAGCAATTAATCCTTCCTTACGTTGTAAGTATCGTGGAAGCTGCTAAGTGGGCCCCACAGGGCAATCCATAATTCGGATGGACTCTAAAGTGGCAAAATGTGAATCATGGGCTTGAAATACATAAAGGGTAAGAAGACCATTTTTCGAAATTCTTTTGTTTGAGCATGCCTAGATTAACGTGCAACATATTCAAAAATAACAATTTTGTCATAGCTCAAGAAAACCTTGGAAATAATGGTCAACCTAGTTTGACTTTGGCCTATAGACTGACATGGTCAGACCCTCATGTGAAGAAGTTTCTCGTGATTCCAACCTAACAAACTGAATCACTTGAAATTGTTTAGAAACGAAGGAACCAAAAACAAGGTAGTCGTCTAGGAGTATTTTGGTCATTTCACATTGTATGGCCAGTCAAACCCCCTCATTGGCAATCTTTGACATAGTTTGACCTAAATAAATGAAAATTAATAAAAATATAAAATTGAAGCAAAAATATTTAAATATTACGCATGGCATAATAGAAAATAATGAGAATTTAAATGGACATTTTGGTCTTTTCATCAAGGTTGATATTTTTAACATTTAATTAATATAAAATATGAGATATTTTAATTATTATTTCTACTACAAGGGCCGGCCACCATCTTCATCTTCAACTTCGAGTTTTCTTCAAGTTCCTCCATCACCAGCCTTATAAAACCACTATTTCTCTTCACCAAACCACTAAGCTTCCTTCATGAAAGTTGTTCCTCATCTCAAGAGCTATCTCAACCCAGAATTTGGTGGGTTGAATCCAACGTTTTAGGGTTGTTTTGGGTGCTACAATTTTGTTATTATTCGAGGTGAGAAGTGGTTGAGTTTTCTTTAATTCTAACCATGATATTGATTGTTTTATGCATGGGAAACATGTTTAGAATCTAGGAATGAATTAAAATTGAGTATAATGATGAATGTGGGTTTCAGCCATGAGGGAAAGGTAGTGAGACCATGATAATTTTATTACATGGTGAGTACCAACTATTCTAGGTCATTCTAAATTTACCTTAATTTGAGTTAATTTCGATATACTTAAAATATTGGAAATTTACTTAAAATCCTTCCATCAATCTGGTTCAGACAATAAGTAAATCCCTTCATCTCAGGAGTATTCAAGTAGTACCAATTGACTTGCTTGAAGAGACTCCGTCGTCGAATCATTTAAATACATTATGAAAACCCTAATATTGACTCTATTCCCAATCCTTACTAATTTTCTATTTTTTTATTATTTTAATTGTATTTTTAATTATTATTTATTATTTTTAATTTAATTCAAATTATTTTCATATCCTATTTCTATTTTTTTGTTATTTTAACTATATTTATTATTTATTATTTTTTAATTTAATTCAAATTATTTCCATATCCTATTTCTATTTTATTTTAATTGTCTTTATTACTATATTTTATTTATTTTTATTTTAAAAACTAAATACATATTATTGTATTGAAAATTTACTCTAAACCTTCTATCAATCTGGTTCAGTCTAGAGCAAACTCCTCACCAAGAAATTTCTAAGGAGTACCATTTGACTTTTTTGGAATTTCTTCATTGGATAATATGCATTCATCTTCTTAATATAATTTTATTATTTCCTTATCCAATCTTTATTCTATTTTATCCTTATTTGCATTTTTTCCTTTAATTTAATTTATTTTTATATTATTTTATTTATCTAATATCTATCATACTAAACATATAAAATATAAAATATAAAATATATCATACAAATTAAACTAAACAAATCATATCAACGTACAAATTATTTATTCAATATTTATATTAATCAAATATTATCAAAGTAATTAAATCATGCAAAGTAAATCAAATCATATTATACAAGTCATGCAAATAAATCCAGAATAAATTAATTCATATTAAACTATTAAATTAAGTTGACCAACGTACAAATTATTAAATTAAAAGTTAGTATATAAATTCAAATTATTAAATCATTAAACTATTAACTAAATTATCATACAAGTCATTAATACCATATTATATATAAACTATTACCCTTCTTTGACACGTTACCAAATTATTTTACCTATTATATTGTTAATCTAATAATAAAGCTAACCTGGTATGAAATCTCTTTGTTTCTTTTGTTTTAATTGGCTAGCTTGTCTCGTTCCTTGTCGACAAACTTTCTCTCTTGTCACAATAGCAGCAGTGTAGTTCACCAATAGCAGGGGCAGTGTAATTCACCAATAGCAGGGCTTCGATTTTAGCCCAAGACAATGTGATGGGTGGAGCTCGATCAGGCAGAAGCGTGAAATAGGGACAATGAAGGCTGGCTCGGTGCGGTTTGTAGATTGGGTGTAGGTTTGATGTTTGATGGTGGTGAAAGTCGATTTTGGTGATCGTGTCGTATGAAAAAGATGACAGTGAGCAGCAAGCTTTGGGAGACTGATAATGAAGCCGTTGATGAGGGTAGCTTGGGCTATGAAGAAGGCTGACTTTATGGTGATGATGAACGTTGAGAGCGATTTGCTGTGTTGATAGGTCTTGAAGAGGCTTGATTGTTATTCTCACATTATGGGTTCAATCCCTTTTTATAGTAACAAACTTGTTAGAGTTCTAATACAACTATACCTATTCTACTAATTATCTCTTATTTTTTATATTTTATTTATTTAATTTTTATGTTAATCCTAATCTAACTCTATCAATTTTAATATTAATCTAATAATAAATATCCTATTAATAAATTCTTATAATTATCCTAAAAAATCTAATAATCTAATTATCATATCCTAAAATTAATTTTATTTTATTTTATTTTCTTTTTTTATTATTCCTAAATCCTACTTTAATTCTAATTTCCTAATTAATGTTAATTCTAAATCTAAAAATTCTAAGTTATTTCTAGCCTAATTCTAATAATCCTAATATTAATTAATTGTCCTAATCTAAATTGTTAAATTAAATTCAATGTCACCTAACTCCACTAATTATTTTTACAAATTAAGACCCCGGACAAAATAGGTGTCTACAAATAGGAACGACTTAAGGATGGATGCCTACCCATGTGTGGGTATGCCTAATTCCTATATAGATCCCTGAAGGGATATAGTTCATGCATGAGTCTCTTAGATGTTTATTTTCTCCATTGATTTGTTAAGCTTATTAGATTATCGATTTGAAAGATTTGAATATGAATGGAATATATGATCAAATTGAAATGTTAATGAATGAAATATTCGTGCTTTAAAAAACATGTTCAGATGACACAAAGTCATTTATTTTATTGTAATTGTTATACACACACACACTTGATTGTATTAAAGTATATTTTATGAGAATCCCATCACTTTTCCTATAGTCGAACTAAGACCTAGGACAAGTGAGGTGCTTTAAAGCATTCTTCCATACTCAGCCTGATAATCCTAATCGACTATAGAAAGTCCCTCCTTCAAAATTTATAGCATTATTTTTATTTTACTTGCATATAATGGCATAGTACCACACTTTTATATATGTTTCTTTATTGAATGTAAACTCACCCTTTATTTTTTTTCCTAACAAACTATTTGTAGTGATATTTTGCTCAATTTAAAGGAGAGCATGTTTTAGGCTTATTGTATTCCTCCTAGGCTCACCTACATTCCTTGGAAGGTATATATATATATATATATATATAATATATATATTATATAATATATATATCTTGGACTATGTACAGTACTACAATATATTTTTAGAAAAACACTGGGGATATAAGCTAATAGGAACAAAATAGGGATTGTAAATAAGCGTTGAATATATGTATGTACAAAATGATGTATGGAAGAACATGTTTAATAGTAATTTGAAATTAATGTTACAATTGGGGTTTAATTAATACTAGATGTAAACGTAATCAATGTGATAGTGGTATAAATGTGAAGAAAAGAAAACGATCCGACAAACGGCTTAACCCGATATAAGAAAATGGAAAAAGGTAATCGATATTAAGACGAAATTCAGACATTACATGATCATGAAGCCAAGGGGGTGGTAAGCGACAATGTATGTTAAAGACTTTCGGAAACTTGGATAATAAGGTTTGTGTTCTGGGTGGATTGGTTCGTTGGTTGTAGTTTGTTGGCTGGTTTGAGAAGGTGTGATGGTTATAAAATGGGTTGAGGTAATATCTTTGATATGAACCAAATGACATAGTTGGCTATAGGAAAGGGAAGCAAACGTAAGTGGTTTCAACCCAGTATTGTGATTAGAGATCTTTCATAGCAAAAGGTAATGTATAAAAGCTCCAAAATCTAATACAATAAGACCTTACTCGGAAAGTCATTGAATTCTCAAAATAATATTAGACCCATATACCTCCAATAGGAACAAATCTAATGGAAACTGATGGCCTTGAATGTTCAATGGAACTTTTATACAATGCCTGCCACATAACAAGCCATGCAGTATAATAACAATTTCCTAAAATTTTTCACTAGGCACTAATCAATCAAGGGCATTCTCATCCTACACAACAATTTTGCTCACACATAAGCTTCCAACTTATAAAAAAGTCCTTTGTCCAAATAGGTTTTTTTGACATGGTGTTTTGGGTTGATAGAATAACCTCTTGCTTCCGGATTAAATTTGTATCATCCATGAGAATAAAGAACCTTAAACTAAGTGGTCTATTTACCCGCTTTTTCAATCTTCATCATTTGTCAAGCTCAAGCAATATAAAATTAACCAGAAAGGTATGATGTCCATTTCATAACGATTTGGTTCATAAACCTAATAGCTAGATACTAAACTATGAGGTTGCCACCAATCATTGTAATTTAGGTGTGATTGGTCACCTATTCGAAACTAGGAATAAGGCTTGGTTATGTTTAAAGTCTTAAGTTCAAGAATAGCTTTATGTGTGAGGAAGGATTAACACCCTATAATGCCCATCCTAACTATGAGGTTGCCACCAACTATTGTAATTTAGTGATTAGTCACCTATTCGAAACTTGGAATAAGGCTTGATTACATTTAAAGTCCTAGGTTTGAGAATAGCATTACATGTGGAGAAGGATTAGCACCTTATAACGTCCATCTAAGAATGGTATCACTTAGCTTTAGGCTGTATTCAAATTTGCTTTTGTTGATTTTTAACTTCGATTATTAAATATTGAAAAATATTTCCAAGCACCTTATATTGTTCTAGTGTGTCACGACCCGAAGGCTATGATGTTCACTTAACACTTACATTTATTTTTACATTTATTCCACTTAATACAATTACGAACTAAATTTTTCCTTTTTGATTTAAGGTTTGTATTCGGTGTCAGTGTAATCACTAAACTAATTTCACTGATCCTTTCTTTATACTCTAGCCTTGATAACTTAAACATTAATTTATGATCGTATTTACTCAACTATCTAGCTGAATTATAGTCATTTCACTTAAATATTAAACTAGCAAAGAAACAGGTCGAAAACCTCCCCTTTATATTTTATCACTTCCCCCAGTTAATTACCTACAAGAAATCCATAATCCATAATTCATATACCTCGTGTACTACACACAATCTCAGAATCATCTCAATTATATTTACATAATCCACAAAACATATGGTCAATCCAACATAATCACATCCCCAATAGCATTTGATAATTATATGAACCTATATAATAATTTAATATGGTCCTAAGTTACTTCCCGACTCAGTGAACAAAATACGTACTGTGCATCAACTAAAATTTGTACATGTAAACAAGCAATTTACAAAGAGCGTATACCTCAAAAGCAACAAAGTAGGTTCGGAGGACAAGGGCCAGTACCAAACCTAGATACCGTCTTCGAAGGCCCACTCAAAAGCTCTCATGGTGGAGTTTAACTCAAATAGTCTGAAAAGATATGAAATTAAGGGGGTGAGCAAATCCACGGCTCAGTAAGATACTAATATAATAATTGAATTAGGATTATATCACCCCTAATGCAATGCATGAAATCCTGCAAGTGTATCTCCCAATATCATTTAGAAGTCAATATTCTTTGAGTATTTATTCGATCATGCCCTAATGATACTTAGTATCCTTGTATCATTGCAAATCATGCATCAGTGCAACATGTACTATCATGACAAGATTCAATATGTAACGTATAAAAATTTTATTGTATAAAACATTCATTCAAATCATGTTTCATGTAGTACATAATCAAGCATGGAGCTCATGTAGTTCAGAATCATTTAACATATGCTTTAAAACATATTTCAAAACATATACAATCTCAAATCATACCATGTGTGGTATAAAACTATGTGTAAATCATATTCAGTCTCAATCATATCAAATATACTGTAAAACCATATCATGTCTAGAGTTCACATATAGTAAATCATACTTTAGGCAACATTTAACATTTAGTGAGAGAATAGGCATGGATCCCTATTCTGTTATCATATCATTTCTAACCCATTGTAGCTATTAATGAGATAGTTTCCCTCGAAGAGCATCTATCTATGATCATAGATCGTCCTAGTCCCACTGATCAACTGGAAACTGAGGAATGTGTCCACGACTATTGTCGGACAGCCTAGAATGGTCTCATCAAGCAATCATTTACATTTACATTTACATTTACATTTACATATCATGTATATATAAATGGGGTTCCATGCCACAGGCAAAACCACTCTCTATATATACTTGATGCCACGAAGGCATGTGCCACACAGGCATTTCATAGGGTATTTGTCATCTCTAAATCGAAATCTTTTACTATAACATTTCAAATCCATTTAGACAACCCATATCATAAACATTTATAATATTCCTCAAATCAATGCATAATTAAACTGTATGTTCAATCTATACATATCATGCATGATATCAAAGCACGAGTTAAAAATATATGTATTGGGGCTGTCTAGGTATTTCAAACATTTACTTTTACTTAAAAGATTTCTATGCATAACTTTTAAAACAATGTTTTCTGTTTTAAAAGCGATATGAGATCCCAAAGGTTCAAAATCATATGCTATGCATGAATGAACCTAAGTACATCAATATATAGTTCAACCTTTATTCAATGTGATATTGTGCACGCTTAGGCAAGTATATTTGTAGTAGCCTTAATTTCTCCTTCACACACAATCATGGCACAGGTATCATTCATTAATCATTATACTATTACACAAGTTCATGAAGCCCCCAATGACATCAACAAGATCAAATGATACATTTGTATAAATATACATTCAAATAGATTCCAACATATGTAAATACACATTCTCATATCCAAATATCATCCCCACAATTTAATCAACGATTATTCCAAGTTAAATCTCATGCCTATCCTTCAATTTCACTTTTCCATAACAACCAATGTACCTTGGTTTATTAGCACGTTTCACCTAACAGTATATCATAAATTAACAATACCTCAAATGACATTAACGTCACCTTATCAAGACCAAGAATTACTGCATACTATATATCACGTCTCATTCAAAACACTAATGGTAAATCTCAATGTGTACATAATCATCTCGTTTAGCTATTTATCACTCCCTTATCCGTGAAACATTACATTCACATTATAACATAGTCATGCATAATAATTCTTGGAAGCTCCCAATTCCTATAATTCTTATATATACTTCTATATCAATATTTACATACACCATCACAACCACAAAGATCGATTCTCAACTCACTTTTCCAACTTTTCAACAATATTGCACCTTTCTTAAAGCATAATTTGATATTCACTCCAATATTAAATCGTATTTCAAACCTATTCCGTAGTTTTCCATGTATATTTTATCAATATCTTACTAAAATACATATCAATTCCAACAATATATCCTATCATTACTCCAACAATAAATATAAACACACACCAATCGCCTTACTGCGATTCAACATCCAATCATAATCCACATTACATATTACATTTATCAACACATTCATCTATGAGAACACCAAGGTTCGTTAAGTAACACTGGCTTAAAAATTTATTTTTCTCATCATTTCAATCACTTTATCATAGTGAACCTTACACCATATCTATATTTCACATGTCAATAATCAATTTCCAAATTCAATCAATAGATATAAGGTGATTCATACCAAGATCAAATTCCTTTTTAAGCATATTTTATCAACAATCCATCGCATTTAAATGACATTTTATCAAAAATCTAACGTCACTCAATCAATATACTTTCAATATATTGATGTTATTTCCTATACTCCATTCTCATATCACCCTACATACCCTTCACTCTAACTTGTATATTCCAGAAAAGTCATTTTAGTCAACACTTTACATGGTCACAATTTTTAATTCATACCTATCGATTTACATTTCATTATCAACTCATAATTTCCACCACTAAACCTTGTTATTTAACACATTCAACACCCAAGTTTATATTCTATCAGTAGCCCCATGTAACTCACAAAGTTTAATCATCATTTAAATATCATTTCACCCATCCTCCGCAATTATTCATCATTTAAACATTTCTAATACAAACTCATACAATATAATACTAAAGCAATCTTATAAGAGTAACTTACAGACTCCTATGCTCGGTGCTTATGCATCGAGCCTAACCAGACTCGTGTTGTTGCTTTTGTGTTGTGCTACACATTCAGACATCATTAAATTGGCTTATTATTTATCAATTAAACTATAAATGTTTTTATAGAAATTTAATATGATGTTTGGTCTTACCAATCTTTGGTTTGGCTCGGGTTAGTCGCAATCTAATTCTTCTTTTTTTTTCCTCTTCTCTTATTTTCTCTCTTGTTTTTTTTCAGACCTTTCCTACAACTGCCCTTAAATTGGCACTTGAAGCAGCCTACACAGTCTTTGTTTCGACACAAAACCAACCCCAAGGCTACTCTATTTCAACCTTCAAAGACCACCTCATTCAACACCTTTTCTACTGTTTCCAACTCCAACCAAATCAGCCTTCAAAATCCTTGAATACTAGCCCTGGACACAACTCAAAAACCCAATGCTAAATCAGCCAAACACCCCAGCATTCTTCCTTCTTTTCGGTCTTCAATTGAGCCTTTCAAAAGGCCACTGACTACACCTTCAAATGCCAATCATGATACAGCCAAAATCAGTTTCTTACTCCACCATTTTCAGCACAATGAAGTTCCTCTGGTGTGCCTTGTTTCCTGTCATTTTTACGCCACTGAACAACCTTAAATCAATCCCAACGTATAGCCTTGATCTAACCAAAATGGCCAGAAGATCAGCCGCAAAACAGTGCAACTAACAGCCCTTATTCAAGCCATGAAATCAATCCTCAAAGACACTCAAGAGTAGCACATAAAGCTGCTGTGAAAACTACCTTATAGCTCCCTCTTGGTTTGCACCGTTTTCAGCCAAAACATGCCCAATTCACGCCTCCACAATAGCACCTTAATGCCTCTTTTCACACACGCATCAGCCCTCCTCACCGATTCAACTGCAACCTTGCATCACCATCAAGAGTGGCCACAACCCAGCCTTGCACAGCCACGGTTAATGGCCCTACACTGCTGTTGTTCAAGGCTGAATGTAGCCTTATTTTCTGCCCTCCGTCAGCCCTTGAGAAGGCCACCGATCGTAACTTCAAAACAGATCACTCCAATACCGATCACTGCCTTGTTACTCTCTTGGTCACAACTTCATTACAATCTCTTTCCCTTTTCTTTTGCTGGGTTTCTCTTAGTCTCAATCTATTCCCTCTTTTGCTGCACATTCCTCTCCATCTCGGCAACACAAGAACCGATGGTTCTAGCAAGGCCGACAGCCCCAATATTTCTTCCTCTCTTCACCGTCAATCTTAACCAACCAGCAACAGTCTGACGCCGACAGCAACGATGGTCATCCGCCTATTCCGTTCTTTCCGCAGCCTTCTTTCTTTCCTATTTCTTTTTGAGTCTCTCGACCCCTTTCTTCTCTGTCTCTTACATTTCTTTTCCTTGTTTAGGTGGGTAAGTGTCTGATAGGGGATTTGGTTTGGGATCTACTGTTAAGGCAAACGATTTGGTGAGAAAAATCCCACCAAATCACTATATTTCCACATATATTTATCTAATATATAAGTATGTATACCTATTCTTAGATTAGGATCCTTAACATTTAGTATAATTAAATCCCTACAATTTAACAATCACCCAAACAAATAAATTCCCATGTAAATCATTAAATACTTTAATCCACTAAGTAAATCTTTTAATTAACTACAATATGCCCATTATCCATCTTAATTTAAATTTCCATAATTTTCTATCATTCAACTAAATTATTTCCAACCAAATAATTCTCAAAATTCTTAATCCCTGTACTTATCATAATTGAATTCTCTTAATTCTCAAGCTTACTTCTCCACTTCCATAATCTGGATAATTCTAAAAAATTTAATGATCTAAATACTCTCAATATTATATTATTTATTTATTTATTTATTTTTACCAAAAATGAAAATTCGTGGTATGGTGAGCCAACTTAGAAACTTTTCATCACCTCAAAAGTATTCAATGAGTACTATGCAATTTTTTTGAAAAGACTACGTCGTCGGATTCATTTTATTATCCAATGAAAAATCCTACTTTGACTCCATCTACTCCAATTTATGCTCATCATTTTCTATTTTTTTTTATTTTTTCCTATTTAATTTATTTTTATTTTATATTTACCTTAGGAAATGCACATAAATTATTTTTATCAAAAATTCTTTTTAAATTCTCCATTATGTTGGTCGAACCTTGAAAGGAATTTTCTCATCTAGAAATTTTCAAGATATTGCTTATACGTAACCCTTTCAGAATCTCATTATCAAAACAATTTATATTCAATTACATAATTTATGAACATGCATTATAGTATAATTAATTCTTATCATCTTATTATTTTACTTTTATTTATAATTTTATTTTATTATTATTTTGTTTTATTTTATTTTTTAGATAATGGGTGTAAATTATTTGTTTATTGAAAATTTCCTGTAGATCCTCCATTATGTTGGTAATACCATGAAGGAAATTTTCTCAAGTAGAGATTGTTAAAGCATTACTTATGTGTAATCTCTACGGAATCCCATCATTGAAACAATTTATGTTCATTCTTTAAATTTTTAATCAATTTATGAAATTGTTTTTTACTTTATATTTTTATTTTATTTAATAATATCTCTAATTAATATTTATTCTTCCTTTGAAAAATAAGTATAAACTACTTGTTATTGAAAATTTTGTTTAGACCCTCATTATACTACTAAGGCTTTGGAGAAAACTTTATAACTTAAAAATTTTTAAGAACATTACTTATATGTAATCCTTTCGAAATTTCATCATCAAAATAATATGCATTCATTCTTGTATTTTTCATAAATAATTTATTGAAGTACATATTTTATAATTAAATTCTAACTTACAAAAATTTACATAAAAAAGTTAATTTACAAAGCATTTTTAATTTCCAATCCTAGCATTTCAATACAACTTCCCTTCTCCCTTTCCAACCTCTTTCCCTGTTTTATCTTTCTTTTATTTCAAGATTTTCTTCACCTTATATTGTTCATCCAGATGAACTACAAAAAAGTTTTAACAATCCCAGGGCCCAACCACAATGACATCCAAAATCATAGCGATAGCGTCATCATATATCCTTTACCAAACACCTCAAAACTTCCACCTTTGGCTCCTTTTAGTATCACTACCCGAAAGCTGTGACGAGCACTTAACATTTTCACTTATTCCACTTACCAGATTTATGAACAAAATTTTTCTTTTCACTTTAAGGTTTGTATTAGGTGTCACTGTAGTCACTAAACGATTCTGATTTACCTTTTTCGACATACTCTAACCTTAGTACTCCTATATTAATTCATGAGTACATTTGCTAAACTCTCTAGGATGGATTGTAGTCATTTCACTCAAATAATTATCCTATTAAAAGAAATGGATCAAAAACCTCCTCCTTATATTTTGTCACTTTCCTTAATTAATAACCTACAAGAAATCTGCATATCTAACCACAACACAATCAATTCACAATCCTCAATTTATACACACCATGCACTGTTCACAATCCCAAAGTCATCACAGTAAATATTTCCACAGTCCACAATTCACACAGACTTCAAAATATAATTATATCTCAGATCACACTTGATAATCATATTAACCTATATAATAATCTAGAGCAATTCTAAGTTACATCGCAATACATTACAAATAAACATGTACTGTGCATTGCATAATGTCTATACATGTAAACAAAAGAGCATACAACTTTCGTATACCACAAGCAACAAAAGTAAGGCTCAAAGGATATCTGGTATGTACCAAGACTAGGTACGATCCCCGAAAGCCCACACAGATACTTTGGCAACTGGAACTTATCTTAAATAGTCTATAAGGAGTGGAAATAAGGGGTAAGAAATCCTTAGCTCAATAAGTAATTTAAGTAAATGCATACTAGACTCATGTCGATATATATATATATGCATGTGTATGCATGAGCAGTACATAAGGTGATATAAATGCGTGATACTATGTCCTGATGCTGAAGGTATTAATATAGACTTACACTTTTAAGGTTAAGGCTGTACAGGGTATTAGTTGAAAGGACACCTTAGGTACCTCATTTCCTCAAGCCTCAACGTGATGCTTAAAAGACACAGTCATTTTGAAACAACACTACACTGCCAACAGTATATACAGTACTACAATGGTCAATATGCTTAGCTTAAAACAAATTATTATGCACTTTAATTTCAAACAGCTTACCTATGCATTTCATTCAAAACAGATTCATTATACGCTTTATTTAGAACAGTTACACTATTCACTTAATTCAAGCAAAATCACTACGCACTTAGTTTAAAACTCAATTACAATATACTTAGTTCGAAATGTATTCACATGCACGTAGTTCAAAACATGATGACCATGCATTTAGTTCAAAACACGACCTTTAAGCTTTGGTTCAAAGCATGATGACTATGCACTTGATTCAAAACATGACCTTTATGCACTTGGTTCAAAACATGATTACTATGCACTTTGTTCAAAACACGATCACTAAGCATTTAATTAAAAAATATGATCATTATGCATTCAGTTCAAAACACGTTCTATGCACTTCATTTTAAAAAGGATGAACTCATAAAAAATGGAAATTGATATAGTTAGGCGAAATGCCTCAAAGTACTGAAAATGGGTTTCAAAACCAAACTTATCACTTTTAGGCAAAAGTGTCAATTCATTAGAAACAATTTCAAAACCGATCATTTATTACTTAGGTGTAAGCCTCAATTCACTAAAAACGATGATCAAAAGAATTTAGGTATAACCCGATCAATTAAACACTCATTGATAAAGAAGTGTTGCAAGCAACACAGCACTACTATGGCAATAGATTTATTCCAATCTCATTGTGCAATTGAGAGTTAGAACCTGTCTGCTGGTTTTTCAGACAAGTACAATTTACCTAGAGCGCTAGGCTTAATAAGTACACTACAACGCATTGATCTAAAGCACAAAGCTTGATAGACGAGTAACAAAATCGAAAGCAAAGCTCAAAAGGCTCAAAGTGACTCAAAGGTCAAAGTGTAACACTCCACTAGTAGTCTATGGCACAGAGCTCGATAAATGGAAATAGAACCTAGAGCACAGAGCTTGATAAATGGAAATAGAACCTAGAGTGAAGCTTAATAGGCTCGAAGGGTATGCCTACACTAAAAAACGATTCAAAAATAGATTTCTCGTGTAGCACTTAGCTCCCTTGGGATCCTAAAGGTGACTTAATTCTACGATCTCAGAGGAGCTCATGTAACACGTAGGTCCCTTAAGACTCCAAATGTGGCTCCCATGGATATAAAAACACTGATTAAAATAGTTTTGAGTTTCAAATACGCAAGATTTTTTATTTATTTCAAAGTCAACTCAAAACCAGAATCTTTCAAGCCAAAACATAATGCAAGTTATTATAAAACTTATGCATAAAGGTAGCTTGAATTAAAACATGTTATGGAAGAATCGTGCATGAATCAATGATATGTCACTACACATTTTGTATGACTACCTAGCGTAGTTAATGCATGTCATGCACATGTACACTTAGTATTTCGTATACAAAATAAGCAAGGTTTATAATTTCACTTATTCCTATTCGAATCACTAGAAATTTCGACAGCATAGTGGCTTATATTTTAATATAGCCCAATCTACAAAAAACGCAATAACACAGGTTCTATTTTCCAGTTTTCATCTCAATCACAATTCAGACATTTTATTACAATTTAGTCATTCAATCTCAATCATAGTTCACTAGTCTTATCACAATCCAATCATGTATAGGGAATTACATTCTCATCATAATCAATCATATATACATATAAAATCAATCATCATTTATCTAACTTCTACCAAGCACAATTACAAGGTAGGATGTAAGCTGTATTTTGAATCATTAACTAACACTGTATGATGCCCACAACATTGTATGATTCACTTACCCATGGATGGTTAACTTACATCAAATGTTCAAGCAATAGTATTTAATCGATTAATTCAAACTATATTAATTATTAATAAAACTTAATCATCTCCTACAAGATGATTCTAGTAAGCTTTACTTAATCCACTTACCTCGAGGTTTAACAATTATCTTCTTCGAGCCTCCAATTCGGCACTCAATCTTCCATTTCAATCCAAGCTACTACAAACTAATTAAATCATATATCCTGTCACACTTATCCAAGTGCTAAGGCTCGTATCTTAAAACCAAAATTATCTAAATTCATTTCTATGCCAATAATTTAAATCTTCACTATCTTTTAAATTTATATATTTATATATAAATAATTATTTATACATATATTTATAGATGAGTATATCCATCTTTTTATTCGAATACATACACAAATCTTAACCAAGTTACTTTTCCTTACCCTTGAAGAATTTTCCTTAACCAAGGTTCATATCGCTCCTTCCTTCAAGTGTGACAATTGCGATTTTTCACTTTATTTAGTAAACCAATTTCCTTAGTCTCGTATAAGTTAATATGAAGTGTTCGAGAGTTAAGGGGATTCATTTAATTAAATGAGGGTTAAATTTTTAAGAATTTACTTAACTTGAAAATTTTGGAAATAAATAAATATATACATATATAAAAAAATAATAAAATAATAAATACATATATATATATATATATATATATATATATATATATATATATATATACACATGTTTGAAAATATAATGAATATATATAAGTAATTAGTAAATATAAATTATACATGCATGTATATGTGTTAAATATAATATAATACATACTATGATATATTATATAGATATAATTATCAAATAGAAATAAATTTATAAATATATTTATATATTTAAATATATATGTATAACATAACTTATTATATATAAATGTTTATTAAATCATGTAATATATAATTATTATATATAAATATATGTTTTAATATATAATTAAAAAATAAAAAATAAATGAAATAAAAAAATAAAGAAAAGGAATCGGGATACTGTTACCCCGATTCCCTTTCCATTTTCTCCTTTATACATTGACAAGGGAGAAGCCAAACAATAGTGGCTGGCTGGACGAGGGAGACCCAAGAGTCCGTCATCGGAGAGAGAGGAAGCTCGAGATCGCCACTAGCTGGAAAAGAAGGAAGATTAATCGGGTAGAGAGAGACGAAAGGAAAAGAAAAGGGAAGGAAGAGTGTCGTCCTTGATTCTAGCGTGCTGCCTCTAGTTCCACGCCAATTTGTCTTGGTGATCGCCAATGAAGGAGGATCCAATGGAAGGAGAAAGAAGAAAGGCGCAAGGTGAGATTGGAGAATGAAGTAGCGAGGTGCCTTTGCTCTCAACACCATCTTCATTTTAGGGCAGCTTTCGTTCTATCCTGATCGAAAGCAGAGGCAAGGCCAAAAGAAAGGAACCTTCTAGTTTTAGAACAAAGCCAGGGATTGTCCACACCTTTACCTATTTTCTTAGTGGCTGAAATTGTGGTTTAAGGGTTTCATTTGGTTAGAATTGCATCAAGAAGGAGGAATTTAGGCTATTGTGGTTTAAAGGTTTCAGTTGGTTAGAATTGCATCAAGAAGGAGGAATTTAGGCTATTGTGTGGCTATGAGCAGAACTTCAAGTGCACAAGAATTTTTAACGAGTATGAAACTGAAAGGAAAAGAAAGGAAATGTTGTACTATTCAATAAAGAAGAAGAGGCAAGGGAGGTGTGCTTGTTGCTAGAGAGTTTAGAAGAACTTGAAAGGTAGCCATTGTTTAATGTAGAATCTGTTTAAAGGTTGGGACCGAAGGTCACAACAAGGAATGTGAAGTGCAAGGACATTTAGCTGAAGCATTCTCGACAAGCAGCAGTGAGAATCATGTATGGTTGATGCTGAGAACAAGGAACTTCCATTCAATTCTCACTCAGCTGACCCGTAGGCTCGAAGGCAGTGTTCCGCGGCTGTTCGGTTGTGTATGAAGGTTAGTTGTGAGAGACGGTGAAGAAACAGGTGTTGTATGATCTTCGGTGGTTAAACGACTGAAAATCTTGCTTGGAAGAGAGCACATATGCAAGAACTTTAGTTGGCAGGATTGAAACAGGGAACATTCAGGAGAGAGAAAGAGAGAGCCCTTTTAAACCACCAAAACCAAGATAAGGAGAAAGGAAAATAAACAATAAGCCTTAGTTAATGGAGGGAATTTGAGAAAGTTTAAATATGGTACTTTCCTCCATTTTGCTATTGTGAAGTGGTTGTTTCGTGGCAAGGGTTCGACTAAAATGGATTTTTGAGGTAAAACCCTTTTATTTGATTCCGAATGTGTAGGTACACACACGCTCATATAAATATATATATGTTTATATATACATATAATATATATATATATATATATGTTTATATATATATATATATATATATATATATATATATAAAGAGAGAGAGAGAATAATAAGAATGTGAAATGATGGTGAATAATGTTCAAATTATGGTCTATAAATATTGTTGAAAGAGTGCAAATAAGTTACTAATTGGTGAAAGAGGACACCAAGGAAAAAGAACCAAGGTTATAGTGACCGGCCACTTCAAGGTTTTCATGGTAAGGGCTGCTTTTCCTTAGTTTAGTCAGTGTATATGACTTAAATAATGAAATATAATTTATAAATGGTGAAGGAAAGATAGCCACATTAAAGGGCTGGAATCGAAGGGTTGAGAACCACTACAACAAAATTGATAATTTGTGACGATTTTTTTGAGTGACGCATAATCTTTCGTCACGAAAAATATACAATACATGACGAATACTATAATTCGTCACGCTTCTTTATAGTTTTAATTTTTTATATGACGATGTATAAAATCGTCTCAGGATAGCGTCACTAAATATTTGGCGCCAAATTTTACCGCCAAATATATTTGGTGGGAAACTTTTTTGTGACGTTTTTTTTTATTTTTTGTGACATTTTTGTTTTTGTCATAAAATAAACACTTTATACATGACAAATTGCAAAATGTCTCATTTTATAAAAACGTCACCATATCCTTGGCGCCAAAATTTACCACCAAATATACTTGGTGAAAAATTGTTTGTGACGTTTTTTTAACTTTTTGTGACATGTTTTTTTTTTTCATAAAACAGACACTTTATACATGACAAATTGCAAAATGTCTCATTTTTATAGAAACGTCACTATATATTTATAGTCAAATTTTTCTGCCAAATGTACTTGGTGGGAAATTTTTTCGTGACGTTTGTTTTTTTAATTTTTTGTGACATTTTTGTTTTTGTCATTAAATAGACATTTTATACGTGACAAATTATGAAATGTCTCATTTTGTAAAAACGTCACTATATATTTGGCGCCAAATTTTGCCACCAATTAGAAATTGTGAAAATTTTTTTGTGACGTTTTTTTTTATATATTTTTTTTGTGATGTTTTGTTTTGTTTTTTTTATCATTGGTTTTAAAAATATGGTGATGCAAACATGCATCACCAAAAGACAATTATTTATGACGATATGGTTTTGTCATATTAAAATATATGGTAATACATGACGACATGAATAATGTCACAAACTTTTTATTAATTTGATGACGAAATTTATTTGCCATTAATTTTATGCATATATAGTGATGCACACATTCGTTACCAGAAGATAATTATTAATGACGATACAATTTCGTCACATAAATGTATGCTAATATATGACGAAATTAGTAACGTCACAAATTTTCTATTGAGATGATATTAGTAACGTCAAATTTTTTATGTGACGCATAATATTTCGTCTCACAAAGTATATCATACGTGACGAATACTATAATTCGTCACACTTCTCTACGGTTTTAATATTTTATATGACGATATATAAAAATGTCACATTATAACGTCATGAAATATTTGGCTCCAAGTTTTACCACCAAATATATTGGTGGGAAACTTTTTTTGTGATGATTTCTAATTTTTTTGTGACATTTGTTTATTTGTCATAAAATGAGCACTTTATACATGACGAATTGTATCACGTCTTATTTTATAATAGTGTCACTAAATATTTAGCGCCAAATTTTAACACAAAATATAAATGGTGAAAAAAATTTTGTGACGTTTTCTTTTACTTTTGGGGACGCTTGTGTTTTTGTCATTTATTTTAAACAAATATGGTGACATAAACATGAGTCACCAAAAGACAATTATTAATGACAATATAATTTCGTCATATAAATATAAGGTAATATATGACGATATGAATAATGTCACAAATTTTTTACTGATTTAATGATGAAATTTGTCTTTCATTGATTTTTCATGAACATAGACAATCGTCACTAAAAGACAATTATTAATGATGATATAATTTCGTCACATAAATGTATGGTAATGTATGATGACATAAGTAAATTCACAAATTTTTAACTAATTTTATGATGTTATTTATTTGTCACTAATATAAACAAATAAGTGTGTAATTTATAAGTGATGATAATTTATTTGTTATGTATATGTAACATAATTAGTAATGTGTAATAATGTCAGTAATTTTGAAAAATATTTGTTAGAATAAAATTTTATTTTTAATTAAAATTAAATTTTAAATAAAATTATTTATTCAGGTCAATTAGAAAATTATCAGGTTCATATTTCGTTAAAATTGTCATAATACATAATTTTAATAATGTTTATTTAATACATTTATAATATTTTTATTGTAATGTACATATAATTCATTTTACGATTTCAATGATGAAAAATGGATAAGAAAAACAACAATATCATTTGTTTAAATATAATATTCTATGCTTATATTTTATTATTTACTTAATTTTGTAATTATATGAATATCAATTTTTTAATATTAATTTATAACTCAAAATTAATAAAAAAGCATAATGTATATCATACGTGATGAACACTATAATTCATCACGTTTCTCTATAATTTTGATATTTTGTATGACGATATACAAAATCGTCACATGATAGTGTCATGAAATATTTGGCTTCAATTTTACGACCAAATATATTGGTGGAAAACTTTTTTGTGACAATTTCTAAATTTTTTGTGACATTTGTTTATTTGTCATAAAATGAGTACTTTATACGCGACGAATTACAAAATGTTACAAATTTTCTATTGAGATGACATTATTTATCTATCACTAATATAATTAAATTAGTGTGTAATTAATAAGTGCGATAATTTATTTGTCCTGTATATATAACATAATCAATGACGTCCAATAATGTAGCTAATTTTGAAAAAAAAAATTGTTAGAAGAAAATTTTTTATTTTTAATTAAATTAAAATTTTAAATAAAATTAAAAAAATCGGTTCATGTGAAAATTATTGGTGACATATTTCTTGAAAATTTTCATATTACAAATTTTAATTTATGTACAATTAATATATTTATAATATTTTTATTGTAACATGTACAATTTATTTTTTTAAAACAATCAACATTTTTAATGAAACTTTCATCAATGGATGTTTGAATAATTAATTTATTCTATATTTTAATATTTTTCTTACAAAATATATGTTTCGAAATATAATCCAATAAATTAACATAAGATGAAACATAAATTATATAATTAAAGAATACAAATAATTTAAGTAAATATAATTGAGATAAATTTTCTTAGAAATATTATTGTTTTATGAAATTGATTAGAAATATTATCTATATATATATATATATATATTTGTCTCTTCACTATTCATGTGTCACATTTTTTTTTCAGTTTTCCTGTTTTTTGTTTCTTCAACCTTTTTTTATTTGTTTTTTTTCATACTTTTAATCTATTTTTATATTATATAATAAAGTACTCTACAAATTGGTATTGTGCAATTTGTAGTCCAGTTTTATGCCAATTGCCTTGATGCAATTGGTTGTTTTTTTTCTTCTATTTAATATTTTTTATGTGCTTTGTGTTGTTTGGCCTTTCAAATTTTTTGTGACACATGTCAAACTGTTATTAGTCCATTTTGGTTTTCCTTTTGCAATTCGATCGGAGCTGTTCGATTTAGCTCCCCAATGTTTTCCACGTGCACATGATGATTAATCCAATTTTTTTCAGTTCAGTTTTTTTTTCTTCTACTTTTTATTCTTTTTAATTTAGTCACCTAACCATTTTTTACCTGAATTTTTTTAACCTTTTTTCATTTTTTTATTTTTAGCTCTTCAATTTTTTGGGTTAAACTCTCTAATTTCTTTGTATATTTAATGTTTTAATCAATATTCAGTTATGTATTTTTGCTAAAGAAAAAAATTTGAGCATAATATATTTTTATAACAATGATTCCAAGCCAAAAAAAATAGCCTTCTAAAATATATATTTCTTAATAATTTTTTAATCTATTCTCATTAGAGTATTATTACCAGAAAAGAAATTTGAATGTGACACACTCATTTAAATTTTAAAAAAAAGAAAAAAATAAAAATCAAATTAATTTAAAATAAACACAATATTGATAAAATGAATGAACAAAATAAAAATACAATCTAGGATAAAACAACAAGAACAAAATCTCTCCAAAAATACAAAAAAGTTACTAAAATCTAGAATATAAATCACAGTAAGGAAAATTTAGTTCAAAATAATTAAAATTAACAATAAATACCAAACTCTAAAAAATATAAATTTAAAGAAGAAAAAAAAAGTCATTTATATGTGAATTTTATTTTTAATAGAGAAAAAAAATAAACAACATAAAAAATTGACCTTTAAATTACAAAGTTTAAATGTATTTTCTAATTTTTTTATTACATCTGCCGTGGAAGATTTAGGCTCTTGCTTTTTCTTGCACTTTTTCTAAGAATAACAGGAAAAATCAATCGTTCAAATAATAAATTTTTATATTTTTATTTTAATATTTATCAATAATGATAATAAATTTTACAAATATAAAATCAATCTCTAGAAATATTGTTTAACTAACACATAACAATTAACAAATACTAAATATTTAAATAATTCTTCAAATGCATATACAGTACATTTTTTTAACGATAGATTACATTTACAAATGCATTTATAGTATATATTTTGTAGATCATTAATTTCTATATATTTAATGTTGATAATTAATAAAATAAAAATATTTTAATATTAAATATATATGTTAAAACATTTTAAAAATTAACTAAGTTAATAATTTTTGATATTATTCAAAATATATAAAAAAGAAGTGGGGGCATTATTCTTGTTGTTTTATAAAACAACACCTTGGTAGACGTAAAGCTAAAAGCCCATTTACTATTTTTTTAACAATTTTTCTATTTTGCTAAAGTAGATCGTTTTAGACCAAAGAATATAAACAAAACCCCTGTTTTTCAGTCTCATTTCTTGTTTTTTTTTTTTTTTATTTTCTCCTCTTACTGTCTACACTATTTGGGGCTTCTTTGCTATTTTCATTTCATCCTCAGCCGTAAGTCTTTAACTGCTTTTCTTTACTGCCCGATTATTGACATGTATGTGCTTATGTTTGAGTTGCCAACGCTGGCTTGATTTCACTTACTTCAGAGATGAACAAAAAATAAGAAAGGGGCGTAGCGGCGGCAATGAAAAAATCCCTCATTTTTGTTTAAGGTACCTATGTCCCATGTGCCTTCTTCTTTGGAGACTCAGTTATAGATGAGTAATTTAATATTAGCAAATTCTTTTACAATTTTACATTGTAACTTTTTAGAAGTTTCTGTTTCGTTTTACAACAATTTGAGATCATATAATAATTAATATATTTTTTATCTTGTGTTAGAAAAAAATTATCTTATTAATCTTTTGGCCTTATTCAAATACTAGTGTGGTTTTATGCTTATTACAGTACTATTTTTAATTTCTATGGTACAATTTTACATTTAATATTTTTAATACATTTGATAAACTTTTTTTTTAAATCGCTTAATGAAACAAATATTAAAAATATTAAATAAATTTTACTTATATAATATGGTAAATCAATTTTAATAGTTTTACATTTGATGATATAGATTTTATTTTTCACCCCTTATTACACTAATTCTTTTTGCACCTTTATCCCATTCTAAGAAACTGAACTGGATAAAATAAATTGGAGCAGACTATACGGTCGGAGGATGTGAAAATTGTGCAAATCCGACAACTCCTCCAGACAGCAATTGTCGAGATTGGTAGCGCAAGCTTGTGACCAAAAGGGGGACAATCGTAGCCTACCCCTTCCAAGCTTGGAGTTGAGCCCTAAGACTTGAGCTAAGGCTTTGGGACTCATGGCTCTTAGAGTGGAGGGCACCGCATGGGGTCGAAAAGAGGGCTCCGACTTGCTGGGTGGCTGGATCAAAGGGAAACAGGGGAGAGATGAAAGAGGAAAGAACAAAAGGAAGAGAGGGGGTGATCGGTCGGCGATGGCGGTCGGCTAGTCTTCCTGTTGTTCCCACACTCCTACTCAACTTTCTCAAAGCCTCTCATCATTCCCCCGCCTTTCTATTGCCTACGTCGACACTTGACGCCCTTGGCCTTTCTCGCCTAACTCCATTTGTCACCAGGTATTTTGTTTTGTTACTGTACTATTTCGCCATGATAACAAAATAAATAAAACTTTCCATTCCATTTTCCATCTCAATTTCTTTCGAGATCTCCATTTTTCTGAAGCTTCTGTCAGGATTTTTATATTTTTAAGCGTTTGTAAGGATTGATTTCAAGTTGATGTTTAAAACCAACAATGTCGCTTCCCGAATTTTCGAGCGTCAAATTCGCACCCCAGCGCTCGGAACCAGTGTATCTTTCTTATTTTTTGGTTTTCTCATTTTTTATATTTTGATTTTTCTTGCTTTTCACCTGTTTGATGATTTCTCTCAACCTTTTTTTGTTAAAATGCGCAGGTTCATTATGCTTCGATTCCTTCTTATTGTCTCTCATCTGTAAGTTTTTTTAGCTACAATCTATAAGTTTTTTGTCATTTGTAGCCATGAAATCTCTTCATTAATTTTTTATCCAAAGTTGAAATTCTTGTATTGTTAAAATTTTTTTTTTCAATATATACATAATTATTTTATGTTTTATCACATAATTATCTTTTTTTATCTGATTTAATTGGTGTAAATCACTTAATTAATTATTAATTTTATTTCAAAAGATATTCCAAAAAGTATTTGATTAAACCAAAACTCTTAATACTACCACGTTTTTCTATTTGGTTTCCCTCTCCCTCCAAAATATTTTACAGTTACATAGCTGGGAAACTCTTTTACGCATTCCACTTCCCTTTCTTCAGCTTGTCTTCCATCTTCTACAATCAGAGGAGTAATTGTAAGTCCAAATTTTTTATGCTATTTGTTTTCATCCCCTTCAATAGAGATTAAGGGTTTTTAATGTTGGCTTTATTTTGTTTGGCGGTAATTGTTCACCTTCTCTGCCTTGTCTCTTCCATCATTTGCAATGAGAGAATACTTTTTACTTCTTATTTTGTTAAAGTTCCTATATTTAATAACTTCTTGTTTATTTCATGATACTGAGTTTGTCTTAGTCTTGAGGTTCTACAAGACTATTCTTCAAGGATTCAATATATTTTTTTTAAAGGTTTTTTTTAATAAGTTACTTATATGTTTCAAAAGAATCTTGGTAATATTAAAGCATTTATTTTTAGATTTAGATTAAAGATTGTAATTCATTAGGATAAAAATACAGGCGAGGGCTTTCTTTTGTTTCTATTTTGTTATTTTTTGTTTATTTAAGTCTGTTATAATCACACTGTGGTGAATTAATAATCTTTCTCCCAAGATAAAAATTTAACTCCCAAGCTTTAGTCTTGTTCTCTTAATTAGAGATGGGATTACATGTCTTTCTGGATAAATGCTTTACTTTGCATATGCCAATGGTGAGAAAGGAATAGCATAGGTAGAGCCAAAATCTTTTTGAATGAAAGTGGTGTAAGATGACATAGAAGGATTGAGAGTGACACTTGAGTGCGATTCTCATTTGCATTTTTTGTTGTACTTTGAAGTGTGATGGCTTTTGAGGAAATTAAACTGCCAAATTTAGGGCCTTATTTAAGTGAATAAACATAGGAGGCAAAGGTGATTGGAAGGAAGTTACAAATTTGTTTATTAAGCTTGTTGTCTATATGCTAGCTAAGATGTAATTTTTGCCCTCTTTTGCCTAGTGCTGTTGTGAATTCAAAGGATAAACTCTCTACTAAGTCTCGTTTCTCCCTTCAAAAGGCGTAAGAAGCAATTTTAATCAGAGGTGGTTGATTTTCCTCATCAAGGTGTGTATTATATCCCTATCCTTTGTAATTGATTCAATAAATATTTTATATCTTCTGGTTATTTCTCTTTTTTTATTGATTGATTGCAATGGTTTTTTTTTTGGTATGGAATGTCTATTTTATAATTCTAATTGTAATTGATTCTGTCTGGCTACTTTGTGAATTTAATTTAGGATGTTATGTGATGAATATGCACAGGAGATTAGATAATTAATTTAGGCGTTGCACTGGTTTTAGAGTGTGATAATCTGTGAAATGGGTTTTCTTTGTGATAATTTGTCAACATTAGCTATACCTAAAACATCTACCACCATAGGCTGCTGTAAATATGATTTGGAACCTTTTTTTTTTAATCTCATGTATGTATGCATGAAGAATATTTCATGATTTCATGCCTTTAGTTGCAAACATGTAGATGTAGTGATTACAAAGATTAAAGAATAGCAGAAAATTAAAGAAACTACTCTTCACTATAAAAATCTCAACACATTCCTAGATACTACATGTAACAATCACCCAATAAGACTTGGTAATTCAGCAACCAAAAGACCTCATCACCATTCTTAGTTAATGGACTATGGTTATTAGAGAAAATGTTGCAGAGAGGCCCCTTTATGAATAGTGAAAGCAGTTTGCGCACTGCTCTTGATCAGGAAATGACAAAATAGAAATTGATGTTACAAATTATGATTAGAACCAGTCAATTTAAGCCAAGTGTAGTAGTACCTTAGATTAATTAATGTTGTTTTCATCATTATATATAAATAATATTAGAAACTTTTAAGCTTCAATGCAGAAAAAGAAATAAAAATTAATTTACTAGTACAGGAAGATGCAGGAACCTTAATTTCCTAGGGTCTTATCTAGGCTAGATGAAAAAAAGAGAATTAATCATGCTATAGTTTACTGATAAGGATTAGGGCTGTGATAATTACATTAACAATGGCTACTCCATTAACTAGATAGAACAGAAATGCATAAAAGATTTTACTAATTTTTTTACTATTTTCATAAGGTAATTTATATCTATATTACATGAAATGTTTTACTATTTTTCACAATGTAATTCTTTTTATGCTTAAATTATTTTAGGAACAATTTATTAACATGGATAAAAGTTGGATGATGGAGTCCAAATATTCTGACAAGTATGTTTTAGGAGTGTCACAATTCATGAATTTTGTACGTCTCAAAATGGGAGAACAATGTAAGATTCGTTGTCCTTGTCGAGATTGCTTAAATGTGTTTAATAGAAGTCAAGATGAGGTAGAAGATCATTTACTTTTGAAAGGTATATCAGAGAGATACACCAACTGGATTTATCATGGTGAGCAATCTGAATTTAGGATGGCAACTTTCAGAAATGTAGCTAATGAGAGTACTAGTTTAAATGCAACGATAGTTAATGATGATGTTTTGGATGATGGAGTGTATGATATATTAGAAGATGTTTTTCCTAGAGTGGATGAAGATGGTCTTAATGAGAGTGCTAATTTGGGTGAGGAAGAATCTGAAAAATTCAACGAACTTTTGAATGAGGCGCAATGTGGATTATTACCTGAATACACCAACATGTCAAAGTTGTCATTTATTGTAAAATTGTTACTTATAAAAGTTTACTGCCAAATGAGCAACAAGGCAATAAATATGATATTGGGATTATTGAAGGAGGCTTTCCCTACTAGTGCAATTCCTTCATCGTATTATGAGGCAAAAAGAACTCTGAGAGACCTAGGATTAAATTATATGCCAATTCATGTATGCAAATATGATTGTGCTCCATTTTGGGGGGAGTTTAAAGATAGGGAAAGTTGTCCTACATGTGGGACGCCAAGGTGGAAGGTTGTTGAGAAGCAAATTCCATGGAAAGTCTTGCGTTATTTTCCAGTGAAACCAAGACTCCAAAGATTGTTTATGTCTAAGAAAACAGCAGAAGATATGCGGTGGCATGAAGAAAAGCGTGTTGATGATGATACACTAAGACACCCAGCAGATGGGGATGCTTGGAAAGAATTCAATAAGGAGAATGGTTGGTTTGCACATGATCCACGAAATGTTAGACTTGGCCTAGCAATTGATGGCTTTAACCCTTTTGGGATCATGAGCTCTACTTATAGCATGTGGCCCGTTATGGTTATGCCTTATAATCTTCCCCCTTGGAAATCGATGAAGGAGCCTTTCATGATGATGTCATTACTTATTCCTGGACGAAACTCTCCAGGAAAAGATATTGATATCTATTTGAGACCATTGATAGATGAGTTGAAAGATCTATGGGAAAGTGGGGTTCAGACTTATGATGCTTACAAGAAGGAATATTTTCAAATGCATGCTGCAGTTTTATGGACTATAAATGACTTTCCATACGGGGATTTATCAGGTTGGTGTACAAAAGGATATTTGGCATGTCCCGTTTGTAACGATGATGCTCCTTCACGAAAGTTAAGAAATAAAATCTATTATATGTATCATCGCCGTTACTTGCCTCTTGACCATGTTTGGCGAAAAAGCAAAATGTTTGATGGTAAGGTAGAAAATAGGCCAAAGCCTAAGGACTTATTTGAGAGTGAGTTGTTACAACAATTAGAGGCCCTAAAAGATATTAGTTTTGGAAAGCATCCAAACAAGAGGAAGAGAAAGCGTACTCGTGAAGAATTAAATTGGACTAAAAAGAGCATCTTTTTTGAGTTGCCTTATTGGCAAACATTGAAGTTAAGACACAATCTTGATGTCATGCACATTGAGAAAAACATTTGTGATAATGTTTTAGGAACATTGTTAAACATTGAAGGGAAGACAAAGGATACAATAAATGCGAGGTTAGATTTAGAGGATATGAAAATAAAGAAAGAACTGCACTTGAAAAAACTCTCAGATGGTTCTTACTTGATGCCTCATGCATGTTACACTCTATCAAAGGAGGAAAGGAGGGAATTTTGTGAATTTTTAAAATCAATGAAGTTTCCGGATGGGTATGCATCAAACATCTCACGATGTGCTAATGTAATTGATGGTAAGATTTCAGGATTGAAGACTCATGATTGCCATATTCTCTTACAAAGAATACTTTCAGTTGCAATTAGGAAGTTTGTACCAAAAGATGTCTTTGGAGCACTAGATGACCTGGGCAATTTCTTTTTAAGATTATGTTGTAAGACATTAAAGAAGAAAGATGTGGAGGATTTAAAAGTAGATATTGTCATCATTTTGTGTAAGTTGGAGAAAATTTTTCCTCCAGCTTTTTTTGATGTGATGGTGCATTTGGCTGTACACTTGCCACATGAGGTCATGCTTGGAGGACCTGTGCATTATCGTTGGATGTATCCCATTGAAAGGTTGTATATTTTTTACTAATTTAAATTTCAAATGTTCAATTAGAATAAAGTTTCACTAAAAAAGTTTTATTTGTTTAATAATAGGTTTTTAGGTAAACTCAAGAAATATGCAAAAAATAAAGCTTGTCCTGAAGGAAGTATAGTGGAGGCATATATTTCTAATGAATGCTTAACTTTTTGTTCTATGTACCTATCTGGGATAGAGACTAAATTTAATCGAGAAGAGAGAAACTATGATGGAGATAAGGAAGTGGATGAAAAAGGGCTAGTTGTTTTTTCAAAAAGTGTTCGCCCCTTTGGATCAGCAAAATATGATGTCTTATCAGAAAGAGAGTTCGAAATGATTCAATGGTATATACTGAACAATTGTGATGAAGTCGAATCATATTTAGAGTAAGTCGTTTGATTTTAATACTAAATTATTGAAGTAAGCTAATTTTTTTTTCAACTAAGCTAACTTTTATTTCATTTTTTTTATTATGTTATAAAAACATAAAATAGAGCTTGAGTTGCAAAGTTGTTTGTCTATCGAAGAAAGACATAAAGAGCAATTTCCCTTATGGTTTAAAAGTCACGTAAGTAAATGTTTTGAAATCAAAGATACTATACATTGTAAAATCATTATATTTGATTTATTATTCCTTAAATGATAGGTTACATTGTTGCGAGATCAAGATTCAGAAGAAATTTCTGATGAGTTATTTTCTTTAGCTTATGGTCCTGATAAACGTGTTCGAAGGTACACGGGTTGCATAGTTAATGGAGTAAGGTACCACACAAAAGAACGTGATTTCCATTTGAGAACTCAAAATAGTGGTGTGATGGTTGAAGGCTATCATGAAGATGAACTAATTGACTTTTATGGTGTTGTAAAAGATATCATTGAGTTAGATTACATAAAAGATTGCCAAGTTGTTTTGTTTAGATGTGAGTGGTTTGACCTTGATGGTAAGAGGAAAAGAATTCATAAAGATGGTCATTTATTAAGTATCAATGTCAACAAATATTGGTATGAGAATGACCCGTTTATTTTATCAATTCAAGCGAATCAAGTTTTTTACTTGGATGATAACAAGTTAGGGAAAGATTGGTGGGTGGTAAAAAAGTTTCATCATAGGCACTTGTATGATGTTCCAGATATGCAACATGTAAATACTAGTGAAATGTTTGATGTGGATGAAGATCAAATAGATCAAGAGATTGAAATGTTTGAAAGTGAACGGACTATACAAAATGAAGAAAATGAAGGACCATTGAATAGGGATGATATTGCTCCAGATGTCATCACTCTTGAGATTGTGGAAAATACTCAAGCAATAGTTGATGATGCTTCCATGGAAGAATCCGATCATGATGATCAGGAAGGGATTGAAGATGACATTGATGAGGAGGAAAATGATTTTGATGAATATGATAGTGATATAGATCCTATGTTGTAAATATTTATGTTATTTTCATGAGAACTTATGTAACTATTTAAGTTTGGTTGTTATGAAGTAATTTTATTTACAATGATAGTTGTTTTATGTTATGTTTGATTGTTTCACTGGTAACTATTTTTGTATGATGTTTTCCAACTTGGTTTAAAATCTTTAAAGGTAATTATTCTTTTAATTTTTTTTTGTTATTTTTTGTTTGATTTTACTAAAGAATATATGATCATTTACAATTTCTTTGTCTATACTTTAGGATGGCACCAGGAAAAAGAGGGAAAAAAAGAAACGCTATGGAAGAGATAGTCCAATCATCTGTGAAACCTTCACTTATATCACAACAAAATAACTTGATGGAAACATCGCATCAAGTTCGTTATGCTAATAACTTGATGCAATCACCACAAGCTGATGAAGATTCACCCACTGAAAATTCTGGTATCTAATATATTTAGAATATGAGATTTACATTCCTAGTAGCAATATGAACTGTTTGGTATGACCTTGAACATGAAAAGCAAGTCTGCTACAAACTATTTGGTATATAAATTGTTTGTTATATTCTTCCTTAGTCTGTTATATTCAATCAAATTTTGCATTGGAACTTGAGCTTGCTTGCTATATGACATTGTTTCTTGTATTTACAATTGCTGTATTAAAACTACTGTAACAAATTTCTTGCTGTAATATAGCTACGAACTTGAGCTTGCTTGTTGTATTACCTTGGTTACTGCATTTACCATTGTTGTATTCATTATTGATGCATGGAACTTTGCTATCTTTGCTACATGAACAAATAGATTAAGACATTGGAATGTTTGAAATCAAAAAACTTGTGGCCTTATCTTTTTCATGTGTGCCTATGAGAACAAATTCTAAATTTTTTTTGTTACAATTTCAATTCCGAAGTTATTGTGAACTTGGACTTGTAAGGTCATTTATTTCTCTACTTGGTTTTCCAGTCATGTACTAACTTCCTATTTATGCACTATAGTTAAACTTATATGATGAAAAGATATAATTCCTTAGTGTGTTGAATTTTATTTTTTGTTAGATGACTTACAAATTCTGTGTGGTTTATTGTTGCTGATAATAAATTGATTCCTCACATCTTATTTAAGAAATAGTGAGTACATTTTATAGAGTGTTAGTAAACTGAAGTAGATGGTTGCTATACTTGGTGTGCTCGGTGTGCTCAGCTGCTATTACCAATTATTGTCGATGTCGATGCTGAGAGTCTTAGTGTGCTTTATTTGGTAAAGATATAGAAAGGCTAGGAAGTTAGCTGATAGGAACTTCAAACCAATTTGGGAGTTACAGTTCTTAACAAAGGAAACTTTTCAATTAAGAATACAAATTTAGGGACAGAATTGTAGTGCATTTTTTGTTGTTTGAGACGAAGGTATTCTGAAATCTTTTTTATCAAATAGGTGATTTCCTTGCTTTGATCATTTTTTTTTCTTTCCCTCCCCCTGCCTTATGCTTGGCTTTATTGTTCTGCTTGCTTTTTTGAAGGCTTGAACTTTGATTTTTATCAATTGAGATTGGTTTGGTCTGTGTTTTCCTGATTTGCCAGTGTTTTTTTCTATTTAGTTCTGTTTTGGTTGTGATCAGCCTCTTCTGGAAGATTTAAAACAAGAAATAAATCATGTAACCTCTGCAGAACTAAGTTTAAGTTTGTTGTTGTGGTATTTCCATTTCACCAATGATTTAAAGTTTATAAAATCTAAAACATTTTCATTACATCAGCCTTTTTTTTTTGTGCTCAAAAGTTAAGGTCTGTTTTTTATTGTGCAGAGTGAACTTCATAGATTACTTGCTTTGCAGTGATCTATATGTCAAGATTTGCTTGGTAGATAAATTATCTAATATATTCTATGTGAAGTCATAATGGTGTATATCCTTAGTTTAAATTCCTTTACTCCATTGTTACACACAATTTGAAGCTAGCTACTTATCATATGGAATTAGATCAAAAACAAGTATATATAGATTAAGGATGAAATAATTGTCAAATTCTTCCATGTTGGTTGTTCATCTTATATAAATAGTTATAGAAATATATGAAACATGTTGCAAATAATGGGATGATATAGAGAAATGAAAAGAAGAAAGCCAATATTTATTGGTTACCTCCAATGATTTTCCACTATATAATTTGTTTAAAAGCAAAGACTAGCTACGGTCATATATATTTGATAGATCAGTCTTATGTTGGTTCATTGTTGAATATTCTTAGCTATACTTTTCTATGCTCTTGGTTGCATTTGTTCTATTTAATTTTTAGTATGTTACACTAATATTTGCTTACAAGTATTTGATATGATTCACTGCATCATCCATGCATTTAAATTATTTTTTTATCTTGATTGATTAGCATTAGAAATTGTTTTTTGAAGTGTAGTCAATTGGTTTGGTCTGTGTTTTCTTGATTCGGCATTCTTTTTTTCTATTTGGTTCTGTTCTGGTTATGATCAGCCTCTTCTGGAAGACGTAAAACAAGAAATAAATCATGTAACCTCTGCAGAACTAAGTTTAACTACCGTTTAAGTTTGTTGTTGTGGTATTTCTTTTTCATCAATGATTTCAAGTCTAGAAAATTTGAAACATTTTCGAACTGCTGTGAATCATAAGCTTCGTGCTTGGTTTATGAAACAACCTAGACATAATGTCGTGAGTGCTTAGTGATAATCCTAGTTGATTTCTCATTCTAATTACAAATGAAATGGGTTTGGACTTGGGTAGAATTTTATTGATTGAAAAAAAACACTAGATTATATGGGATAAAGAGTATTTCTCGTGTTTAAGCAACAAGTACTATTTGTTTTTTAGTATTTCTCGTGTTTAAACACTAGATTATATGGGATAAAGAAAATTCTTTCCAGCTTTTTTCTTCGATTTTCCAAAAGAAAAAAAAAAGAAAAGAAAACAATAGTCTCAATGCCTTTCAATCCTATGGTTGTTCTCATCTGCAAGAGGGTCATTGTCCTCTCATACTATCATGGTTTGTGAACAGAAGCAAACTTTTGGGGTTCATGGGGGAGAAATATGGAGAAAAAGGACATTCTTGAGCACACCAAGGCCTCAGGAGTTTGCAGGCTGCACAGGGTGTAATAGTATTTAGAGTTCCAGGAGGGCCCAACATGTGTCTTCTTCCCATCTGATGATGAGATGAAACATCTGCTTCTCTCTTGATCTTCTTGCCTATCTCATCAAATCTCTCCCTAAATATATATAATATAACTTTCATTCAAATAAAAAAACAATTAAAAAAATTGAGTAATTACTGTATATATTGAAAAGTAAAGCAAGAAAATAACACAAAGTCAAGCTCTAATAATATTCTAGAGATAAGATTTCTACTTCTTACCTTTCTCTGGACATTCAGGCGTGCTCTCAAGTATGGAGTTTGAGAGAAAGAGATCAGGAAATGAAGACGAGATCAGGAAGAAAAAGAAATGAGAGAAGGGGGAAAGGGGTGCTTAAAAGGCAAGATATACAGTGGAAAACTATGGTCCACTAAGTATTTTTTCTCTGTTGTTCGTGAATATAAATAATTGAAACCGAATCATATTAAATATTTATCTTTTCCATGTGTGGTTAATTTCAAGTTTAGAGAGGGAGCTACCCAGCGTTTTTTGAACTCTTTATGTTCTATAACAGTTTATTTCTTCCCATTTCAAAAAAAATAATTATGTTGCTTTAAATTTTGTATGCTACCTATTTACCAGCACTTTTTCTTTTGTTCTTGCAGCATTGCGTGAGCAAAATGCTAGTAAGTTTTAAACTACACTTACTATGGAATAAAAATTTTAGAATACCCCACTATGACTGGGGCCTATAGTATAGTCACTAAACATTAAAAGTCCAATCATTAATAAAAAATTCTTAAAATCTATAATTGTTTTGCAAATCATTAATGGTTTTTTTTTATATAGGTGTAGATTCTATCCCCTCTATAAGGGTTCGTGGCCCAACTCGAGGGATTGGATTAGAAAAATTTATCAAAGGAAAAAATAAGATGGTAATAGATATACCATCAAATAAAGGTAGACCTATTTGTGAAGTTCAATCAGCTAAATTATCATCTGAAATTGGAGTCATTACTAGACAATTCATGCCGGTCCCAACAAAATGGAGAGATATGACTGCTACAGACAAGTTGCATGCCTTTGAGAGACTTAATGTAAGTGTAAAAAATTTTATTACATAGATTAAATGTTGATTTTTTTTCTATTTATTTTTTAAAATGTAGTAATTAATTTGATTTCTTTTTGTTTTAGACAAAGTTTGAGATGAAATTGGATGATGAAACTGTTAAAAAATCAATCTTGGCAATTTTGTCCAAATTGTCAAGAAATGAGCGATATAAGCTACACCTTCACTATAAAAAGTTTCCAAATGATGAAGTGGCACGTCAAAATAACCCTCCAAAGTATAACCTGTCTCAAGAAAATTGGGAAAAACTTTGTGATTTGTTTAATGATCCTGCTTACAAGGTTCGTTTCTTATTCACATCAATTTTGTATTTGTAAGATTTATTTTTCATATTTATGCACAGTAATATTCATATGCAATGAGTGTTTTTTATTGGTTATTTTGCATTCTTATGTAAATGAAGAGGAGGTGTGAGATAAATGCTGGAGTTCGAAGCAAAGTTAAGTTGATCCATAACCAAGGATCGAGGGCCTTTGTGACTAGTCGCTATTCAATGGTAAATTTTTTTTATTTTAAAAGTTCTTAAACATTTTATGTTTTTTATATTATTACCTTTATTTTTTAAAAAATTATTGTATTTATGTAGCGCAAAGATGACCAAGAACCCAATAGGATAGAATTTTTTAAAGCGACTCATTATTCTGAGGAAAAAGGATGGTCAACACCAGAGGCTCAAGAGGCTTATGTAAGAATTATAATTTTATTTTTGTTATAGTATGATTCTTTTAGTTGATATTATTTATCTTAATTGTTAGGAGAAAATGGTGGAGTTAGAATCAACTCCTATCGAGGAAAGAATAGAACCTAAGACCATTGATGCTATAGTGGATGAGGTCCTTGGTACCCAGTCGGGATACATCAAGGGACTTGGTTATGGACCTAAGCCAACTAAGAACAGCTCAAAAGAAAATGTTTCAGAGTTGAAAGAAACTCTCAAAAAAACACAAGATGAACTTCAAGACTATAAATCAAAATTTGGGCATTTTGAAAGCCAAATTGAAGCAATGAAAAATGCTTTGATAGCTGCTGGAATTCAAGTCCCTATCTCCCAATCTTCAGGTATTTCTTTTCCTTCTCACACTTTTTTTAGCATAAAGCACACTAAATGCCATTGTATAAATCTAGGCATTTAGAATTTAAAGACAAATAATTAGACCATTCGGTATTATTACATAGTGAAAGAATGCACTTTGTTTAATTTATTATTTTACTTGTGCTTTAAATTTGAGATGAACTTCAACAATATGATAAACACGCATGATCTTGAAAGTGAGAAAAGCAAGTTTGCTACAAATTGTTTGCTATATTCTCTCTTAGTCTGTTATATTCAATTAAATTATTGCATTGGAACTTGAGCATGCTATGTCACATTGTTTGTTTTATTTATCTTGCTGTATTACAATTACTGCTACAAATTGCCTGCTGTAATATACCTGTGAACTCGAGCTTGCTTGTTGCATTACATTGGTTGTTGTATATTGTTGTATTACAATTATTGTTATAAATTACTTGCAGTATTACACCACGGAACTTGAGGTTGTTTGTTGTGTTCAATTGTTTGTTATATTTACAATTGCTATATTAAAATTATTGCAATAAATTACTTGTTGTACTATACTTGGGAATTTTAGCTTGTTTGTTGCATAAAATTTGTTGCTGGATTTACAATTGTTATATTACAATTATTGCTACAAATTGCTTGTTGCATTATACCTTGGAACATGAGCTTGCTTGTTTTATTACATTGGTTTTGTATTTATGAAATTCATGATGGAAATATGTGTAGTGGTTTTTAATTGCTGTCTTTTTGACAAAGTCTTGCAATAAGTCGTAAATTATTACTCTTATTCTCTTTTACTAATAATTTATTATTTTTCTTATCAAATTATGTAATATATTGTATTGATAGTTTGTTAATATTTGTTTATCGCAGTTTCAAGTGATACTAACTCACAATCAACACAATCACCCTCTACTCAAGAATTGGATTGAGAGCTACAATTCAAGGTTGTTCTAGCTTTATCCTAGATTTGGTATATTTTGTTTCAAACTTATTAGGTGGCCTTCACTTTTATTTTTTTCTGAATATTGGACAATTTGGATCGTATTAGCTTTACTTTGTTTTAAACAATATTATTTCTATGTGATTTACATTGACTTTATTGAAGGTATTAATTACATTTGAGAACCAATGCAAATGTCGAAACAGTTATTTATATTGCAATATTATTTAAGTAAGATCTTAAATGAATAATACTATTTCTATTTAATTATTTTAGAAAAATATAAATATTATTTATAATTAAAGAAATGTGGCATTAAATATTTCGTCACTATTGTAAAATCAAAACATCGTGACATTTGAGATTTTATTATGACGTTACTTTACTAATATAGGTGACGTTAATTTATGTCACCTAAAGCATGACGATTTTATATTTCGTCACCTAAAAGTAAATTTGTAATTATCATTAGTAACATTTGGGCATTTTTTTGACATTATTATAATATTGTAGGTGACGAAAATTTATGTCACCTAAAGTGTGACAAATTAATATTTCGTCACAAAATAACTAAAATTTTAACTACTTTTAGTGACGTTTAAGAGATTTTTATGACATTATCATACTATTATAAGTGACGAAAATTTATGTCATCTATAGCGTGACAATTTGATATTTCGTCACCTAAAATTAAATTTGTAATTATCATTAGTGACATTTAGGCATTTTTTTTGACATTATTATAATATTATAGGTGACGACAATTTTTGTCACCTAAAGTGTGACAAATTAATATTTCGTCACAAAATACCTAAAATTTTAACTACTTTTAGTGACGTTTAAGAGATTTTTATGACGTTATCATACTACTATAAGTGACGAAAATTTATGTCACCTATAGTGTGACGATTTGATATTTCGTCACTAATATATAAAATTCTTTCATATCTTTGGTGACGATATCAATATTTAGTGACAAAATTTTATACTAATTTATGACGAAATCAGATGTCACAAAAGAGTAACCATTAGGTGACAGTTTATGTTATCGTCACATTAGAGTTACGCATAGGTGACGAATATTATAAGATCGTCACGTTTGACCTTTAGCGACGGCGCAAAGGTGACAAAGGTGACGATCGACGTGACGATAAAATTTTCGTCACCAAAATCTATTGGTGACAAAAAATTAATATTTTGTGACGTTATTTCATGCGTCATAAATTGCCAAATTTGTTGTAGTGAACCTATTTATGCTTAAGTTTAAGGCATATGTTTATGTATACAATATGTGAAAAGAAATGAGGAAACTAATGTTAGGAATATGTGAATAGGTGCTGTTGAGGGTGGTAAATGATAGCAAAACACAATTGAGAAACAATGAAGATAGTAAAGTGATGCTTGGTGTTATGAAGCTCCAAGGGTAAGAAAAGGTACCTTGGTCGAAATCAGTATATGTATATATATAAAAATATGCATATACATAAAGGCCTAAGTAAAGATATATACATATATATAAATTGTATGGTAGTGGAGAGTTAATTTCGGGAATAGAAACGAACTTAGATAATTGTGATTTTGAGATGTATGTCTTAGACTGTGATTAAGTATAATGAAGTTAAGTTATTGAGACGAAAATTAGATTATTTGTAGTGAATTGGAGTGCTAATGGAGCTTGACTTTTGGTTTGGACGATTGAATGAAATAATTTGCTAAGCATCGAGGTAAGTTGGTTAAGTAAAGTTTGCTAGAATAATCTCGTAGGAGATAACTAGGTTTATTTTAATAATTAATTTAGCTTTTGAAATAAGCAATACAATGCTATTGATTAGGCAATTGAGGTAAGTAAAAGTAAGATTGAAGATACAATTGGATTATGATTTTGGACACTACTTGGATTGGATTGAAACATTGTTTTTCTGTCTTGAATGTTATGGCCAGCCAAACTTGTGTGTCGTGTGAGATGTATTGTATGTGTTAAGTTAATATTTGAGCATCTCTTGTAAATTAATTGTGTAGAAATTAGTCTACATATTGGATTATGATAAGACTAGTGAATTATGATTGAGATTGAATGACTGAATTATAATGAAATGTCTTAATTGTGATTGAGATAAAAATTGTGGAATAGAACCTATGTTATTTTGTTTTCTACAGGTTGGGTTAGGCTAAAATATAAGTCATTATGCTATAGAAATTTCTAATGATTTGAATAGGAATAAGTGTAATTATAAACCTTGCTCATTTTATATACGAAATCTTAAGTGTACATGTGCATGATTTGCATTAATTACACTAGGTAGCCATACAAAATGTGTAGTGGCATATCATTGATTCATGTACGATTCTTCCAAATGTGTTTTGATTCTACTTTTATGCACAAGTTTTACAATGAATTGCATTAAATTTTAGCTTGAAAGATTTTGGCTTTGAGTTGACTTTTGAAATATATCAAAAATTTTATGTATTTAAAACTCAAAACTATTTTAACTAGTGTTTTTATATTTGTGGGAGCCACCTTTAGAGTCCTAAGGGAACTACGTGCTAAACAGGTACCTCTGAATCTTGATGACATGTTCCATTTTGTTAAGTTTAAGTTTTGATAAGTGATCCATTTTGAGAACTATAAGCTTTCGATTTGTACTTAGTTTTCAATTCTGCTTTTAAGTGCAGGCAAACCCATTGACCTTTGGGTCACTTAAGCTTATCAAGCTTGCTCTAGGTTCTATTTCTCATCTACCGAACTTTGTGCTCAAGAATATCAGTGCAGAGTGCTTATCGAGCCTAATGCTCTAGGCAAATCATACTTGTTTGGAAAACCAACAAACAGGTTCTAGTTCTTGATTGATCAGCAAGTTGAAATATTCTATGGCCATAGATATTGTACCGAGGGAGCCACCTTTCAAATCCTAAAGGACCTACGTGCTACACAAGTACCTTTGTACTATGGGAACCACCTTAAGAATCCTAAGGGACCGACGTGCTACACAAGTACCTTTAAAATGTGGGAGCTACCTCTAGAATCCTATGAAACCTACATGCTACACAAGTACCTTTATACCATAGGAGCCACCACTAGAATCCTAAGGGACCTATGCGCTGCACGAGTACCTTTGAACCGTGGAAGCCACCTCTAGAATCCTAAGGGACTTACGTGCTACACAGATATCTCTCGAATTGTGGGTACCACCTTTAGAGTTCTAAAGGACCTACATGCTACATGAGTTCCTCCTTGCAACACTTTCTCCATTGCTAGCTAGGATTAGAGCTGCTCATTGGGTCGGGTTGACCCGACCCGGTTCGTAATCGGATCGGGTCAACCCGACCCAATAATCGAACCGGCACAGTGCTGGTTCGGAACCGATCCAGCCCGGTATGTTATCGGGCTGGGTCGGTTCTTATAAAATAGAACCGGGCCCGACCCATTTAAGGACTAGACCAGACAAGGGCCCGGCCCAGAACCGGACCAGTTCGAACCAATCCGGTTCAAATTAAAAAATTAAAAAAAATAAAAAGAAAGGGAAGGCCTGGCACTGCACACTGGCAGCTCTAGTGGTCTGTGTGACTTGCCCATCAATCTTTTTTTTTAATTTTTTTAATTTTAAAAATTTTAATTTTTTTCCTATAAATGCCTCTCTTCTATCTTCTATTTTTCTTTACATATCTTCTACATTTTCTCTCAAATCTACTATCTACATTCATCTACTCTTATTCTCTTCACTTACATACTCTCTCAATATTTACTCTAACTCTCTCAAATTCACTTAAATTCCCTTATTTCAAATTTATAATATCATTATTTCCTTTCTAAATTTCATTTTTCTTTTTATTTTATAATTTTACAAATTTTACTTTTAATTTTCAAGTTTCAATTTTCAAATTCCAATATATTATATATATCCTACATCTATTTTTTTTAATTTTTAACATATATTTATTTCCCAAAAAATATAAAAATGTCAAATTTCTTTCGTCGTTCATGCTCTGTTTCTCGACCTTTTGGTTCCACTAAAATTCCTAATTTGGGTGACGAATCATTTAATGAAATCGAACCCGATATTCATCACGAGGAGTAGAAGCTTCCTTTGGCACCATCGTTTGGTCGTGGTCGTGGAAGAGGCCATGCTCAAACACAATCATCAGCTGCCACTACTGCTGCTACATCATCAAGATCGAAGTTTAATCGAAAAAAAACAAGCTGGGTATGGGAGTATTTCGACATTGTAGCAAAAGAAGGTGAGACGAATAAATATTTTGCTATCTGTAAATTGTGCAAAGGCGTTTACTCTTATAACTCCGATGGAGGTGGTGGCGGTACAGGTACGTATAAAAGACATTTAATTTCTGCACATAAAATTAATCCTGATACCGAAGAAAATGAAATTTTAGGAGGTAAACAATCTCAAATTAATACACATGATGGTGGAAAAAATTTTAATTTTGATAATGTTCAAGCTAGACGTGGTTTAGTTAGATTTGTAGTTAGGACTGAACAACCATTCACAATTTGTGAAAAAAAAGAATATTTAGAATTTGTTTGTAAATATTTACAACCCGTATATAAATCTGTTTCTAGACATACATTAAAAAAATATTGCATGGATATGTTTAAAGAATATAGACAAGCTTTAATTGATAAACTTAGTAATATTTCATCTAATGTTAGTTTAACTAGTGATATATGGACTAGTACTAATGGTATAAGTTATCTTGTTATAACTTGTCATTGGATAGATGAAGATTGGTCCATGCAAAAACAAATTTTATCTTTAGATGTAATAGAAGAAGCACATAATTCATAAACTATTCATAAATATATTACTAAAGTTTGTAAATTATATGAACTAGAAAATAATAGAGTTTTTGCTATTACTTTTGATAATGCTTCAAGTAATACTACAACTATTCCTCATTTAATTAAAAGTTTAAATCCTGTTATGCAAGGCATATTTTTTTGTGCAAGATGTGCATGTCATATTATAAATTTATGTGTTCAAAGTGGTTTTAGTTCTAGTGGTACTGATACTAGCATAGGTCCAATTGATAAAATTAAAATTTTAGCTAAATGGATTCGCACACCAAGTAATAAACGTGAATGGAAGCAAATTTGTATAACAAATAATATACCTGTTAAAGCGTTTCCACTTCCCGTGGAAACAAGATGAATTCACTTCATCGTTTGCTTTCTTCTATTTTACCTTATAAAGAACTTGTTACTCCTTTTTATAACAATTATACAAATAGCACGCATTTAGCACTTTTTGAAGAAGATTGGACTTTTATTGAATATTGTGTTGATTTATTATCTACTTTTAAATATGCAACCGAAAGATTTTCAACTCAATTTTATCCAACTACACCGTATTTTGTTCCTATTATCTACACAATGTTTGACAATTTTGTAAAATTTAGGAATCATGAAACTTTAAGTTCTTTTGTATATGATATGGAGGAAAAATTTAAAAAATATTGGGAAATAATTTCTCCTATTTATTGTATTGCAACTTTACTAGATCCTAGTCAAGGTGAGGTAAATATAGAAATTTTTTTTGATTGTTATAAAGAATTTCTTGGTCTTGATTCTATTAAGGATCAAAAGTCCTCAATTAACAATCTTTTTCGAGAATTGTTTAATGTTTATGAAACAGAAAGGAAGCAATTCAACTTTAATCGAGGAGAAGAAGATTCATACGAAGAAACCAAAAGTAGCAAAAAAGGAAAAGGAATTTTAAACGCAATTAAGGAAGCAGCAAAGAAGAAAATGATGGTAAAAGGAAAAGCGAGCGGATCGGGATCAACAACTCGACGAAGGTCTAGCTTTAATAAGCTAGGATTTTTCTTAAGTCAAGATTTTTCTGTAGATGAAAACTTTGATCTTCTCCAATGGTGGAAAGAAAACCAAAAACAATTTCCAGTTCTAGCTTCCATGGCTCGAGATGTTTTTGCGGTGCAAGTTTCTTCTGTTGCTTCGGAATCCACATTCTCGATGTGTGGAAGAATTATTGGAGACCATCGAACCACTCTTAATCCAGATTCGTTGTGCATGTTTACATGCCTTAAAGATTGGTTTGATGCGGAATCGCGCAATGTTGAACTTGGAATGGCCAATGGATTCGTTGATAATAATTCAGAAGAGGAGGAAGAAATTTCCAAGGCAATCCGTATAAATTATGAAAAGTAGAGAATAATCTTTTTTTTTGTAAATTGTATGTAAAATGTAAATAAGTTTAGTCATAGTGAATATTTTATGGACTACGGTCCCGTGGTTTTTACCTTCTAACTTTTGAAGGGGTTTTCCACGTAAAAAATTTGGTCTCCTGCTCTATCCTTTTTTCTCCTTTGTTGTTATTGTTGTTGTTGTTGTTATTTTATTATTATTATTATTATTATTTATTATTACATACCAAATTAATTAATTTTATACTTATCTTTTTAAAATAAATAAATATTTATAATACAAAATGAATTAATATTTTAAAACATATTAAATAAATGAATAAATATTAAGTAAATGATATTTCAAATATAATAAATTATTTTAAATGCAAAATGAATATAATAAATGAATATAAATAAAGATATGCAAAATGATATTGCAATGAATATAATAATAATATTCATAATATCATTATTTTTTTTGAATATATCAATTTTATCATGATAACTTTATTATAATATTATTTTCTTAATATAACTTTATTTTATTATAACAATAATTTTATAGATAATTTTATAGTAATTTATTTTTACATATTTACATTAATTAAATAAATTATAATATAACTTTATAATAAATTATTGTTAAATTAAACTATTAACATTATTTATTATAAAATAATTTATTAGATTAAATTATTAAAATATATTAATATATATTAAAATAAATTTAAAAGTATCAAATAAATAAAAAAATCTAAAAAAAAAACTGGACCGAACCGGTTTAAACCGATTTGGTCCGGTTTTGGAGTGAACCGGTCCAACGAACCGGGCAGTTCACACCATTATAGCATATGAACCGCCCGGTCCGAACCGGTTCTATACCGATTCAAACCGGTTTGCACTTTACATGGGCCGGAACCAGTGAAAACCGGTCCGAAATCGACCCAGTCCGGCCCGTAACCACCTCTAGCTAGGATGGATGTCATAAGTATTAGTGAGTGAGGTCTTTGTTGAAACTCTATCAGATATCTATTTGACATTGTTTTTAAGTGATTTGGGGCTTTTGCCCAAAAGTGACAAGTGATCGTTTTGATATGGTTTTTAATGATTTGAGACATTTTCCTAAAAGTGATAATTGATTGGTTTTGACATCGTTTTTTGAAATTTGAGGCTTGCACCTAAAGAGATCAATTACATGTTTGATGTCCATACTACGAGGCATTTTGCCTATCTATATAGATCATGTGTTCATTCGTTTTAATTAATGTACATAGTGAAAGTGATTTAAACAAAGTACGTAGTGAAAGTTTTTACTTGAAATACATGCTGAAAGTGTTTTAATTGAAATGCATACTAAAAGTCTTTTGATCAAGTCTATATTGGAACAATCGGTATGATGATAAAAAACCATGCATACACATCATTTCAGTATTGCTTATTCATAAACTTGCATGTATATCGACATGATTCTAGCATGCATTTACTTAAACTACTTACTGAGCCGTAGTTTGCTCTCCCCTTTCCACCACCCTTATAGATCATACAAGCTAGACTTCACTCTCGGAGTTCTGTGCGAGCCCTTAGGGACAGTATCTAATAGTGGTACTTGTCTACATCCTTCGAACATCATTTTTGATTATTTTGAGGTATACAAAGTTACATGCTCCTTTATTTACATGTATAGACATTATGTAATGCACAATACACGTTTACTTGTAATGTATTAAGATGTAACTTAGGATCATTTTAGATTTTTTGTGAGTGACATCATAACCGAGTGCGATCTTGGAACCTGATAAGTTTAGAAATATGACTGGATGTTATTGGATATGAGATGACGATGGAAATGATTGTTGTGATTGAGATATAGTAAATGTTTATCTCTTGCAGGTAATTATCTAGGAAAATCTCTCTTTTTAAAAGGGGATATTTTTGATCTATTTTTAAGCAAGGTTTTCTGATAGAGTAAAATTGATCATTACATGTCTGGGAAGGTTTATAACTCACCATTGGAACAAAGAATAAGTTGGATTAAAATGAAAAATGATAAGTGAAAATCGTTTACTAACTACATTAACACCGAATACAAACCATAAAGAGAAAAAAATAGTTCGTAAGTTTGTTAAGTGAATAAGTGTAAGTGTTAAGCACATGTTACGGCCTTCGGGTCATGACATCAAGTGTCTAAGTCAAAACCTACACCATGGATTTATTTCTTGCTTTAATACCATACCAATAATACTTATATATCTATAAGTATACATGTATATATGTATATACATTTGAATGAAAGCATTTATGTTTAATCAAATCTTATATTTCATTCTCTTAGTATAAAAAGTACTTATACTTAAATGTTAAACTTAAAGAGTCCTTACCTTTTTGAAGCACTATTAACTCGAGACAGCACTAAGACATTCCTATTTCGACTCTTGTTCACGCCTCTCGGTTTGTCCCAACCCGTGGCCCTTCCTTTACTGCCTTCACGCTTTATATACTTTAGCAAAACCCCCTTCTGCCTTTCACCATTGTCACCTTCATCAGCCCTAATTCAGGGCCTATCTCAACAACTTCTAACCTTGTTTGACATCATTGCTCAACTCTTAAACTGGTTTCCTCTCAACCTTGTTTTAGTTTTGCATTTTGTACCAAAACTCATCTTTCAAGCACCACATCCCAGCTTGAAAATGCCATATAAATAGCCACCAAACATAGCCTAAAACCCAATTGAAATCAGCCCAACAATACCCTGTTTTCAACTGCTAGAAATAGCCCCTATTTAAACCTCCACAATGCCCCAAAATCCATTCTAAACTAACACCTACCCACATTGTTTCAACTCTAGGCATCCTTCAAATATCCCAGTCGAGACCCCTACTTCGTCACGTCTAAAGCCACTCAAATAACCCAGCATCGAGCCACCAAGAAATGCCTCTAATCAAACCTATTTGTGCTCCTTTAGGCTTGGTTTTCTACTCCCACTCTAGCTCTTTGTTTCCTTCAGTTTACCTTCGCCGGTGACGCTGGTGAAACAAAGGCGGCAGTGGGAGCAAGAACAAGTGGCGTAGCGACAAATCCGTTTTCTCCCCTTTTCTTCTTTTCCTTCTCTCCCAGTTTTTGTTCAATCCAGACCCTTAGCACATTGAGTCCCTTTTTTTGCCACTCTCCCTTTTTTTCTCCCTTCACCAATGTCGTCCCTCTCTCCTTTAGATTTTTTTGGTTTCGATTCTCTCCTTTGACTTGGAAATAAAGGCTACAAAAACGACCAACTCAATGAGAAATTCTATTTTTACCACAATTTTTACTCTTTATACTACAATTTTAGTTACACTACAAAAACTACTAAATATACTTCATAAATTTACAATTTTAACCTTATTCCTTTTCATTCATTCCTCTTTTCATTACCATCACCATCCTCTTTTAATGGGAACCCTTTCTCTTCGTCACCATCTCCATCCTCCATCTTCATTAACTTCCATCATTTTCCCATCTCCATTTATTGCTTTAAATCTCACATCTCAGATATTTTTAATATTTTGTTGTTAATGATGTATATATAAATAATTATAATTAAAAATAAAAAATAATAGTTCTTGCACAAAAATTTTGCACAGGAACATTCCTACGGAAAGAGTTTTGCGCAAGAATAATGTTATTGCGCAAGGAACTTTGCACAAGAACAAATTTCTTGTGCAAAGTTCCTTGTGCAAGAACATTATTCCTGCATAAGTGTTCTTGCGCGCAAGAAAAATTGTTCTTGCACACAATAGTTTTGTGTAGGAACAACGCAAGAATTGTTCTTGTGCAAATTTTTTTATTTTTAAATAGTATTATTTATACATTCATGATTAAATATAATATTAATAATATATGAGAGATTTTGTTTGTTGTAGAAAAATAGAACAAAATAAAAAAGAATTGGATGTGAAGAAGAAAAGGAAAAACTAGTCATATGTTTAAAAATTTTTCATTGGGACATATTGTCTTTTTATACAAGGTTTTATTGTCTTATTAATTTTTGAAGTATAAACAGCAAAAAATGAGGTAGAAAGAGAATTTCTCCAACCTGATTTCCTTTCCTATTATTTTCTTTTCTTTCTTTTTTCTTTAAATAGACATATATTTAATATATACTATATCTAATTTTAATTATTTAATATATAATAAATATTATAAGTACATATCATATATGATAAATATATATTATAATATTTATTATATTATACTTGATACTTATACATACACACACACATATATATATAACATTTATTACTAATTATTTCTGTATGTATATGTATATTCATTATATATATATAAACTTTTGTTTAGTATATAAATATATATCTCCTTACTTTAAATCCCTAAATTTTCAATTTAAATCATTTGATTTATTTCCCTAAATTTAATCATCGCTTAATTAAATAAATCACCATAACTTTCGAATACCTCGTATTAACTTATACAAGTCTAAAATAAATCGATTTACTAACCGAGGTAAAAACTCATGGTTGTCACAATCAATCTACTAAACTCAAATCTAAAACAAAAATCCTAAAAATCCCAATCAAATTTTGTAGAGATAAGATTGAAAACCAAAATCATCACTGCCTTCCTAAGTGTGTGTTTGGTTGTAGAAAATAAAGTTGTTTTCTATTTTCATTTTCATAGAAAATAGAAAACATGAAAGAAAACATGTTTGGTTAAAGAAATGGAAAATAAAATTTTAGAAAATGAAAATGAAAATGAAAATGGGCTAGATTTAGAAAACAAAAAAATGATGTTTTCATCTTTTTCCATGAAAATGACTTGAGAGAATTGGAAAAAGGGAAAACACGGGCTTTTAAAAATTTTTAAACTCTCACTTAAAGGTCCTAGGTTCGACATGTCATATATGCAAAATTATATCTTTTAATAGGTTTTTTCTATTTATTTTTCTTTTGTCGTTCCCTATCTTCGACCATTAGCTGCTATTCCTCCTCTCTTGCTCAATCTGTCCAGCAAACAATAATAAACTTCATCTGCACATTCTTTGGTATACTTCTGCTCTTCCACTCCGTAGCGGGTACCGAAATGCACAACATAATCCCACCAAAGCCATGGATCATGTCGATAAAGGCAGGGTTATGTTAGCGGATGATTTCTCTGTTTTGGTAGCACTCGAGCATGATTCTGTTTTGCTGCTAGTAATGAGTTTCTTCATTGGTTTCCACTTTTAACTTTTCCATTTAAGGGATGATTTTGGCTAGTCTCCTTTTATGTGCCGTTAGTTGGTGGGTGGACTTAATATGTTTGATGATGTGAGGGAGAGTCTTTATTTATTCTCTGTTTGTGGAAATTGTGGTCTACTGGGTTTGTGTTTTCTTTGTTGCGATGTTTACCAGGTTTGGTTTCTCCCGGAAGGGGTACCCATTTGTTCTTGGGTGCTTGGCATACCACCTGTTTATGGTTTTGTCCAAACTAGATTAGATCTGTTTGCTTTGTAATGTTATAGGTATCCTCAGACTTCTTTCTTCTTGGCTTACTTATTTTCATCAATATACTGAATGACTTAACAAAAAACAATTTGAGCGGTTCCTTTGAACTTCTTTACAAATTCTATGTTAGTGTCACAAGATGACCCACAACCATATTCATGACTCTTCTTTCTTCCTTTATCAACTTTAATCTAGACGTTAGGAGGCTATGAATGGAGCACTAAATGCGAAATCCCCAATTTCCTGTAATTTTCCTATATTTGTATAGTATTTTAACTTAGAAGAAGAAATAATGAAATTGATAGTCAATTAGTCAAAGAATTTATTTTGATATCAGGAAAATATTTAAAGTATGAGAAAAGAATTAATATCAGATTTTTAATTGGTATAATGACATATGTGGCATATAAATGAATGGAAGAGGAATTAATGGTCAAATAAGAGGGTCAAAGTATTAATGGCTGAAATGATTATGGATAGAAAGGCATTTAATGAAGCATGAGTCATCACCTTCATCAGCCAAGGTCAGCATCCACATTTCCAGCTCCTCTTGTTTCCTTCCAAATTTCCATAAGTTCCATCTTAGCTACCTTGACAAACACCCATGTCTAGCCATCGATTCATTAAGCTTGTTAAATGAAAATCGATCCTTACCACTAGCTTAAGCTACGTCTGTAGTTTGGTGGATCGAATCCAAGTGGTTGAGGAGATCTATTGATGTCAAATTTGGTCATTGAAAAAGGTAAGAGATGAAGTGGTTTTGTTTAATTCTGTTGATGGCATGGAGTTGTATGATGTTGTTATAGTTTACGTATGGTGTTAAAATAAAAGGAAGTTAAAGGTTTAAAATGATTATGGATTTTGTGTAGCTTGAAGAAGTAAAGGCTAAGTGTTGGTGTAGCAAGCTTAGGCATTTTACGTAAATCGAGGTAAGGAATTTATGTAACGGACATAGGGTGGCTATGTCCGCATATTTTGATATATTTTAAATGCCTTTAGGATGAAACAAAAGCTGAATTTGAAGTGCAGGAAGCTAAATTTCATATTTTACTCCTAGTACTAATTAGGCTAGGGGCAGCCGACTGCCTTAAATGGAAGTTGACTGCCTAGAGACAGCCAAAACGTAGATTTTCGAAAACCGAGACAAACCAGTCGACTGCCTAGGGGGCCAGTCGACTGCCCTATTTTCAAAAGCATTCTGTTTCAAAACCAGTCGACTGCTATGCAGGACCAGTCGACTGCCCCATGTGTTTTCAGATTTTTAAATATCGAAATTTTTAAAGGAAATAATTTCGATAAATCAATATATGCACTAGCAGCCGACTGCCCCTAAAGACCAGTCGATTGCCATGTTTGAAAATGAAGTTTTAAAGCTTAATTTAAATAAGCTCAATTGTATTTCCAAGGAAGTAAATGATGAATGTTTTGGAGACTATGAACACCTATGGTGTGAAATCCCCTAATTTCATGTAATTCCCTTATGTTTGTAAAATAATTCAAACTGAAATGATTAAGTAAATATGAGAATTATGATGTATGAATTGAAGGAAACCGAAACAACACGCAGCGGAATTTAAATCATTCGGCCTCCACCAAGATCGATTCGGAGAGTTGCCTGATTAGGGTTTCGAGATTTTACCTGACGTTTTCTCTGAATTTTCTGTCGTTGGTCGAGTCACAAGCAGCAACTTTTCGTTCCTGCCTCTACGGTATCCACACGAACGGATCTCACGACTCTTGAACGTCTCACGATCAGATGCCTTAAGGAGCGTTTTTATTCTTTTAACCGAACTGCTAGCTTCGATTAAAAAGAATGTTTTGTTTTCTGTTTTTTAAAAAAAAGTGCGGCTATGTTTTAGAAAAACATCCCTTTTATAGGCAGTAAATTTTACCCTAAAATTTACTGCCAAACAGAACTCTAATCCTACTTAGAATAGGATTAGTTATATCCCTAATCCAATTCAGAATAGGATTAGTTATATCCTTAATCCAATTCAGAATAGGATTAATTAAGCTCCTCATTGATCCGTTCTAAGTGTGCGACCCAATAGGTTCTCAAAACAATGGCAATGACAAAATTGTCACAGGCAATGAGCGGTATCTAGCAACACATCATTGCTACCCATGTAACGAGAATGTCAATGACTCGACATAACCTTACTCGTGATAGATGTTACCGTGTAGTTTAATCCCTTTATCCTATGATGTCTTGATTAGACACAAGTCATGGAATGTGTCACACTTGTATAGTCTAATCAGCGTTTCTTGATTCCTGAGTAGACTAATTAAACAAATAAAATCAATATCTCATATTGACTTATTCGAGCACGGCCATGCATTTCTTAGTCTCACTCTATCAAAGGGCCCAAGACATCACTCTTGTTATATAAGAGGGATAAATCCTATCTTGATCACTCAACATCCCTCTACATAGATCAAGGCATACCCAATTACTACCTTTATAGTCCATCCTGTTACGAATGACATCTAGCAGCATTAAAGTATGCAATTCTCTATGTTGGGATCTCTGATGATCTCAAGTCAAAGGATCACATACACCATCATCACTATGAGAATCGCTTATGACATTCATATAACAATCCATGTAGCGTTCTCATGGAGGGTCGATCCAGTACATAGTTCTCTAACATGTACCTATGTGATGACTTGATATCCTATATCCATGACAATGGTCATCAGTCAACCACATACTAGTCTTATCGTATCATTGTTATCCTTGTTCACAATAATACTTGACTAGGGATATTTTAAGAATAGTGTGTTATTACTATTCTAAGGACATTATTATATAAGATTATATTACGCAGTTATAAGACAAATATAATAATGAACTATGATAAATAAAATGTCATGATACATAAAAAAAAAAAAAGCCAAAGTCAATCATCTAATGAATGGTTCTAAGGGCATAATCCAACATGAATGATGCATGGAACATGTGAAGAAACAAGGGAATTGAAAGTCAAATAGTCAAGAAATAAATTCTGATATTGTAAGATTTATTGAAGCATGAGAAAAGATTAAATGTCAGATTTTATAGTGTCATTAAATACATGTGGCATATGAATGGAAGAAGGATAATTAAATGTAACATCCCAATTTCCACTATATAACATGTTACTCACTTATATCTTACACTTACTACCGGTTGGGCTGTCAGTGATGCTTATCAACTCCTATCACTTTAATAAGAATAATTAGATCATTTTCTTAAGATGTATATACATTCCCTTATATTTAAAGTAGTACTGTACAACTTTACTGAATACATAAAAGAACACAACATACCTTCGATATCCAATCTCAGGAAGGTAAGTCTCTTAGTTCAGATCAGTTATCTGTGGAGTGGAAAAATAAGGAGTGAGCGACAGTGTGCTCAGTAAGGAAGGTGTATGCTGCTTTGAAAATAAAAGCTATAATCTTAAAACCATTTAATTATCCTAACGATCAAACTCATTAGGAAACAATAATTATAATTAACATGAAACAAGATTCCCCAGATCCTTTCATAAATCATTTAATTGAGACTAGGCAACAATTTAAATCATGCAAAGAACACAAGTCATCCGCTCTTGGAGTGCACCCGTAGGCCATCGCCCCTCATGGCTATCTCATCTAGATGTATGGCCATAATCTGTAGGTGGTCCTCGGGTCCACTTGCCAAGTGACCTCGAGACCGCTGAAGACTTGGCAGGTCCATCAGCCCTGTGACGCCTTAGGGTGCACTCGTTGGTCTATTTGACCAGAGCCATCGCCCTAGATGGGTCACGCAAGTATATGAATGATAGTGCATGAACTCATGGCCTAATGTCTCAAAATCAAGTTATCATATGTATCATTTCCATAAAATGATTTGGTTTTCCAAAAGGTTTTATAACTAGTAAAACAACCCTCAATTTCAACATTTTCTGTGAGAGAAAGGCACGTTTGGAGCTGGTTCGCCCATGGCTAGTTCGCCCAGGGTCAGCTCTCCCATTGGCCAACTCGCCCAATGGTCCACTCGCTCAAGGGACTACTCGCCCAAGGGTCTACTCGCTCAAAGGTCTACTCGCCCAAGGGTCTACTCGCTCAAAGGGCTACTCGCCCAAAAAGTTTCACATTTTCTATTTTTCAAAAATATTAATTGAAAGTTTATTTATTTATTTATTTAATTTGCGTTCAGAAAATATTCATAAATCAGATCGCCCACTGGTCAATTCGCCAAGGCGGTGAATTATTAGTTGCTCGCCTCATAGCTTTTCAAGACAAAAGTTGGCTGGCTGATAACAGTTCGCCCGCCTTATACTTAAAACAAGGGTCGCCCGCCCATATGACATAAAAAGTTCTCCCAACTTTTAAAAACAAAGGCACTCGCCCAGGTTCTCATAAAGGAGAGCTCGCCACTTGGCTAGCACGAGTTTCAACTTAGAACAAAGATACTCGCCCGCCCTAAGTAGCTCGTTCAACAAAACAACATATGGCGACTTTGTATCTCGCCAAGGTCAAAACATTTTATCAACCAATGCATGTCAGAAAAACAAAACAATTTCTAATATTTTCTTAACACTTTTACTCCACAGGACATGCATTTTCATCACATACTACTTCCTTACCTCGTCTGATGCAGCCTTGCTTTCCACTCGCCGTATCAATCTCACTTCCCGGCTGCAAGGTAAAATATTAATTCCATTAATATTTTCTTTTCTAGCAATTTATTTCTAAAACTATTTTCAACCACTGTGGCGAGGTAACAGCTCGCCATTCGCCCAACACAGCTCGCTATCCATTAGCGGCTCATTCATGGGAGTTCGCCCAACATGGGAGCTCAACTCGCCATGCTTATCAATTCAGTTCGCCATTCGTGGCTTTTCATTCATAAATGGTCTCGCCCGTGAATCGGATAACGCTTGGCCACCTCGCCCTCTTGAACAACATTTTGGCGAGTTGTCTATTACCTATTCGCCTCATTGGCGATCATTGGTCCTCACCCTTACTTCCACATTTCAGATTTATCCCATAACAATTGGCGAACATGTTTTCGCCTAGTCATGTATTGCATTGTACTCGCCTCGCCCTTTGGCGAATACTCCTTGCTCGCCTATTGTTTTTCTTAATCATTTCCATCTAATTTCTTATATATTTCCACACTATTTAACTACAACCAGGCTATATCTGTGTTTATCACGTTATAAACATAGAAATATACCCTCATTTATCAAAATAACCATAGAAATATGAAAGCTCACCTCAACTGAGTTGCACTTCCTGGAGCAGAGTGTTTTCTTGCCTCAATTAGCTTTACTTTGCTTATTCCTCAGTTCTTCACACACTGGATAAATGTTTAGCTAACTAAGGATGAGTCTCATGGCTCACTTATGAACGTAGAGGAAAACTAAGGGTGAACTTGAAATGAAACAGAATGGGCGAGAATGATTTTGAGGAAGATGAAGTTGCTTCCATCGATTTTTCCTCATGAACCCTTCTTATATAGCCGTTCCGTTTCACTTAAAATCTAACACCTGTTTCCTTATCCTGTTTTCCTCATCATTTCATGCAATTAAAACCAAAGAAAACTGCAGCAAAAGAACGGTAGTGACGTCCCTACTGCAGCTCTATTCTTGACTAATTTCCCTTGCCATTTATTGCCTAATCCCGTTGTCAGGAGAAGCAATTGACGAGAAGTCCTCTGCCGCCCCTTTCCTTGACTTTTCCATTTTCTTTTCTTCTCTTTTCCACGCCATTTCTCTTCCAGCCAACATTGATTGGCTAACTCCTAGTCCACGCCACTGTCAGCCAACTTTGATTGGCTCTCCTTTCATTCTTTTCTCCATTTGTCTGACAGCCATACTCTTCATTAAATGCTTTCATACTTAGCATTAATTTCATGAAGACTATTGTAGTAAACGAAATCAAGTAGAACTCTTTTCTTCCCACACGTTATTGACTTGTTTGCCATGCTTTCCCACAAAATTTTACTTTTATTTATCTTTTAATTTTTCTCAATCCGTCTGGGTAATTATCGCCCTCGCCAGATTGGGCGAACTGTTCTACTCGCCCTAACCAGCAACATTGGCGTCCTGTTCGCCAATTTAGCTCGCCCATTGGCGAGCAGTCTTCCTTGCTCATACATTATCACACCAACATTCTTCCATGCACATCTCAAATTAAGGAACTTTTCATCCAAGTGAAAATCAATACACAATATTTACTTTATTTACATTATCAAATTTTATGAAATTTCGGTTTACAGTAGTATAAAATCGAATTTTACATTAAATGGTCAAAGGGTCAAAGCATGGCTGAGATGATTAATGGATTAATGAGCATTAAATGAAGGTTGCATGAGTCATCACCATCTCCTCTCCAAGTCCGCAGCAACACTCAGCCCTCTCACTCTCGTTTCCTCCATTTTTCCCCAAGTTTCCATCTTAGCTACCTTGACAAACCACCTTGTTCCTCCATCGATTCATTTAGTTAGTTGAACGAAAAACGAACATAGTCACTAGGGTAAGCTATATCCGAAGTTTGGTAGATTGAATCCAAGTATTGGAGGAGATCTCAAATTCTGAAAATTTTGGTCACTAGCAAAGGTAAGAGAAGAAATGGATTTAGTCAATTTCATTCATAGTTTGGAGTTGTACTGAATTGGTATAGCATGTGTATGGTGATTGTTTAAAATGTTTGAATTGTATGATGTTACAGCTTTGAAGAAATGAAAAGCTAGGGTTGATGCAACCAAGCTAGTGGATTGTCAATAATTGTGGTAAGGAATTTATGTAACGGACATAGGGTGACTATGTCTGCATGTTTTAAGATATTTTAAATGTCATTTGGAAAGAAGTATCAGCTGTTTTAAGTGCAGGAAAGGTGATTTTCGGGTTTTACTCCAAGTACCAATTAGGCTAGGAGCAACCGACTGCCTTAAGTAGCAGCCGACTGCCTAGAGACAACCAAAGCGTAGTTTTTCGAAAATCGAGGCAAACCAGTCGACTACTATGTAAGCTAGTCGATTGCTATTTTCCAGTATGCATTCTGTTTCAAACCAGTCGACTGCTATATGGGACAGTCGACTGCCTTTACAAAGAAAAGCATTCTGTTTCAAAACCAGCCGACTGCCTATAAGACCAGTCG